>JANBXA010000007.1:35897500-36497500 GCA_030556225.1 Cricetiscus sungorus | reverse complement strand
TAAGCAATTATACCTCAACAATATGACTGACTAAATAGCCTTGAATGAGTGTGATACCAATAAGATAATACCAATGAGTATGATATCAGTACCAACAGGGAAGAGGGGAATCTCATTGAGCCCTATTCTTAATAAAGAACTACAGGCAACTAAGTGATGCAAGAAGTGGGAGATAATCTTCCTAAAGTATGAACCCCTTAATTGGCTATCTAATACCAATTGGTCCGCCCCAAAATCAAATACAAGTAACACTAAACAGACTCAGCAGGCTGTGTTTACATACTTATACATGCACAAATATGTAACAGTAACAAAGAAAAAGAGGTCATGGACTTGAGTGGGGAACATCTATGTAAGGAGTTGAAGGGAGAAAAAGAAAGGAAAGAAATGATGTAGTCATATTTAATTTAAAAATTTTGAAAAAATATATATGTTGTCAGTAAAGATAATCTTTTTCAGAGACATTAAAATAAATATGCAATGAAATACAGAGTTTAGGAATGAGAGGGAGGACAGAGTGAATGTTTCAGAGATAATTGTCCTGGCTGGTTTTATGTCAACATGGCACAAACTAGTCTTCAAACATGGTGGAAACTCAATTGAGAAAATGCCCACATAACATCAGGCTGGAGGGCATGTTCCTAATTAATAATTACTATCAATTGTAATTCATTAATAATTGGGAGAGCCCAACCCATTGTAGGTGGTGCCAGCCTTAGATTGGTGGTCCTGGGTTCTGTAAGAAAGCAGAATGAACTAGCCATGGGCAAGCAAGCCAGTAAGCAGCATCTCTTTGTGGCCTCCTTCAGGTCCCAGCCCTGTTTGAGATCCTGTCTTGACTTCCTTCAATGATGAACAGCAATATAGAAGTAAGTGTAAGCCAAATAACCCCTTTCCTCCCCAACTTGTTTTTGGTTAATGATGTTTTGTTGCATCAACAGAAAGTTTAATTAACATACTATTACAATTTTCATTGACATTGTATGCATTTATATGTGTGTTTGTGTGTCAGTGTTTTTGAGACAATAGTGGCTAAGCTGTTAATAATCAAGTTTTCTTTGTGAAAAGGAATATAGAAACTTTCTTCAAGGTTCTAACCTTCTCCTTGAATGTAAAAATTTATGTTATGTCTATTCAACAAGAACTCAGCTTCTTTGCCATGCAACAGGAATATGACCATTCTCCTCTTCTCTCCTCCCTTCCCCTTCCCTCCCCTCCCTTCTTCTCCTCTCCTCTTTTTTCCTCTCCTCTCCTCTGCCCTCCTCTTCTCCCATCCCCTGTCCTCTTCTCCCACCCCCCCTCCTTGCTTCCTCTCCCCTCTCCTCTCCTCTTCCTCATCCTATGCTGCTTAAGTTGGCCTTGAACTCCTGGGCACAAGTAATCCTCCTTCCTTAGTTTCCACAGTAACATGGAGTATAACCACACACTTCTTGATCCAATTTAGAACACATTTTGAGGTATTAATTTTGGAGCCAACTTTGGGGTTATGACATTTACATTAATGGTGAATATTTTAGAAAAAATAAGACACAATTTATATTTAAATGTACCACTCTAAGGAAGACAATGGATGGAGGAACAATAATAGTGTTGGAGGCATTTTCAATGTGTGTATATTTCTCTGTCTCTCTGTCTTTCTGGAATGTCTCTCATCTCTGTCCATATATATATATATATATATATATATATATGTATGTATGTGTATATATATACATATATATATATATCAGATCTTTCATTCTTTTTCTGAATCCCTCTCTCTCTCTTTTTTCTTTCTGTGTTGAAGGTGTATGTAGAATGACTTTCCTATCTGGGATTATAGGTGTGTAGCCAATAGCAGGACCTGTGAAGAAATAACAGCCCAAGAGGCAGCATTGGAGATAGAAAATCCTCCCCTTGCCTCCACTTGGCATTGTGGCATTTTTCCTCTGAAGAGAAGGGCTGCTAGTTGGGGAATAGTGTCCCTAAGTCAGTGTAGGTGCTGCCACCCTGTCAGGTAGGCTGCAGCTCTGTTTTGGCATTCCCATGGCTCTTTAGCTGATTTATCATTTGATAAGGGAAGCTTTCCAGAAGTTACCCCCTGAAGCATCTGGCTGACTGCAGCAAGTGTTCTTGCCTTTTAACATCACATCAAGGGGTCCAAGCATCTGGCTTGGAGCCTCTGGGGAGGGTGGGAAGTGCAAGGTGAAATCAATGAGGGGAGAGTGAAGAAGGGGCCAAGAGGAACAGGAGGAGAGGCGATTTGCTGAGGGTGGAAATTGTACCTCCTCCCAGTGGCTTGATGTAGGCACTGTGGAAGACAATCCACTCATCACCTTCTGTAAAAGGAGGGAGGCCTCAGCAAAGGCCATTGACAATGAGCAGCTCTTCAGAATCTGTGGAAGCAGGCCTTGGTGGAGAGCCCCTTTCCTCCATCAAATTGATGTTTTATTGCTCATCCTCCAGATGCAACTCCTTAAGACAGATTAATATCGAGTTTCTTGTTCCTCTGGAGCCCCAGGAATAGGACCGGTGGTGTCAGAGCCAAACACATGTGAAGTGCTCAGGAGGCCCAGTAGGAAATCTCTGCAAAAGATTTATGTGTACATTCTGCTAGTCTTTGTGGCAGTTGCCTTTTCGCAAGCCAGATGAGACTGGAGCGGCTGGGAGATCTCTGTTACCCCCACTTGGAAAGTAGAAACAAAAGTTTACAGTCTGGAGATGATTTGGAGTGACTATAAATGGTAGCCCATTCCATCAACTAAGCTGCTTTTGCAGGGTCTGCCTAAGAAAAACATTGCAGGCATTGTATAACCAAGGGAAGACATTCCTATGAAGGAGGTTGAAGTTGAGGCTAATGATTCCCAAATAATGGGGTAGGAGATATGTATGGACTGGACACCAACCAGCATAACACAGGAGATGGTCCTGAGGAAAATCCCTAAAAAATATCTTTTTTCTCTATTACAAGGAGTCATTTCTGGGGCAAGTGAATTGCTTTACATGATAGTCTTATCAACTATAATTGTTTGCCCAAAATTAAAGAACACTGAGACATCTGTCAAGCTGACCAGAATGCCAAGGACCGCAGACACCACTGTGAACCCTGCTCCCAGGGATTAGGTTCCTAATTCCTGCGTGGCAGCTATATCCCGAAACCTGTGTTCAAAACGTCCTCCCCCACTCCACTTCCCATGAAGAACAAGTCAGTTATGAGAGCAGAAGTCCAGAAAAGCCACTTTGCACCCAGGCTTTCTGATGGACACTGGAGGCTCCTACAGGAGGGGCTCAGGCTGAATCTGAATCTGTCTTCGAAGCACTCCCTGGCCTCACTCTGAGCAGAACTTGGATCACTCCCAGGAACCACTGGTGATGGAATGGGACATTTTCCATTTGGAGCAGTGACTTTTATTATTATTATAGGCTTTTGTCAGTAGTACAGAAATTGGGGGGAGAAAAAGAGAAAGGACTAATCACGAATGCTATTTACCAAACCACATTAGTCAAAATACTGCATTTTAAAACCCCTTAAGTTGTTATACATCATCATATAAGTCATCACCAAATGGTAATACAAATCCTGGAGAGTTATGTTGACACAGAATTTGTCAGCCCAAGTGCTAGAGAATTTACCTCTGCTCATATATCTCTAGTCATATCCTCCAAAGAAATTAACATATCATAATGCTAATATTTCAAGGTAATGTTTTCTCATGAGGATGCCATATTTTATCTGCTAATATCATCTGTGTAAAAACTATTCAATTACAGTTATCAAGCTGTGTATGATTAATATTGATATCGACGTAGTAACGTTACTTTACCAGGCACGAGAGCCATCCCGTCAACTCTGCAGACAACCTGGGATAAAAAAAGAAAAAAAAAAATTAACTCTTTTCTTTCAAGCAACTCAAATGTAAGAAAACTGGATATTTTTTTCCAAATGGAAATCAAGAGAGCCACTGAGAGCCAGACATCTTTTACTATGAATTGTGATGGTTTGGAATTGGATTGAGTCTTAAAGTCAGGACTGGAGTGGGTGGCTAGGAAGATCCTGGGGTGTAAAGAGGTAGAGTGGCAGGGAGTAAAAACACATGGTTAAGTGTAGGCTGGCAGTATTCATACCCACGTGCTATCCAACTACCATAGAAATGTCCTGTTATCTATCTTCCCTTGTTGCCTATTGTAGCTTGTTGTTTTCTGCCAGCCCGCCCGCTGCTGGTCTGACGCGCTGGCCCCAAATAACACTCTGAGACTCTGTATTTGATACAATCCTGTTGGCCAATGACTATCATTGTTAACGGGCTAGCTCTGTCTTAATTATTAACCCATTTCTACTTATCTAAGTATTTCCATGTGGTCATCATATCTGGGAGCCGTGGCCAGCGTCTTCTTTCCTCCCCGTCTACATCTTGACTCCTCCCCACTACTTCCTCCTTCCTCCTAGTTTCTTAGTCCCGCCTATCTTGCTTTTCCATTGGCCCAACAGTGCTTTTTTGTTTAACCAGTATGAGAACCATATTTAGAGAATAACATCTCCCATTAGCCTATTTCCTTTAGTGTGTGTGTGTGTGTGTGTGTGTGTGTGTGTGTGTGTGTGTGTGTTGGGGGCAGATAGGGAGAGATAGTCATGGGATGTGTTCCTCAATCCTTCTTCAGTTTATTCATTGAGATGTGGCTTTTCAATGAACACCAGACTGGTTAGACCAGAGGGTTCCTCCCAGCACTGAAGTTACAAGTCTGCGCTGCCATGTCTCACTGCTTACCTGGATGCTGATGAACCAATGAGTCCTTTCTTGAATGGCTAGCAGCTCACTGACTGAGCCATTTCACTTCATTACAACTATAGTTTATCTAAGACATGTCTGTGCTATCTGTATAGCCAGAGTTCTGAACTCCATCAACTAAGAAAGTTTACCAATGGGGAGGCAGCAGGCTTTGTTTTGTGGCTACTGACAGTGTCATTGCCAGTAACCAGCCACCTTGCACAGCTATGCCACCAGTCTTGCACATGTGACCTCCATAGTCTTGGTTGTGAATAAAACTTTATATATGAGGTAACCCAGACTCAGAAAGACAAATGAGAGTTGCTCTCTCTCATATGCAGATATAGCTTCCAATTGTTAAATATAGAATGTTGGGTGGGTGTAGATCAGAAAACTAGAAAATGGACCATAAGGTGGGGGTCTTTAAAAGAGGGGTTAGGAAAGGTAGTAGAATACAAGTGACGTGAAAGTGTAAACAAGGCTGTTGAGAGTGGGAGAGTACAGTAGAGGTGGTGCTGCAGTGAGAAGAAGGGACAGAGGAGGTAGGGAGGGAGACGCCATACAATATATGAATGAAAATTCCATAGGGGAATTTGCTACTCTGTGTGTTGACCTAAAACAATGCTATGAGATTTATGTTTCATTGCTAGGACCATTGTTGGCACTGTTTGGGAAATTCAAGGTATGGCCTTGCTGGAGGAAGTGTGTCACAGAGGGCAAGCTTTGAGAGGATATAGCCTTCACTATTTCTGCTTCCTGACACTAGTTCACAGCTTCTAGATCCTTCCTTCATGCCTTGCATTTGCTGCCATGCCTCCCACCATTATGGAATTTTAACCCTTTGGAACAATAAGCCCAAAGAAACTCTTTCTTCCATAAGTTGATTTGGGTCATGGTGTTTTGTCACAGCATCAGAAAAGTAGCTAATACATTCTCTTAAATGAAATTGGGCTTTTGCTACAGCTTAAGCTACTCATATCTGGGTCTAGTCTAGGCCACACTTTGGGTAGAGGATGTACCTCAGTAGTTCATTCACTTAGCTTGGACAAGGCCCTGGTTTGAAGTTCTAGCATCAAAGGATAGAACAAATGCTCATACTTTACTCCTTGTTTCTCTCCATTGCTAAGTTTGACAAACATGGATTTAGTTACAATTGATGAATAATATAGCAATTAATTCATGGGAAGAGACATGAAGGATACTTGTGAGATTGTGGGGGTTGGATATGCTCAAAATGCAATGTGTATATGTATAAAGTTTTCAAGAAATAAACACAAACACACACACACACACACACACACACACACTAGATGCCTAAGTATCTTTAAGAAGCACTACTTGCCTGGTTGTAGTGCCAGACTCTTTTAATCCAAGCACTCAGGGGGCAGAACCAGGAAGATCTCTGAATTCAAGATCAGCCTGGTCTACAGAGTGAGTTCCAGGACATACTCCAAAGCTACAGGAAAAATGCTGTCACAAATGAACAAACAAACAAACAAACAAATAAATAAATAAGGAAAGAAGAAATAATTTGCTTTGTCATAATAAAATATTCTGTTGTCAAATATCATTCTATTGTCAAATATTTTTAAAGTGTTGATTAGAGCAGCAATGAGGAAATAAATCAATAGATAGCTATAATGAAAAAGTGAAGACAAAGCAAGTCCTCTTTCTGAAAAAAAAATGGAGAAATGAGAATTCTGACAAACAAAAACTACAGTCTGGAAATAAGTAAAAAATGTCTAACTTGAGAAAAACTTGTTAAAGAAAAACTCAAGACAGAAAAAAAAAACCTCCCAGAACTCAGAGAAAAATGTTACTGTCATCTGCAACTCTGAAGGTGCCCCATGCCACAACACACCCTCAATTCTGCAAGCTCTGAAATTCTGCCACTGACAATGAAACCTGTATTGGGGTACAATGTAAAAGACCCTTACTTGTAGATATTTTACTAATAAACAAAGAGAAAAGACTACTGTTGTAGATAAAATGCATCTTGGTCAGAAAAATCTGAGGCTAAAAGTTTTTAGTATGGTGCCTGTAATGTGTAAGTAGATTTGAATCACATAAAATGTAGTCTTTACTCCCAAAATTCCAAATAAAAGTCAACAACAAACAAAATTTGAGGATCCCCCAAATTGCTCCCAATTATTTATTTAAATATTCCATAAGAAAGAAAATAAGCATTACAAAGGAAATCAGACAATAAACTTACCCCAACTATAACCTGGGAACTATAATAATGACTTTGCTAAACAAGATATGCCTGGCAGTGTAATAATGGCATGGATGTTATAAAGACAACCAATTGCTATCTTTTTAGAGTTAAGGACAGCTTCAAAGAGGACAACTGATGCCTGGCACTGTAAATCTGGTCAAGAGCACCATGGCTGAGGATGCAAGAGTTGCTTTGCTAAACAGGCATATGTTTGTCAAACAGCTTTGTAAATATTATTTTTATATCCATAGGTAAGTGCTGCTCTTACCCTTGTCAGAGAAATGTATTGCAGTGGGATATGCTTAACGCAAAGACTCAGTCAGTACCAAGAAGTGATGATATTGTGCTGGCTCTGAACAAAACAGTTGTACTACTCACTCCAAGACTCAGGGGATGTAGAGATATTGGGAAGAATTCGAAAGCCAAAGAATGAGAGACATGGCCTAAAAATACATCTTCGGAACTTTTCGTAACCCTTGTTTTCGTGAACTCATGCAACTGTGACCTGCACAATACTGGACCTGTGATCATTTCATCATGAATAAAAGTAGAAGCTCATAAAGCTCCACTCCTTTTTGAGAAACCATTGGCTACTAATGATTACTCAGGAAGGGATGTCATTTTCTTCAGTGGAATAGCCAAAGAGAAGCTGCTGGTGTTCTGGTAGCTTCCTACCTATGCTAGTAAGTAACAGGAATCAACCTCAGTGGATTCCTTAAACGCATACACACATACACAAGCACACGCACACATGCACACACACACACACACAAAAGACAATAAAGTATGATAGGGACATGTTGAGAATAAGAAGACTTTTTAATGGGAGAAGGAGGAGGGATAAAACAAGGTAAAGTATGTTTTATTTAACTAACTAAATATTTTAAAGTGACTAAAATCCATTTTATATATGCACAAAGTTCTCAAAGGATAAAACTAGAACTTTTAAACTACCATAAGTGACAATAACACAAAATATAAGAATATATGAGAAGTAACTGAAGTTAGACTTAGAAAAAAATGCATAGGTGTTAAATCTTTCATTAAAAGAAATGGTCATAGGTCAATGAGTATGTTAACATTATAACAACCTAGAAAAAGTTATCATGGTAAGTCACAGCCATAGAAACAAGGAAGTTATAAAGAAAAAAAATAGAAGCTCATGAAATAGAAAACTGAAGGTATAATAAAACATTTGCTCTTTGAAACGACCAAATGGCAAAATTCTAACTAAAATATATGATGAAAATTAGAAATAAAAACAAGAAATAAAGAGGAAACATCTCTATTTGTCCTATGAAAATTAAAGGAGATTAAAAGAAATGCATTCTCTTGAAAACTTTGTGATAACAAAGCAAACAACTTAAATGAAAAGTGCAGTGTTGCTGTAGAAACAAATTCTGGAACAATTTCTAACAGAAACCAAAATTATGGATAGACTCACAAAGAACTAAATTAAATTTATTTTGCCTAAAGAACATTTAAGATCCAGAGAGCTGTGCTGAAAAAAATCTATTATTTAAAGAATTCTCTCGTTAAGAGATAATAATACCACCACTTCTAAGTAGACAGGTGACAGATGTGTGGCTGATAGAGGCAGGAAAAGCTGACCAACATGAGTCACTGTCTACAAATACAAATTAATATTACAATGAGATCCATCACACACCATTGAGACAAATGCAAATTAATATTACAGTGAGATCTACCACATAACATTGAGGAAGTTGTCAAAAGACTGACAAGAGCTGATACCTCAAAGGTCATAGAGAAAGTAGAAACCTCCTTCGATGCTGCCAGGTCAATTAAAAAAAACGTTGGAAAACAATTTATGCTTAAAAGCAAAGATAAAACATCTATAAATTTACCAGATGACCCATCAATATGGAATTTCTGCTTATATATATATATATATTCAACAGAAATGCTTACATAAACATTTATAAACAAATATCATAGTAACATGACCTATGTTAACCGCCAAATGAAAACAAATGAATTAAAAAGATAAAGAAAATGTTTACAGAATAGAATGATAATTACCTTAACTTGGAGATATATTCAGTTGGCAGAGTGCTTGCACAGCATGTTCAAGGCCTTAGTCAGATCCTTAGCACCACATACACTAAGCCTGGTGGTGCATGCGCTATTTCTTAGTTAGGGTTTCTATTGCTGTGAAGAGACGCCATGACCACAGCAACTCTTACAAAGGAAGATATGTAATTGGGGTGACTCACTTACAGTTCAGAGGATTAGCTCATTGTTGTCACGGAAGGAAGCAAGAAAGAATGCAGGCAGACATGATGCTGGAGCTGAGAATCCTTATATCTTGATACATCATTCTAATGACACCAGGAAGTAAACTGTTTCCTGGTTGTGGCTTGAGCACATATAAGCTGAAAACCCACCTCCACAGTGACACACTTCCTCCAATAAGAACATACCTACTTCAATTAGGCTATATACTTCCTAATAGTGTCACTCCCTTTGGTGGCCATATACTTTCAAACTACCATACTCTAGTCCTGGATAGCTAGAGGTAAGAGGATCAAAGCTTTAGGGTCATCGTAGGCTACCTCTCTAATTCAAGTCTATCCTAGAGTGTATGTGACTGTGTCTCAAGGAAGAAAGAAAGGAAGAAAGAAATAAAGAAAGGAAAAAAGAGAAATGAAAAGAAAAAAAGAAAAAGAAAAAAATTGCAGTCTAAGGCCTGGAATGATTTGGCCTACTTGGATAAATCAAAATTCAGCTGGGCTAACTGGAAAGCCACAAGGGAGAGATCATATAGCATGACTTCCTTTAATATATTAAAAATCTAGAAAAGGCAGTTCTACAGAGACAGAAACACAGTGGTTGAAAGTCTGTCCTTGTGGTGGTAGCCACAGTAGACTGGCTTTAAATAGGCTCTCTGGATCATCTGGGCAGGATGGAGATGTTAGCAATTCTTAAATTTGACAAAAGTCACCAGAACTAATCACTTAAAATTTGTAAAAAATATACTCTATTAACCATACCAAAATAACGCTCTGAAAACACTAATAAAAGGGAATGAACTTGCTGCTTTGCTTTACAGAGGGGACACACTGTTGGCTGTTTTCTGTCCCTGCCTTGGACAGCACTGTGCAGAGATGTAGGGCACAGAGAGATGTTGTGTTTTGTGTTTGGATATGCTGTGGTTTTTCTCTGAACTTCTGAGATCTAAGCCAGGGCCTGGTGCAGGGTTGGCACTCTTCTCACTACCTTACACCTCCAGGCCCTACACCTAGTTTTGGAAGTATGAGGTCTTCCTTATTTCCTATTGACAGTTACTGTTCATTAAGATGGCTGAGATTGCCCTAAAAATTCAGATGGTTAGGAGTCATCTGACCCTTTTTTAATAGGTATATGTACCACATGACTACTTTAGTTAATAAAATGTGAGCAGAAGTGAGTCACTACTTGTCAGGAAGTCTGGAAAAAGCTTTGTGAAATTTTTAAAATCAATATTCAAGTTTTGAGATAATATCATAATGACTTATTTTCACTTCCCTTTCTTCCCTCTAAATTGTCCCATGAACCGTCCTTGATCTCTTTCAAATTCATAGCTTCTTTTCTAATAATTGTTGTTACATACATATATATTCCTAAATACCTAAACAGAGCAACCTGCTCAAGTCTGTATAACGTGAGATGTGTGTGTGTGTGTGTGTGTCACACACACACACACACACACACATATATATATATATATATATATATATATATATATGTTTCCAGAGCTTGTTGGCATTGGATAACCATTTGTGTACCCTTCCCTGAGGAGGAAAACTGTTTCTCCCAATCTCAGCATTACTTAGTTGGAGTTCTTTGCATAGGGTGGAAGCCTCAAAGGGTCTCTTCAGGCCATGTGAGCATGCCTATGTTACTGTCCTTGTTCAGCCATGTTTAGACAATAACATTGTTGAGACCTTATGGCTGTAGCTTCTGACATTTCTAGAGGACACAATCTCATAGCAAACTTGCCATTCCTATGGCTCTTATACTCATTCTGTTCCAAATTTTACATAGATCCCTGACCCTTAGCTGTTGGAATTGTGTTGTGGATATATCTGTTGGGACTGTAACTAACAGCTTCCAAATTGGGCTTAAGACCTGTTCAACAACAGGAAGATTGTGCCTGGTACTGGAAACCTAGCCAACTATCTGGGTCTAGTGAAGTCATGGATCTTAGAAGAGAATCTACAACTGCCACTTTACTAATGCAGAATAATCCCTGACTGCTTTCTAAATATTTGTTCTTAAACTTACAGTAGGTGTAGCCCTCACCCATCATCAAGGAAACTTTCTTTGCAATCAACAGAGAGCATTAGAGATAATCACAACCAATCAAAATGGGGATGCCAAGCCTTTTCCTCTGATGGCTTTGTCATCAGGAACCTGAAGGCAAGTATGGGAGGATAGAACCTCAGTTATGGGGCCCTGTGAAAAACTATGACTCTGCTCCTTTGACATAAAGAACAGAGAGAAACATCTTTATTTTTTTTAGAGCCATTGAAATTATTGAATAGATTGTTACATTGTGTATACTATCCTCTTCTGAAACATACCTCCTCCAAATTCACCAGAATGGTATATAGAATATGAGAATAATATAAGGGATACAAGGAACTCATTTTTTATCTGAGACCTTTAAACTTTGTCTCCATTATAGGCAACATACTTTTATTACTTGTAGGCTGATTATAAATAACTACCACACACATATGCATGTGCACATATGCACATATAGACACTTCTTCACATTTAGACAACTTAATAATATCTCTCTGATAAGTCAAAAATGTGCAATTTTGCATCAGAGAAAAGAAAATGCTAAGAGCATCTATGCCAAGTGTACTGGTTGTATTCTTACACAGATTATATCCTTGGCTCTGAAATAGCCCAGATTCCCAGAGCTTGGTTATTCCAAAACAATGTGGGTCAGAGATTCCCTGTGGGTCCAGGTGACAGGCAATAATCCTATGTTTGTAAGTCTTACTTGGGGAAAATAGAGCAGAGTGGATGTGGCTAATGATAGCAGCTAAGCCACACTTGAGTCAACAAAATATAAGCCCAGGGAATATTGAGCAAAGTTGGCATGCCCAGGGGAGTCAGACAGCTCACCTCTAGAGCAGAGCAGGAATACAGGCAGCACTTTGAGATGTAACAAGCAACCCAAGGGATCCACTAGTGAAATAAGCCCACACATCCACTTTGCCCAAACACACCTATGAATTCAGCAGCATGTTGACATAGCCTGGTCGCTTATACTACAGCACAATTCAATCAAAATGGACAAATTAGTGATGCTTGTACTGGCTCAGAGGAGCTTGTGAACAAAATCTGGGAGCTGTAGAATACCTGTCCAAATGAGCACAGGGAGATTGTGTTTTGAATGAAGGCACAGCAAATAAAGAGATGAATGGGAGAGGAGGAAATGGCTATGCAGTAGAGGGACCCAACCTGGTAATGTACTACACATCCCAAGGCAGGTAGAAAGGCTATTGAGAGTCTTTCCCTGAAGAATTGAGAAATGTTTTAGAAGGTAGACATATTTCATTTCATTTACATAATTCACAGCATACATATGTACTGAAACATCATGTGCTGTTCCATGCATGTGGATGATGTTTATGCTTGTAAGTATAAGCTATGAAAGAGGGCTGACATGAGAGCTCAGCAGGTGAACGCATTTGCTGCTGAGTGTGATGTCCTGGGTTTGATTCTTGTGATCTACGTAGCAGAAGGAGAGAACATTGGCTCTTGCAGGTTACCAATCGACCAATTAATCAATTAGTCAATCAATCAATCAATCAGAGATGCAATCTGAGGACAGGATTGTCCCCGTGGTCTGAGTATTGGTAGAGGTGAGACCTCTACCAAGTCTCTAGTGACTTGGCTGCTTGGCTTCTCTAATCTTCATCTTGAACCTCAATATCTGTCTCTGAGTCTTTATTATTCATTTTACACATCAGGCTAGATGCAGGAGTCGAAGAGTTGGACTTTGTATTATGGGCAAGCCCAAAGTTCCTCTCTGTTTGGGAGGGTACCAAGAACAACCAATTGAGTGGAAACGTGTTTTAAAATATAAATTAGAGCTGGGCTCTAGCATGTTCAATGCTCTAGCACTAATAAATAAATATTTTTTGAAAGTGCTACACAGGTTTTATTGTAGGTGTTACCTTCAACCCCACCTCTCCATGATCTCATCCTACTTCAAGGTTTTAGTGGCTATAGAGCAATGAAAAGGGAGCATGATGTTGAAAAACATCCAACAGTAATTATCATCTTTGTGTGTTTGCTAAGGGAATACATGTGTTTGTATGCATGAGTGGCAGACATTTGTGACAAATGTCATCCTCTCTCTCTACTTTATTTCTTGAAATAAGGACTTTCTCTGAAATTAAAGCTTGCCAATTTGACTAGGCTGACTGTTCATCAAGGCCCTGGAGTCTACTTGCCTCTACCTCACAAACTCTCGGATTATGAGTGTTTTCTGTTACATGTTTTTTACACTGGTACTTGAACTTTGAACTTGGGTTCTCATGCTTGTGCAGCCAGGGATTTTTTTCACAGAGCCATCTCTGCAGCCCAGCAGAGAAATCTACAGTATTTGCTGTCACTGCTGCTACTCTGACATGATTGCTCCTACCAAGAGCAGAGTCCTGACCACCTCTTCTTGCTGCTTATTCTATAGAGTTTTCAAGGCAACTCTGTATTGTTTTTAGAGTTAGCATGTAGCTTTTACTTCCCAAAATTCAATGGGAAAGTAGTGGATCCTGTAAGAGGTGTTTTGTATCAGGAAGAGATTAAAGTAGTTTGTACAAGACAGGGTTCATTATTTTCAGAGCCTGTGGGTATAAAGTGCACATGGCTTCTCCCCTTACTTCCTCTTCTGCTTTTCCTATATGCCTGGAGAAGCAGGCAACCCTCATTAAATGTAGCAGCTGATCTTGACTTTCTGATCCTTAGAACTGTGAGCCCAATTCAGCCTGCATTGTTCATAAATTACCCAGCTCAAGTATTTTATTATAGCAACAAAAAACACAATGAGGCAAAGATAGGCTACTGCCATGTTACTGTTGGAGATGGTGAAGCAGACAGATGAGCTGCTTCACCTAAATACCCAGGTACCACCCAGCCAAGCGTGTTCACCAATGCAGCTGAAGATTTGTCTTAAACCATTGATTATCCTTATTACCCTCACAAACAGAGAATAATAATGCAAAGTCCAACTCTTTGACTCCTGAAGGACCAATGAACTGGCTCAACAGATGAAAGTTACACATCTAACCTGATGTATACTATAAATAATAAAAACCCAGAAACAGATATTGGGGTTCAAGCTGAAGATCAGAGAAGCCAAGTGGCCAAGTCACTAGAGAGTTCTCACCTCTACCAATGCTCAGACCAAAGGGACAATCCTGTTTTCAGATTGTATCTCCAGACTACACTCCTCCTCACCAAATCTCAGACTGCTCTTGAGACTGCACTGAGCTTTTAATATTTTTTCTAGTGCTACTATTAAAGGTGTGATCTCTGTTTCTCTTTTAGACTGATTCACTCTCATGTAGTCCAGGATGGTCTTGAATTCACAGAGGTCAATCTTCTTCTGTCTCTTGAATCCTGGGTTTAAAGTTGTGTGCCACCACTGCCCAACTTCTATAGGTAATAAATGTGTCAGTGGCTTCATTTGAATGTAAACAATATATCACCACACTGATTACCTGAGTCCAGTCCCTCGGTCCCACATGCTTGAAGAAGAAAACTGATTCCAAGACGTCCTTTGACTTCTGCACACACACACACACACACACACACACACACACACACACACACACACAATGAAATTTTAAAATGTTAATGAAAAAGATCTGATGACCTACCAAAAATTGTCCTTTTCACAAAGCATGTCACACCAAAATTGAAATGGACTGTTTCAATAGGATTTATGTTTTCCAGTTCTCTCATCTTACCTACTGCTGTAGACTTACTCACTATCTGGTTGAACAACATGGATATTTGAGTTTGAGCCTTTTGGTTCAAATAGCATTGATGTGATATCATGAGGAGTCATTTGCTGTAAGAAACAGAAGGGCTACTCTACCTAGGTGTGATTGACTTTTTGACCCAAAAAGTCAATTCTTGCTATGGGGAATGCTTGAGCACTACAGGATATTGAGAGCATCCATTGCCTATGTTCCTTAACCACCACCTGAAATAACCAAAATTATCGTTAAACATTGCCAAATATCCTTGGGGGGATCCAAAGGCAGTCGAATCAATAGTGAAATACATACCTCTTCCAACTTTGGATGATTTCCTGGAAAGGTACAAATCTCAGAAGTTGTGTCTCTGATTCAAGGTGTGTGCTGTGGAGAGACCTTCAGGAAATAGTTAAGATTAATTCAGGAAGTCTAGGTGATGTGGTGTTCTCTTGAAAGGGGTTGTATTTCTTAATAAAGCAATGAATAAAGGAAGCTACAAAAAATATAACAAAATGAATAAAGACCATCTCCAATCATTCAATCTGACTCAGCAGAGAAAGTACATTTCCAAGGAGAGGAAGAAGGAAGAGGGAGGAAGAAGGGATGGGTTTAAAGGAGGAAAGGAGACATACAGAAAAATGAAAAAGAAAGGAATTACAATGATTATCATAAACCCATTTTGAGAAGATTATAAAATGTAATTTAACTAAAATTAGTTTGCAAAGAGCACACAAAACACTAAGCATGACTTTGTTGTACAGTTGGGAAATGAATTATCCCAGAATATGGCATTTCCACTTGGGTCCATATCACCTGTGTGCTGTTGTCAACAGTTTCAGGATTTCCTCTTACATCATCATACCATGACATTTCTGGGCTTCTATCTTGGTCCACGAATTCCCAGTGCAATTGGCCACTTGATCTTATTTGATCTTTGAGCAGTGACACCTGGATTCATGGAGGTCACACTGTATCATTTATGCAGCTAACACATAGAGTGGCTTTCCAATAAGCTAGTGCAGAACAATAGTGGACCACATTCTTGTGGATTCTATGGAACTCTCCTTCCAGAAGGAAGAAAGTATTTTAATTATATACTAATGCATTAATTCATTCATTAATAATTCTGTCAGCAACTAGTAGATCCAAGAAGTGTTTGCCTTACTCCAATAGCTTACTGGACCAAATTACAAGTTACTGTTTGCCTTTTGTTTTTGGTTTGAGATATGCTGTTCCCTAACAACTCAGGATAACCACAAACTCAGGACCCCTGGCCCCCAGCCTCACCCTCCTGATTGGTGGGATTATAGACAGGTGTATCCTACATCTGGTTCTCTTGTTTTCATATAATGGATTAAGTCATACTGGGTTAGATACCCTTAGGCTGATATGAAAGGGCATAGAGTCATTCCTGTGGTTGCAGGCACATAGCAGCATTTTCAATGTAGATCTTTCAGCAAAGTGGACTGCAAAGATGTCTAACCACACTATGCTTTCCAGATCCAAATTTCTCACAGCTTCAGATTCTTAGGTATCAACTTTATTCAGTACCAGGTATATTCACGATATATCACTTTTGCCTCACTATGACCCCATGAGCTCAGTAGAGACTGATAACCATAAAATGAAAGTTCAAAATCTGAAGTTCAGAAACTGAAGTATTTTGTGTTTTAACACAATTCCTGAAGTGAAAAATCCGACATCTGACTCCATGTGATCAATCACAGTCAAAGCACAGACACATAAAAGATAGTGTGCGAAATTACTTTCAGGCCACATGGAGAAGATGTATATGAAATGTAAACGAATTCAATGTTTAGAATGCATGATATCCTCAAGGTACCTCTGTGTGTCTACACAGATATCCCCAAATCTGAAAAATACCTGAAATTCAAAACAGAGTTCATCTCAAGCTTTCAGATAAAGAATCACCTGCATTGATTTTTTCCTCTTAATATACTAGAACATTAAGCATTAAAGAAAGTAATATGGTCTATGGTTTGCTGTTTCATGCAGGGGACTGATGTAAACATGCTAAACAAACTGCTCTCTGCTCCTGACCACACACCTGGATAGTAGTGGTATCAGCGAACTGAATGGGTAAAACAAATGACAGGTACAAGCCAAGAGGCCCTCCTCCCCTCCAACTAGTGCTATGTGCTCTCCTATTCTAGGTTACCTGAGAATCCTACAAGAGGCCCTGGGGAGAGATGCGTATAACTAAGACTCTCCCTCTCCCGATAGCCTACTTTTTATTACAATACCAACTAGGAAATTTGTGTTCAAGCCCTCCCAAGTCTTTCAATCTCACACCTGATTTCCTAATGTGAACCAACCTACTGCTTGCTGCTATGTTCAGGAGTGCAGCTTTGTCCTTCCCACTGCTCCTCTCATTTTAATTTCTGCTTCATAGCATGCTTTGGCACTGGGAGGCACAGAAGACACACAGTCAATGCCATTCTCTCTGTAACTCTCCATTATCAAATATGTGTCTTGTTCCCACTACTGGCTGCTTGGGGAGATGTTGACTGATTCCTCAGCTTAAATCCCTAGCACTTCAAAAATACTGCTCTGTCTTCACTAGAGTCAATGCTTGGCACCAGGCCAAGGCCAGGGAGCTGAGATCTGCTCTCAAGCCCCAATGCAATCATGTACTGTCTGACTCTCAGAGCTAACCAAGTTCTCACAGTGTTTTCCAAACTCCTCTGTGTTGTCAAGATGACAATTGACTCAAGATAGCCAGGGCCACTCAGGTGCTGGGAAAGGCCATCTGGCACAGAGTGATTGGAGGAGAAATGTATCCTGGAAAGACAAAGGCATAACGTGTAAAGGCCTGCTGTGAAGGAGAGGTGAGAGGTCACCTGTCTCCAGCCCTATGCTTATCAAGCCCTTCTCTTGCAGGACACTAGGCTCCAGCAGTGTTGGGAATCTCCAAGGACACCATGTGCACCAGCACTGGGAGATTCCCAAACACATTGTGTTAATCACTTTTCATCCCATTGTGACAAAATATCTGAAGAAAGCAACTTAGGAAGGGATGGTTTGTTTGGGCTCACAGTTTGAGAGGATAAAGTCTATTGTGGTAGGAAATAAAACATGGTACAGCAGCTGGTCATATTGCTTTAGGCAGCAGAGAGAGACAGAGAGAGAGAGAGAGAGAGAGAGAGAGAGAGAGAGAGAGAGATAGAGAGATATGTCAGATATTCATCTGGCTTCTTCCTCCTTTTTTTTTTTTTTTTCTTTTAGTTTAGTCTAGGATCCTGGTCCATGAGAAGGTTCCACCTACATTCAAGGAGAGAGGATCTTTGTCCTTTTGTTTAATGTAACTGGAAACTACCTCATAGATACACCCAAAGTTGTGTCTCTCCGGTGATTATAAATACAGACAAGCTGACCACGGATTTTAACCATAAGTGTGGTGTAACATGCCTGAGCAATGGGCTGGAGCTACCAGATAGCAAGACACCTGTCCTCAAGAAGACAACTTTATCAAAGGAGAGAAACAAGGACAAAATAACAAGTTATTATAATTATGGGAAGGCATTACTATATGCAATAAAGACTAGGGATACACATTTGACTTTACTTGTATATGTATGTCTCCACCAGTGTGACTGAGCATAGGGTAGATAAGGAGACACTGGGCACGTACAAAAGGGCACAGGCAGCAGTCAAAGAGCATACCACATGCAACTAGCTGCCACAGGTCAATAGAAGATTTTTGCTATCTGAAGCTCAGGTACACTAAGCCCTAGCTTTGCTGAATGAGTCTCACAAGACCCATGGATCCCTGGCTTACAGGGAATAGGCATTTGGAAGGTGGCAGCTGGTTTCTGTCTTATGTGCTTGGGGAAAGTGACAAGAAAAGAAGTGCCAGACAAGGCCAAATAAAAGGAGCCTACTTGTATAACCAGGTGGCACACCACAGCCTGGCCCCAGAAATCCATTATGGGGCAACAAGGGAATGAAGAAAGGACAGACACACAGGTACACATACAGAAGGGTTGTGGGTGGGGTTGGGGAGCTCACTCTGATGAAGCACAAAATATGCAACAACTCAGAATCTCAGTCCATCTATTAGTTATGTCAAGAGGAGGGATTAGTTAGTCTCAGTAGAATGTCCCTGCAGGGGAGTAATCTCAGGATGCAGTCATTGGCAAGGAAGAATCTGCAATGCTGGTTTTTGGACACAGTGCCAGCATTCACAATCAGACTAGAAAAAAGCTTGGCTAGTTTCAAGCCTAGCCCTTATGGGAGAAAGATTTGCCACTCCCAAGAGGCAAGGGCATTGGTTCTTGACAAGTCATGCCCATGTCAACAATATACCTTTACTGAAGACTTCATTTGCTCTTTATACATTCATTCAGAACTTCCTCAGCTCCCCACAAAGATGACACTAGAGGATGCTGGATATGCAGCTATGTGCTTACTTGAGATACTGGGATTCCTAGCTACAAACTTGGAAACAACAATGGAGACTGCTACCTAGGATTTCTCAGTAAATAGATATTCCAAGAAGCATGTCTTTGGTGTAGGATGGCACTTTAAAAAGTCCAGTATCCCAAGGGGAAAGATGTCTGCAAGACATGAAAGGTGAGAAGAGAAACCTCACAATTCTTCTCTAGAAGAGGGCCCATGCGGTCAATACCTGAGTATTCCATGAAACCCAGTGATCAAATGAGCTCAGTATAGGTAGTAACCAATGCCTGAGACATGTGGATAATATTGGTTAAGTTTTCAGTTTGTTTAGGCATAAAGCAACAGCAGGCTAGATGCTCTGTGTCTGAGAAGAAGGTAGTGGAGGTGGTCCCTTTCTCTCCACCTGTTGGAAACTCTGTTTATTTGGACTGATGTAGAAGCCCATGAAGGGAACAGAATACCAGGGCAGACTGTCTAGGCACAGAGAGCAGGTGGCAGGGATTGCTACAGACCGGACTGCTCCAACCAGTTTCATGGCCTCAAGGCATGGCTTACTTGGCACAGGGAGGAACAGGAGTCAGAGGAATTCATTTCCTCCCCAGATTTACAGATTATATCACATTAAGGCAGATCTACCAATAAAACAGCATGAGTCTGATACTCTGTCTTGTGAGGAAGAACATTGAACTCTCCCACCCTCAGGAAAATCTAAACATAAGATTAAGAAAAATAAACAAGCCTGGTGTTATGAATTCTGTACACAATACTTGGGCCATTGATAGACCTCAGAAATACACAAAAGTGAATTCTTACCTAGGTGTGTAAGGGACAGTCAGAGATGTTCAGATGCCTTTCAAGGACATTTCAAATTCAGTGCCTTGAAAGAGGCAGGCATCACCCCTAACACTAACATCTCTCCTCAGAGCATCCTTGTTGGTACTGACAGCAATGGCATTAAGTAAGAAGGACAAAAGATCAACCCAGAAGAGGAAGTAGTCATACAAAAGAATTTTCATAAACACATCCAGGAAAAAAAAAATTACCTTCTTTGCTTGATGAGGCTGATGGAAATAAAAGATTCACTAAATTAGTACAGTTCCTGGAAGATGTTATAAGAGAAACAATAGATGTGGGAAAAAAGGAAATTTAAATCAGACTTGGGTTATGCCAAATAGAGATTGTCTAATTAAACAAAGAAATAAGACAAAATTAATGTGCAGGAACTGCTCTTCATACAGAAGGGAACTAAAACCTGACAGTTTAAGTGGGACAGCTTATGATAATTTTTTTCAGGGAAAATAAGAAATGAAGGCAGAGGATCCTTTGGTATTAGAGGGTTGATATATTTGCATAGAGGCTAATATTTTCTCCACAGTAAGCATGCAGTTCTGTGGCCATGATACTTGAAATAAAGCAAGGAAGTCGGAGATGCAGGCACAAAGGAAAGAGAGAAGCCACCTCTCAACATATGCGTAACTCACAGCTATGAAGGCCTCTATAAAGCCATCAGTATTAATACACTGGCTATACCTAGCCCTACAGAACTTCCAACATTAGATGCCCAACAGATCTAATCTGCATTCATAATTTTTGCACCAAAATGAACTATAAAAGGTGTGAGTGGAATCACAGCACATCAGGGTCAGGATCATTTAGGTATTTCCTTTGTAGTAAGATGGTGATTAGACAACTGGCCTAGAGCCACAATCGCCACTACTTGAGTCATGGCCTCCCTGTCCTTCAAGGTGCCACTACAATGAGTCGCGACCTAACTCTAACTGAGCAGTTATCTATGGATGAAGTTTGAGTCCCTGAATGAGGGTAGAGTAGATAATTGTCATTATCTCAGACCATCCACTCATCCTTAAGATAAACACAAATGAGAAACAAATTTCTGTAATCTTTAAGCCACTGTTTCTGCCTTTGCCTTCTGAATACTGCACCAAGGAAAGGTCTGGCAAACTGTTAGAAACTTACTATTCTCGGCCTTGGGTAGACACTCAAACATAAAGGATTTTACTCCAGCAAACCAGCTGCACAGTGAAAGAAGAAGAAAAAAGACATCTCTTCCACAGCCTGGAAAAGGAAGAGAAAGAATTGATGTAGTGACAGCATTTAAGCTGGCCCAATAAACAAGAGAGCCCCTATGGGCAGGGAAGGAGGGTGGGAAATAATGGGTAGAGAATTCCTTGATAGTCTTAGAAAGGCTGCCTATTGCTGATCAGCAGAGTAAGTGGGTGTTGCTGGGGTGACTAGAGGAACCTGGAGTAAAGCCAGAGACACCACCTGTGATGACCACAGGGTAGGAATCTATATTTGGACTTCAGCATACAAGTAAAAGAGAGCTGCTAAAATTTCAAATGAACACGTGATAAAGCTAGATTTGTGTCCCCCTAGGAGGACCACTACAGAATTGTGCAGGATGAGCTGGAAAGAGAGAAGCCAAGGAGACTCAAAGCCTGGGAGAGCCACATAGGAGTCTGAACAGGAATTTTCCAGCCTGGAGAGGAAGGGCAGACTCTGTGGACTTTCCAGAGGTCTAACAAACCCAGCTGGGCTTTATGGAGGTTATGAGAGCGATACCTGCTCACCTGTGTATCTCCCACTGAGTTCTAGGCTATTGCTATCAGGGCATGAGCCCCCTCTCTCCCTGCCCCTTTCTCTTAAACAAATCTTCCTGTGAGTTTTAGGTCCTAGCCATTTCTTCCCACCTACTGTCCAATACCTCACTGTCTAAGGACTTTCAAGAGCTGACCCAGGTTCAAATCCTGTCTTAACATAACTATTATTTAGGTATTTGTACTGGCCAGCCTTTAGAATTCTGACAGGATACGCCCTCAGCTGATACCACAGAGCACCACCTGTGACTACTCAATATGTTTCACTATGTTCTTGGTTAAAAAGGCTCTGCTCATCTTCCATCCCTCTGTCTGTCTGCCCCCCCCACCCTGCCTCTTTTTCCTCTTTCCCACTGCTCCTGTCCCCAAAGGCCAGTCTCCCCCCTCACATTTCCCCCCCTCTTTACCATCCTTTTCTCTTAATAAAAATCTCCTCTGCTTGAATTCTGTTTCATGGTATCTTTCTCTCTCAAGCCACTTTTTAAAAATTACAATAAACATCATAACCACATAGGGTCCTACTTTCTAGAATTTTCTCCTAACTCTCCTATAACTAAGGACTATTCTTGACCACAGAAACATTTTTAAAGGAAGAGATGTAATGATAATTCTAGAGGGTGGAAATAACAGAAAGAATCTGCGACAATCACCAACCATCTACACGTCTCCTGTCTACAAAAGGAAAGGGCCTTGGCTAGAATTTCCAAGAATCCTTATTGCCCTCACAAAACTAAAACAACAAATTATTCTAGAACAATAAAAAACATAATTGTTCATGTATTGTATATTACAGAGCAAATAACAACAAAAATCTAGATTTCAGATAAGACCAAATTAACTTTGGAAAACTACCTAACTAAATCACAAATTAAATGAGCTAAGAAATGAAAAAGTTATGTGAGTACATGTTTTTAGGATGGAAACAAACACAACAGTTTAGGTTTAGAATCATTTCAAGGGAGTCAGTGTGGAGTATGGAATTAAATTAACAGTAATTGCCACTCTACATGAAAGAATAATAATGCTTGAAACTAGGAAGGATGTGTAAAATTAATACTAATAATTACAGATGGATTACTTAATTATCTGACTTACCAGGAGAATGAAACCAGATGATGTTAAGCAGAACTGAACTTTATATTACTTCATTCTTTCATGCCAAACTAGGTCCCTTAGAGCAAAGAAATGTTGATGGACATATTATGTAATATTGTGGTTAACTAAAATAATCATCTGCTTTAATTAATTGAATTTACTTTATTGTCACCTTAGTACACAGAGGTACAGAGATTTCAAAATATTGAAAGATGATATGGATGTGCTAAAGAAATTATAACTTTTTCATGAATCTTAGCACATACAATAAAATGTATGATTTAGCTGTCCCTTGGCCTTTGTTATATGCGATGACCATTTTGACCCATAGCTCTTCAAAGTGGCTTTCTCCACAGGTTGAAAATTCTTTCAAGAAACCATGAAAGTGTTGATAGGTGATAATTATATCCTAGAATTACTCAGTGTCAAGTGATATCTGTATCAAAGATTGGGACTATAACTCACCCATTTTTAAGATGAGGAAACTGACTCACAGAAAAGATATTATTATACATTATAATATATTACATATAATACAATATATATAATATTGCTAATATAAGCAATAAATATGCCAGCAAGGACCTGCAGTCCCCCAGTCTGTTTCCAGAGCTGATATTGTAGTCATTGTGTTTCATATCATTCTCTGGGAACCTGATTCCCTGATCGTGGGAGCTGAGCAGAGCTTGTGGTGAGAAAGGGCTTCTCATCCATATGACATCTGTATGTGAAAACTATGAATAGTTTTATGAATATAAGGTAGTTAGTGACATCAGTGATATCCCCAGATCTGATGAAGCATTTCAGATGCAGCTTACAGGCTTTCAGCATTTACAGGAAGCTCAGAAATGATCCTCTCAAATAGTCTTAATATTTACATTCGCTTTGCTGAAATTCCTTCCACAGTTCTTACCACTGTACGCACAGACTGCTATCAATAAGACAATATGCATCCAGGGCTCAGAAGACAACCTGGTGCACCCCAACACCCAATAACTCGCCAGGCAAACAAAGCAGGGTTATCTTGTCTTTAGACAAGACAAGAGGGAAAAAATGACTTTCCCTGTGTTTCAGGTGACAAGATAACTTATTTTCTAAATCAGGCATTTTTGAGGTAGAAATGCAACACGATTAATAATGACTCAGAAACTGGAAAAAAGCAAGGCTTGCTTTACACACTGTAGGACACATCACATTGTTTATTTCTCTCCTTGTGTTGTAGCGATGTCTCTAATCAGTTTTTTATGCGTTAAATGCAGCCCATAAGTTTCCCACAGAGACAGAGATAGGTCTATGAACAGGAGTCAGCTAAATCATTTCTTGGTGCAGGTGCCAGGAACACATGGAAAGGAGGAAAGGCACTCACAGGCCACACGGAGCCCTCTGGGAGAACCTGTATCATAAGCTTCTGGTTCAACCTGCAGAAGAGTAGGCGAGCACTGAGAAGCTGTCTGGGAAATGCCTGGCCGCCATCTGCTAGTCACATCTCTAAATGGCTGAAATGACATCCCTAGAAGGTCATTTTTTTAAATTTATTTTCAGGATTCACTAGCTTTGCAATGTGCAGAATTTGTAGGATTTTAAAATCTGGACTATGCAGACAGCCACCAGGAACATTCTCCTGAGTCATACACATACTTACTCCTTCTCTCATTGACTCAGTGTTTAAGGCCACATTCAGCAGTTGAAAAAGAATGCATCCTTCAGCACACACTTTAGTCACAAGACATTGAAAAATCAAGCAGGAAACAGGATAGAATTATCTTCTCTGCTGACTAGCTTTCAGAAGGTAGGGAAGTGTTGTGCGGGACACTGAGGGAGACTTGCCATTAAAGAAAGGCTTGCTCAGCTGTGAATCCAGCCTACTACACAACAAACTGGCCAGGCAAGAAAGTCCCATTGGTGTGATACTGGCAAGACAGAACAGTGGATGGTAATGGCACTCTGTGGTTGGACTTAAGGCCATCTTCACAGGAAAGAATCCATATATGGTATACAAACTTGACCAAAAGCTCATGGCTGGCAATGGGTTCTCATGGACTCTAGTGGGGAAGCTACTGCTATTGATTTTTTCTAAAAATGTCCCACAAAATGTCCCACAAAACTGTCCAAAACTTCTGTCTCCATAATTATGTTCATAACCCTGGATGGATGCTACCATCAGCTTGGGTCAGAGAAGTTCCTCTTTTCCAATGGTCAGTAGGAACAAAAGGGATACAAAACTGGCCAAATGTTAAGGATTGGGGACTGGAAGGAATGTTCAGCCATAAAGAGGACTTCTGTATCAGATCCTTCAAGCCTCTAGGAATGTCACTGAAGATGGATAGAAAGAAAGTAAGAGTCACAGAAAGGAGTGGAGTGAGGTAGAATGCTGTCTTTGGGACAAGACGTTACAGTTGCATTCCTGATCTCACATCAGTTATTATTGGCAGCAAAACATGTCTTTACAAGATCATGTCTGTCAACTCGTTGTCTTGAGCCCATCCCCAAAGAACTTATAGGCAGATAGTTGTTGCTAGGATAGAACACTTCACAAGTTTCTACCCCCTACTCAAAGGAAGCCCGTAGTCATTAGGGGAAATAATTTCTTCAGTAGTGTAGCCATAGTTAAGAAACCCACTCTTCTGTAAATAATCAGATAACTGTCAGACAGCAGACAAGTATGTGAACTCAGAGATGCCCCAAGACTGAAATAAACGCAACCAAAGACAAGTAGTCGAGGGCCAACAAGTGCAGGTCACATGCTGCTTACATTTGCACCAAAACGTTTTGTGGAGATGGAGCCACACCCAGACACTTACATTTGTTTTCCAACTGCTTTAACAATGAAAGCACAGACTTGAATAAATGCAGTACAGACCCAATGCCCAAAAAAATCTTATCACATTTCTTACTGAATTCTGCAGACAGGAGAAGAAAGGGAGACAGATAAGAAGAAAAGATTCCATCTCAATAAAATAGCCCAGGAATATTGCTTTGCAGAGATGTCCTTTAAGCAAAGACAAAGGAAGTGAAGGAACTAGTCACAGACATCAATGGCAGAAGATCCTCAATCAGAGGAAATGACAGGAGTCCTGAGGCACCAATGAGGTCCCACACCTGATGGGAAACCTGTTGACTCCAGAGTGGACAGGAGGAGCAGAGGCCAAGAGCAAGGCCAGGCTAAAGGGGTGGGCATGTCAGATCCATGGAATGAGAAAACTTGACTCATTCTGAGAGCAGTGGGAGCATGAAGAAGGGCTTTAGTCATCTGTGAGGGGATGTTAAGCTGGCTCCAATACTAGCCAGAAATTGTAGATGGAAAAGCTAAATAATTAGAACCTACTCAGAAGCCATGCCTTCTGTCCAGGTAATAGCTGATGGAGGCTGAGTAAAATGCAATGGGAAAGCTTCATGGCTCTGAGGGTTCTAAACTATCAGTTTTCCAGTCACCTTAGTTACTTTTCAATTGCTATGAAGAGGCACCATGACCCAGGCAACTTATTAAAAAAAAAAAAAGCACTTAATTAGGAGTTTGCTTATAGTTTCGGAGTGTGACCATCATGGCAGGGAGATTGGTAGCAGGCAGGGAGCCATGGTGCTGGAGCAATAGCTTAGAGTTTATATCTTATCCACTAGTTGGAGGCAGAAAGAGACAGACAGATAGACAGACAGACAGACACACAAACACACAAAATACACACACACACACAGGATGGGGGGTAGGGTGGGGGAGAGGCATTCGCTTTTGGCCACACCTCTTAATCCTTCATAAAACATTTTCACTAACTAGGAACCTAGCATTCAAATTCATGAGCCTATGGGAGTCCATTCTCATTCAGACCACCTGGCCAGTTTGAGGGCTGCATGGGTTTAACAGGTAGGACTAGTCCTCTCTATTTTCCATGGTGCTTAAAAGAAAAATCCACAGAATAAAATACTTGTCTTACCTTAATGTCATTGTCTAAATCTGCATCTTTTAATAATTACCCAATTAGCCGTAGCCTGGGTCTGTCCTGTGATTCCCTTAGAGCTGGAGAATAACTATACATTGTTGTGTCTTACCCCATATTTCCCCTATGAAGCAGAATGTAAGCTAAGAAACAGACCTGACAAACAGGAGATCATTAAGATGTCTACATAAGGGAACATTCTTTAGTTAGTCAACACTGTGGGCATCAAGGCTCACTTCATCTATGAGCGTATGTCTATTTGCAGGCATTTACAGACTGGTCTCAGAATTTTTCATTTGAATACAGAAAATGCCATTTCCCCTTTGGCTCCCATTCCGTATTGTTCAAAAGTTTTAGAAAAGAATGTTCTGAGTAATGCATGGATGACCCTAATATGGTTCCTGAGAAGCCTTGGCCCAGAAAGCTTAAGATTCCAGGAGTTAAAGTCAGGTAAAGAGAAGGTCCATTAAGCTACAGCAATAGCTAATGTAAAAAGGTCTACACCTCTGAATCATGTGATACAGATGCCAGTGTAAAACACTTACTATATGCAAGGTGCTTTGTACTCCCATCAACCTTTGTAAGGACCCAAGAGGACTTCTTGAAGGTCTCAAAGAGACTGACCTGCCATTATAGAGGGGCAAACTGGGTGTTCAGGGCCACAGTGGAAACAATCATAGAGGCTAGCTCAGAACCTAACCGCACTCCTGGAATTGCACCTGCTATTTCTAAGTGGTTGAGTCAAAAGCCAATAAATTAGGGGAGCAAATTCCTGTAAATGAGAAAGCAAGGTGAGAGAGGGAAGCTGATTTTGCCTGGGGAGGGGGGTGAATGTGGGAAAGCATCTTGAAGCCATCTTATTCCAATGATCTAGTGTTTGGTAAACAGGCCCTTAATCCTACTGAAGAGCATTACTATACTTGTCATAATGCCACCTCTCAACATCCCCTTCGCAGTGTGGGTAATCTCATCCTCTTAGGTCTCTGTATATGATGACATTCATGTATCATTTCCTGTTAATTCCCCAGTTTACTATAGCTTACAGGAAGGAAAGTGTAGGCATTCCACAATGTGCTAAAATTTTAATTGTTATTTATAATTTTAAACAACATGATTGGCCCAAGTATACAGCTGAGCACCCAAGGCAGATTTCCCCCTAAGTCTGGACCCTGCCTGTTCCCAGGCAGGTGACTTCTCATACACTTAGCCTTTGTCAACAGAGTTAAAAGTAAAATAATAACAGCTGAAACATCATCACTGGTCCATTGAGACTCCATGGGAAGTCATCCTTGCATTTTCTGCTCCTCTCGGGCTATGGTTTAGCTGGCTTAAAACCATGTAGAGGAAGATTGGAGTGCTGCTGCCTAGAACAGGGGTAGTGACTTGGCCACCTGGTCCACTGAACCATGAAAAGAACTTCTAACAAAGCAGGGATGATGGCTCTGTTTTAAAGGGTCACATAGACTCCATTCTCATTTATATATGATGACAACAAAATTATAGGGCTAGGGAGATAGTTTAGTTGGTAAAATGTTTGATGTGCAAGCATGAAGGCTTGAGTTCAGATCCATAGCTTTCATGTACACAGCTGGAAATAACAGGTCACATCTTTAATCCCTGAGCTGGGGAAGTGGAGAGGGGTGGAATCTTGGAGGTCACTTGCTGACCATCCTCGCTAAGTTGGTGAGCTTCATGTCTAGTTAAAGAACCTGTGTCAAAAGCTAAGGTGGAAAGCAATTAAGGAAGACACCTACATCAGCCTCCAGCCTCCACACATACATGCATACATGTGTACATGCCATGTACACACATGCACACACACAGCAAGTCATTAGAACAAATTAACTCTTGAAATTTCATTAATAATTAGTTATGAGAGACATCACTCTTGATACCAGACCTGTCCTGGGAAACGAACATTTGCTTCTACATTTGCCGCAAATTTAACCGGGGACAGATACCCTGATTGTCAGTGTAAATACTCATTAGCAGTATTACATGTGCAGCACAGGAAAACATCACTCTATGGAAGAAGAAGAAGCATGGTTTCCAGCTGAGGGTACATCCTACTGCCTGCAAATTCTGACACTGGATAAAGCTCCTATTATTTCAGACTCCATTTCCTCCTCTGCAAAATAAATATAGAAAAGCACTAGATGGACATAGAAGTAGCACATAGTAGGCATTTCATGAATTGCAACTTACTACTAATGGCAGTGGCATCCTAATAAAAAAGGAACACTAACACAGTGAGGCATCTGTAGACGTCCCCCCAAACAAACCTCCTGAAATCCAGTCAATGCTGTGTCAACCAGCACTTTCCT
This sequence comes from Cricetiscus sungorus, assembly GCA_030556225.1. NCBI lineage: Eukaryota > Metazoa > Chordata > Mammalia > Rodentia > Cricetidae > Cricetiscus > Cricetiscus sungorus. The sequence goes on along the minus strand of JANBXA010000007.1, from coordinate 36,468,143 downwards.
GAACAAACACTTTCCCCTGCAACCAAAAATAAACCAGCTTTTCCCCTTCTCTGCAGACCCTCTAATTATCTCTGCTGTTTACAGCATCCAGTCCCTGCACTACCAAATTCTCCATTATTCTGACAGCCAACAAACTAGACCTGTTAGAACTCAGCACAACTTTTGCCTAAGGCAGGAACTTTGTGAGACCACAAATCGTCTTGGTATTAAAAGTCGGTGCATAAGCACTGCCCTCAGCTTTTGCGCTAAATTGCTAGTTTGAAGACATTCATTGCGGTATATTGTATTTCCACTATATTTTGCTTTAATAGACTTCGCGGTAAAGTGTATAAGAAGAGCTTTAGAGCCCGAGGTAGCACATAGCCAACTCCCCCGCCCCCTTTATGTGTTTTTCCATCTTTTGTATGTCACCTTATATTGTTTTGTTGCTTCACGTACATAAAACAACCTGGCAATCATAGAACAATGCCCAGCAGTTAGTTGACGGCACATATTGACTTTACTGTTAAAAGTTGAAACAATCAAGCTAAAGATTCTGTGGTGTATTTTTCTGCTACTTGCATGAGACTTTAATTTTAAAAGGGATGGAAAACATCCCTTCAGAGTATAATAGTGTCTGCATCGACATTTGTTTATTTCTGTTTTTACACTGTCCGCCTAGCAAATGCCGGCAGCTAGAGAAAGTGTGAGAAAGTATTTACCCAGCATTTTAATCTTTGTGTCTTATGGTCCTGGCTCTTGGATTTCGAGTTTGTCACAGGCTGAGTGATACCAGTACAGCTTGATTTGACTTGGTTTAGGTCACACTTGCCATCCGTTTGTCCTTCGACATGGTGGCCTGCTATCTTATGTTTATCATCCTTGGCACTAGAGATTAGGAGAAAGAAAGGCTGTGTCTTTCTTGTGTTCGTGTAGTTTATATTCTCATGAGATGCAGAAAGATTAAATAAATACCCATGCAAATATATACAAAAATAGCATCTATGAAAATGGTATCTAGAGATTTTTGCCATTGAAATTATGAAGAAAATATACAATCAGGAATCACTTTTGGTTGTGGGAGCAAATGGAAAACACACACTAGTTTGTTTGTTTGTTTGTTTGTTTGTAATAAGTTCAGATTCAACTTTAGATGTTTTGCAATCAAACTTGTGGATAATTTCTCTTCTTGGGTTGTCTACAAAAGGTGCCTAGAGGTCATACAGTGCAACTCAGTTCTGACACTGTGCACCAGGAGATAGCATCAGCTCTCACACATGTAAGAGTCAGTTCTGAAGGCTGTACCCATTTCTGACCCTAAGCCAAGAGTGCCTATGGACACAAGTCCTAGGGGACCTATGCTCACCTTCTTTCTGCTGCTTTTTTTGCAGGAAAGGTGAGTAGAACTTGAGGAAAATTTTTTGTATACATGTTCTCATAAAGGAACCAAAAGGCAGATAGAAAGATGCAAAGGGCAGGTAATGGGGGGAATGGATATGGAGCTTTGCAGCCCACCCCCACATATTGTCTTCCATAACAATATGCATTAGACAGCCTAGAATTCTCTAAAGCTTATCCACTGGAATTTTCCTGACTCCTTCATTGTGAAGGCTTGATTAAATGAGTCATTAGGTATTTAGGATCAACCCAAACTTTTACACTTCTTTTCTCTAAAGAGGACAAGGGGGTGGGTCTGAAAGTTTCAACATTCCAATCAAATGATTGATTCCTCTGGTCAACAAACAGCCACTGTGATGGGTCAAAGGAAAAGATCCCAGCTGCCATCGTTTCACTGGCATACAACAAAAATAACTCATCACCTAAGAGAGTTCAAGGATAGTAGGAGCTGTATGTCTAGATACTGGACAAAGATAGAAATAAGCATGTTTTATTGCATGCCAGGGAGGATTTCTGAAAGAAATGAAGGGTATGAAAAGAGGAGAAAGCTGAACAAGACAAGGGAAAAGAGGGCTGATGTTTATGGAAACTCCCAAGAAGGGTTTGGACAGGAAGAGGCATACACAAGTAGAACAGGATGCAGATCTGAGATGGTGAGCAGGGCTGAAGGTAGGTGTGTCCTGCCTATAATGGAACAGAGTGAGGTTTTTTTATTCTCTAGACAACAAGAATATGAAAGAGTTCAGTAGAGGCATCATATATCTGAAATTCTATACCAAAAATGAACAGAGAGAAAGGGATTTGAAGTTGGTAAAGGAATGTTGAGAAGGATGTTGAAGCTAAATAAATAGAATGATTAGTAAAATGAAGGGTTTAGAGAAAGAAAGACTTGGAAGAAATGCTTTCCAGGTAACTTCCTGATGTGTTTGCTTTGATATCAGAGGATAAAGATGTGAGGTGTCTACTTGAGCAGCAAGTGCATGAAAGTGTACTTTTAAGGTAGAAAATACTAGAAGGAACAGATTTTAAAGAATATCAAGTATTTAATTTCAGGCTCTTAAGTGTATGTTTCAGATATGAGCAGTCATAACCAGCCACACTAAAGAAATAATTATGGGAAGAATACTTGATTTCTCAAAATTTGAGGAAGAAATGACACAGGAAAAGTGTGAAGGTGACACAGAAAATGAGCAGCTATGATTTGTTGATCTCCTGACATCTGCCACTGACTGGACAGATCAGCAACTTCCAGGCTTCCATGTTTCAGGTGCAAGTGCTAAAAATGGGAAGAAGAATCTGATTGGCCCAGAAGATGGAGAAAGCCTACCATTCTCTAACCAGCAAAGCTTAAGCAAGTCGGACTTCCCAGGATCCCTATGGCCACTGGAGTCTCATACAGATTGTTTGGTGGAACTTCTCAAAGATTATTGTGACTTGCAAAACTGTGAGATATCTCAAGAGATAATTGTACAAGATTTTTCGACCATTGCAATAGCTCCTTGAGATTGATGCTGTTACAATAATGTTATGGATAAGGACATTAACCCCAAATAGTTGCTCAACCTTTAAGGCCACACAGTTAATGGATGATGGAGATATGTGTTAAACATTTGTCTGTAATGCCCAGTGGATTCCGTCTATATCCATAGCTTTGCACAAGGTACTTTCCCAGTGGTGGCCTTATTCTACAGTATGCTGAGCACCACAGAGGAGGGAAGAGAAATATTTAGTTAAGCTTAATTATGTTCCAGTAGATTTATCTATCAGGCTTCTGGAATATGAGATTTATGCCTTTGCATAGATGGTTAACGTAATGATTAAAAGTACTTCAGTCCAGAGTTAAATGTGAGGTTAGGGAATGTGGTTGCTTCTCTTTTAAAGCTTGGCCAGCAAAGAAACAGTACCATTCTCTTAGAAGACAAAAGGAAAGAGAAAAGGAAAATGGCTTCCCTCAAAAGCCATTCTGCAACTGGTCCACAGGTCTTTAGCTGAGTCCTAGAGATACAGCTGACATTCACCTTAACAGAAGTAGAGAAAATGAAAATATCTCCATCAGCATCAGAAGGGAGAGACTGAATATAGAATACCAACCATCACATAGCACACCCTCTTTCATAAAAAACTCAGCATGTGTAGAGGGTTTAGATCAAGCTTTCAGTAGAAAAAAATCCTGCTTCATCTCATACACTTTCAACCAATGCAGAATGGCCTCAAATTTAGAATAAAAAAAGACACTTCGATATTTGAAATGCCACTTTTGGTTACCTGCAAGATAACAGACAAAATTTAACCCTTTTATTTGTACAATTTTAACTTTTACAAATTTCTTAATTCTTTTTTGTTTCATTTACAAGAATATAAGCTTTATAAGAGCAGGGATTTTGTCATTTTTATTGCAATCTCAATGAAAAAAAAATGTCATTGGACACAGAATCCAAAAACATGACACTAAGCAAAGAAATACTATTTTATAATAACTATACTGTGTTTATTTTAACATGGGTCCCTTTTATGTAGAAGAGGTGAGGTAGAAAAAACAAACAAGCAAACAAGGACACACAAACAAATCTGTAACTAAATGATGACAACCTTGAATCTACCCGGATCCTGAGCCTCCATCTAATGGCACCCTGTAGATGACTAGTCTAAAGCAAACCTCATCATTTTATGCCTTGCTATTTTGTTATATAATGTCCAGTTAACTGTGTCTCCTATGTTCCCCAAAGAGACTGAGAAAGAAGTTCAAACTATCATAAACACTTCCTTCCGGCCCCACCTCTGATTAGTGGCTGAGTTTGATCATGGACGTGAAGGCAACTTTCCCTGTTGTTCCTCTGTCCTCACTGAGAAGGCCACATGATACCCAAATTAAAAGGACCCACTGGTTTGTCCACTCATTGCACCTTTGCCTTTGGTTGTTGTACCTGTCCCCTCTCCCCTGGGGTTAAGTTTAAAGCACAGATATTGGATGGTGAGATGGCTCACTGGGTCAAGCATCTGTCTGGCAAGCATAACATCTGGGTGTCACCATTAGAACCTGTGCAGAGGTGAAAGGATAAAGCTAAGTTCACAAAGTCATCCTTTGACTGCCACACAAGTACCATGGCACATGCTTAACCACATGGACATCACAGGCATACAATAGAAAGATGACGATGATGACAATATAAAAAATAGTAAGTATGATGGTGATGACAATATAAAGAATGACAATGATGATGGTGGTAATAATAAACAATAATGATCTTTTTAGAATCACCTTGAAAACTATGAGTTGATAGGAACATTCTATCCATTGAATGAACTTCATGCCCTCCCCTCCTCCTTGGGGACAGGTAGTCATGATATGAGTCATGACATTGAAGGTCGTCGATAACAACAAATTGATTCCTTGTAGGCTGACTTCTCACCTGTTTCCCTTACAAGTTTTCCACTGTGCATGGAGAAAGTCTAAAGGAGCATCATATTCTGAACAGGAAGGCTGACATCAAGCCCCTGTCCTTGCAGAGAAGTTCAAAATTTGCAGCCTTACTGAAACCTGAGGAACAAAGAGTTAAGGACAGTACCAGCGGCAAAGGATGTGAAGGAGCATCCAGGGCCTTTTAGACCCAGGGCTATCTCCCAAGCTTGTCGCTCCTGGTTTGGTGGTAACTCTGATCCTCACTTCTGTGACTAACTTGTGCCTAGTCCTACTTCCCTTCCAACAGTGAAGCCAGTCTCCAATGGCTGAGTGAGGGTAACTGAACTGTCAATCTTCTTCAAGTCAGACACGGAGGCTTCTGATGAACAGCCACTGGTTACAACAATCTGCAAATAGTTATGAAGTTTACATACCAAAAAAAATATTTCCCAGAAGGGCATTCCAATTAGAGCCCTCATTTAAAAACTAAACTACAAAATTGGGAGCTGGGGGATGGCTCACTTGGTCAAAGCACTTTCTGCAGGATAGGAGGACCTGAGTTAGATTCCTGGGACCCACATGAAGATGGAAGGAGAAAAGTGACTCCACTCGTGAACCCGGCAATGTGTGCCTTCACACGTATTACACATATGCAAGATAAAAATAAATTTTAAAATAATTTCAAGTCTCAAAAAAGCACAAATTTGAAAAAAATACAGGATTTGAATGAGATAAAATGTTGACTCACATTCCATCTCAAATTCACAGAATCAGAATAATCTGGGGGAATTCTCTGATGACTGGTCCATTTAGGAAGAAAGGTTAAGGTTAGTGGATAATTCCCAAGCTGAAGAGGCCAGGGACCAGCAGTGTCTAAGAAATTAAAAACAATTCACATTCTTGGGCCTTCCAATTACTTTTCCAGAATCAGAGTTAATGTCAGGAGGCAGCCCCAGCAAGTTGTGTCTAACATGCCTGCTAGGATTTGCCATCATATACTGAAGTTTGAACCACTGCCCACACCAGTTTCCCTTGAGCAGAAAATTAAATGCTGGCCTAATAAATTAAATGATGCCTTGGCTGCCCCAAAGAATAAATTCTGCCTCCTAAGAATGTTTTGTAAAAGGCACAGTGTGGCTAATGCTAAACTGACCAAACAGAAACAGAAATTTAAGAAAGGCCCTACAATCACATGGGCCTAAAATCAGAATTTTCTGCTGAATTACATCTGGAACCATGGAAGCTATAAAGACATTTCCATCCTATGACTGAATACACACACAAACAAAAAAAAAAAAAAAAAAAAAAAAAAAAAAAAGGCAACCAAATCCACAAAACAGGAGAAAAATATCTCTCTCTCTCTCTCTCTCTCTCTCTCTCTCTCTCTCTCTCTCTCTCTCTCTCTCTCTCTCTCTCTCTCTCTCTCTCTCTCTCCCTCTCTCTCAGTGGGAAGCAATACATTCTCCTTCCATTCTTTAGTCAACCACTGTTAAAACCCAATTTCTAGCCACAGAACCATTTTGCAAAATATGCAGGTCTAATCCCCAAAATGACACTATTAGCTCAGTTCTGTGGCCTTCACCAGTGACCCAGAGGATCTCCAGGCATTGCCTGGAAACCTTATAAACAGGAAAAGAAGGCCAAACGTTCCTGTTGTAAATACTACTTCCTTCTTAATTCTTGTCATCAGAACTGCAGAGAAAAAAAAATCTCAGAAAGGTTATTGGTGTCATCAAAAAAGAAAAGCAACATAGGTTAGACTCACTTGAGGTCACTGGACGCCATTTGAAAAGACTGGCATACCTATGGCTTCTTAATTCAAAATTTCCAAGGTGGGTAAAGAGAAATGTGCATGTGTACAGACAGAAAGTGTGTGTATGTGTGTGTGTGAGAGAGAGAGGGAGAGAGAGACAGAGACAGAGACAGAGAGACAGAGACAGAGAGAGGGAGAGACAGAGAGACAGAGAGAGAGACAGAGACAGAGAGAAAGAGAGAAGAGAAAGAGGAAGAAAAAAAGGAAGAAAATATCAAGACCCCTGATGTAACTGAGTGCTCAATGGTTTCCCTTTTCCCTTTCATCTAGAGATGGCCGAGTGCATTGACTCTTGGCACTCTGGGCCCCCAAGGCACTCCTTTTTTTCCCAAGATAACCCCTGCCACTTCTGTAGGTGGTTTACATAACAGAGTGCAGGGTTGTGTCTCTTCAACAATCTTCTTCACAGCAGAGAGGGCACAGGTTTTCACACAACTTCCTGTTGCTCAACAGAGCTAGGAGTCCCCTCCTCACTCCTATTTTTGTTTTTGTCTTCATTCTTACGGAGGCGGGAGGGAAACCTGGAGATGGTTAGAGAAGGAAAATAGCTTAACTAGAAGCAGGGAATCGTCAGAAAGTTACAAGGGGCTAAATTTGCCTTTCATTCTCCACTGTCTCCACCATGCATTTGAGAAGTTTGAAACTCTTCTGTCAATTTGGAAAGCCATAGGGGAAAAATTTAACAGGGGCACACACTTTTATTTGTATGCTTTATGTTCATTTCTTTATGGCAGGTGCCCCGGGTGATTTAACTTTAGAGTTAGTGTGTTGAGAAGGGTATTTGGGTTTGAGGTTTTCAGATGAGACTTAGGCTTCTTGGTTGACCCTTGACATGACCTTTAACGGGAAGTGCCTCCAGAGAAGGAACTCGGCTTATTCATCTTTATGACCCCTGCACCCGTCAACACAGGGCTGGGCACAAAGTGGGCACTCAGAAAGTTTATTGAGTCAATGTGGGTTGAATGTCACAACCCCAAACTTTCATTTTACCATCTGTAAGAGATAATAATAACAATCCACATTGGAGTCGATTGTGTCCTTCATGTTCTTCTCAAGTGTTTTGAAATTAGCTCCAGAAAAGGTGGTGATGCCTCAAAAAATAGAACATCAGAGGTGTATATCTGGTTTGAACTCTATCCTCGTCAGTATCAGTATTTTCCACTTTCTCAATAAACTTCAACACTGGCTTTCAGATGAAAAAGCATTTTGCTAAAAACAACCAGTTAATTGCATAAAATAAAAACAGTCTCTTGGAAACCACCAGGTAGCTGAGTAAGGGATTTAATTTGCAAATGGATAATAAGAAAAGTCTATATAAGGCTAGAAGATGTTCTCACCCTTGGAAAGCATCCCAGAGGTCAAATGAGTCCCAGTGCAGTCTCTCAGTGCATTTGTACAAACACATGCTTTAAGACAGAACTATCCAAATCCCACAGCGGGGACACTTTTAAATCAACAGCGTGGGCTTTCTGAAGAGGGAAAGGTAGGATCCCCTATCCATAGATGTCCCTTCAACATCTCTGTGTCACACTCTGGGGATTTCTTTCATGTGAGCCCTGGCCAGTGTTTTCTAAATGTCCCTAAGAGAGTTTGCCATTAATACTTATTCGGCGTGTCCCTTTGTGAAAGATGCAGATCACTTCACTTGTGATGACAGGAGTACATTGTTTCTTCTATGTAACTGAGAGAAGAGAAAGCCCCATGAGAAATGTCTCTTACGAATAAGTAACTTCTTCTTCTTTTGAGTGTGGTTGGGATTCCTGGAGGATTCTGCACGTGATTGCCACAGCCACGTGGAACCTTATTGGGAATCCTTTTCAACCTCACCAAGTTAAATTGGTCCAGAATTGCAGTGGAATACAAAATCTTCAAAACAATTCCCTGTAGTTTGCACTCATCAATCAAGGCACAAATGCTCTTAGATTAAACTGATTGAAGGTAGTATCCACAAGAAACAGGGGAAAGAAAATATTTAAGGGAGACAGGGTTCAAACTTGGAGTTAAAAGATGGTAAGAAAGCCTCCTTTTCATTTCGCGATTCTGGGATGTATTCCACCTGACTGGACACGGTATGTGACTGGCTGCTTTTAACAGTCCGCAGCACACAGAACGTGGCAGCAAAAGCTAAGAAGAAGGTTCTGTTGGGATATGGAAGAGCAAGAAAGGGAAGGCGGGCAGGAGAGAGCCGGTCAGGGAGGCAGAAAGGAGGACAGCACTGGGAGAAGCTTGAAAAATTAGCACAAGAGCTCAGAGCACTGGAGAGAGCAGGGAAAATGACAGTTGAAATTAGAGCAGGAGCTAAGAGAAGTGAGCAGAAGGGGATGACGGCAGCAACTAGGAAATTTAAGGCGGGCAGAAAGTACAGAGACAAGTGGCCAGGAAAAAAAGAAGGCCCAGTATGCAACCAGGAGGCATGCCATGCTAGAGATCACAAAATAAAAACAAAAAGTATTTCTCATTCTGAAGTGACTCTGAAAGGGGGAATGGAATGCGCCCCAACAATCAATACTAAATTTTATGCCTGCTGCGCCTTTCAAAAGCCTCCAGAAGACATTGATTCAAGTAAGTGTCACATTTCTTAAATGACCTTGGATGATTCACTTAACAGTTTTGCAGTGGAAGTTTGGAGCCTGAGCTAGATGGAGATGAGTGGAAACCCAAGTATGATTTCCAGCAGTGGCTGACGGCCACTGGAATGGTCTCTCTGGTCACTGTGGTTGGGGAAGGGTGGGCTGGCAGAAGGAAAAGTTGCTTTCTGTCCAGTGTGCATGTGGAAGGCCTGGGGATTATGGGTTTGAGTTGGAGCTGGACTTCTTGGAAAGCTGAGAGTCATGTTGGCTGGTTGAGTGGTTTGGAAGTTGTATTTTGTGGCCAGTTCTACAAGTAGACAATATCTGGTTCTAATGGAATGTTTTGGAATGTTTGAAGGTGTGTTTCCTACACAAGGAAGCCTTTGCAGAGCTGGCCAATCAGGAGTTTGGCTTTGCAGAGGTTTTGCTGACATCTCCTTATGTCAAGAATTCATACTTGATCAGAAACTACCTGGAATAGGTTCAAGGCCAGGGATAGTTAGAGTTGGCCTCCAGAGGGTACAGATTTGTATCTGGGCCTGAGTGCCTGGACCGTGTGGTATGATGTACTTGTACTCTGCTTTTATAACCCAGAGGCAGAGCTTAGGCTTCAGACTGAGCGTGTACTCTGTTAGCTTCATTGTCTACATGTATGGCTGACTTGTTCTCTTGTTGCTAATTTACCTTGTGCCACACCTGGCTTTTATATGCTACCTGTCTCAGAAGCTGGCTTTAGGTACGGTTCTTCCTCGATTGAAGTCTAGGTTCTTGTGCCTTTGTGATTTGTTTTGCCTTCCAAGTTTGATTGATTGCCTGGATTTATTTTCCTGATGCTGCTGCACTTGGGAGTAACTCTCATCACCATGCCTGGGAGCTGTCAGTCTGTCTGTTCTACTTTTCCCTGTAAGAGTCCTTTAAGCAGTATCATGATGATGCAAAATCACCTGATCCCCTTATTTCCATGGCTCTGTTGATGCACACATATTCACATACTATTGAACTGGTATTCAACAGTGTCTTTTGCTCACTGTGTCTTCAGCATATAAACAGTTATAGGACTCATCAATTCTAGAGACTTCTACAATCATTCAACAGATGCTAACTGAACTGATATGAAGTCCTAGGTAGTGTGCTAATAAAGAAAGCATGCATAGAGATGGCTCATCAACCTGGAATTCCACTTGGTTTGAGCTATGTGCACTTTCCTCTCCTAACAGTACACTTGGCAACCTGGAACACTTCCACCTGTGTCAGGTGGCATGTATACCTGCTCTTTAAGCATGGAAAATGGGTTACCCCTCTTCACAACTGCTTCTTAATTGCCCATTTCTACTAAACATATGCCAAGTTGGATCCAGGATCCAGCCTGAACTGGTTTGGGTGCATCCACAATAAATCAAAGTATGTCCTTTGAGTGAACTTTGGGGGGGGATTCCATCTTCTATCTTATGACTTTGCATAATTGGACGCATGTACAATTAAAATCAGATGCATCACGGGAAAGGACCTGAGCAATGAAGAAAGAATGGTATAACCCATCCGTCCATTAAGCAGCAAACACCTACACTATGCCCTTAGCAACCACCTTCTCCTTTCCTTGAACTCCATACTTAGAAGCCTCAAACAGCAACCAGGGTCCATGAGTACTCTCTCACTCAGGGTGTCTACTGCCTCTCTTCACAGTGTATACCAAACTCGCACTTCACCTTGGCTCTCCAAAACACTTCTATGGAGCATTGCATTTTCTGTATGCATTTTTCCCAATTCTTCAGATGATATACCAAGAATCTGGAAAACCCTGGGTTCAGACAGCAACCACAGACAGATACCATTAGGCTCTGTTCACCTTCTCTTTGTTGAGTTTTCCCCACTTGAATGCAGGTTGAACATGAGCCAGGTGTCAGAGCGCCTATCTAAATGGTCAACAAAGAAGGTATCTGTGACATAAACAAAGGGCAGCTTTTATAGATGGTGCATTTGGTGGGATGGAAGCAAAGGTACACAAACAAGTATCATCAGTTGGTCAGAAATAGATGTGCTGAGCAGACAGGCAGGAAGGAGAAGCATGGACACTGGGGGTTGTATTTTCTCTAGGAGAATCTTCAGAGAATGCTTAACTTAAATAGGTATGTAAGGAAATGAAGGAGCAAATCCTGTAGACTTGGACAGAAGATTGTAGCCATGAGGGGGGACAGAACCTCACAGAGCTTAAAATAATGTTTGTCTAGAGGGATGTGTGAGGTCCAGAAATTTAACACAGAGTAAGTGAAGGTTGGTGAAGGAAATGAAGTCGAAGCATTATAGCCACTATAATCACTTCAGAGCAGCTGGGTTCTCAATCTGTGGGTCCTGACCCCCAGGACAATCACAAAACCCAGATATTTACATTACAGTTCATAACAGTAGGCAAAATTACAGTTGTGAAGCAGCAACAAAAATAATTTTATTGCTGGGGGTCACCACAACATAATGGACTGTATTAAAGGGTCGCAGCACTAGGAATGTTGAGAAGCACTTCTTTAGATTTTATCATAGGCCTCATAACGGAAGTCTGACATGAACACTGTTTTCCTAAGCTTGTATTGACTGCTATGGAGAAGAGATTCTTGGCTGGGCAGGATGAGCAGGTAGAAGCTCAGCATTGTGGTCCAGGAAGAAAGTGATAATGATCCAGAACAAGATGGTGGCGTTGACAATGACTAGAAGGGATCAGATACTAACTAAAGTTAGACAATATTTGCTGGTAGATTAGCTCATGGCATAAAGTAAAGAACAGAGCGCATTTCCTTTGTCTTTTCCTAGGCAATTGGATGGAGGAAGTTGCTGCCTACTAAGATAAAAACAAAATTAAAGCAAACAAACAAAAACAAAATCAGGGTTGGTGGTGAACACCTATAATTTCAGCATCCAAGATGCTAGTTCCAGGCTAACCTGGTCAACATAGTGAGTTCAGTACAGCATACTAAACTCTATCTAAATAAATAAATAACACTATCTAAAGAAGTACACAAATGAGTAATTTACAAAACCAAGAAAGAGTAAAATGAAAGAATATTGGAAAGAAAAAAAATGAAAGAAAGGAAGAAAGGAAGGAAAGAAGGGAACGGAAGGAAGGAAAGAAGAAAGGAAGGAGGGAAGTAAAGGAAGGACCCTCAAACTCAAAAATGTATACATTTGTGCTTTCAGAAGGGAGTGGTGGTTATGGCCCCTGAACGTGGTTTCCATAATGCTAGTTTAGAGTTTCTATTTGGATGCCCACAGGGATCCATGTTCACACACAATATCTGGAGTGGAGGGTAGAGGTCTAAGCTCAAGATCCCATTTTGGAATTATCAATATTTAGATGATAATTAAAGCTAAAGTCAGGAAGCTTCCATAGGATGAGATGCAGTCAAAACATAAATTGTTGTCCCATGCTTATACAAAAGAGTTAGCTCTATGAGCAGGTAACAGCAACACGATAGGAAATATATCAAGGATTTAGGAAAACCAACAGAAAAACTGTAACTGGAAGTTGAAATTAGGACAAGTTTTTAGATACCAGTGACATGTAAAGTGAGACTTACAGATCTACCTGTGGATTTAAACAATGGGGGCATCACAGGTGACCTTAGAATGGTCTCTTTCAGGGATGAGGTGAGATGTGGAAAACTATGGGAAAACTCAGTAAGGCTAGAGGAGTGGGAAGCAGGAACTGGAAAAAGAGTCAAGAACAGCAAAGAACTCAAGGGCATCAGGACATAAATAAGGGGACACCAGTGCTATGAAAATAGGAAAGTGTTGGAGCCATCCTTGAGTACGCAAAAAGGGATGGAAAGAAAAGTACACTAGCAATATTGACAGTGACACAAGGACAATTTGTGCAAGCCTTTCCCTGATCGCTTTGTGTGTGTGTGTGTGTGTGTGTGTGTGTGTGTGTGTGTGTGTGTGTGTGTGTGTGTGTGTTTCCTATTAATTAAGCTGGAAATTTTTGTAAGTGGATCCCTGAGGATGATGTGGAGATGTGAATGATTCTAGAGCACTGTTCTGAAGTAAGACTGGGAATAGAAAGCCAATGGGCAAACTGAGGAAGTTTCACTGGCCTCTCTCCTTTTGTAGCTAAAATCTACCAGTATGGAGGCAACTGCTTAGAGATCCCTTGCCTTTCCCAGCACCTTTACCCATCCAGATTGGCCCATGGCCTTGAGTTTGCTTAGATAGTTCCAGTGATAGCCCATTCCATCATCAGCGTGATCAGTGTGTTCTTGCTGTCTCTTACATGCCTGTGATAGCCCATTCCATTATCAATATTATCAGTGTGCTCTTACTGCCTCCTCCATGCCTGTGATAGCACCTTCCAGGGGACCAATCCAGACATTCTGAGACATTTCCAGTATCTGTTTCCTTCTAAATGTTTTCCCCTCTCACTCTCCACTGAAATTTCCCTTTCTATAAGAGTCGGCCTTCTCCTTTATCTCCCTACAAATGAGAAATCTTGTTTATTTCCCAAACCAGTATGACCTGACAACTCAACCCACCAGATAAAGGACTCTGATAAAATGTTCTGCTAAAATTTTTGGCTGTTGACTCAGCCCCAAATATTGTATGCAATATTTTCATATTCTTCCCTAAGTCAGATTACATCACTGTTGTCTACCTGTCTACTCTGAATAGGAATACTGTAATTCCTTCAGCTCTATAGATTTGAAAGTTAGAAGTTTTTTTGACTTTTTCTTCATCCTCTCACAATCGTGCCCAACATAAACTCAAATGGAATCATGTCCTGGCAACACATCTCCCAGGAAGCCTCACAGAATAACTTTAACAAAGTGTGCATGGAGGAGGAAGCCCTGAGAAAATAAGTAAGGGGCATATGAAGTCCTGAAGGCTTGTGTATTATTATTATTATTGACAAGGATGCCAATGCCTCACACCCATGGGAATTGCTAAAGCCTTCCCCAGGTCAAGCTCAGGCAATTAGCAAAGCCTTCCTCTGGTGCAAGTGTGAATGCTGACAGAATATACAGAAAAAATTGCCTGCAGTTTCTTCCTCCTGGGTGTTTGCACCTTGAGAGTGCTCCCCTGCAGAGTCATCCTACCATACTAACTCCTCCTCCCTGTGTTGTATGTAATAATTGTGCTGAAGTCTGAGGTTGTTGCATGCTGGTGAGGTTCCATGAGAGAGCTCATGGCCCACCCAACCTCAGCTTTTCTGTACATGTGCCCCTGTATCTATCCTTTCTTCATTCCCTTATCACCCTGGTCAAATTTCCAAGAAAAAGCCATGCTAAGATGAGGCAGGAATGAACTTGACTAACATACTCAATGGACACCCATGCAATATTTAATACTTAAGCTCTTGTCTGTGCCATGATTCACACTTTCTCCTTGTTCGGTGAAGATGGATGTCTTAGCCCCTACCCTGTTTCCTTTGGATGAACCAGCCCTGGTGGATTCACTGACCCAAATAAGAAGCCATCACCATTTGTAATGGGCTAGAGGAGGAACAGCAAACAAAATGACTAAATGTGAAGAAACTTAGTGTGTATTCAGAAAACAGCCTCCCTGGCTTTGCAGAGAGGCAAAAATGTCAAGTCAGCTCCACTCTGAAGCCATTTGGAGACATTTGCAACAATGAATGCATGATTAAGTTTACTGTTTAGTAAACAGTTTGCAGACATTACCCAAGAAAGAGTTATGGCGGCAGTTTACAAATAATTGCATTAGGCAGACTGCAATGCAAAGGCAGAACAAACAACTTGCCAGTTCCACAGAATGTTTGCAAACAGATTCTGGGAGAAAGCAGAATGAGAAAAGCAGAGGCTTTGGGAAGGGATGCTGTCAGGGGCTGCTGTGAGGTTGCCCTCAAATGTGACCAAAAGATCCAAGTGTGAGTGAAAGGTGTTTATTTCTGCTTTGCTTTAGAGACAGAACTTGGCACAGATTTCAGAGTAGGGAAAAAGGGTATGATTCAGGGATTTGGCATTTAACAAATTCAACTGAACAAAAGTGGCAGAATCATTTTTAAGTGGATATGTGTTTGCACTGAAGGGGAACTTATGTGGGAAAACCTGACACCATTCACAGCCACCAGCTCTCTATCAACCATTTGGGTATAAACTAATAACCAATATGAGAAACTATGCATTTTCGGTATGCTGAATTAAAGATCTTTGTTTAACTAAATATATATTATATACTATTCTTTAAATGATATTTTAGCATATACAGGCATGACACTGAATCTATTGTGTATGCATATGATGCTATATATATATATATGTATATATGTGTATTCATATGGTACTGTATGACAAGTATATAAGTATGCAAACACAAAATAAACAATACATAGTTAATAATATATACCAATCTGCATCAAGGTTATCTTGATGAATGTAGAGAAAGCCCACCATGCTACAAGCTGTTTTTTTTGTTTTGTTTTGTTCATTTGTTTGTTTGTTTGTTTTGTTTGTTTTTTCATTTTTGTCCACTTGCTGGCTGGATATACACATGCAACTATAAACACATTGAAATTAATTTAAAATAAATGAAGTAACTAGACAATGATAGAACCATATAGTTACTTACAGGCGTTTCTTGGATAAGAATTATTCAATAACATTAACTTGACTTTAACTCTTTAAAATAAAAGATACAGAGGGACTAGGGAGATGCCCTAGTGGGCAAGGTTTCTTACTATGAGAGCAAGAGGACTTGAGTTCAAGTCCCTAGCACTTACCTATTCTATGGACGTGGGGTGCATGTGCCTATACCTCTCACATTGGGGACCAGAGGCAAGTAGAACCCAAGATCTCGGTGGCAAGCCAGCCTGGTAAAATGCCAGCTTTGGTTCAGTGAGAGACCTTGTCTCAAAACACAATGTGGACAGTGACAGAGATAAAAACCAAATGTGCTCCTCTGACCTCTGCATGTATGTATGTGTGGCAAACTCACAAAGTTGAAAAATGACTTAAGAACTACATTTTTCTGGATAAGGAGTATCCAGGAAGCACATTAATGATTAAAGGTTGGCCTTTTCTTCTCAGATACAACCTGAGGATATGGTTTAACCCTTTATCATATGCCATTGATTTCATATCCACCCCACTAGACTTTAGGATTCAAATATGCATTTATTTACGAAAGGACTTAAGACAAATCTTTGATGTCAGTCCCACAAACTAAAAGTAGGACCAGTTTTTCACAGGAAAAAGGAACCAACTCATTTCTTTTCTAGCAACTCTAAAATCAATGATGGGTTGATGGAAAATAAAAGCCTGGTGTATGGATTCAGAAATTTTACTTCAGCACCTTCTCCACAACCATTGAAAGGCTGCAACATGTGCAGGATGTGTGAACTAATCTCAATGTATATACTAAGTATGCACACCTGTGCAGAAGTTGGCACTAGAATCATGGACCAGCCACACCACAATTGCATTCTTCTTTGCACTTATACCAAATGCAAAAATCTACCCTTGATTGCTTGAAGGCACATGATGGTCATTGGGTGTCTCACTTTGTCTAGTACATTGCAACATGTTGACTGCCTACCACAGCCCTTTGGGATGAGGTAGATCAACCCTAAATAGATATTTTATAGCAACTTAGCTGCAGGGCAATTCTGAATCTTAGCAATTGGACAACAGGGAGCTCCTGGGTTGGAAGCTAAATGAAAGTACAGTGGGTGACATGAAGTCAGAGTACTTGCTTTCCCTTTTAGCTTTTTCTGTCCCTGTCTCTTCATGATATAAGGGAAAGAAAGACTCCTAGTTTCTGTGCATGTTGATCCCATTACTAGATAAGACTGACAAGACTCAATTATTGTCTCAGGTGAAAATGGGTATAGAGGGGATTGCTGAAACAGAGACCGCTACTATTGGAAGAAATATGATCCAAGGCTTTTGGGCAGATGCCAACTGGAATGGAATGCTAAACCTTTAATTCATGACGCAACGAAACACAATTTACATGACTGACAACCTCTTGTTTTTTTTTGTTGTTTTGGTTTTTTTTTGTTTTTTTTGTTTTTTTGTTTTTTTTTGCTTTTTATTCTATGTTCTTTATTCTGCAGTAAAGGAGTTAAGGAGTTCACATTCTCAACTTGATAATGTGGATTAATATTTTTCAGCTTTAGTTTCCAGTTTGTGCCATCTTTTGAGGGTCAAGGGAGTAAATAATAAACAAAAAAAGGAATGAATAAAAAATGCTATAAATCAGTCTTCATAACTTTTCAATGAAGTTTTTACCTCAAGGCAATTTTGACTCTGAGAGGTTTTGATGTATTATGTGAAAGTAAAATAACTGTAAAATGCCTACTTGAATTCCACTTGGTTCTAAAATAACCAGGATTAAAACTTAAATAATCTTTTACCCATCTGGGATACTCTGTTAAGTGTTTGAATGTGTGTGCTTTTTATTGACAATGTTTTTTTGTATTTTAGCCTGTGTGTGTGTGTGTGTGTGTGTGTGTGTGTGTGTGTGTGTGTGTCACATGTGTATTCAGGTTATTCCTCCTGTGCTGCATGCCTGGAGGCACTTCCTAGAGGGATAGGCACAGGCTGCATTGCCCAATTTTTTATGAGCGTGTCAGGAATCTGAACTCAGGTCTCATGCTTGTACAGCAAGCATTTTACAGACTGAGAAGTCTCCCAGCCTGTGCTCTTTCATATATAAAGTTCTTGGTTCCTATGGTATGCTAGTACAAGCAAAGAGGCCAGGGTGAGAGAGGGTTTGGATCCCTGAATTATTTCTTGGTGTCATTTGTTTCCTTTCCTAGAAGGGGAAGCTCCCTGACTTAGCTTCTCATCACAAGTTTAGGGTTTTTAAGGTCCAGCCAAGTCCCTCTCAGCTGGTAGAGTTTGGGCTGTTCTTCCAGCAAGGGGTTCTTGTTGGCCCTGTACTTTGCTACCATCCCATTGTGAACTGCCTAGAAAGAAACTCCTAGACACTGAAGATGAGCTCTCATCTTCAAGGCCCAAAGAGGTGCTGTCCATTTTCCTCTGGACAGTTGATGGGGTTCAGAGAGCCACTCTCACTACAAAGTACGTGAATATAGCAGGCAAAGGCACAGAGCCTCTTGAAATCTAAGAGAGGAAATCAGGCCCCGAGGCCTTAGGTTTCCTGACCTGCTTATAATAAGTCATGATTCCCTTTTAACCCATCATGCTTACTGAATGTCTACTTAGTATTTTGTCCTAGGCAGGGTGCCAAGCACTGGATCTGCAAAGCCCCGTGCCCTCACTTTAAGTAGTTTATTATGCAGGTGGAATAGATCCGCACTAACATTCTTTTACTGCAGTGTGATAATATAAGGTGTCAGCAAAAGATGAGTAGGTATGACAGAATGTCTCCCAGTACAGTCTGCATGCTCCCTGTCCCAAAAAAACATGTGCAGAAAGCTCTAGCAAGCATCAGGTGAGGAAACAGTCGAGAACACATATGATCAGGACAGTCTCACAGAAATGATCTTCTCTGATGAGTGACAACAGTCCTCAGAGAATTCCAGGTATTGTATCTTCCTGTCTCTCCCTTCTCCTGCACCCATCAATACCTTCAAACACAGCTCCAGTTGTCTGTGACCATGGGGTCTTCTGAGAAGAAGGGATTGCTGGTAGAAGGAAGTGCTCAATTCTAAGCTGTGGAAAATCTCAAC
This sequence comes from Cricetiscus sungorus, assembly GCA_030556225.1. Classification (NCBI taxonomy): domain Eukaryota; kingdom Metazoa; phylum Chordata; class Mammalia; order Rodentia; family Cricetidae; genus Cricetiscus; species Cricetiscus sungorus. The sequence goes on along the minus strand of JANBXA010000007.1, from coordinate 36,449,346 downwards.
TCTGCCCCCTGTTCCTTATTCTATTGAATAGGAAAATTCTCCCCCCACCATTGAAAATTTCATATATTGCTTTTCTTTATTCTTGTACTCCACGTGGTAAGGAATTGTTATTGAATGCTTTCACTAACCAATGGTGTCCTGACATGATGCATGTTATCTCATTAATCTTCACTTCAATTCTCTGAAACAATAGCATTTGCTTACTTTACAGTAGTATAAATTGAGGCACAGTTAGATCAAGCACCTTACCCCAAAATAAGGCTAATAAGAAGCAGAGCCAGAACTTTCCAGATGGGCATCTAGTTCTAAAACACCTTACTATAGTCACTTTTTTTGTCCTATCTTTTTAACTAGATTGTCGACCTTTTGTGAATAGTAGGGAAGACCTATTATTTGCTGTTTATAAATTGCCTACCCTCTTAGTATGGTGGAGATCATGCCACAGTGATTGAATGGGTAAGTGAAGAAACAAATCAGTGCATGAATAAGTTCTGCTTAGGGAGTTGTGAGAGAAAGGCAGCCTGAAAAACATTGGACCACAAAATAAAACTAAAGGTTTAATGTCACTTTAAGGTGATAGTGAAAACAATAAAGTAGGAACTTTTCACTAAGTCTTTGCAGAAGTCAAGACTGATGTGAACTTTGCTAGCATGAAGGCTATGAAAAAAAGATGTGGTTAAAGACTTGCTAGATTTGGAAACAAAAGCTAAATAACTATATGAAGAAACACAGGCAGAACATTCAATGCAAAAAAACTCCTATTTATTTTAATTGAAAATATGTTTAAATGAAAACATAGTTGTTTCTGATTGTACCTCCTGATGATAAGCAAATATTAATATTTTTCAAGTTACCAGTACTAGTTATTAAATGAAATCAACTTATCATACAAAGAATACAAAGTCATGCCAATTCCATCTCTAAAATACTATGTCATATTAAGAGGCACTTTGAACTGCCAGGTGACCATGCTATTTAACTGTGGGGAAACTGGTAGATAGAGTCAACTCATTTTAGTTCACATCTGTCATCCTTCTTATAGTGCTGAACTCTAGGAATCTTATCCTGGTTTTCAGAAGAACGTTCCATTCTACCCAAGCATTCCCCACTTCAAATATCTTCTGGGTAACGCCTCTCTGACTTGACTCATTCATTCTGTGCATATAACTGAAGCTTTTATGAATTCCTTTTACCTATGAAAACATTTTCACAGAAGAATTAAAGTAGTAAATATCATATGTAGTACATAAATGGTACCTTTGCCTCTGTAAGAAAATACTAATTAATTGAAAAGTTGCATTGCAAATGCCAATTAAGTAGAACATTTGTCTCTCAGCATAGTAATTTCAAACAGGGCCTGCTATAAATTCATACACAAGCATCTAGAATTACAAAACCAATACTTTGAAAAGATGGGAAGGAGCTATTGTTGTTCAAAAGAATTTCCTCTGAAATACCTCCAAGAGGCCAGTTCCAATAAAACATATTGATATTGATTCATAAACCTTATATCTACAGTTTCTCTTCTGGCTATGCACAGTGCTAGGAAATGACATATACACACTCTACCAGAAGTGCATCTGACTACACATATGAATAGCACTCATACATGAAGCACTTCCATTACAGTCATTCATGAGATAATTGATACAGTCTGAGTCAATCCACAGGAAGAGATTGTTGCCAGGGAAACATCAACTTCATGGATGTTGACCATAGGTGTCATGTTTTCCCACTGTTCCTACCAGTAGGTTTGTGTATTGCAGATCATCAGACACCATTTCTAGAACTGGAATTTTATAACTGGATAAGATAAAAGATGACTTATGTAATAGCTGCCATTCTGTTAAATATCAGGGATCTCCAGCTAGAATATTTTTTTACTTAGCATTTAGATATAGAACTGATTGACACTTAATATTTTTCATGTTTCAATTACTATTTTAAAGGAAGCATAAAGTGCTATAAACTTGCTATATAGCTTTGCATAGTGATCTAAAAAAAATATAACCTAGTTCATCACAGATCTGACTCCTCAAATACAAGGTTACATTTACCATGTCAGGGGTACTCTTATGAGTGTGGGATAATGAATGTAAGATGACATGTAAATTTTAAACAGACAAATAATGCCAGTAATGTTAACTTCACAGTTATGCACAAAGTCACACTATCTTAAAAAATATTGTAACATTAACGAAAATCGTAATTAATCTTAGGTTGTTATCACCTGTCCAATGGTCATAGCCTATATCATGTATATGTGAAGACAGTTTCAAAAATTCTTAGAGATGGGTTGTATGCTAGAGCCTTGCGACGGTGCTAGTAGTCAATTGGATAGCATCTTGAACCACCTGGGAGATGAACCTCTGGGACTGCCTATGTGGGATTATCCTGAGAGCATTGGTTGGTGTGTGAAACGCTGTAAACTGTGGAAGACACTATTCCCTGGTTGGGATACTGGAATGCATAGTAGGAGGATGGAGCTGAGGAGCACCAGGCATTCATTGCTGTGTGTTCATAACAATGGATTCTGTAAAAGCTGCTTCAAGCTTCCTCCTTCACCATGATTGGCTCCACCTTGGATAATAATCGGGTGTCAGAATATTTTTACCATAGCAACAGTGAAAGTGACTAAGGCAAACATACTGTGCTTAAAGTTAATTAATTTTAACATTAATCATTATCTTAATATACAAATTCAATGCCAAGCTACTATCAGGGAACTACAGATATGTGTTCTTGATAATGTGACAGAATATAGTTCTGTCAGATTCTGGGTTGTCTTGGGTTAAGAGAGTGATTGCTTGTGTAGGGCTCAAGTAAATTTTATCTGCCACCTGATGATAAAACATGGGCTCTTTAGTTTCCAATCAAGAGTTTCTGCTTCTCTTCAAACCAACTTGAAAGAATATACCTAAAGTTAACATCCTTAAGTCTAATCTGCGGGCAGGTATACACAGCAACAAAGACCACACAGACTGAATTAATCCAGGTACCCTAGAAACTCTTGGACTTTCATTATGCCGAACACCGTTTTCATAGAAAGCAAAACTCCCCCTGAAGCCCCCGTGTACAAATTATAGTTACTATTGAAAGCATCACCACTGCATTTGAGGTTAGTAAAACATATTGCTGAAGCTATAAAACATTCTAAACTAGCATTCCAAATGGCTCGCCTCAAGCAAGCACTTAAATTAAAGTTTCAGACAGCTGGCACAGCCATCATAATGACGGTTTCCCACAAAGGGATTGGCTAAACATGATTATTGTTTTGATAATTTATTGTCAACATCCATTATTTTCCATTATTTTGTCTTTTGTCTTCATCCCAGGATTTGGCTTTGTTTCTTTTCTATCTCTATTGTCAACAGGTGATCAGATCTGGTTCTGACAATGCAAAATAACATTAATTGGCCTGGACTTGGGGAGTGCTCTCTCTCTCTCTCTCTCTCTCTCTCTCTCTCTCTCTCTCTCTCTCTCTCTCTCTCACACACACACACACACACACACAGAGAGAGAGAGAGAGAGAGAGAGAGAACACACAGAGAAGGGAGCAGGAGAAGGAGAGGTGGGGAAAGGAAGCACAGTATAATTAAATTCCATAGTCTGATTATTTTCACTGTCTCCTGTGAATTGTGTTCTTGTTGGTAAAAGTGGAAAATGTACCAGTAATATTCTTAGTAGCATAAGTACAAAGAAGAAAAAGACGACGAAGACGACGACGACGACGAAGAAGAAGAAGAAGAAGAAGAAGAAGAAGAAGAAGAAGAAGAAGAAGAAGAAGAAGAAGAAGAAGAAGAAGAAGAAGAAGACAATCTTGATTCCCTTGGAATATCTGGTCTCTAGGGCTGTTCTTTGTTAGAGCTGATCAGAGCAGGGAGGGCCACAGTATTACTTTTGTAGCTTCAAGCCTGTAAAGAACACTGGCTGCCTTGTATCTCTTTAAGCATGTGGGTGCTGGCTCACCCAAGACACAGACAATGTGGAAGATAGCTACTTGCCCTTTAGCCAATTCTAAAACACAATATTTTGCAGGCTTATTAACATATTTTCAGGGATAACAGCGTCTCTGTTCATTCCAACTGGGTTTACTTGGAAAGATTTCCACTTTCCCCATAGAGAAATACACATGATTGGCACTGAGATTCCATTTCACTCAGATTGGACTCATTCATAGAATCTCTAACCAAGTTTGACTTATAAAGCTATATTTTTGTCATTGAAATTGAGCATAATAGAATAGAGGCACTCCCCCTACCTGAGTTTTGATCATTTGGAAACAACCTTTTGAGAAGGCAGGAGCTGCATGCCCTTGGGTAGCAGAGGTCCCTACAAAAAGCAGTATGGGTTTCTAGGCTATGTTATTCTGTCCATAAAATGCACAAAGATTATTGAAAGTTGTGTGAGTCAATATGCTTGAATCGGTCAAGGGAGTCAAAATGACACCTCCAAGTACTTTATTTTATTTTTTGAACATGACTTTTCCATTGACTTTAATTAACATTTCATTACAGCCTGAGTTTGGAAAGCTCTTAATTGAGAAAGAATTTGCTTACTTGGCGTATTCGGAGGGTTGCAAAGAGGATATCTGTAATTAATGACCCTCACAACTTTATAGTTCAAGGTCAACTTTGTTCTACCTCTGCAGAGATTCCTTATAGATCCCCATTTAAGGACAATCCAAGCCAGAGTCACGATTTCCATCTTGTAATAACATGACACAAAGTTGGCCCTTGTAGACCTTATGACTACATTGCCTGCTGACAAATTAATTCAGTTAGCAAAGGTGAAGGTTTGAAATTGGGGTTAACTAGAATTTAACTGGTCATTGTTCATTAAACCTCCCTCATCTCCTCCTGCCTTGTCCCCCAAGGTCTTGGAAGTCCTGACATCATGTCCCCAGGTCAAACCAAGAGTCTGACTTTAGACACCATGGGTCAAAGAAAATAGTAGAAACACACATGATGGAGTGTGCTGGTGGTGGCTGGGGTGGGACAGGGAGGTGTTCCCGCTGCTTGGGACAGTGAAGCTCCACTCCTACCTTCTCCCCACCCCTCCCCCCACAAGTGAGAGTATTTTTATATAGTTCAAGTCCCTCCTGGCCTGCAGTTTGCAGTGCGGTTTGAAAAGTAATACATCTTTTCTTAGATATACCCCAGTTTCTGCTTTTTAATAGATATGATAATGAGCTTCTGGGTCTTTATTTCCCAGTGAGCAGAGAGCTCGAATAAATCTTTGATTGTTCACAACCCAGGAGAAGATTGTGGAGTACTGGGATCCACCAAGGTCTCTCTAAACAACTATTATTTTAAACATTTTTTAATGTTGGACTTCCTGGTTATGTTGATTTTTTTTTTTAAACAGTGTAGTCAGTGGTGTGTATTTATAATGAACTCAGAGTGAAATTCCTCTTCTGGTGAATGAAAGAGTGAAAGTTCCCAACAGTTTCAGAGCCATAGAGGATGCTGTGATTCTAGCCATAGGGAAGGTTTCCTATGGGCAAAGGGAAAAGGTTTGCTCTAGATTTGTACAGAATTACATCTGCTAGAAGATTTGAAGATTTTGCTTCCTCTCCTCCAAAATTCTGGTAATTGTTATGTTTTTCAGAGAATGGTAAAATGTCAATGTAGTCTGACCACTTTGGTGGGGACTGGTCATTATTTGAGAAGAAATGATTTAGCCACATTTGGCACAAGACAATTCTTTCATGAGAAAATGTTTACAGATGGATTTGGGGTAGCTTCTACAGTGCAATGCATTTATAAAGACATGGTTAAATTGTCTTGATTTTTTTAAAAAGTCAATACATACTTTGAACAATTTGTTTTCAATTTTCTTGACAACTCTGAAAATAGAAATCCTGACCCTGCAGAGACCAAACATTGTCAGGTTTTCACAAACTTAATGAGAAAAAATTGTGTATGCCCCTTCCTCTGTTTTGATGGAGGTATGAGGTGCAACAGATCTGGCAAATATTTTGATAAGATCTCATATATGCCTCAACTAGTATTTTTATTTATTATTAAAGCTAAGGTGATCAATGATGCTTTGATTGATTATAAATCAATTATTGAATATTATCTTCATAGTACAAAGGGCATAACTCCATCTCTTTTCCTAGTCAGATGGATCTGATGGTAGAAATATTTTTATTTAATTTTTTGAGTCCTTATAAAAAAAAGAATGGTAGCTTGAGCCTGTCCCTGCAGCCTTAGTCAATTGACTATGATTGAATGCTTTTTCTTATTACTGCTCACTGGGATCTTCTTATGAAATGCACATTTCATTTTTATCCAGGACCTGGGGATATGGGGCGACAGAGGAATATTACTTGAAACTCAGCACACCACAGTCTATAGAAAGAGCTGCACTAAGATTGGGGAAGAGTTATAATTTTAATTCTTTTTTACAGTGACAAGGATATTCCAAAGGTAAATTATCATCATCTGTTAAACTGAAGGGCACAGTCTTAGTGGGACACAGTGGTTTATCCTAAATGGAGGGTTCTGTAGATCACTCACTGTGCTAAACTTTTGGTCTCAACATTTCTGAGTTAATAAAATGATTGTAGAAGGATACATTTGCAATCCACTTGCTCTCCCAAAAAAGGGATATGTGGTACCTTATCTTATATAGCAAGCCATTATTATGATATTGCTTCTTCTGTGAATAGATAGGTAGAGTCAGGTACCTGCTCTTCTGCCCATTTTACTGTCAAATTTTCAAAAACTCACTAACAATGGAGAGAGATGGGAGTTTTCACGGTGTCAAAGGGAGATTATTGTGTAACAGTGAACTTGTCATTAGAGCGGCTGTGTTTAGCAGAGTCCCAAAGGCTTAAGAATATGGATGTTCAGCGGAAATGAAACCGAATCCAGCAGTGCAATATCCTGCCACCAAGCAGAACCCACTGCAACCCACTTTCTCCCAGTGAGCTTCCCCTGTTTTCTTACTATAGAGCTGCTGGTGTCAGGGCCCTTTGATGAGATGACACATACAAAGACTCCTGAATTCTACTGTTGCTGTAATGTTTTCCTGATTTTTCCAGAAAACAAAAAAATATAAATCAGAAGTTAACAACATCAATAAAACAGGGATAAATTGAGGCACCAACTACAAGAAGTTAGTGTCACACAGACAATATTTACAATTGAGAAAGAAAAACTCTCAGAACTGTAACAGAGTCAAAACATGAACATTTGTTTATGCACATTACTTTCAAGATTTTATTTCTACTGTACAATATGTCTTCTTCAATTAGAAAAGTAATTAGGAATGATAAAAAATAGCTTCAAAAACCTTTCGTAGAAGAAAACTAGAAAATTTTGTCTGGTTTTCCACATTAGCAACAAAGAGTTTTCATCAGCACTTTGTAGTTAATGCCAGATGAAAACCATTTACATAAAACCAGGGTTTGGGATTTGACTTGGTGGCAAACCACATACTTAGTGGGAACAAGACCCTAGATTGAATACCCATCAACAACGGCAACAACAACAACACACACACACACACACACACACACACAAATGAGAGAGAGAGTAAAAGTGAGACTTCAGTGGGCACCTCCACTTTCTCCATCCTCTTAATGAACCTAGAACAAAACATCTAATATTTAAATTGACAGTCAACATTTTACTATCAAGATTATTCAAATAAACCCATTAATCTTAAGTTTTTCCTGAAAAGTTAGATGTGACTAACAATAGACCTTCATTCCCATCTCTGAAGGAAAGGTTTGGTTTCTGTGACTTCTCTAGGATCAAGTGCCTGCTTCCTCCTGTTTGTCACAATCTCACTTGGCCCAGTCAACTCATCAAGTTACCAGGGTGACAAGTGTGGCCTTCTTGGTAGCAACAGATCTCTGTCTTGAAATAGAAAGATTCCTTCTCTCCTAATTTCCTCCTACTTCCTCTATTCTCTGCCTGGTACCACATTTAAAGGTTGTCACAAATCCCCCTGCCATCCTCTATCTTCATTTATTCCCTTACAGCCTAATAGCATCTTCTCATCCCTACTCATGAAAATGCAGCTTTCTCCAATCTATGCCTGCTCTTTGCCTTGGCAAAAGTTCTCTTTCTATAGCTCCTTCACACATCCTCTGCTCCACTTTGCTGTCCTTTTGGTTTGATACAGCATGGACTGAATAGAGTCTTTGGTGTCAAATAGATATTGAATGGAATAAATAACCAAGTTCTCTCAACAATTTCTTAGCAGGTACTAAGTATGCTAGCTTAAATCACAACTCCCTCCTGGAGTTGGAATCCAACCAATCCAGCTAGGCATTTAACTGCTGACTCTGTTTTCCTATGAATGCTCTCACCTCTGCATCTGGACCCCCTTGATAAACAAAAACTGTCAAAAAATTATAAGCCAATCCACCATTTTTTTTGGTGTCCCTTTGTACTCCTTCCAAACATTCTTGCCATAATTTATATATGTTAAATAATGATATGCTACATTTCCTCAACTAGTTAAAGACCCTATTCAACGTTGAGGTCTCCTTAAAGATGATCCCCTTCCTGTGTGTTTGAATTAATGAGCAATAGTCCATCACCAAAGGACACTAAATGAAACAAAGTCACTCAGAATCTAAATTCCTAGTTCCAGTATTAATAAAAAAGACTACCAACAATGTTCGAAAGACTCATACACTTGACTTTCTTCAGGTTCCCTGGGGGATCCCAGGAAGCTTGGGGAGCAAAACAGATACATAGCATACACACCTTCTCCATGGAACAGTGCACCTGTTTTCTTCAAGAACTTATTCCCACCACCATGACCCTTTATTGATATAATGGGATAGCTCTAGGAAGGTAGTTAAACACATAAGAACTCCTTTCCAACAATAGTCCTTGCTTTAATTTAAGGAACTAAATTCCCTAAATCAGGAAGTCACATAGCTGAAGAGGTATTTTTTTTCTCAAAGCAGTAGAGTAATATTTGGTTTAACAAGGACACTGAATAGTTTTAAACTAACTCAACAGAATCTAGACTCATTTGAGAAGAAAGAAGCTCAACTGAGAAAATGTCCCCATCAAATTGGTCTGTAGTCATGCCTGTGGTGCATTTTCTTGGTTGATAGTGGATGTGGAAGCACCAGCTCCCTCTGGGCACTGTGTCACCCTAGGTAGATAGTATTATGCTGTATAAGAAAACATGCCAATTATTCATGGAGGGATACTTCCTTAACATAGAGGCAGGAGGGAGGGTCTAGTCCCTACTCCAAATGACTTGACAGATTTAGATGACCCCTCCTAGAAGGCAGCACCTTTTATGTGGAGTGAGGGGGATGGGATGAGGGTGCTGGGGGTAAAGGGAGAGTGGAATTGAGGGAGAGGGCAGAGAGGGAACTGGGATCGATATGTAAAATAAGAAAAATTAATAATAATAATAATAATAATAATAATAAAATAATAATAATAATAATAATAATAAAAGAAAACATTCTATTGTTATAGGAAGCACTTCACAGTAATCTAGACATTAATTCCTGCCCAGAGGTTCCTACCCTGCTAGAGCTCCTTCCATGTCTTCCTTCAGTGATGGACGATGCCATGGAACTACAAGCAAAACAAACCTTTTCCTTATCAAGTTGCTTTCGTCCATAGTCTTTTATTGTCTCAGTAGAAACCCTAAGAAGAAGATATATTATCTAGCCTAGAACTGTGCTTTAAGGAAAGGGACACAACATAGAAATGCTTTGACTTGTACATAAAGAATGTGATTAAGATTTCTCTAATGGAGTCAAGGTGAGCTCTGGAAACTAGGGAGAGGTAGGTATGAAGAAGGTGATGCCTATATAAAGAGGGTCCTATCACTTTAAAAAGAAACCTTAAATTGTAAGATATTTCCTTCAGTATTCCTTGTTACTAACCATTTCATGAAATTAAGAACATGCCCTTGTCTCCTTCCAATACCACTCTGCTTCTTAGTCTCTTATGTCCAATGCATGTGCACAACCATGTCCATGCAGTCTACGTTATTCATTCTGTTTATTTCATACAGCCCAACTGCAGGTCAGTGACAGGATGCCAGGGTGACATATCTAACTTCAAAGCCCTGTGTCAATGGCCCAGGCTGGGTGTTCTCTGAATCCTGGAACCCATGTATAGGATGAGCCTTCAAGATGTCACATCTCCCATATCGGTATTTAATTTAAATTTTTTTTAAGTTATCCTCCAAAACAGTCCCACTCATTTTGAGTTTTATGGCTTTGAAGAATTTTCTTAGGTACTATTTTTCCCCAATTTTATTGACAAAAAATTTAAAAATACAAGGCTCCTTTGTGGATTATTGCAAAGATTGATAGAGAGAACTCTCCAACAGGAGTGCTAGATGTGTAGAGGGCATTCAAAGGACACTCCTCTTACTAGCGTTCTGTCCTTAAACCTTTATATGTGTCCAAAGAGTCCTTGACAATACTGCATACCTTTCATGTATTCAGATATGTCTTTGAGAGTTTCCAGCTCCGTCACCCTCACTTATGGGAGACTCTTAGAAAAAAATAGGTATAATAAGGAGTGTCACTAGCACTCATCCAGAGACTTCTGATATCTCTGGGGAGGACATCAAGGAAACAGTATACATTCACACGCACTTGGCATTCAGAGGGCAAAAGGTAGGGGGAGAGCAAAGGAGATCTGAGAACTCTACATTGGGCACATTTTTGTTCCTAGGGTCAATATTTCTTGGCTTCCTGTGTATGCATTATTAAGAGATTCTGGAAGAAATGAGAAATCACTTAAGTAGCCCTCTCCAAACATATTTTTTTAGTGTCTCTGTCAATATTCACATGGGATAGACCACTGATCCTGAGATTGTCAGAGGACATTTCTCTTAGATTAATAGCCTAAATTAATTAATTAGCTTCATTGTCTCATTGCCTTCACTTCCCTTCCTCTGTTTTTCCTCCCCACCTCCCAGCCACTTTCCCTCTGTGTCTTCCCTTTCCCTTCTGGAGGGATAATTTACCTCCTCCTTGAAGATTTGCCATTCCCCCAAGAGTTTTGTATATATGAGCTATGAAGCTTTACTAATTTACATTCCTATTTTGAAGTCATATCTGAAACACACAGCCAGGAAAAAAAATCAACTTGGGATTTTACAATTATTTTCAGTGCAATCTGGGGAAAACTGGGAGAGAATTTATGAGCAGCAATGGAAGACTCAGTGAGAAATCTCAGTGCACCCAGAATCAATTAGATGTGGAGAGAGTTTTGGAAGTGAGGGCTTGAAGTCAGTCAAAAAATCTGCCTTGGCAGGTTCAGAGAAGATGCAGTTGACACTCAGATGGGAGACTAAGAGTTCTTGAACCCATGTATTTGACTTCTCCATGGTCACTAAAACCAATCCTCCTGCAGTCAAACAAAGACAAGAAAGAACTCACCAGCTTCACCCATCAGTGAATTACTGACTTTAGAACCCTCTGGAGTCCCATGAGGCTTATTTCTGTGTAAGTCTTCCTATGTAGGCAAGCAATTATCTCTGTCATGCTCTAAGCTTTAATAAGCAGATGCTATTTCCTTTATTCACTGTTGAAGGAGAGAGTAAAGTAAGAGTGGGTGGAGAGGTTATTTTAACTAGAACTTGAACAGTATGGCTAGACACTGCTATTCCTTAACTCTGCATCTCCTCCTGTCTCTTCCTCATCATGAAGGGCAGACTGTGGGAAGAGGACAGTTGACATGAAAGCAGCTAAGCCTGGGATTTGGGTCAGTTAATCAGTATCTCTGTGTCTGCCCATTGTTTACAGAAAGAACCCCCCCCCCCAGATTCTTGATCTCAAATAGTAGAGGGCTTGCAAGTCGGGGCCTTCAGCACTCCAACCAGCAGAGCTGCCTCAATTTAATTAACTGCCTATCCCTGCCCTGGTGCGACTTCATGGCCAGGAAGGTGTTTCCCAAGGAAATCAGAATGAGGGTGGGGGGGAACAGAACGGGGAGAGAAGGAAAAAAAAAAGGTTCAGGAGGGCAATAAGGCGGGGGTTAACAGCGCTGCTTAAGATCAAGGGCTGGAGTGCTGAGACGTTGGCAGACTTGAAAACTTTAATTTACTGTCACTGTTAGCCCCCTTTGAGGTTTATGGTGGTATTTATATACACGGCATCAATCACATGAAACAAGGAGGGGATTTATAGTTTGTTTTAAAGACTGCAAATGCAATGTAATGCAAATAGCTTGCCTCATGGGCATTTACGTTTAATGGGAAAATTACAGATGCAAAAGATTGGTAGAACAAATTTTAAATTGACTTTATTACATCTAGTGCTTTTCAGAGAATACTATTTTAAAAACATACACACACACACACACACACACACACACACACACACACACACACACACACACACACATACACACAAACACAGAGAGAAAAAAAATTTAAAAAGCAATGGTAATGGAATTCTCCAGTGTAGTCTCAAAACTCCTCTGTCACTTGATTTTCTTTTTTTCCTTCTTTCCTTGTCTACTTTTTGCTTGGTTTTGGTTCTAACATCTTCTTGGTGATCTTGTGTCTACAAGAAGTTTGACTGAATGAAAAATCCCCAGGATCATAAACTGATAAGAAACTAGATTCCCCTTTATTTTTATTTCATATTAATTTCTTCGGCCCCACCAAAGAACATTTTCATAAAACTGCACATGCACGTTCAGTCTGTTCTAAAGAGGTAGCCAATGGAAATAAATCTTTTTTTAGTGCATTTAGGGTCACAGGAAAAAGTGAAAAGTACAGAGATACTTTGAGCATCCCCTGCCCACACACATGCACAGCCTCTCCCACAGGCGGCATCTCACAGCAGATATTGTGGGCAGATGCTCACAGGTGAATTCCTTCAAACTGACAATCCTTCATTGATGCCTCAACATCACCCAGAGCCCTAGATGGACCTGCATAGTTATGTTCACCCTTGATTCAGTCTGTTCTGTGAAACAGACATGTCATAACACGCATAGCTGAGTATGTTTTCCTGCCCTGAAGATCCTTTTTGCCCCCTTGACCATCCCTAAACCTGCCACCTTAGCAGCCCCTGCTCTTTTTTTCCTGTCAACAGTTTTGACTTTGGGAGGATGTCATAAAATTCCAAGTATGCATCATCCAGCCTTTGCAGATCATTTCAGCTGGTTATATGAGTTCATCGACTCCCCAAACTTCTTATTGCCTGAGAGTTTATTTATTTGAAGGGTTAAATAATATTCCATCCTACCAGGGAGGGAGGGAGGGAGGGAGAGAAAGAGAGGGAATTGGGATCGATATGTAAAATAAGAAAAAAAATAATATTCCACAATAAAATTGTTCCAACATGTATTGATTTGATACTTTTTGGTTTTGGAGAAACTTTCCACCTGTCTCCCAGTGAAGCTGGGGCATTTTGAATTGGCAGCAGTGACTGAGGGCTTCTACAGCTTCAAGACCAGCACTTTCTGCTCAATGTTATGGATTTAGCCATTCTGAAAGCTATACAGATGTATCTACTGCACCCTCACCCCTGGTAAGATGTGATGTGAAATGCCCTCACATGTGCTTACTTGCCCTCTGTACATTTTTGGTGATATGTCTGTTTCCTTATAATTAGGTTTTAACAATGGGTGTACAAATGTCTTTAATCAAGATTTAAAGTTGTAGACTAGACTAGTTTTCATGTCTTAAAGTGTGTGTGTGTGTGTGTGTGTGTGTGTGTGTGTGTGTGTGTGTGTGTTACCTATGTTCATGCACATGTGCTTTGGCCTGTTCCTGGTGTCTCCAGCACGACGCTGACTTTAAATTGGCACAAATTATGCAATGGAAATGCAAAGCCATACATTCAGGAGAGGGGTGTGGCTTTCAAGCACAGAAGCACTGTCCTATGATAAGTTAAGAAAAAATGATTTCTGAAGAACAGACAGACAGACAAACAAACCTGCCCTCTCCAATTGGAAACCACTTCTAAATTGTATTCTAAAAGTGTTTTTGTCATAATCTTCATATTCGTTTATTTATTATCTCCTCTTTCATAAAAGACTGAGTAGCTTGCAAAGATAAACAGGATTATAAATTATGAATGTCAAAATTACATTTTTTGATTTTGTAATTTCCCCCACAACATCTGTATATATTTATATGTATATTGCTCTTATATATTCCACAATTCATACAAACATTCTGTCCTAAAAAGACCATTAGTAAAACATAAATAATTTTGGTGAATTGTTCTTCTTTGTAATCGCTTAGTTTTTGTCTATAAAAATATAAACCAAAAAAACTCAAGATGGAAGGGAATACATTTCAAGAAACTTGTGAGGGTTTTAAGATTCCATTTTATTTTTACTTATGCATGTGTCTTGGTATGTGTGTGCCCACACATTCAGCTGCAGGTACCCATGGAGTTCTGGAGACTTACAGGTGGTTGTGGATGACCCAACATAAATGCTGGGAGCCATACTGAGTCCTGTGTTAAAACAGTACGAACTTTTAAGTTCTGAGTCCCCTCACCAGCTCCATTTATGATTATTTTTAATGGATGCAAGGGAATTCCCATAGGGTCCTGTGCTTATTTTGTCGTCCAAACACAACTGCAATATGACATTATCTTAATTAGGGTTTCGATTGATGCAACAAAACACCATGAACAAAAAACAAGTTGAGGAGGAAAGGGGTTATTTGGCTTACACTTCAGCATTGCTGTTCATCACTGAAGAAAGTCAGAACAGGAACTCAAACAGAGCAGGACCCAGGAGACAGGAGCTGATGCAGAAGCCATGGAGGGAAACTGCTTATTAGCTTGCTTCGTCCACCTACTTATAGAACTCAAGACCAGCAGCCCAGGAAGGGCACTACCCACCATGAGCTGGACCCTTCCCCATTGATTCCTAGATGAGAAAATTACTTACACCTGGGTCTCGAGGAGGCATTTCCTCAGCTGAGGCTCCTTCCTCTGATGACTATAGCTTGTGTCAAGTTGACACACAATACTATCCGATACAAGCCTACATATTAAGATTGGTATATACTATGAATAACAATTTCCAAATAGCTGTCAAGCAGATACCATTTTTAGGAAAATCAAAGATTATCAATTGGTTCAAGTCCTCAAAATTCAGAAGAATGCATCCTCTTTATACCTTTTAATTTTACCATATTTGACTTTCTTATGTCACAACAATGTCCAAGATGGTTGTTTGATTTTTTCAGTCATTGTGTGGAAGGGCGGAAATGGAAGGAAGAACAACACAATGGCCCCCAGTCCCCAACATGATAATCCTTTAGGAGGTGTATAGGTTACTGTTGTCTTCACCATGGTTGAAGGTTTGTCTCATGGCCACACTTAGCAGTGTGGAACCCTGAAGGCATATTCTTTTATTTTCCTCAAACAGTCTGACATCTGACTAAACTTTAAAGTTCGCGTAAGTAAAAAGGAGACAACAAATATCAAGGAAAAATTCACAATATATTCAGGTGTTGACAAGATTATTTGTACCTGTGTTGGAAACTGACACCAATTCTCACAACACAAACCATGCAGAGCAGTTGAACTTCGTGGTTGTCAGGTCAATCGTCTTCTCCACTGTGCATGAAACCGACATTTTATTTTTCAATGGTAATGCTATTCTGTGGTCTGATTTTACTGAGAGAAACATCGTTTCCACAATCATATCAACAATTACCCAGTAGTTTCTAAAGATGATTGTTTAAATATTCAAATCAATAACAAACATATCTGCATCTGTTTTGCTCCTGCAAATAACTGAATTTGACCTGATCTATTCAAATAAAAAATTCCTGAAGAGAGTCTAGTCCTGTGTCCCTTTAAGCAGAATCAATTGTATTTATGAATTCCCAGCATTTGTCAACTGTGTAGTTTAAGATAATTTGTTCACTTAATTCTTGAGGTAGATGGTAGTGAAAAGGACTAATCTCCACCTCTGTACTTACATGGGAGACACTGAGAATTAGAGTTAATGATATATTGGCTACTATCAGGACCAATATAATTTCAAGACCACACAGGCAAACGAAAGATACTTCAAAATGTTCATTTGAACAAATATCAAAGAAAAAGGCCATGAAATTTATATTAATAGAAACAATATAACTATCCTCAACTGATTAATCAGTCTCTGAAATGCAAAGGCAAGTGACCAATTAAGGCTTAATCTTTGATCTGTGAATCCACTAGTAGCCTTGAATTATTAAGTTAAAAGCAAAAAGACACAAATCTCTTCATTAAACTGATCTCTCCATAGATACTAAATAAATCTATTAGGATGTGTAGTAACAGCAAAATTGCCTTCCAACAAAAAAATCACTTCCATTCTTGCTTTCATTCATAAATTACAGGAGGATGTTATTTTACAACAAACAAATAAGAGCTTAATATTCAGAGGAAATAAAGCTGCCATTTTCCCACTTGTAATTTATTTATGTGGTACCAAATTTTTACATATAGGAGACATTGATTTTCTATTATTTTGAGTGAGTGGTGGGCAACTTTATGAGAAAACACACACACACACACACACACACACACACACACACACACACACACACATATATATATATATATATATATATATATATATATATATATATCATAGACTTTCACAGTCATCGGAATACACAGACTACATAATGGTACAGTTTAGTTCTCACTCTGGTCCAGCAGGTGCCCTGACAGATCATAGCTCTGCATTATTTATCATGGATGAAAGCATTTCTTATCAAGTATCTAGACCATGGGGCCACCATCACTTCAGCATCAGCACCTGCCCATCACTGCTTTCTAAATAAAATAAACAGATTCACAAGAACCATGTTTTGAAGTGGGCATCAATTAATGCACAGAATCATACCTGGTGAAACTGATGATAATAAGAGGCTGTGAGTATTCACATCTAAAAGGGACAACCTTATCACCTGCCCTTACCCAAGGTTCGGGGATCATCAAGGAAGAGGTAGTGGAAAGCATATATAAGCTAGGAGATGTGGAGGAGTGCTGCAGAATGCTGGATACAGCAGCAGTTTTCGTGCATGAACTCAAAGAAGCACAAGGTTGGAGACAGATCAAGTCAGTCACCCAGCCAGAAAGGAGGATGAACTAATGAGACTTCACCCCTACCAGTTAATGGTAGCTGAGGGAAGAAATGGCAACCTGGGGGCAGGGGTGGCAATTTGTAGTTTGCCCATTAGCACCTTTCCCTATATTCATTCCAGCAGCACAGATTGGATGAAGTGGGATATTATAAAACCATAATAAAGAAATCCTGTTGGAAGAAGTTCAAGAGAGAGTTAGAGGGGGGGACTATAGGTAGATATGATTACAACACATTATACTTGTATATTTCATTTTTTTTGTTTGTTTTGTTTTTTTTGGTTTTTCGAGACAAGTTTTTCTGTATTGTTTTGGAGCCTATCCTGGAACTCTCTCTGTAGACCAGGCTGGCCTTGAACTCACAAACATCCTCATGTCTCTGCCTCCCGAGGGCTGAGATTAAAGGCATGTGCCACCAACACCTGGATATATTTCAATTATTTTTAAATAGGGTATTTTTCTTTTATTGAAAATGGACTTGTTTTCATAAAATATATTCTGATTATGTTTCCCCTACCTCTACTCCTCCCAGTACCTCCTTCCCTCTACTTCCTCTCATCTGTATACACACCTTTCCTGTCTCTCATTAGAAACCAGACAAGCACCTAAGAGATAATAATAAACATAACATAATAAAAAGGAACAAAACCAAACAACTCTCAATAGAATAAAGCAGACAGAAGAGCCCAAGAAAACACACAAACCACACAAAACAAGAAGATATAACACGAACACAAAATATTCTTTCTGCCTCCTCTTCCATAGGGTTCTCTGAACCCTGAGGGGAAGGGTTTGATGGAGAGTCATGTTGAGGGCAGTGTTCAGAGATCTGTAGCTCTCTACATATTGTCTGGCTGGGGGCTTCTGTATTTGTTCCCATCTGCTGCAGAAAGAAGCTTCCTTGATGATGGCTGAGCAAGGCATAGATCTGAGTACAGCATAATAATATTGGAGTCATTTCATTGCTATGTTCCTTTTGTAGAATCATAGTAGCTGGTATTCCAGAAAGTCCCTGGGCTGTCTCGTTTCGGGTTCTTAATCACCCAAACAGCATTGGGTATGGGTTCCATCTCATGGAAGGGGCCCTAAATAAAATCAGATATAGATGTGTTACCTCTGCAAGCTTTGTACCACCATCACACTGGTGTATCTTTCAGGTAGATCACCATTGTAGATAGATAATTTGTAACTGGGTTGGAGTTTATATTTCTCCTTTGGTGGTATGCAGAGTACCACTCAATACCCAGAACACTAGCCAGTAGAGGTAAAAGTTCTTGGCAGGCCACAGCTTGACTTCATTTCCAGGGAATTATGTCAGGGTTATTTTTAGCAACAGTGCCTTGCTGTCAGATTGTGAAGAGCATCAGTAGCCTTTGCAACAGCCTGGGTTGTCTGGGGATTTCCATGGGATCCCTTTGGCCAACAACTCATTTAGATGTAACCCATTCTTAGTATGGAAGCTTAATTTGATGCTGAGACATACAGTTGGGGCTCTGTCTCCAGAATTATTTGGCAGTTTCATTTAGATCACACACACACACATACATACACACGCACAAACACACACACACATAGATTTGAGGATACTACTATTGTATTAGGTTTCCACACAACCCTCCAAAATAGCTCTTAATTTTAAAGCTGTATCTCCCTGTATTTCCTCCCTCATACTCCTATTTATTCTTCCACCCTACTTGAGCCTACCATACCAGTACTACCCCGTCGTCCCTCCATAACTATCTGCTGTATTTCCCTTTCTAGTAAGATCTGTTCCTTCCCCTAAGTCTCTTATTCTAGACCTAACCTCCTTAGTCTGTAGGTTGTACCTTGCTTATTTTTTACTTAATAGCTAACATCCACACATAAGCAAATACATTCCATATTTGTCTTTCTAGGTTACCTCACTGAAATAGTATTTTTTTTCTAGTTTTATTGATTCCCTTGAAATTTTCATTTTTAATGGCTGAGTAATATTCCATTGTGTAAATGTGCTGTGTTTTCTTTAACCAGTCACTTATTGATGGACAGAGGCTGTTTCCAGTCTCTGTCTATTATGAATCAATTAACAAGTGCCTCTATTGTAGGATATAATAACCAATGGTTATATACTCAAGAGTGGTACAATAGGATGTTGAATTAGACCCATTCCAATTTTTCTGAGAACCCACTCCACGGATTTCCATAATTTTTGTACAAGTTTGAACTCCTACCAGCAATGGATGAAATATTCCTTTAATCTATATCCTTGCCGGTATGAGCTGTCATTTATTCATCTGACACCATTCTGACTGGTGTACAATGAAATCTCAAAGCAGTTTTGCTTTGTATTTCCCCAATGACTAAGGATGATGATCATCTCTTTAAGAGCTTCTTGGACATTTGAATTTCTGCTTTTAAAATTTTTCTGTTTAGATCTTTGCCCCATTCTGAACTGTAGGCTACTGTTTTGTCCTATGATGGTGTCCTTTGTTGTATAGATGCTTCTCAATTTCACGAGTTCTCTTTTATTCATTGTTTGTTGATCTCAATGCCTGTGTAAACCATGTTCTGATCAGAAAGTCCTCTCTGTGCCAATGAGTTCAAAGCTATTCCTCACATTTTCTTCTATAAGGTTCTGGGTGTCTTGGTTTATGTTGAGGCTTTTGATCCATTTGGAATTGAATTTTGTTCAGAGTGATAAGTATGGATCTAGTTGGATTCTTTTACATGCAGCCATCCAGTTTGGGCAGCACCATTTGTTGACAATGTCTTTTTCCACTGTGTATTTCTGGCTTCTATTAAAAAAAAAAATAAAATAAAACAAAAAATTAAAAAAAACAGGTGTCCATAGTTGTGTGGATTTATGTCATTGGACAATGTGTCTATTTTTGTGCCAATACCATACTGTTTTTATTACTATAGTACTGTAGTACAATTTAAAGTCAGGGATGTTGGGACCTCCAGCCTTTGATTATTCAGGATTACATGTGTGCCGTGCATGAGTGCGTGTTTTCTTGTGAAGCTGGAAATTGTCCATTCAAGATCTATACAATCATGTGGGAATTTTGATAGAGATTGCTTTGACTCTGAAGATTGCTCTTGGTAGACGTCATTTTTACTATATATCAATAATGGGCGATATTTCCATCTTCTGAAATCTTTTTCAGTTTGTTTCTTGCATGCCTTCTTTTTAGTCACACAAATCTTTCACTTGCTTGGTAAGAGTTATCCTAAGATAATTGTGAAGAGGGTTGTTTCCCTGATTTCCTTCTCAGTTCACTTTCATATGTATATAGGAATGCCACTCATTTTGTGAGTTATTATTTTTTTTAATCTGGCTATTTTGCTGAATGTGTTTTTCAGCTGTAAGAGTTCCCTCGTAGATTTTTTGGGGTCACTTACGTATAGTATCAGATCATCTGCAAATATAGTTAGTTTGACTTCTGCCCTTCCTGTTTGTATCCCTCCATCTCCTTCACTTCTCTTACCGATCTAGCTAAGACTTCAACTACTATACTGACTAGTATAGAGAAAGTGACTGTGCTGGCTAGTCTTATATTAGCTTGACATACAAACTAGAGTTATCTGAGAGAAGGGGACCTAAATTGAGAAAATGTCTCCATAAAATCCAACTATGGCATTAAGTAGTGACTGATGGGGGAGGGCCCAGACCATTGTGGGTGGTGCCGTCTCTGGGCTTGTGGTACTGACTTCTGTAAGAAAGTCATTAGAGCAAGCCATGGGAAGCAAGCCAGTAAGCAGCACCCCTCCATGGCCTCTGCATCAGCTCCTGCCTCCAGTTCCTGCCTTGTTTGAGTTCCTATTCTGACTTCTTTCAATGATGAACAGCAATGTTGAACTGTGAGCCAATAAACTCTTTCCTTCCTGACTTGCTTTTTGGTTTTATCATAGCAGTAGAAGCCCTAACTAAGACAGTGATCTCAATTTGTCCCTGATTTTAGTGGAACTGCTTTTAGTTTCTCTTTATGTAAATGCATGTTGTCTAAGGGTTTGATGTAAGATACCTTTATTATGTTGAGTTATATCCTTAATCTCTCCAGGATTTTTATCATGAAGAGTGCTGAATTTTGTCAGACCCTTTCTGCATCTAATGATATTATCATGTAGGGTTTCTTTCCTTCAGTTTGTTTATATGGTGAATTACATTTATCAGCTTACATATGTTGGACCATCCCTATGTCTCTGGAGTAAAGACCATGGTAGATGATCTTTATGATGTGTTCATAGACTCAGTTCAGAAGCATTTTATTGAGAATTTTTGCATCAAAAGAAAATTGGTCTGGAATTCTTTTTTTGTTTGGTCTTTATGTGGTTTTGTTATTAAAGTACCTGTGGCCTCATAAAATAAATTCCTAAATCCCTTATGTTTCTATTTTGTGGAGTATTGGCTTTTTTTTTTTTTTTTTTTTTTTGAGAATCTGATTCTGCACTAAAATCATCTGGCTCTTTGCTGGGCTAGGTTTTTTGCTTGTTTGGTTGGGTGGGTGGTATTTTCTGTCTTTTCCTTCCTTCCTTCCTTCCTTCCTTTCTCATTTCTTCATTGTTAGTAGACTTTTAATAACTGCTTTTATTTCAGTAGGGGTTATAGTTGTTATTGCATTGAGTATCTGATTTTGATTTAACTGTGTAAATAGTGTGTATCAAGAAAATTATCCATTTTTTTGAGAATTTCTGATTTGGTAAAGTAGCAAGTTTTAAAAGAATGTTCCGTGATTCTCTGAATTTCCTCCACATCCATTATTATATCTCCCCTTTGATCTCTAATTTTGCTAATTTGGATATTCTCTCTCTATGCCCTTTAGGTAATTTGGCTAAGTGTCTGTTAATCTTATTGATTTTCTCAAAGAACCAACTCTTTGTTTCATTGATTCTTTGAATTGTTATCTTTTGTTTCTCAATTTTATTGATTTCAGCTGAGTTTGCTCATTTCTTACCATCTGCTCGTTTAGGGTGTGACTTCTTTCTGGTCCAGAGTTTTTGGGTGTTTGTTAAATTTCTAGTGTGAGCTATCTCCAATTTCTTTATGTAGGCACTTAACCTGCCTTTTAGAATCCCTTTCAATGTGTTCCCATAAGTTTGAGTATATTGTCTTTTCATTTTCATTTAATTCTAGAAAGTTTTAAATTTTTTTTCTTAATTTCTCTCTTCAGCCATTTTTCAATCAGTAGTGAGTTGTTCAGTTTCTATGACTTTGTAAGCTTTCTTTTGTTACTGATATCTATCTTTAATCTATGGTGGTCTGATAGGATGAGGGTGTTATTTCAATTTTCTTTTATCTATTGAGACTTGATTTGTGCCCAAATCAAGTTTTGAAGAAATTCCATGATGCTATGAGAAGAAAATATATTCTTTTGGCTTTGTGTGAAATGTTCTGTAAAAGTCTGTTAGATCCATTGTTTTAAAATGTCTGTTAGCTCTAGCAATTTTAATTTCTGTCTGGATGCCCTCTCTATAGGTAAGAGTGGGATATTGAAGTCACCGCCTATCAGTGTATGAGGTTTAATATGTGATTGAAGCTGTGATAGTGTTTCCTTTATGAACTTGGGTGCCCTTGTGTTTGGTGCATAGATGTTAAAATTTGCTATATATACCCTTGGTTGATGATTATGCAGTGTTATTCCTGATATCTTCTGATCAGTTTTGATTTGAAGTCTAGTTTGTCATATGTTAAGTAAAAATGGTTTCACCGGCTTGCTTCTTAGGTCCATTTGCTTGGAATATCTTTATCCATTCTTTTATCCTGAAGTAATGTCTATCCATTTATTCTTGATATTGTGATGTGTTTCTTGAAAGCAGCAGAAGTATGGATTCTGTTTCACATCCATTGTGTTAGTCTGTGTCTGTTTATTGGTAAATTAAGAGCACAGCTGTTGAGAGTTATCAATGTTCAGTGCTCGTTGACTACTGTATTTGTTCCTGTGGTATATTATTTTCTACCTCTTGATTTGCTGGCTTGGGATTATTTATTCTTTGTTTTCTTGGATATGGATAACTTCTTCAGCTTGAACTTTTCCTTTTAGCACATTCTTTCTGTAAGGCTGGGTTTATAAATAGATACTCCTTAAATGTGCTTTCATTGTAGAGTCTCTTTCCTTCTCAATCTGTTGTGATTGAAAGTTTTGCTGGGTATAGCAGTCTGGACTGGAAACTGTGACCTCTTAGAGTTTATAGAATGTCTATTTGGGCCCTTTTGGCTTTTAGAGGTTCCGTTGAGAAGTCAGGTGTTATTCTAATAGTCTTGCTTTTATATGTTACCTGGTATTTTTCATTCTTTTTTTCTTTCTTTCTTCTATACATTTAGTATTTTAATCATTATGTGCTGGTGTGAATTTCTTTTCTGGGCCAGTCTGTTTGGTGTTCTCTATGCTTCTTGTACTTTCATAGGCTTCTTCTTCATTAAGTTAAGGAAATTTTCTTTTATGATTTTACTAAAAATACAAGCATACTATATTTATTTATTCATAGTCTCTATAGGGAAACTATATGTAAGTATAAGTAATATACTAACTTTCAGCTTATTTTTGTAGTAGTTATATCCCTTTACCTATTGTTTGTCTGTCTTGGTTATCAATAGTTAACAACAGTTCAAACATATTAGATGAAAATTCCAGGAAGAGATGATTTCCACATTTTCAATTATGTGCTATTCCAAGTCACATGTTGAAATTCTTCATTTTGCACAGGAAATAAATCATCCCTGTGTCTTTGTGTCTACATCATGTTTGCTACCCTCACATTCAGCACTTAGAAGCCATCTTGGTTATCAAGTCAACTGTCAGCATATGACATTGCTTGTGTTGAAGTGACCCTTACATAGTAGCCTAATGTTATGTTAAAATGCCTACACTAGTCATCTCATTTAAAACACGTAGAGAAAAGGATGGGTATAATGTTACATTTTTTGAGAGTCCACATTCATATCTCTTTTACTGAAATATATTGTCATAATTAATTGTTCCACTTACTCTTTGTTCTTCTCTTCCTATGAACAATCTGAATTAAACTTAATGCATATAGGGTAAAAATCAGCATATTTGGGGTTCACTGCTATCCATGATTTCAGACATCCACTGTGGTTCTTAGAAAGTCTGCTCCATGCATAAGATTGAGCTACTTTATTTTTACTTTTAACTAAAAAAAAAAATAAAACTCTTGTTCAGGCTTGTCATCTGATGCCAGTTTATCCTGGTTTCTTTTCAAGGTTTTAATGTATACTCTAACCATATCCTCCAGTGGTACTAGAAGTACTCTAACAGACTGCTATTATGTGATGCTCTTGCACTTTGGCCTCAGAAGTTGTCTGTCTGCATCGCGGCACTATTTTGAAACTAATTCAAAGAGGCATTATTTCGTGCTTCTTCACCACAGGCGAAGAGACTGTTCTCATCTGGGAACTGCCCGGCAAGAGCTGCAGGCCAAATCTGGCATGAATTTATCCAAAGAGTAGCCTCAGTGTTCCCATTTCAATGCTGAATGGGCTATTGAGTTTTGACACTCCCCTCCCCCAAACCTCTTAGGTTAGACTGTCTCCCATAAAGGAACTTGTCGATTTTTATTAACTTGTTCAGACCTTTGTAAGAGATTGAAATTGCATACTTTTTCTTGTGTATATAGAGACATAACAGCATTGAATGGGGATAAAGATACCAGGGACTTTTATATGTCAGAAAAATAAGCAAATAAATAATTCTACATGCTTTGTGGATGGCCAGTCTGTTTCTGAGACACATAATCTAATTCTGTGACACATAGTCCAGTTTTTTCAGCCCTAACCCTATTCTGTTTTAAAGTTCAGTTTGGAGTAGACCAGAAGGCTTTTGGCATTATTCACACAGCTCAGAACCTATACCTCCTGCAGTTTCTTTGGTACATATTGACTAATCTGAGTTTTATTCTATCAGTTGAGACACTAGAAACCCAGAGTGAGAAAATGCTTCCTAGCTGGATGTTCTCTGGTTTCTTACTAATATGTGTTATATTTACCTGGTTACTAAGGTCAGGAAGGATGAGTCAGCCTTCTGTTGCAGCCTTGCCAATAGGAGAAGGACTACAGCTATGAGTTCTTGCTTTGTTGGTTAATCATTTTCTTCTTTGATAAGTTTGAAAACACACATCACTATTAGTCTTTTATGGACCAAATATTGAACTTCATGAACCTTTTTGAATATGCTTGACACAGAAAATAATCTATATACACACTGTGGGGAAGCTATATGAAACATCGAGAAAGATTCTTTATTCTTCAGCTATAGAATGTGAGACAGTATCAGCAGGTGAATTGCACAAGGTTAAGGATACTCTCCAAGGGCTGAATATTGTGTCACAAAGATGGAGATGTTTGAAACTATTTGCTGGCCATTCTGAGGCCCAGGAAACATCCCAGAAGAGGGGATGGGAAGCTGGGAAGATCCGGAGAATGGGGACCAGTACTATAGCATGCTAATTCTGGATGTAACAGACCTATTACAATAATTAAGATACATACATACATGCATACAATGGCTATGACCACCTGTGCAAGACTTGCACAGAGGGTTTGGGGTGCCGATGAGTTAGAGAGAAGGCTTTCAGCAAGAGTGAGATAAGAGAAGTGATTGGAGGAGGGAACTAGGATTAAAATGTATTGTATATGAGCAAGAAACTAACTGCCAAAAATAAAATTAAAAACTGAAATGCATATTGGCTGAATAACATGTGTACAGAGGGACTGTATACAATTTTAAATCATGACAGTAGCAGCTTCTTCTTTCCCCTAGGGAATATCAACACATGTGTCCACCTAAACCCACTCCCCATTTTCTTTAGATTTAAAGGAGGCTATTTTTAAGCACTATTGAGGCTAAAAGGGTGAATTTTCTAAAGACAAATGGGAAAGATGACTGAGAAACAGAACATTGACCAAACTGCTTTACATGAAAAGAAAGACACAAACAAGCAAAATTAGATGGGGAGCAGAATAGGGAGATCTGAGATGAAAGAGGCAGGGGGAGGAAGTAGAGAGCAAGGCACACTTCCTGCAGAGCTGAGCTCTCAGAGACTCAGAGATGGGCCAGAGCAAGGCCAGCAAAGGATCTTTGCTGACAAATACACCTGACATGGAAGTCACTTTTTCCTTCAACACAGTGAAGTCATTTCTTCACATCACTCCAGCCAGCAAAGCCCTTGCTCACGTCTCTGCACTTGTGGAAGCTCACTATGAGTGCAACTGTGTATATGTGTGTGAGAGAGTGAAAGAGGGAAGGGGGGAGAATGACAATAATTGAACTGGAACTCAGAGAAATCTCACAAAGGATGCACTCATGCAAATTTTAGGAAAGGTTGTTCAAGTCAGTTTTTGCTCATCCAAGGTCCAAACTCATTCACACTTTATACTAATAAGTAGCTTTCCTGGGTGATTAATATATACTTAAAATTTTCTAATCATAATAGCAAAGTTCAAGAAACCAAATGTATTAAATTGATAGTAGGAAACAAGCAAAATAAGAATAACCAATAATCCCTTCCTTGCCTGGCAGCTACTCCCATCTCTAGATTGTCATCCATCCTTCCAGGGCTCTCCTCTCACCCCTTGAATACTGCTGGCATTGTCACTTGAACAGACAGGAATAACGGGGTTCCAGTTCCAAACCTCAAGAAACTTCCAGAAGTGCTTATTTCTTCTCCCACTGAAATGTGTTTGAGAAGTAAACAAGTTTAGAAGTTGGTGATCATCAGAGGAGACATTAGTGTCCTCAGAAAAGTCACACTGAGCAACCTCGTTTCTTGCCAACTCACACATATAAAACAGCCACCGCAAAGGAGGCAGAGAAGAGAAGTGACTAAGAGCAGGAGAAGCCTTGTCTTTTCTGGAAGAACTATCCAGATAACTTGAATATTAATGAGACACACTAAGTGTTTACAGTTTCGATCCAAGGAGTCTCCAGGTGAGTTTTGTTAAACAGTAATTGCTAACTCATCTCATCCAGAGAAAGCAAACTCATTCAAAGCAGACTAAATCATTCGCTTATACAATGTATCATTTAAACCGGAATTAAAGTTCCAACCTATGTCTTCTGCATATTAATGCAGACAACAAATCTTCCTTCATATCAGGAAAAATGGCTTTCATGTTGGGCTAAAGAGAGGGCTTGGTGATTAAGATTTCAGAGAACCTGAGTTCAGTTCCCAGCACCCCTATGGCAACTCACAATCATCTGTAACTCCAGTTCTAGGGGTTCTTGTGAGCTCTTTCTGACATCTGTGGACACCAAGGATGCCTGAGGTGCATGTGCAAGCAAACATACATGTACCTACATTCAGGCAAATCACTCATACACATAAAATAAAATAAAAATAAATGGTTCTCATATACTCCTATGAGTATATGAGAATTTCTTGAATTTAAAATTCATGTGCTTATTTACAGTTGATTTCCATATACATTAAAAGGATAACTTATGTCTGTTTTTCTCTGTTATTTCTGGGAAGCTCAATCCATTAGAATCTATGTGTTCTCAAAATAGCTTCATGCTAACTCCAAGTTAAAATTTATAAAATAAACCACAAGTGGGGGCACACTCCTTTAATTTCAGCACTTACTTGCTAGAGATAGGTGGTTCTCGGTGAGTTCAAAGCAAGCCAGCCTGCTCTACAAAGGGAGTTCCCCTTTGCAGAGAACCTGAGTTCGGATCCTTTCATCTGTGTCAGTGGCTTACAACAGCCTATAATTCAAGTTCCAGGAGAATAAGACACTTCAGACCTACCAGATACCTGCATTCCCATGCACATATTCCCACACAGACACACAGGCAAACACGTAATTTAAAATAGTAAAAATGAATTTGTTTTCAACAAAAAGCAGGGCAGAACAATACATATAACAGTTGATTTGAATGAGGGCTAAGATGAAAACACAAACTTGAGGAGCTGAGTGTGCACTCCCAGAACTACACATAAAAACAGCATACACTTGTAACCCCAATAAAGGCAAGGTTGAGACAGGAAAGCTTGTTGGTCAGCTAACATAGCGGAAGCATGGAGCTCCAGGTGTAGCGAGAGGCCCTGTTTCCAAAGACAAAGAACTATTGAAGATACCTGATTCTTGGTTTCTACACATACATGTGCTCACAGCACACACACAAACACATGCACCCCATATGCATGTACACACAAACAGAATTGATTTGGGGACATACTAACAAATGCCAAGTCAATATAAAAAAGAGGGCTTTTTTTTCTTGTAGTTTAATTAAAGGGGGCTTCATGTAGGAAAGTTTCCTTTTTATTATAAAATTATACACACACACACACACACACACACACACACACGTATATACATATAGAGAGAGAGCTAGAGATAAAAGTTTTCTATTAGAAAGTTTTCTGAGTATTTTTAAATCAACTGAATCAGCTCCTACCAGCTTTCCTATACACATGTGAGCATAAAACAGTAAAGGAAGAAATGATCAGATGACAATGACTGGAGTCCAAGTAAGATGCATGGGTGACTTTACAGCTGGATTTGTTTTTATTTCTCCCAGACATTATTTGCTATTTCAGAATCTGAGAACAACAGAAAGTGTCTTAATTAGTTTTTAGAGAGATAAACACAATACCTTAAAACCTAACAAGACTGGCACTAGCAAAATTCCAGATGCACTAGATTACTAATAGTAATAGAAAAAAATTGTTACATAAACCCATTAAATTAACTATACTATCATATTAAAATAAAAATAATTGAAAATAAGTCTCTGAGTATAAAAATCATTAAATAAAAAAACAACTACCAGTATCATCCCCAGTAAAAGCAAGATCAGGTGAGGATGGTAATTGATTTTGACCACTTATTTCAAAATTTGGATAATTTCAAGGCAGTCTGTTTGTATTTGTTTTGAAGCTTCATTCCATTTTTTGCTTCCTATATCAAATTATAGCAAAGCTCACATACATGGGTTTAAAAGGAAGTTTTAAGCAAAAAGCAGTGCCCATGATTATTGCAATCCAAATTATTTTGTCTTTAAATAGGCCAGAACATTATTTGAGAATGTGAACAACTCCCTATCACTAATTCCCCCAGACTTAAATAAAATATGTTGTACCTATAAGAGAATTGTCAACAAGATAAAGCTGGAAGACATGACCAGTCCTTACAAATGCTCCATTCTCTTCCCTCTCTGAGTAGATGGCTCTCTGTCTCCGTTGAAGTTTATTGTGTGCATGTGACACTAGATCTGGCCTTGAAATGTGAAAGCAGGTTGACAGAGGTCTGCTTTCAGGACCAAGCACTCTACTTAACAGCAACTGATTCTCCAGTTGAGGTTTATCTAATTAATGCAAAAGCAAAAGCCATTTGTATTGGTTTCAACTAGCTCACAGAGCAGACACGGGGATACATGGTGGGCAAATTCCCCAGGGTGTGGCTCCCAGCTGCTGAGCACTTTTTTTGTGTGTGTGATTAAAAATAGAAAATAGCAAAGTACACAGATGTTTATTTTCTTAAAACTCCTCCTATTGGGGGGGCTGTTGCTGGAAAATTACTTTATTTTTCCAAAATGATGCAATAAATACCATTTTCCATCATAGTATTAGAATACAGAAAGAAATCTGTTAATATCAACAAAAAATATCCATGACTGCACTAATAACATGAAAACTTGAGTTCAAATCAAAGATTTAATGACAGTAAACCTACCATATAGGCAGAAAGGAAGATAAATCTATAAACCCATGTGGCTTCAAGACCACATCATTTGTTGTCAAAGCTCAAATGTAACCTTTTTATAATCTGAAGTTCCGAATATATTCAAAGGATGAAGTAGTTGAAAATAAATAAGTGTTTTTAATAGGTGGTGTGTGTCCTTAGATATTCAGAGAAAATATTTCCAATACATATAGATAACAAAGAACACATCAAATATATGTATGCATCAAGCCTCTTAGAACTGAATAATGAAAAAAACCACAGCATTGTGGAAGGTAGGAAGGAAGGGAGGAAGGAAGGAAGGACAGATGGACAAATGGACAGACGGTTAGATGAAAGGAAAAAAGGAAGGATAAACAATAGCAACAGCAACAAAAACCCCAAAAGATTCATAAAAATGGATGAAGCATCAATATCAGAATTCACATCAAAAGAACTTATATTCAGAAAACACAAATTAAAATCATAATGGGAAGGTCCTATTCACACACTATAATAGGTCTGTTTTTAAGACTGGTGACAGCAAGTGTTCCCACAAAACTGAGAAGCTGCAGTAAAGGCACTTGGGAAGGAGAAGACAGTACCTTTGGAAGTTAAGTGTACACTTACCACAAAACTCTGCAATCCATCTTATTTAGGGAAGAGAAAAGGAAACATGTGCCCATCCAGACTTTATGGAATGTTCATGGTAACTACTTACAATAGCAAGAAACAGCCCAAATGTCCACCAACAAGCTAAAGGATACAGACATACTTCTATCACTCAATGAAATAGCACTCAACAGAAAAAGGGAACGAAGGACCAATAAATGGATGAATTTCAAGATGAGATGCTGGGGCAAAAGCATCAGACATAAGAGGGCACTAGGAATCTTGAACCACTACCGCCTCTTTTATGAAGATGTAAGAGAAATTGACAGGGAACATAATTGAAACTTTGTAACTTTTGATGGTATACTGAGTCTCTCAGTGCATCACAGTGCACATTTCAGGGACTGCATTCCACATGTAAACTATACACATGCCAAGTTGCATTTTTAAATGTGACTCCCACCTTTGTACCTTAACATGCTATGAAATATGGCAACAAATACGGTAAATAAATGAAGTTTATTTTTTTTTCCTTTTCCAAGAGTCTCCACGCCTTCCCAGTGTTAGAAGGACTAGACCTTATCTATCAAGTGAATAAATATCCCAAGGTGGGATCTGTGAGACTAGAAGGGCAGAACTGCTGTCTCTCCTGATTTTCAGACAACCCACCACAAAGGGATTTACTCATTGTTCTAGACAGGACAGCCCAGTTTGTCTCTCTACTTTCCCATGTGATTAGACCTAACTGACTTCATGGAGAGATAACATCCTGTCCAGCTTTGCTGCTTGGAGATTTAAAATGCCTATTTTTTTTTTAATGACATGGTGATGTATGCCTCTAAGTCAAGCTCTCAGAGAGCTAAGGTTCAAGGTCAGCCTTGGGTACAGAGCAAGATCATGCCTCAAAGGGAAATAGAAATACAAGCCCATGTGACAACGAAGGACCAATTGAGATCAGAAGAGAAAGAGTCCAAAGAGTATGAGAAGGGAAGGCAAGTAGGGGTAAGGAACGAGATTGGGGGACGGCTATTAATATCATGTGACAAGTAAGAATAAGATATCATACACACATAATCAATGGTAAATAGATTATAGAGAGATAAGTGATAGATGGATATTGACAGACGGACACACAGGTTTCTTAAAGTCACCCATCACTATGTATCTGGAAACTTATGACACCAGTCAATGGCAGGTAGGTGAGGCCAATTCTTCACAGACGCAGAACTGCCAAATGTGATCTTTGAAGTTTAATATTTAAAGGGACAATTAGCAAAACAGAACTGTGGATTTTCTTAATTCTTTCCCACCTGTATATTTTTTGAGGCAGGGTTTCGTGTTCTTAAGTTGTTCTTGAACTTACTACACAGCCAAGGATGACCATGATCTCTCTCTTCCATTTTCATTTTTTACTTTGTGTGTATAGGCATTTGGATGAATTTATGTCTGCGCACCATATGCATGCTTGGTACCCACAGCAGCCAGAACAGACTTCTGGATCTCCTAGAATTAGAGTTACAGGTGTTTGTAAGCTATCATGTGAGTCTGGAAATTGAATCTGGGTTCCACAGAAGACCAGCCCATGTTTTTAACTGCTGAGCCATCTTCCCAGATTTGACCCCAAACTTCTGATCTTCCTGCTTCTCCTTCCCAGGGAAGATGGAGGTTGCAAGTGTGCATCATCACATCCAATTCCTGTGACACAGAGGGTCAAGTGTTCTACCAAGTGAGATAGATACCTTCAGTGTTCCTGCTAATATTTATATACCTTAACAAGATTGCTTAACATACCACTTATAGAAAAGTCTCTTTTAATTAAAATAATCCAGTGTTGTAAGTGTTATTTATCAGCTATCATCATGTTGAATTACTTACTAGTCACACTGTACTTGTCCCCATGCAAACTGAAGACCGATGAAGATTCTTCTCGTGTGCTTGGAGAAAATTACAAAGAGAGCATGAACACTAGAGAGTCTAAGAAGGCCATAAGGAACAGGTTAAGGGCGGGAGTATGGGGGATTTCAGGTGCATGCTCTTGATAGACAGGTCAGAATTAAGTTTCTTGTAATAGCCAAATGCCTATTTCTGATGGCAAGGCTGGCTTCCGGTGTACATCACACCACAGCCCAGGCAAGGCCTGCTGCATCGTAAAGCAAGCTTGTGGATGTCTTGAGGCAATTAGAAGATCAAACACATGGGAGAGGTGAGGGGCTCTGGCTGGGTCTGCAACTGCAGAATAGGCCATAAAGTTCTGGAAATGAAGGTTTCTCGGCTATCAAGCCAATGATTGCCACATGCCAAAACATAAACCAGATTGCGTAATGAGTTGGGTTTTCATAATTTCCTCAAATTAGGCTTTTATTAATGCCTGTCAACAGCAAATGATAGGCATGCGCAGCATTAACAGCTGCCTTCGGTCATGCCAGCTCTGATATCAGGGCTAATCGAAAGCTTGCAGTGCAGTAGACCCGGCCCCACTGGCATGAAAGCTCAAACACTTCTAAATAAAGGAAGAAACAGTCTAGTTAGAAGTTAACCAGCACCAGCAAATATTTGTCTTGAATATGGTTTGTTTTTCATAAAAAACCTGATTTTCGCCTCTAAGTAAATGTGTCGCCTCTTGTTGCAGACAGCTTGATTTAGTGCAGGGGATCTTGGGATATTTCGGAGGTTCTGGTTTAATTATGTTCTCCCTTCCTTTAGCTTCTCACACATAATCACAAATGACTTCTCTCAAAATGGAGCGTGTGATGTTGGGGTCAGTTTCAAAGATACAGTATCATGGCAGATTTGGGTTGGGAAGCATCAGAAGGCAATCAACCTTTGGTAAAAAATAAAGTCTTAGTTGGATAACCAATCCTTGCAGCTGATGTCTTTCACTAAATGAATAATGATTTTTAAAAAAATACCATTTTACTGAAAACTAAAATGGAAGGGTTTATTTCACTAATAGAAAACATTTTCGTTAGGAAAAATCTTCTGGTCAAGGGATTTAACTTGGTAAAAATCTAGACATCTCCTAGGCATTGAAGAATGTCAGGAGGCCTCCAAAAAAAAAGGTAAAGTGTGGAAAGACAGAAAGTTGGGTCTTTCCTTCTGTTTGGAAGCTGAAGAAGGACATGCAGAGCACCTAAAGAGTGGAGGCGTCCCTTGGGTAAAGAAGGACTGCAGCACCTAGCCCTTTTTCTCAGCTGGCATAGAGGAGTCCTCAAGCAGAGTCCTTTCCCTCAATCCCTCTCAATGGCTCCCCATTACTCAGGGAATTGTTGTCAAGCAGGTCCTCATTTCTTTCCATCCCCCACTCTGCCTTCTAGTTGCCTACCATGATCCCAGCCATGTAGAAATGAGAAACCCATTTGAACTTCTAAATGTTTGGCAGGAAGAATGCTGAAATGATTACATAACCAAGTTACTTGTTCTCTCTTCACTGTTTTCCAGTAATATAGAAAAGCATGAGTCGGACATAATGTGCTTGACAACATCATTTGTTAATGTATAGAAAACCATATTTGTGTGCGCTCAATAAATGGGACTTGGTGCCAAATTTAATTTTTCCACCCTGAATGAAGCTGGCGTATCTTCAGCTGCCAATTATTCATGGGTGCACATTCCTGCCTCACTTCGAAATATAAAGTGCAAAATTCTCTGAAGCAGGATTGGGCCATACTAGTAAAACCACTGTATTGATTATTTAAGTGCTTAATAAGCAGTTGTTAAATCGAAAGAGAAAGCTTTCTTCACTTCACCAAATCGCTCCCACACTATAACACTGAAATCTTTTAAAAATAACTTTTAAGACACTAAAATTACCAGAAGAGGATGACTCAAAATTAGATTTTGAACTCTGTAAGCAAATGTAAAAAGAGTATTATTTGAATTACTTCTTCCTCATTTTCAGTAACTTTTCGCTGAAAAGCCCTTGATTTTATGTAAGGGCTTACACAAGTTTATCTTTGTACCATGACAACAGCTCTTTTAACTGATGAAAGTAATCCAATTAACTAACAAATAAGCGAACTTCCGGGGTGGGGTAGAAGGTAAGTAATAAGTTTTGAAGTGCCTGGAAAACAGTTACTTTTTAAACAGAGCAACCTTTCAAGTGAACAGAAGAGAGTGTGTGCAGCTTTTGGCTGTGACAACAAACTAGAATTGGAATGTACATAATTTCAAATGTTTGAAAGAGCAAGCGAGTTTACAAAACACAGGACCTCTTTCTGTATGAGAAACTATCCGGTTAAAAAGCCTTTAAAAGTGCTGAAATAATCTCCCCTAGCTTCCATGCAGTAGCCGAGAAGGAAACTTCTCAGAATCTTGAAACCTTTCAAAATCCCCTTGTGTTGATTGCAAAGGCAAGTTCAAAGTAAGATCCTGATCTCGGCTTTATTATTCCCCTATACTGCATCATTTCTCAGATCCATGTCTTATAGCAAAATGAGCCAGAAGACAAAATGACTTCCAGTCAGGCTTCCAGTTGTCCCATACACAGTTATATATGCATGTATGGGTATATGCATACACACATATCACATATGCATAGACACCCAAAACTACATACCTTTAAAAAGGTTTCCATCTGTATCATCATCATTCTGCTCTGATCTCATGGGGACACTTTTTGCTCATGTAGGAGGGCCTATATGCAGTACTTCAGCTGGCTGTACCTTTCCTAAGGCCCTATGAGAAGACATTTGCCCATTGTAGATTCAGCAGGGAGCCTGAAAATTTTCTCTAGAGACCTCTGACTACAACATGTCTCAGATGAATGAAGATCCTCTAATTAACAGGCAGCGGATCTCACCATCACCCCCACTCACTGTCACCCATGATCATTTATAAAGTAGATTTTATAACAGACCCAGCGTAACATACTTTACCCTGACACTAGATAATATGGATAGCTATCTCATCATAACCAACCTTGGGTCAAGAAAGGAACTGAGCACTTCATTAACTCTTGGACCAGGCTAGAACACATAGCTCTTCAGTACTACTCATTTCAACCATGAAAAGAATGGCATTGCCTGAGTTTATAGCCAGAAATTGGAGTTGAGATAAATTAACCAGACTCCTATTGCTCTACTAGTAAAATCATCCAGGGTAGGAATAGTCTTCTCCTGTGAGGAAGACTGATGGCAATTCACCCATCAGATGTCCCCTTCCAAACATAACTGAGACCTATTCCCCAGCAATAAAATTCAAACTGCCAGAGGGGATAGAGTTGAGACCTTTGTTGCAACTCCTCAGCTAAGCAGATTATCTTCTGGTTCTTAAATCCTGAACCAAATGGATGATCTCTTCCAACTTGGTCCTTCACCCTGTTCCCAGTCTGTGTATAATGTCACCATGTCATCATTCACTGGAGCTTTTCAGGCTGAAAACAAGAACATCTATTTCCATAACTGAAAACCCACTGGTCACCAAGGGCTGCCAGTAGTGACTCTTAACCAGATGTCCAGCTCCATCCTCATCATCAACTCTGTTCTCAGGGCAGTAGGGAAAGACGGATGAATCTGTGAATGAATCTACTACAAAAGATGCTCTCAGACTGATGACTATCCAAGCCTGATCTTTTCTACCACATTCCCTACCAAAGCATTGCCAAATCACACCTGGTTTTGCCCCATCCCAAACCCTATACCCCCAGGCCACCTACTCTTACATCCACCTTGCCCTTTCCTCCCTCTATGTGGACCTCCTGCCCTGTGCCCATCCTTGCTGCCTCACCTGCCCATTCTCTGTGTTCTTCCAGTCCATTAATTAATCATATTTCAGATGAGGACAGAGGCCACCTCTTTGCACTCACACCTGCATACATAGGAACTTCCATAATTAATGCTATGTAGCAGATATTACTCAACAAATAGCTAATGAATAAATTCTCCATCTCTGTTTCATAAATATGAAATTATGATCCTCTGAGGACAAATAAAGTTCCCAAGTCACCCAATGGCTTGTAGAAGGGTTGATGTTCAAAGCCCACACCTCCTTCTACCAGAACTGTTCCTTCCCCTTG
Organism: Cricetiscus sungorus; assembly: GCA_030556225.1. Taxonomy (NCBI): domain Eukaryota; kingdom Metazoa; phylum Chordata; class Mammalia; order Rodentia; family Cricetidae; genus Cricetiscus; species Cricetiscus sungorus. Next base: position 36,412,989 of record JANBXA010000007.1, on the reverse strand, counting down.
GAGGTACCACCACCTCTGGCCAGCAAACACACTCTGCTGAATCCTAAGCATCCTCCATGACCCACCGAAGCACATACATTTGATGCATTTAGAAAGCACAGTGCCGGCAACATTTCCCATAGAAATACAATACAGACTCCATTCTCAAAGTCACAGAGTCATAAACATCTCCATCTTTAGGACAGACTCCAGAGTGAGCCCTTTGGTGAAGGCCTTCACTCATCTTAGAAAGGAGAAGGGTCTCCACAACCAGACACTACTATCCAATAAATTACTGGTTTCAGGAGGAAGGAAAGATGATACATATGTCCTTGTAACACACAATGAAAATTGAAATTAATCCAATTAGTCTGAAGGAACACTTCAGTGCCAGAGTGATCAGTTATAGATCCAGAAATAAAAGGTGGAAATAGAGATGAAAACTAATAGTTATTTTCTATCTAGTTTTATGTTGGAAATTATTTTTGAAGATGTGTGTTTGATCATTAAATTTCCATCTATTGTGGGGCCAACTGTTTAACTTTCCAGAGAATACTTTCAGAAAAAATGATAAGTACACACACACACACACACACACACACACACACACACACACACACACACACACACGCACACACAGAGGCACAGGAATATGCCACATACCCCTGGAGCACAGATGAGGGGTTATAAAAATAGCAAATAGTCCTACCTCCTACACTTCTATCTCAGTTTTGATGACCTTGCAAGGCATCATGATTGGTTGTTTTAGATTTTCAGGATTAAAGCCTTTAATGGGAATAACTAAAATGGAATTTGGGGCAGCTGAGATTGAGTGCTTGGAGTCTTGGGGGTTCCATTTCTGTTTGAATGCTAACCTTGTTAGTGATATACCAATGTGGAGACCAGGCCTTCAGATCTCCTTTCCATGTGCTAACAATACCGTAAACATTTGGCCTCTGTGTCTCCTGAGTGGCACACTTTCAAACCCTGCAGAAGGAAGCTCTCAGGATGTTAGGAAGAAATGACTGACATGGAAGAGATGCTCCAAAGAGGATACAACATCAGTATCTTTGTCATAATAATTTGTATAATAAAATATTTATATTATCACATACAACAAATCATAATGGACAGATCTTAATGTCATTTTAATACTTTTTTCCTACTAAAATAAAATTTTAATTAAAGCAAAAAAACATTGGCTGAGGTAAGCTAACTCTTTGCAATTATTAACTTCTTGAGCACTTGTTGCTAAACTAAAAGACCAGTTAAAGAAAAGAAATTAAGGATGCCAGGGGTTAACACAGTTTTGAAAGCTGCACCTGTCCTCCTGCCTTGGCCTTTTAGACATGCCTAACTAAGCCATAACTATTTTTCTCCACTCAGCCAGAGTCCAGCTTGGAGGCTTTTTTAAATACCTGGCTTTTCATGGGTCTGTTCTGGAGAGCCTTTTCTTTTTGGCCTCACTACCTACAAGCAAATTTCTTCCAGTTGCTCAACAGTCCAACGCCCTTTTCTTCACTGATGAAGCATTCCATTGCCATCTTATCAACAGAGTGGTGCTCTGTTAAGGTGGCATCAATAGCTCTGTGCTTCCTAGCACACCCATTAGCTTGTCAGTCAGAGCCTGGGGGAGGCAGTGTAAATCCCAGAATGCTAGGGGCCAGGAGTTTGAACACAGAGGAATGCACACAGGCCCTGTGATTGCCTACCACCTGTTGCTCAGCAACATGTGCAAAGTGAATTAACTTTTCTGCTACAACATGCCTTAAAGGTCTCTTGCAATGGCAGCCTTAAGCTTTCAGAATATTTTAACTCATTACCCAAAATCCACCCTCACCCGCCCACCCCACCCCCCCACCCCAGATCTGCTGCTGCGTCTGGGGCCCATTGAGAGGTTAAGTTTGACAAACAGGTTGGCCATGGTGAGGGGGAGGGTGTGCTAATTGGGTGAGGCTACAGGGGAGAGCAACTGGTTTCTTATTTTATATTTCAAAGTCAACAGCCTGCCTGCTTCTTGATTACACATTAATGGAAAACAGTTTCCACACTTAACGTGAGCTTGCTGTGTGGGTTTCTGTAGAGGGGTGCATGTGTGTGTGTGCTCCTTTCTTGAACTCCCAAGAGCACCTTTGGGGTTATCTGAGGAGTCTTAAGGTGGGATTTCCTTGTTCAGTGGCTGAGAACACACAAGACAATTTCAAAGAAAGCAAATCTTGCACAAAGGTTACTGTGAACATCTTGTTGGCTCAAATATGCAGCACAACTTCCTGTATTACTTAAAACGGGATTAGATGTTTTTTATCTATTAGGAGATAATTATAAGATTATATCAGTACACACATACACACATGCACATACACATACAACACACATGCACATGTGCACACGTGCACACACACTCACACACACACACACACACACACACACACACACACACACACACACACACATGCATGCACATTCGGCCAGCCACTCTTTAAGTGCTGCAGCCCCACTGGGAATGGATGTGAAATCAGCCCCTTTCAGAGTGTCAACAATGTCCTCCAGTCCACCTCAGGAAATCTTCTTACAAATATTTATTATCCAAAGCCATGCCACTCAGACCACAAAAGGAAACCACGCTTAGTGCAGAGACACCACAGGCTGAGGAAAGTTTGCTTTCAGCACTTGGAGTTTTCTCACAAAACCTCCACAAATTCACCACAAACCACAGTGTCAACTGGCAGGCTTCAGATAGGAATTGTTAAACTAATTCACCCATTTTAAAGGGATTTCTAGTGATGCACACAAAAGCTCCAAAGCCATGAGTACACACATTCAGATTCAAAGGTGGGCATGGAAAACACACACATGCACAAGCGTGTGCGCGCACACACACACACACACACACACACACACACACACACACACACGCTCACTGCTATCCTCAGGCTATGGATATGACTTGGTAGTAGAGCAGTTGCCTAGCATATATGAGGCCCTTGGGCTCAGTCTCAAGTACTAGAAGAAAAAGAGAAGGGAAGGAGGGGAGGGGAGGTAAGGGGAGGCAAAGAAAGGGGAGGAGAGGGGAGGGAAAGGAAAGGGAGGGGAGGAATGTTCTTCTCCATAAGCATATTTCCCTAACTTGACACATGTTATCAGAAGCAGACTTGGTAGTGTAAATTAAGCTCCCTACTTGAACATAATGTACAAATACTGGAAAATGGGAATTTTTTTTTTCTTCTGCAAGTGTTAAATCATTGGAAAGTCTCCTTTTGTTAAAAAAAAAAAAGTCTCAGTTAACTTTCACACATGAACTCAGAAGCCAACACTAGAGGGTCTATACTCTGGGGAAAAACTGATCAAAGAGGATCAAAAGGAATTTCACCTTGGCCCACTGTGATTACATCTCAAAGAACTACCTCCGACAGGTAGGTCCCGTGTTGGAAAATACCACTGCTGGCTTCCAAAGTAAACAAATAACACATTTTCTAAGTGGAACAACATACAGATATTAGTGCTAAAAAGGACATTTAGAAGAATCTCTTCAATTGTTTTATCAATATCCTCTTGAAAGTTCTATTTTCAATTAAAAATACCTCTCTGTACACAGGGAAGTCTATGAGGTGCCCCATGGTCACTGTCTTTCTGAATATAATTTGACGTTATTTCACGAGCATGTGTGAAGAGCAGTTTGTGACACCCAGTCCTGGTGGCAGCTGGTTCTCATGGCAAAAGCACCCATCCTCTCAGAAGTCATACTCAGCTATCAGTGAGGGACTATGCTCTCCTGGCATTTCACTCTCTGCTTCGGCTTCACTCTTTTCCTCAGCACCACTTCTTGTACCCTAGCCAAAATTTCTCATCTCTGTACTCAAGCTGCCCATCCCGCATCAGCCTATCCAGAATGCTCATTTGCAGACTGACAGGCTTCTCTGTGAAGGTCCAGATGGTCCCTGAGAGATCAAAACCACTTGCAATGTGCTTTGAAGGAATGCTTCTAATGAAGCTGCTATCAACTAACCTTAGACATGGCAACAATTCTCCAGATGGCTCAACAGAGGACTTGCCTTCACAGAGCCTGAGGAGTACAACTAGACTGTTGGGTTTTCTTAGTCCCCAAAACATCACATTTCAAATTTCTGTTATGATTACTTACGTGTATGTATATTGCAAAACAACTGGAATAACCTCAACTTTTTCTCTGAACTTACTGACGGGCTGCTTATTGTCTTCTTGTTTGGTGCCAGAGAGCAAACCCAGGACATTGCATGGGCTAAGGATGGGCTCTACTACTGAAGCACACCCCTATCTCCCAACTAACCATTTAAAATTAATATTTACAAATAAATACATACAGAGTACTCTCTCTCTCTCTCTCTCTCTCTCTCTCTCTCTCTCTCTCTCTCTCTCTCTCTCTCTCTCTCTCTCTCTCTCTCTCCCACTTGCTCATTTGTATGGCTCTACCAATGCCTAAGATTTCAATCCCTGAAGTAACAGAGCCCAACAATACCTTCTGGATGGCATAAACCTCTTATCCAGCTCATTAACTACCACAAGCAACCTGACCACATCAGGGACATTCTGTACTCAACATAACTCTAGGAAACACAAATTCTGTCACGGAATCTATTAGATGTCATGTTCATTTTATTCTTCTTTATTCTCATGAGTCATCAGTGCCTAGAGTGAACACAACAATGATGACAAACAGGTGCCAAGATAGGTGAGAATGCCCAGGCAAGTCGAATCCATTCCTGCAAGGAGTAGCCAGACGGGGCTTGGCTTGGATTTCAGGTTCATGTGATGACAACAGGGTTCTCACCTGCCAATCACAGAGATCTGAGAGTGGCTTTGCCACTGAAGAACAAAAGTAATAAATAAATAATTATTTGTGAGGTTATAGCAAACATCCCAGGGGAAATTGTATTTCTCCAGCCCAGGCCTGTATGATAAGAAAATGGGCACTACGTGTATTTTCCTTCTTTGGAAATTGATATATGAAAGCAGGATAATGAAATATGATTAATATAAATTATGTTTAGCCTGAATGACTTAAGGCTGAATTAATTTCAACTTCAACATTATGATTGCATATAGCTAAGAAAGGTGAATACTTACTCTGTGCAACATTCTTCACTTTGTTGACAATTTTCAACACTCTTGCTAGCTAATGCAGTTTCTCAGGATGAAGGCACTTTGTACATAGCCACTAGGTAGAAGCTTCATAATTCTTGCAGAATTATTTGCAGATTTTTCCAGCAGACTCGGTTTCCCCTTCGAGACAGCAAGAAGCATGAAAAGAGAAATGCAGTCGGTCTACATAGTACAGAGCTGTCAGTAGTGTTCCCTGGTCCTGGTTTGATCTTGAACTCTCCATATAACAGTTGTGGCATCTCTATGATACTACTGTGGTGCTGCAGAAGGAGTGAAACAGAATGATGTGGTCAGGGAGCCTGGTGCTAAGTTTACCTTACTTAGGATTATGGTAAGAGGTGGCTCAGTTTCCAACCATGACTGCATTTCAATTGTGTCTCTGCTGTAAAATAAAGATGATAGGATCAATTTTCAGAGTCATTATTAAGATATGGGATAATAAGCATAAGCACCACATGCTAAGTTCCTGACCTATGTCCCCTATTCAATAAGAAGTAGATGATAGTGTTCAATTTCCTACTCAGAAGACACACACACACACACACCAGGAAGACATACCACACATATAGATACATAACAGAAACACAGGCACATGTACACACATACACACATATATACACATATACATAAACACATAAATACATACACATATACACATGCATACACCCATACACATGATTACATATACAGATGCATATATATATACACGCACACTTAAACATGCATACTCCTATATATACACACACATTGATTAATAGGTATACACACATTCCTAGAAATTAATGTAAATATAAAAATTATAAATTATTTTGTTAATGCATGTGCCACTGCTTTTATATCGCTGGCCATAACAGTAACACTTAACCAAAAAATAATATTATCCTGTACTTATTAGGGGACCCAGGTTGAATCCTAAGGTTGTCAACCTAAAAACACTGCCATTCAAAAGAAGAAGTAAGCTGTTTTAAAAGTACATCCCAGGGAGTCCTTAGACATGCTTAGACATGTGACTTAGTAATGTATGTGGTACCTCATGTAATATCACATTTTCACAAGGCCATAACTGGTATGGGCACTCTAGAGTTAAGAAAACAAAACCACAAAGAAGTAGTTCTCAAGGCCCTATAACAGCTAAACAGAGCTACAGAGGTCCTTCAACCCCTGGCCAAGGCTGTACCACATACCATTAACATCTGTGATTGATGAGCATGGAGCAAAGTGACAAGTCAAAGGAGCAATACCTGTATTGAGTCCACGTAGAAAAAAAAGTGTGTCCACACATCTCAGCATCAGAAGTCAAGAGACACAGAGGGAACCCCAGTAAAACCCAAAGTTATCTCCCAACCTTGGGACGTAACTCCATGGACATGGCATTTGGCAGTTTGTGCTCTTTGTTTCAGGGCTAAGTGTAGCCTCTCAAATGACCAGACAGAGCTAGAAGAGCTATCACACTTTATGTGTAATGTATGCTGTGACAAAAAAAAGAAAAAAAAAGTACATCTTTCTGGAAAATATCTTTAAACAGATAATGTAAACAGCCAAAAACCCTCTAAAAAGATGATCACTCTCATTAACCATTAGAGAAATGCAAATCATGGCCATTATCCATTATGAGAAGTTACTTCCCACATACAAAGATTTCTAGCAAAAGAAATGGATAATGATCATTGGCAAGGATGGAGAAACTCGGGCCTTCGTGCATTGCTGGCAGGGATATAGAACAGTGCACTTTTGTGATACTTGAATGAGTCCATGGAGAATTACCATATGACTCAGAAACTCCTCTCTACTCAAATTATGCTCCTAAAAAAAATGGAAGAAGGAAAATAAGAATTTAAACTAAAAACATGCATACAAACACCAAAAATGTTTAACTAATGAAAGAACATGTTATTCATGACATATTCTTGCAATGGAATATTACTCACCCATTTAAAAGGGTGAAGCTCTGAAACATTCAGCAGTATGCATAAACTTCCATTTTAAACATTATTGTGAGTGGAAAAAAAATAAAACACAGGATGCTGATTCACACGTAATTGCAATTATATAACGTACAAAAATCCACAGTTGGCAGAGTTGAGAAGGTTGAGAGCCAAGGGCTGGAGGTGAAGATGAGGGTAGTAAGTTCTTCATGGATATGGGTTTCCTTTGGGGATAATAATGGAGACAGATGTGTTTCCCAGCCAAAACCTGACTCTGGAAGGAGAGCCTTGTTTGTTGCTTCCAAAGCCCTTCTTCTGCCTATCTGGTTAATAAGCCCCATACACCAAGTGGATCTGTCCAGGGGTTGACATTTTGCCTAGCCTTACAAACAGATTGGGTGTCCGTGCTAGAAGTCTAGACACAGATTTTAACCTTCTGCCCTCTTTTAGTCTCAATTACGACTTCCTGTTCACCCTTGGAACAGTTGCCTGAAACTGGTGGTGAGGACCCATAGGCTTGTACTTTAACCCAGTTGTGGAGGAGCTGGCTGAGCTCCATTCTGCCTCACTGAGGAGTGTCTTTTCTCAAGATGGGCTGTGCTAATATCATGCTGAAGCTTGTGTTCCTTGTGCTGTTTGTGTACAGGGTAGGAAAAACATTATCCACATGTTAAATTCAGCTTCAGACACCCCTCCCTCCAGACCAAGGGATCTTTGAGGTAGAGGGTGAAAGTCATCGTCTCATTGGCTAGTTCTACTCAACTAAATTATAAGATCTCCACACATGTACAAAAGGGGTCTTTGAAATCAGAGTCTATGTGAACAATTTACAAAAAGCACGGCCAAGAAAATGAAAGGGCATTCAAAATTATGTGGAACAGTCAGCATATTAAAAGTCTAATGTAATAACTGTCAAAGAAAAGTTTTTAAAATGTAACGAAGAAGCTGGGTGGTGGTGGCACACATTTAATCCCAGCACTCAGGAGGCAGAGGCAGGGGAATCTCTGTGCATTCAAGGCCAGCCTGGTCTACAGAGTGAGTTTCAGGACAGGTTCCAAACCAAAGCAATACAGAGAAACTCTGTTTCCAGGGGGAGAGAGAAAGAGAGAGAGAGAGAGAGAGAGAGAGAGAGAGAGAGAGAGAGAGAGAGGGAGGGAGGGAGGGGGAGGAGGGGAGGGAGGGAGGGAGGGAGGGAGGGAGGGAGGGAGGGAGGGAGGAGAGAGAGAGAGAGAGAGAGAGAGAGAGAGAGAGAGAGAGAGAGAGAGCTAAAAAAAGTAACAAAGAAACCACAAATTATAAAGGCATGCATATTGTCATTGAAATGCCTGGCCTTCATAACTCCATTCACAAACAAATAAAGGCCATGTGATAGCTGCCCTCAAATCCCAATAACATATCTCCACTTTCTGTTTAACTTGGAAAATTTAAACTACCCCCATGGAGATCAGTTTTATGTTTCTTACTTTTTGTTTCGTTTTTCTTCACTTTTCTGTGGGTGTCATTCAAACCACACACAGTGACATGGGACTTTTCTCACCCTTAAAAGACAGCTGTCAAATATGAGCATCCGGTGTAGGGAGATGAGTAAGTGTGTTTCTGTGTCAAAGATTGCGGAGCTGATCGCAGTTATAAACTGTCCTCAAGCATTGAAGGTAGGGCTTGATCAGTAAAGCATTTGCCATGCAAATAAGAAGACTTGAATTTAGATCCCACAGAACCCACATAAAAACCAATCATGGAGGTGCATTACTGTAATCTCAGTAGGGGGAGTCAGAAACACAAGGATATCTGGGGCTCATTGCTGAGGCAGTCTGGCTGAACTGGTGAGTTTCAGGCTCAGTGAGAAATCCCAACTCCGTAAAGAATATGGACAAAGACACAAGACAACACTCAACATTAAACTCTGACTTAGTATTCCAACAAACATACACATGCTCACACATAAACATGAAAATGCACATGGGCACACATACATACTATAGAAACACACACAAACACATTTGAAACAAACCCTTCTTTGTCCTCAATTAGAACAAAAGTGTAAGTCAACTCCTGTGTCATGATGAGAAGGTTCACACACAGTGATGTTTCCTGCTCCTGAGTTCCTTTAGGATATTATGGATAGGTTTTTGTTATTTGTTTGTTGTTGTCCTCCCCCAACCCCCCCCCACACACACACTTTTAACAGATTACTTTTTTGCACATAGTAAAATGTATCCTGTGGAAAGAGAAACTGTTTTTACATAGAGAATTGGCTGACTCCAGGAAATGTGTCCCTTCCATCGTCTTGGTTACCTCAAAACATACAAAGCAACCCTCTCTTTTACAGACCACCAAATCAACCAGCACAGGAGACTCCAGGGAACACCAGCCATCTTGACCACTCTGTAGATTTCACTGTGCAAGTTTGAACGGTCATGCTGTAGGCATGGAGCCCACCTAACCCCTCTCCTGGTCCACATTGAGAACTTCCATTGGTCTCAGTGGTCTCACAGGCAAGCGGAGCATTGACAAATCGGCCTAGGAGAAACTATAAAGAACAAAGGGCAAGAGGTTACAATTTTTTAAAAAATGGAAATTAATTTAAATGTTTACATAATTTTGTTATGTATCCCTAAAAGATCAGATTATATAACATAACAATTTATAAAATAACAACTTCATGGGAATTTGCAGCCCAAAGCACGTGCATTGCCAGTCACCAGGACTCAGAAAGGCAAAGGCACATTGGAGCTGGGGTGATCTTTTGCATCCTTGCGAACTTAGCTACTCTAATCACTTTTTTAAAAGTGAGCTAGCTGAACTTGCTTCTTCCAGAGAAATAGCAAGAAAGCCACCTCTTTTGCTGAGGTAGGGTTTGCTCTGAAAACCTGAGAAGCAGCTGACTCACTTTCCTCCTCAGGCAAGCCTTTGGGAGAACAGGCGTGGTATTGAGAAATGTATGTGGCTCAGTGTCTGTCAGTACGACCTCATCTTTTATAAATAATAAGAAAATATAAGCAATAATGATAATGACATCTGTTCACCTTTGCATTTGTGAAGTCAGTGTGCAGTTTGTGGGACATACTGTTCTAGGCCACAGATAGACAGAAACAGGAAATATGTACCTCTCCTGGTGTTTGCAATCTCCTGGGGAAAGACAGACAAGAGCAAATAAACAAATATCATTTGGTAAGTCAGCTGGTGTCACAAAGGAATAGCCAACTGGAAATTAAGTTAGATACTCTTTAGAGTGTTGGTAGTTTCACCCAGAGTGGAGAAGAAAGGTTTTGCCAAATATGTGAGATTTGGGAATATGTGGTGTCCATGTCAAGGTCTAGGGTAGAAAAAAAAATAGATGCAAAGATCTCCTCCTCTAACTACATGACTGCCCACCCAACCCAGTAAATTTAAGCCTGCTAGTTAGGCTTAAAAGGTATGTATCTGAGCAGGGCAAGCAAGGTGGGTTCATGAAGGTGGAAGGAAACAACATGAATCAAATGAAAAAGACTTGTGAAGACTCCTTTATCTAATCTGGGTGTAAAACCACTGTACTCTTTAGCAGCAGAGTGTTAGGACTCCATCACTAGCAGAGAAGGTTGTTGATGTTTAAAGTGAAATGTCTGCGATGCTTGGCCATGGCAGCTTGGACCATAAACGCAAGAGAACTCCTCCAGACATGCCTGTAGCTTCCTCCTTTCCCATGAAACGCCCTTCCAGAGAACAGAAAGGGCTGCAAAGTGCTAACCAGAAACTCTTAGGTATTTGAGAGCTCAGCACCATCTTTATAAAATATGGTCCAGATCGATGACCCCACTTGTCAGTGAGGGTGGACAACTGGCTTGGCTCTGATTTCTCTGTGTGGGAAGATGAATATCGCATGAGTCCGCGGATCTTCGCATCTCAACTTCACCACAAAAGAAATAACTTCCTCTGCCCCCTCACAACATCTGGAAGCTGCCTGCCGGGGCCTCAGATCCAAGAGGGAACATCTGTGCCTCTGTGAGCAGGCAGAACTGGATAGCATCTAAATATGATTGTAAAAAGTTTCCCGAATAAAAAGATATTTTTATATAAAACATTTAGCCACAAATTGAGGATGAAGAAATACAGCTATGTAACCAGGCAGCTCTTTCCCAGCTCATAGGACCACCGACTCCTGAGCAGGAAGCATCAGCTACTCTTATTCTTTGCACTTAGTGTAGTTAGTTTCTCCACTAACTACACTCTGGCTCTGACAAGCTGGAATCCGTGGGCAGTTTGGGCTCAGGCCATTCAGAACTCCCAGCTGCGTGTTTTTTGCATGACTACCTTTGACTCGGGAGGTTCGAAAAATAGCAGCAGTGTGTTGGAGTGGGAGAGTGTGTGCATTAGTCATTTCGTTCAGTGAATAGTATGCTGTCATCACTGTCAAACATAATAAAAGTGCAAGGGAAACACTTCCCCACATATTGATCTGCTCCACACCTCCTGCTGGGAGCACAGAGTGAGGGAGCTACCTGTCTCTCAATCCTGAACTGGAGGCACATGGTTCCCAGCTTCCTGGAAGTGTTTATTTTGGAAACAGTTGAAAGCATCAACCTCAAATTTCCTCATCATTCCACTTTGGCCATATAATCCCTTGTAGGAACTGAAATATCTTATAATAAATACTCAGTTGAACTTGTGTGGCTTTGGCCAAGGCTCATTTATTACCAATAGGATTATTTTTTTATTATTATTATTATTATTATTATTATTATTATTATTATTACATTTTAGTTTTTGGTCATAAGTGTTTTTGCTCTTAGACTGTATACTTTTGGCCTTATTATTAGGAGTAACTACAATGAGAGTCACTTTATTTTAAATGGTTGACACTATAGGAAAGCACCTTGCTTGGGATTTTCATATAGGCTTCTTTAAATCTTTGTTGTAAGCCTCTAAGGTACATATTCCTACCAACACTTTAAGCATAAGGGGCTGAAGCACAGATAAGGAAGGGCAGAGAAGAAGCTCGCCTATACTCGCTCAGAGAGCAACATAAACCAATGTTTGATTTCTTTTGCAGTACATGTTATGAAACCACTTTCCCAAGTGGTGGGTCCATGTCCAGAATGAGAAAGGTGCTTTCCTGCTGAATTAATGTATAGGACCAAAGCAAAGATGGGAAATATACACTGGTACCCATAGCTGCCATGGAGGGAAGAAGGACTCAAATTCTTTGCCTCTCTCATGTGTTCCATGATGTTGCCTGTTGTGGAATATTTGTATACTGTTTGAAGATGTATTGCTGTGATTTGTGTAATAAAAAGATGAATGTCCAATAGCTAGGCATAATTTCTGAGGCTGTATAGATAGGAAGAGGAGTAGGAATCTAGGCATGCAGGAGAAGCCATGAGACTTGAGAGGAAACAGGAGGTACAAGATGGAAGTGAGGTAATGCCACGTGATAGACCGTAGATTAATAGAAATTAGTTAATGTAAGTTAAAAGAGTTGGTTAGGAGCCAAGTGTTGGTAACACATGCTTTTCATCCCAGCACTCAGGAGGCAGAAGCAGGTGGATCTCTGTGAGTTTGAGGCCAGCCTGGTCTACAGAGCTAGTTCTAGGACAGGCTTCAAAGCAATACAGAGAAGCCCGGTCTCAAAATACAAAGCAAAGAGTTGGTTAGGAACAAGCCTAAGCTATAGGCCAAGCTTTCACAATTGATAAGTCTCCATGTGATTTTTGTGAGCTGGTGGCCCAAAGAAAAATCCATCTACAGTTGCATGTATGAAGCACTTCCACATGAACACTGGGTGCAGTGCAGCTTCCATGTTGTTGGTGTGTGTGGCAACACAGGCCTCCAGATTTAGATTGAAGACAGAGTTTTGACTGTATGTGCACCATATATGTGCAGGTGTCTATGGAGGCCAAAAGAGGGATGCTGCAACTGGAGTTTATAGAGATTGGGGTTAGGCGAACCACCCAACATGAGTGTTTAGAGTTGAGCCCAGGTCCTCAGGGAGAGGAGCAAGGGTTCTCGGCTGCTGAGCCACCTCTTCAGCCACAAATTGGCTTATTTTAGTTAAAAATGTCAAAGTTGCTCTCCTTTGTGGTGGCAGGGTTAGGATGTCACCATGCCATTAGCACATCACAAATGACCTAACTTCTTCCACCTAACCCCACCACTAAAGGATCTACATTTCCTCCATAGATCCATAGCTCGGACATAGTTTTTTATCACATGGGACTTTGGAAGATATTTCAGATCCATCTATAGCTGTAGACTTTGATTTTATCCTAGCACCCCTTCACACACACACACACACACACACACACACACACACACACACACTGTAGGAAGTGCCTGAGTCCACATTAAAGGAGATGAATCACTTCTGGGAAAATGATAACCTACATGCCAATATGGCATGGGAGCATGAAAAGCATCTTGGGGCTAAAAGAAGTTTTAATATTTGAGCAAAAAGAACCTCAACTTTATCAATGATGGTATGATTCAGAAGGAATCCAGGTCCACACTATAGCATACTGGACAGCATCATTCTTCATGCTAACAGCCCATAGTCCCAGAAAGGAACAAAGCTGAGTTGTCTATAATTGTTTTCTATCTCTTGAAAGTTGTGCTTACTTCTCACCACTGATTCCACACATTTCCAGAGAAAAATCAGGCTGTATTCTACATCATTAAAGCAAAAGCTATTCCAAGTATATTGTCATCAAGAGAAAAAGTTTCCACTCCATGCTGCTTTTGTCCAACACAGGATTAGGCCAAAGCTGAAGATCTCGAAGAGGTACTGACTATGAAGAGGTCCATGTAGAAATCGGAGAGATTTCTACACTGTACAGCTCATGCATGGAGGCTCAGGCAGTCAGTGTAGGACTTCAACAACAGCATCCAGCAGAACATCCAAGAGGCTGGTTTAAAGACTGGACATGTCAAAGACCTTAGTTCTGTAATGTAACTAGTAGGCTGCTTCACAACCTTAAGAAAACGCATAGACAGTCCTTCCAGTCTCATAGTGGAGGAAGTCCCATTGAACACAATCAAGCATAAAATCAAATACCCATGCAAATTCCTATGTAAATCTATTCAGGCAAAAAGACAAGAAAAGGATGGGGGTTTTAGAAACTGGCTTGACTCTTTGTGGCCAAATGGTGGGTGTCACCTTTACTAGTGTAGGATTTATCAATTCTTGTGAAGGTTCGCTAGGGAATTGTCTACTCTTCCTGACCGGAGTCTGAATACTTGACAAACAGGAACTCTGCCATTCCCTTAGGGCAACTCCATGCCATCCTGAGTTTGTGAGGTCCAAGCAGCAATTCCATTTGAAGCCTTTTGCTCTTCTGAAGTTCAATCAGCAAGAAAGGAGAATTTCAGAAACAAAACTATCCAGCATAATCTTTAGCTTTTACAAACAAGTGTATTTTATAAATATGCAAATTTTACACAAATGAACTAGAATCATGACAAAATTTCAATAATTGGGCTTTCCAGTCTTTCTCTTCCTAACTCATTCATTCTATAGCTGTGTAGCATTCTGAAGATAAAAACTAAAAATATAGAATCAAAACTCTTTGCAGTGACTTATTTTCTTCAACAATTATTTTTGTATACTTTATTTCATAATACATACTTTTATGTATGATATGTATTAAATTATTGCATCACAAACACAATGTACTCTAGTAGTATATAGTATGTTGAAGAATATTATATAAGATGTAAATACGGAATCAATAGTTACTAAATATAACTTATAGACAAAGGAAAACATTTTTTTAAAAAAAAAAAAATCAGCCCTGACCAGACAAAATTTTCCTGCTTTGGATTAGATTCACAGAACTATTTCAAGTCTCTGATCATCAGAAGTCACATTTGCTAGAGTCACAGGACCACGTGGGCAGACCCAGGAAAGAGGAGGAAGGTGAGAGTTTACAGCAGAGAAGAGTCTTCTGGAAAGAAAAAAAAAAAGAAAGGAAAAAGAAAAAAGAAAAAAGAAAAAAAAAACAGTGAGTGTGAGATAATTTGCCTGATCTTCTGAGAGTCACTACCAGAAGGTCACAGCGACCTCTTTGCTCTCAGGAGGCCCTCCTTCAGGATGAACTGCAAATGACTGCCTGGTATTCTTGACAAGCTCAGCTCTGAGTTTTCCCCATTGCAGTCTCTTTCTGAACTCTGCCTATAAGGATGCCTGTTTAGTTATGGGTCTGTCTCATTTGCTGTGTATTGTCCCGCAAAGGTGCAAACAAAAAATACTAGGAATTGAGTTTTGTGGTAGAAGAGAATATTTGCCATTGTTACTGCCCTAGAAAATCTGATACCTCTGAGGATTTCATTTCAATAAGTGCATTTGATATGATGATGAGAGTGAGAAAGGAGCTGTTGAAGATGGAGATAATTGGATCAACATTGCTTACCTATACAAGGAGGAAATATTATCTCTCAGGGAAAGATGGTGAGGTGGTTGTAGTTAATAACATCAGGCAAAGAGTAATTTTTTTAAATTTATGCTTCATTTGGGATAGTTGGTATCTTTGATGCATGATGTTGACAAAGAAGAAAATAAGTAATATGGGGCAAAATCCCAGGACAATGGCCACTGAATGGAGAGTCAGTATAGCAGCATATACTTGAGCTAGACTACTTGAGTTCAAATTCCTTTCTTGGGAAATCTCAGCCAAGTTATTTAATCCCACCACGCCTCAGTTTCCCCACAAGTCAAGTGGCATTGATAAAGAGCTCTTACTTAAAATAGCTGTTACACTGCTCATACCAAGCATTCAGGACAAGGCTGGACAACAGTAATCACTACGTAAGCCATGGTAAAGGTCCTGGCCTGGCTCAGTCAAATTAACAGAGATGAAAGAAATCATTGCAAGCCTGTTTGGATGCCCAGGGGCCAGCTATCTGAAGTCCTTTTTCCCACAGTAGGTGCCTTAGTTAGGGCTTTCTATTGCTGTGAGGAGACAACAGGAGTATGACAACTCTCATAAGGAAAAGAGTTAATTGGGGTGGCAGCTCACAGTTTCAGAGATTCACCCCATTGTCGTTATGGCCAGCAGCATGGGGACCTGTAGGTGCTGGAGAAGTAACTGAGAGTTCTACATCTTGCAGGCAACAGGGAGTTAACTGACTGAGACACTGGGCAGTATCCTGAGCAGAGGAAATCTCAAAGCCTGCTCCCATAGTGACACTTTCTCCAACAAGGCCACACCTCCTAAATAGTACCACTCTCTGTGAAATTATAAGGGCCAAGTACATTCAAATGACCACAGTGGATCAAGACAGACATATTCTTCACCCTGTTATGTCCTATTTATCGTATGGTTCCCCAAAACTGAGTGCTCTGGATGCTCAGACAACACACTTCATCTCTTTAGATGTCTTTAGAATGCTATACTTACCACACACCTGGACATTGGAGCTTACTAGTATTCAAACTTTTGAGAGCCCCCCTCCCCTACACACACACACACACACACACACACACACACACACACACAGCGCACAAGTTTAATTTTTTTAAAGTACTATACCTGTTACTAGAATCGTTTACTCTGCTTGTTTGCAAAGACATTTTCATTACAGTGTAAGCTGCTAAGAGAGACACATTCCTTGGTCTCCCTTCTGTGTTCTGTTGGTGGGTTTTATTTTGTTATGAGAAAGGTGCAGTCTCCTTATACTCAAACTCTCTGTGTAATAAAAGCTGGTCTTTAAGCCCTGATCCTCCTGCCTCTGCCTCTGGGCTCCAGAAGTTAGCATGCTGTTCAACACTTAGACTGCAGACTTCCACAAAGAAACAGCAAGGCCAGCAGGATATGGTTGCACTCAAGGGCCTGGAGACTAGACCCTTGAGGAGGTCATGTCCCTCTCGAGGTCCTACTTCCATGTTTGTTTAGCAATAGGGCTGACAGCTAGTCCAGAATATTTCAAGCTACATGGCATAGCAAAGATCGTGGGGACAATTTTGCCCTATTGTGGTGCTGGTAAATAAAAAAACTCAAGGGGGAGTGACGTCATGCTGCTAATTAAATGAGTAACTGAAGTGTGTTTTGCTAGAAGTTACTAGATGGAGTTTCTAGAGATTTCTACAGCCAAGTAGTCCATCTAAATTTTCCTAGACAACTCCAAGCTATTCTTATAATGTTTTCAGAAAGGACCTTGGCAGGCAGGGCCCCCTTGGCTCAGCATGCAATCCCACCGCCTTCTGTATCAAAGGGGACTTCCTGCTGCGTTTGTTTACACCATTAAATTTCTTCCAAGTAAAGCCAGGAGAATTTTTCCAGGTGTTCACATTCCTAGAGGGTGGGGAAGAGGCTGAGCCCTCTACTAGGTCAGTATTACAGCCATGGTGCAACACAAAGATCTCTTTTACCCCACGACCCCCTCTGGACATCTTTGTTTTGGGGGCCTGCGGTGGAACTCTGCAGGACCGTCCTCCAGACCCTGCAGGTACGCTGTCTTGGGTCACTGTCTGGATCTGAGCCATATACACCATGGAAAGATGCTTGGGTGCACCTCATACTTCCAATCCATTCTTGTCCCACCAAGGACGGGAACCTAGGGCTAGCGACTTGCCAGTTTCCTCCAGGAGCTCCGTCTGTTTAACTGGGAAGCAGAGGCGATTCCAAGGAGAGCTCCAGGTTGACAGGAGAGCTAGAACTGGTTTAGGGTAGGACAGGTGAAACTAGCTGGCAAGGTCACCCATTCAGTCACCAGGTGGTGCATTTAATTTAAAAGGAGTGTTAACCTTGTTTATACAAAATAACACCAATATGGAGGGAAGCCGTAAATCCATTGTCGTTAAACAGTGGGGAGCCGCTGGCTCTGGCAGCCTGCCCACCAGCGATGTGAACTCGGCTGGCACGGAGCATGCACGAGCACGGCCCGGGCGGGCCTGCCAGCCTAGCAAGAGAAGGCCAGAGCTGCACCCTCTCTGCCCACCAGATGACTCTTTGCATTCCTGTCAAATATATTTAGAACAAGAGGTGTCCGCTTAAAGAGAAGCATTTGTTAATCACTTAAATGCAGGAGTTTGGCTGTGAGCCAAGTTCACCTTTATAAATATGTAGGATCTGTTTCCAGCTAGGCAGACAACTCCTGGGCAAGATCCCCTTCCCTCCTCTGTAGGGCAAGTGTCTCCTCCAATCGACCTAAGGTGCATGTCCCTAACACCTTATTAATTTTGTAGCCTGGCCCCCTGGGGGGAGGCGGGCGTTTCTTGAGCTCATGCCAGTCTTCTATCTGAAAGTTAAGGAAGATAAATACACGGTGGCCTGGCCCAGAGAGGAGAGCGATGTTTCTCTAAGTAAGGAGCAGATTAAAGTTAAATTCCTGTTGACTGGGGCGCTGGTGTCCACAGCCTTCTGTTTACCAGCAGCTGTCCCTATTACTGACACTGATAACTCTTAAGAGCTGCCCTGGTCGGCGGTGGGTGAAGCAGATAAAGAAACCACTGTTAAACAGTCCAGGCCTCCATTCCTCTCTGTCACTCCTTGGCTTAAGAGTCAGTGAAAAGTGTTCAGAGGAGTCAAAGCCCGGGTGCCCAGGCATTTGCTCCCCGACTCGGGAGTTCTTCTAAAAGCCCTGGCTGTTCCAGGCAGCCCACAGCAAAGCTGATGGAAATTCCAGCAGTGGAGATTGGAAGGGGAAGATGGGGGCGGGTAGAAAGAGCAGCTGCTGAGCCAGGTCAGAAGGTCAGCTGTAGGCATCTCAGAGAACTCTCCTCCTCCTGCTTTAGAAAGAAGCAGGCACACTTCCCTGCCCCCCACCCGGACATAGAGAGATAGCTAACGTGTCAGGGACTCAGCCGGCACAGAACCACAGCTGTCCTAGGGTGGTTAGCCACGGTGAAATCAGTTTTGGTATTTGGAACCATCTCCCTCCAAAGACTTTATTGTTGTAGGGGACTTTGCCCAGACACCCAGGTAAATACTCTTGAGTCTGCAGCCAAGAAAGCAGCCAACAGAAGATTAAAGAAAGTGCCTAAAGTGACTTGGAAAGGCTAGTGACAGTGTGTTGAGCCAGAAGCCAGCTCCCTGATTGACATTCTTTCAGGACAGACAAACAGATATTTCAATTTCCCACTTGCAGCAGGTAGACAGCAGCTCTCTAGCCTCATCTACATTGGGGAACATGCCAAGCCCTCACCTGGCTCAGGTCCCAGCCTGCGTGATCCCTGGGCTTCCTAAGACCCACCTCCAGCCTGCTTAATTCCTGAATACAATTCATCTAAAGCTCAACAAAGGTAGAATCCCATAATCTCTTTCATGCTCTAGCCAGTGAAGCAGACATACCTCCAATAAAGCCAAGGCCTGGGACAAATTTATTTCTGCTTTTAGAAAGTGTAAATATTTTGCTTCTTTTCACCTCATTTTTGTCACCTGAAGTGTGCCCCTGATTGACTTCAGGAGATACTAACGGGGTCAGGGATGTCAAAGGTTAGCAAAGTAGGGTGTGCTGGTCAAAAGAGAGATGAGCCTGTTCAGAGTCCAGGTAGTTTCCTTAAAACAATCTATGGTATTTATTTGAGACAAGCGATTAGGATACACTTTCTAGGACACCATAAGGCTTATAAGTCCTATTTCCAAACTATGACATCTCCACAAACATCTTTATACAAAGCATTGCAATATGATCCCTTCCGCACAATTTAATTAGATTATTGTCTTTGTGTGTGAGTTTACATACTTGGAGGTTGCTATGTGTGTGGGTGCATACTTGTAGGGGCCACAGGTCAACCTCTAGTTTTGAAAAAGTTTTCCTCAATGGCCTGGAACTCTCCATATGAGTAAGCCTCATGCATCCAGCCATCTCCACTTACCCAGCTCTAGGGAATTATGGGTATATATACCACCATGTCAAGTTTTTATTCGTACGTTCTAGGGATGGAATTCGGGTCATCATGCTTGCACCACAAACACTTGACTGACTAAGCTATCTCTTTAACCCTAGACTATTAACTCTTTATGGCAGATTTCAAGTTAGCAATTGCTAATGAGTAGACCCTTGTCACTGCAAAATTCATAGCTAGGAGTGCAAAACCTTAAGTTCCTTTGAGTAATGAAGGCTTGGGTAGGTTCCATTTAGAGATAGGTAATCAAGTTAAAGTAAATTCATTATGGTGAACTCTAATCCAAAATGACTGGCATCCTTGTTAATGGACGCCTGAGAGAAGAGATTCACCAGCAAGCCAACAACACAGACTGCTTCTGTCCACTCCCTCAGATGGCATCTATGCTGCAGAAACAATGAATTTAGTAGGCCACTGGGATGGCCCAGTGGGTCAAGGAGTCTACTGCTAAGCCTGCAATGTGAGTTCCCTCCCCAGTACCTACATAACGGAAGTGGAGAACTGACGCCCATGGTGGTCCCCTGACCACATGCAGACTGTGGTATACCTCTGTGTGTGTGTAGAAGCACATGTGAGCATGCCTACACATGCACTCATGTGTGCATACGTGCACACACACACATATACAAACACACACACACACACACACACACACACACGCACACACGAGGATGTGTGCACAGTGAATAAATAAGAAAAAAGAAAAGGAAGAAAGGAGGGAAGAAAGAATCCTTGAATCCATATAGCCATACTGAAACTATGCTAAATAAATTTGGGACTTCGTTTGGTTTGGATTAGATTGGTGTGGTGTTGCTGCATTAGAGGTTGAACTTAGCTGAACAAGCTAGACAAGAGCTCTACCACTTACCTACATTTTGATAAAGGGTCTAAGTTGTCAGGGCAGGCCTCAAACTTGCCATCTTCCTGCTTCAGCCTCTGGAGTTGCTTAGATTACCGACCTGTGCCACCAGGCACAGCAGATTCCTGTTGTTTGTGTCACATATGGTCTGTAGTGACTGGCTAAAAGAGCCCTAACAAACTAATATATTGATTTTCAGCATCTTGGTTGTTTTAAATACTCCCTAAAACAGTGGTTCTCAGACTTCCTAATGCTGTGACTCTTTAATACAGTCCCTCGTGTTGTCATGACCCCACCAACTACGAAATTATTTTCATTGCTACTTCATAACTGTGATTTTGCTACTGTTATTAATCAAAATGTAAATATCTGATATGCAAGATATCTGATATGTGACCTCTGTGAAAGGGTTGATTGACTCCAAAAGGGGTTGTGACTCACAGGTTTCAGAACCCTGCTTTAGAACCAAAACTTGAATATTTATTTGGTTCTGTTGATGGGTGTTTTGCCTGCATGTATGCCTGCACAGCAGAAGAAAGCATCGGATCCAGAAGACAACAGTTACAGATGGTTTTGAGTTGCCATGGGGGTGCTAGGAATTGACCTCAGAACCTCGGAAAGAGCAGCCAGTGCTTTTAACTGCTGAACCATCTCTATGCCCATCCCGTCCAGAATCAAAACTTTAAAACTTACTAAGGTGATATAAATGATGTAGAATTACTTTTAATGTTTCATTCAAGAGAATCTAATAGTTGTGATTTGTGTGACATGAACCTATTTTTGGGAGGTTTATGTATTTTTGCTCATCTCACATTTGTAAATCACTCTTCCAACATTAAAATGTGCTCTAATCAAGAGAAGTACATCTTGTACAGTAAAGTATATTTACAGTAAGCATGAAACATTTAAATAAGTACCAATTAAGGGGATTGTACCTTGCTTAGTGTTTTTCATCAAATTACATAGACTAGAATCCTTTCTGTCTAGTGAGCTGTTGTATGTGCCGAATTCTTCTCCATCGTTTCACCCACATTTTTGATGCATAATATAATTGATGGTTGAAAAGTGTATGGTAGGTTTTTGTCAAAGACCTGGGGTTGAACTGAGATTATAAATAATCACAGTCAGTCAGGAAGCTTTATCAAGTAGGGGCTCTGGATAAAGTACCAGAAGAAGGAAGAATGCAGGAGCCATGTGTTAACCTTCGGGTTCTTAAAACTATGATTGGTGGGAATGGAAAGAGGGTGAATTAGTATTACACTGATGGGTAATATATTAAAAGTCCAAAAGAGAACAAACTCAAGATAGTGGTTATGGGTCTCTCTGTCCTAATAATAGTCCCCATTTATAGCTACAGTCTCGGATCAATGCTTGAGCATGCTCACTTTCATGTTCTATAACATCCAAGATGGATTGAAAACTGCAGGTCACTTTAGCTCAGCTTTTTCCACCTTGACAATAGTTTGGGATGGAAGATTATTTCTTATGCAGGCTGTCCTCTGTGCTGTAAACTACATGACAGCAATCTTGGCCTCTACTTACTACACACCATTAATCATGCCAAACTCAATAGTGATAACCAAAAATGTTTTCAGACAGTTGAAAATCACTGGACAAGAATGATGAGAGTCAAGACTTGTGAAAAGACTGAAGTTCAGCATCTGCAGATAAGGAAGCTGAGTCTATTGAAAGAGAAGGGGGATAAGGTGCAAATAAAAATATAAAAACTGTGCTGGAGAGATGGCTCCATCATTAAAATGCTTGCCAATTAAGCTAAGGACCCAAATTCCATCCCAGGGCCAACGTAAAAGCCAGGAATTGTGGTAAGTGTTTTTTGTTTGTTTGTTTGGGTTTTTATTTGTTTGTTTGTTTTAGTTTTCAGGACAGAGTTTTTTTTTGGTTTTGTTGTTGTTGTTGTTTTCTTCTCTTTAGCAGTCTTGGCTGTACTGGAAATTTCTTTGTAGACCAGGCTGGCCTTGAACTCACAGAGATTCACCTGTCTCTGCCTCACAAGTGCTGTTGAGGCATAGGCAGGCATATCCCTTGGGCTTGCTGACTAGCCAACTTATCCTAATGGCCTAGACCCAGGTCCCATGGAGAGACTCTGAACAAAACAGAGGAATGGCACCCAAAATCATACACACACACACACACACACACACACACAGTTGAAAATGGGGATTGGGCAGATTGAAAGTTTAATGTCGAGAGTCTGTGAAAAGTCTGTAATCAGAAATACCAGCTAAAGCTACATGCCTTCACCTGAGGGACACTGAAAATCTGCCACTGAAATCAGACACTGTAGCTCTGCTGTCCTGTTTATACTGCTTAGCTTCTTTACTATAAATAGAGAACAGAGCAAGACAACCCCTCAATCTTTGCGGGAGAGAAAAAGAAATTAAGACCAGGTTAACACTACCTGCTGTTTATTTGATTCCTTCTGTGTCCTGGGTCTTTTCCATATAGTATCTCCATATTCCCCTCAAGATCTTTCCAGTATCTTGACCACTCCTATCTTCTCTGAGTCTCAGTTTCCCTGATGTAGTATGCATGAAGACCAAGGATGACCTGCATCAACTGAATGACAGGATCATGGCAACAAAGTGAAGTTCAACCGTTCAGAGAAGGGGTGACATATCAAAGACTGCAGGGTGTGCCTGTGAACTGCATTCTAGCAACCCCAAGCCTCCAGAGCTTCTCCTTACCCTACTGTACTGGCTGTGAGAAGACTAGAAGACATAACTCTGCTTAAGCATATTATTCTGCACATAGAGATTGAAAAACAAGTGTGGTATCCAACACTGATTGTCAACTTGACAGAATCTAGACTAATTTAAGAGGTAAATCTTGCAGTCTATGGGGAAGTTTCTTGACTTGGTTACTTGAAGTGAGAAAACCCATCCAAAATGGAGAGGAGGCAGCCCTATGTCATGAGCTTAGACACTAAAATAGATTTTTAAAAAATAAATAAATAAGCAGAAGTGAGGTGACAGCCAGTATCCATTGCTCTCTGTCTACTGACTATGGTTTCAGGGTGATAAGTTGTCTCATACTCCTGACTCCATGCCTTCCCAACCATGTCAGACTGTCCCCTAAGGCTGTGAGCCAAAAACAAGCCCTTTGTTCCTTAAATTGCTTTTGTCCGAGATTTTTGTCACATCAATCAGGAAATTAACTAATATGGGAGGTGTGAAGATAGCTTTGTTCTTTCTTCCTCCGCGTGTAATTAATTATTACAGGACTCTCTTACCAAAATGAAGGGCCTTTGGTTTCCTGCATTTACCTTGTAGGCAATCGCTTGGAATCAGTGTTCCCTAGATTGGTGGGAGTTTAATAGGAGAACAAAACTATTCTGAATAGCAGCTATGGTGACTTTTCTCCAAAGGTACAATCTCTTAATCATGTTTATGACTCTCCCATGTGAGGCTGTTTGCTGTCCCACCTTGGTTCTTCTTATCTTGTGGCATGCTGAGGCTTTTTCCACAGGAAGCTGGCACACACACACACACACACACACACACACACACACACACACACACACACACAGACACACACACACACACACACACACACACAAGAAGAAAGTCACCCGGTTGCAATGCTGTTTGCCTTCCCCAGACAGTCTCTCTTCTCACCTAGTGCCATTCTGAGGCCTTCTCTGTAGGAAGCTGGCTCACACAAGGGTGAAGGATGCTATGCAGCAGCATGGGGGAGTCAGTTATGAATGAGATCAGCGCTTGCTGCTTTCCCCTGCCCTCCACCCCATTCAGCCTCATGAGCAAAGATAAAGTATTTACAGTTCTAGGCCTTAAGATGGCAGACCCCTGGAGCTCTCTGACTTGCCACTCTAACCAATTAGTGAGCTCCAGGTTCAGTGGGAGACGCTATCTGGACGGATGGATAGATAGATAGATAGATAGATGGATGGATGGATGGATGGATGGATGGATGGGTGGGTGGGTGGGTGGGTGGGTGGGTGGGTGGGTGGGTGGATTAATGGGTGGATGAATAGATATGTGGGTGGGTGGATGGATGGATAGACAGACAGACAGACAGATAGATAACATGGAGAGCACCTATCAAAATGATTTAGCAGTTGAAGGCACTTGTGCCCAAGCTTGAAGTCCTGAGTGCAATTGTAGAAGAGAACAAGTTCCTGAAAGCTGCTCTTTGACCTCCACAAATGCACAGTGGAATGTCCACTGTATATTTATATATGAACATAAATTTAAATATGATTTAAATATATAAATTTAAATGTTTATATATTTTAAAATCTAAATATTTATATATCAATTTATATATTAAATACTTTATATGTAAATATTAACTTATGTGTATGTATAATCAGTTATACCCAGTTAGATGATTGGTACTACAGAGAATTAGAGATAGATAGCTTCACAGAGACTGGTACAATTTCAAGTAAACCAGAAAAATGCTTTTGACTTTGTGCCATGGGGCAGTGTGGTGTTTTTCATCTCCTACTTCACTGAATCAGCCCCACCAAAAGCATAAGATAGACCTAACAGATTTAGGTCAAGAAAGGAGAGACCAAGAGCAATTAAGCCATTACTAGAAACTCCTGGCTGGGAAACACATGATCTGAGTTGAGTTCCAGGTCTCAGTAAACCCGTGTTCCACCTTTTTCTTTTCCTTCTGCATGGCTAATTCAAGCAAATAAAAAAAAAAAACCCAGCTCTTTAAGTGAAGGAAATAGGGACTGCCAATTTTCTGTCTACCCAGGAGATACCAGGGTAAACCCTAGGTCAGAAGAGAGTTGCTGAAGTCTCAGAGCCCTTCCACTCTCTGTACCAGCACCCTGCAGCGAGGTAAATGCCACCCCCTCCTAGAAAAACAGCAATTGAACATTGCCTTGTCGTCTGAAGAACTTAATGACCCTCCTATTCCAGCCCTTGGGATGCACACATTGTGATAGACTGTGGTTTTCAGTGATCATTTCTAGCATAGATGATGTTGCAGGAAATTCATAGAGAAGCAGGCAAGTTCATGGGGATGACAGCAGGCTTCCCCCTGCTAATCTAAGAGGCCATTGGATGTCACCTCATTTCTCTAGCGAGACACACTCTTAGGCCTGGATAGGCCACTTGTCCATGCCCATAGCAGCCTCCTGAAAGGATTCCATGGGGCAAGCTGTGTTCACATTGCTCATTTTTCCTGCTCATCTAGTGCTGGGTGAAGAGGGAGGAGCAACTGTCTCTTGTTCCTACAGGAAAATGTGAGGATGAAGAAGTACTGAATTTCACTTAGGGAGACTCATGAACTTCCCCCTGTGCTCAGGTATCTAATTATGGGTTACTCTAATAAAGTAGACCAAACACACACACACACACACACACACACACACACACACACACACACCTATATATACATATAGATATATAGACTCAGCATCATATGAGTAACAAATGCTCTTCTAGGAGATTAGGATACGATTGTGAGCATAGAAAGATTCTTCCCCACCCAGCTTAAATCTTTGTAGGGCAAAGAGAGTACCAGACACAAGTACAGACGCTCTTGGGCTGGTTAGTGTTGGGAGACACCATGTTCTATGGTGTTTTCATACTAGGTCTTTTGATGTGAAAGCAGAAATAAAAATAAGGCCAAAAAATTTGTCCTCTAAAGGAGGCCTTGAAGGAGCAAAGAACACAAGGGACCAGTGGACAATTGGAAAATCTTATTTGACTAATTTTCACTGCTCTCTAATAATCCTGAGAGGGATATTCTTCTATTGATGTATGTTTATGTTGTTTCCAGTTATTCATCATTGCTTTGTGTTCAGCTTTGACACACGTGGTAAAATTTTCTCTTGTGTTTATGTAAGGAAGTGTGGTGACCCATGCAATTGGGTGAGCAAGTCCATTCTTGTTTCATAGTCTCCCATGGTTCTCCATAATGATGGCCCTAATTCACCCAGGACAAGCTGTAATGCTTCTCATGATATACGAAAACTCTTTTTCCCCCACTCCCAACATTTGGTGTCATCAGATGTTTTGACTAACCTGATGGGTTGAAAATGAGTTGTTGTTATGTTAATCTGTATTTCCCAATTACAAAGGGAGAAGTGCTATATGTTTTCCCCCAGCATTTGTTGTTATTGGGGGACTCTTCCTCAATCAGTCTTTTAGAACTTGCTCATTCTTATACTGACCAAGTTGTCTTTGAGTACTGTGGAATTTTAATAGACACTTGATATGATTTTTAAGTATCAAAATGTATTACCTTGGAATGTAGGGTTTGAAAAATGCTGTAGGGTAAATGGAAACAAAGGGAGGTTAATAAGAGAGTTTTAATTTGGTTTATTCAAAAAGTAGTATCTGACTTGCACTTTGACTTGTCAAAAATATTTCTTTTGACAGCATTAACATATTCTCCTCACTTTATATGAAAGAATGTTAGCACTTTTCTTCTGGTTTTTACTATCTAAACTTATTTAATGGGGGTGTATGTGCATGCATAAGTGTTCATTTGTGTTAGGTGCACATGTGTGTAAAGGCCAAAGGGCAATTTCAGGTGTCAGTGTCAATCTCAGGGATGCCATTCATCTCCCTGGAGACTGGAACTCTCACTGGCCTAGAGTGCACAGACTAGGTTAGACTGTCTGGCCAGCACATCTCTAGGCTTACAAGTCCTCATCACGACCCAGGTAGAGATCAGACACTCTACAGACTGAGCCATTGCCCTGGCCCCTATATTTATATATATGTACAAAGATACCTGTATCTTCTTTTAAATGGAAAGTTAATTTTTCTCACACATTTATATGACTACATTTTTCTCCTAGCTCAGTATCTCCCTGGCTGTGCCCACTTCTGAGGTCCTTATCTGCTTTGCACACAATTGCTCTGTGATCTCTCCATCTCAAGTTGGGCACGTGCCTCTCTTCACTCTTCTTTTACAAAATCACCTAAGCTGTTCTGGACCCTGACTCTTCCAGACAAATTAGCTAGTTCTTAAGAAGGTCAAAACACCAACTGTGGTAAGGATTTAATTAAGATTTTAGATGATTCCAGGGATAATTGATCTCTTCAGGAAATGCAGCCTTCTCATTTGTGAAATAAATCCCTCT
Source organism: Cricetiscus sungorus (assembly GCA_030556225.1). NCBI lineage: Eukaryota > Metazoa > Chordata > Mammalia > Rodentia > Cricetidae > Cricetiscus > Cricetiscus sungorus. The sequence continues at coordinate 36,385,180 of JANBXA010000007.1, read as the reverse complement.
CTGTAGGTCCTTTACCATGCATGTCCTTTCAAACAGTGACACATTGATCTCCAACAGGTCATGTACTCCTTTCTTTGTTTGTTTTGTTTTGTTTTTTGAGACAGGATTTCTCTGTGTATCTCTGCAGACTGTCCTAGAACTTGCTCTATAAACCAGGCTGGCCTTGAACTCACAGAGATCTGCCTGCTTCTGTCTCCTGGGTCCTGTTCATCTACTCCTTAGGTTTACTGTCATTTACCTCTATACTACCTGGGAGTCTTTTAAAGATTATACTTCCTCCTGGGCCACTTCTTGTGTTCAGGGGTATAATCACGAAATACGGATCTATAGATTTGAGTATATAAAACTTCCAAAAATCATTTGACAGTTTTAACCAAAATTTTGCTGTCTGTAACTGTGGCATTATTCTTACAAGAGTGGCTCACATTTCTTTCACTTGTACATCACCCAAGCGCAGGATGAAAGGTATGGCCAGGCTTCTTGCTTTTGGAGAATATTTTTGGTCTTTCAATGTTAAATACAATTTTCAAGGTGTTTGCAAAAAGTTTATCTTATGAAAGAAGTTCCTTTTGGTTTCCAAATAGACCAACAGACTCTGAAATAGTCAGAGTTTACACAGGAAATGCTGGCTGATGGTTCTTCTAGACATTAAAAAGAGGGGTGTAGGAATAGAGGAGTGTAGTAGCATCTTCAATAAAAACAGCCTTGCTTGATTCTGAATGATCCCTCTTGAGAAGTGTTGCCAGCAGTTAACCTTTCTTTCCTAGAATGCTGGGAGTTCATCTCTTATTCCACAAAAGAAAAATTATGCTTCACAAAAGCTTACGATATTGAAAATTATATGTTAAAAAGTTCTTATAAAAAGCATCAGACTAGCTGAGTTAAATTAAATTCAGGTTTTGAATCCCATATTTGAACAGAATTTCAGAAATCATATGCTGGTTAAAATGACCTGTCAGGGTGACATCCACATTCCCAGAAAGTGTACTTAAAATGACTCTATCTTTCAGGAAGTTTGTTGGTAGGTACAAAAATATCTCCTAGGCTTTATTTTGTTTGGGCTTTAGTCACACTGATTTCTCTAAGTCTAAAGAGTGTGATTTTCAAAAATTAAATGTAACTGCTGTAGAAAAACTGTTATGTAATAACAGTTCAGATCTTTCCATAAATGCAATATAAACTGTCTGAAGGAGGTATGAAGGTAGAGCATGGTTAGAAAGACTAGAAAGAGTCCTGGATGATGACACTCTCAGTAGTCACTCGAGGCAGTGAAATGCTCCCAGTTAGAGGTGATGCTCTCCTCCTGATCTACCCCTCCCACCTCTCATCAATCTCCCACTCTCTCATCTCTGCTTCTCTACCCTAGCCTTCCCACAGAAACAGAGGAGCAGATTCCCTGTGTTTCACACAGGTGGTCTCTGGGCCCATCATGGTTCACCATGGCACTAGAAAGACTCATGGGGATTGAACAACATTCATTGTGTTTAGGCTTCTCACAATGAATGAAGATGAAATCAGCAAAAGAATGACTCGAATGGGAACAGGGTCCACAAGAGACTATGCAAGAGGCCCAACTATCCATTACTAATGAAATATCATGGGTCTAGTGAGCTCCCAGCCTCTAATAGGTAGTATTTGCTTGTAGGGCTCATGAGCCCTTCTTCCCCAACAAGTGGATGTTGAGCAGCCCAGTCTGGTGCAGGTCTTCTACCAGGAGCCATAATTTCTACGAAATCGCAAATGTAACAGCAGTTCTTGGACAACAACATTCTAGCTCCCTCCACTCCTTCCTCCTACTCTTATTCTTCCTGTATCCTCTTTCCTGATGTTTCCTGAGTCTTATTCCCATATGGCTAGCCCCTCAATGGTCCATTATTCTCTTTGACCAGTTGGAAGTCACTGCAGTTACCACTGGTTACACATGAGAAAGCCTCTCTGACCACAGCAGGCAGCAGCATTCAGCTGTGGGCATAAACATAGGTATTAAGAAGGCTATTTGAGGAGCACATTATGTCCATTTAGTAAACAATGTTAGTAGCTTCCCCCTACCCCCTGCAGGCCCAAGACCTCCCCAACTACAGGCTTTAGTATCAGATATGAATTCTCTTGTATGGAGTGAAGCTCAGATCTGATTTTGCAGCCCATTTCTTCATCCAGTCATCAGGTAATGGATACTTAGCTTGTTTCCACTTTTTTGGGTATTGTCAATGGTGCTGCAATATACATGGGAAAGAATTTATTTTTCAATGTTTTGCCTCTTTGACTGTAACCCAGGCTAATTTTTTTTTTATTTTAACACTGATCAACAGACACATTTATTTGTAAAATTAATTTTGGTATTATTACTGATATAGAATGTGCTATTGAGCTTAGGCTGACCTCAAACTTGAAGTCTTTGTGCTTCTGACTCCTAAGTGCTTGGGTTATAAGCATGTGCCATCATGACTAGCTCAGAGGCATATTTTAGAGTCAACATCATAAACAAAATGGACACAGAAGAAAGATTCACCATAAAAACAGCAATGAAAAGAATGTAGTATATCTTCAGCTACATCAATAGCAAAGAAAACACAGTTTCTAAGCTGTTACGTGAGCTGGCTCCATGGATAAAATGCTGGCTGTACAAGTGTGCAGACTCAGGTTTGGATCCCAGACACCAAATGCTATGTGGGCAAGGAAGCCTCCTAATCCCAACATGCTTTAAACAGAGACAAGGGATCCTAGAAGCAACTCGGAGAGGTATCCTGGCCAAATTGGCACTCTAATTTCAAAAGTGATGTCCTCCATCCCCATGAACACGTTTGTAAATCGATACATACATGTGCCCACTCATAGCTCAAGCATTCACACATGCACAAACACCACACACACATTCAGTTTTTTATATTAAAGATTCTTTCACAAGAGAAAATGGTTTATTTCATGATCTCAGGAATAATAAAAAAATTATAAATATGTACCCAAAATGAATATGCAAAAACACATTAATCAATTGACAAGGGTAGAAAGGGTAGACAAGTCAAATAATAATAGATATTTCTGCATCTTTTAATAACAGACTAATTAGACATAAGATTAATAAGGAAATAGATACTTGAGCAATATTGTATGCTACTCTAGACTTAGACATTGATAGGACATTCCATTCAGCTAAGGTGTGGCATACTTTTTCAACTTCACAGCAATATTCTCTAGGAAGGTCATATGTTGAGGCATAAAACAAGCCAGGCTGTTTTGAAACTTTTTATTTTGTAGCTGATGATTTTACTTGAGAAGTGATTGTTTATAGGGAAAATCAATATTTCATTTTGATTTTCATAACTCAAAAGTACTATGAGTTTTAAGACAACAGGAAGTAAAACTGAGATTTTGTAAAAGAGACAAATGCTTGATAATTAAAATGCTATTTTCTAATAGTCATTTAAACTACTACACTGTGCCTGCCTTTGTATTTTTAATGCTTTTTAAGGAATCAATATGATACAGCTCTTCTTTGAAATGATTACCCAATGAAACTCTGTGTTAAGACTCATTGAATTTTGTTTTGTGGGTTTTCTTTTTTGTTATTGTTGTTGTTGTGTCTTTATTCCTGATTTAGAAAAAGTGTTCCAGGTTTAATAAGGCGCCATGGGACACATGTCTGACACACCAGTGATTTTTTTGCAGAGGGTTATTAGGAAACTGAATATAAATATTAGTACATAAAGAAAACTCCCACCATGGTATACAAAAAAGTGATACTAGCTAGAAGTATGTCATTAAACCTCACACAAATCTAACTGCTGATTTGAAAAGATGCATGTCAAAACACAGGAGCACTTGATTGTGGAGGGATTTGAATTCGAGGCTGTCCTAGTTAGCTCTAACTGTTAACACAGCCTGAGAAGGGACTCTCATTTGGGGGACTGAACAGACCAGACTGACCTATGGACATGTCTGTGGGAGACTGTCTTGACTGTTGATTGATATAGGAAGCTCCAGACCATTGGGGCAGAACCATTCCTGAGGCAGGTGGTACAGTTTGTATAAGAAGGCTAGGCGAGCAGGAGTCTGTGGTCTAACTGATTTATGAAACCATGAGCAAGTCAACAAACAGCATTCCTCCAAGGCTTCCTTTAGTGACTCTGAGGAGCATCAAGGACTAAGATGCTGGTCCTTCTTGTTCTGATTGTCCTGCCTTCTTAGCCTAACCCGCCACTGCCTTCCCTGGCTCTTCAGCCTCTAAGCATGGCCTTGTGGGACATCTTATATTCTTGTTTCATAGGCTAACAAAAGAAATTCCTTTTTAAAAAATATATATGCATTGTCCCTCTGAGGAATCCTTGCTAGTTTACTGTCTAATCATCTCTTAAGGGAATTTTGAAATCTTACCTTATCATACCATCCTTATCCTCTCAGAGGATATGCTCCTGACTTCTTGATGAAGTTCTCCCAGGTTTTAGATAACAAAAAGGTAGGGCCTCTCCATCTTCTGGACCCTTAAGCCTTGAATGCTGAACCTCACGTACCACAGACTACACAGTGTGGCTACAGCCAGAAATAAATATGATATGTGGCCACTGTCTAACTTGGAACTTATTAATAACAAAGACATGTCTGGCAACATTTTGAAAAAAAATTATTCAGCTATTTCTTCATGAAGTTTTATGTTTGTTTTTCTTGGTTTCTTAAATTCAATTGTTCTTATTTATCTTGAAGTAAGACTAAATATTTTTAAAATTTAGAATGACACAGAAGATATGGCCCAAATTCTTTGGCCTCTCCAAGTTCCAGTTTTTATAAAGATATATTTTTGCGAATTTATTTTGGAAAGGCCTGCTGCCTCAGGAATTAATTCTCGAGCAAAGTGAGCTTGTAAAGCCTGTATTATTTTTAGGATATCTAATTCTTTTTCCAGTTCCCTGACAGTTGTATGTATTTTAAAATCCAGAAAAATAAACAGGCCCAAAATATATCAAAAATCAAATCCAAAGGTTTTGGTCCTAGAAACTATCTTCTGACTAATGTTTGAAAGTTTTAATTGAAGAAAGAAAAATAACTTTATCACCCATGATCATTGAACTCATAAGCAACTTTGCCTATAATACACTCAAATACTATTTCTGCTTAGCTTTAAAGACAGTGAAATTAATAATCATCATAACATTGATATTAGTAATAACAAGAATAATACTCCTCAAACATTTACAATGAATAGAATATTTTAGGCATAGCATCTCATCTAATCCTCACAGGGTTAATTTTAAATTTATTTATTTTTCTTATTTTACATATGGTTCCCAGTTCCCTCTTCCTCCCTCTCTCTCTCTTCCACCCTCTCATGTCCCCCGACCATCTCCCCTCTCCCCCCACCCCCGACTCCACATGTAGGGTGATGCCTTCCAGGAGGGGTCATCTAAATCTGTCAAGTCATTTGGAGTAAGGACTAGGCCCTCCCTCCTCACAGGATTATTTTAATCAACTAACTAAAATATTTAGAGACATGGAGAATGTCATTAAAATTACATAGTGATGATCATAATGGGATAGCCTGATGTGTACCTTGAAGCTAAGTCACTGCTCTTTGTTGATTCTATCATAAGAGTTCTGGCAGAAGGGTGGCTTACAGATGCAGCCCGAGGACACTGCTTCAGAGTCCCCTTCCACCTGACCTTGCACCTTCAAACCCTAAAGTTCATCACAAGGCAACTGACTGAGAGATGATGAGAAAGTGCTGCTGTGGTCTTCATGGGTCTTTGGCTACTGGGTATACACGACAGAACAGGATGGCTGACCTCATTACCTCTCTCCCAGCTGTTAGAATCAGGGCTTCTCTTTTCCAGGCACATACATGAAACACTGTCTTCAGGTCAAAACTGATTCAATCCTTACAAAGATGACACAGCTCAGTCAAAAAAACATTGAACATTCTCTTAATTTGCTCTATACAGAGTCACAGAGTCGGGAGTTTCAAAAAAGAGCTGTTAGTATATCCCAGCTGGTTAAACTTTACTATTCCCTGTAGAAGGCATTTCGCCCCAGATTTAAGTTGAGTTATATTTTCCAGGGCCTATATGTACTCAGTGTCATTCTGTGGGTAGGGATTTATGCATGTTCATGTGTTTGAAGGTGTGGGGAGTACATCAACATATGTGTATAGACATACAGAGGCTGGAGACCACACTCAATGGTCCAACTTTCATTCATCAATGTTGTTTTGAAAAAGGCCTGTAGTTTTCTCACTGGCCTGTAGTTCATCAAGAAAGTTAGACTAGTTGGCCAGCAAGCCCAAAGGACCTGTCCATCCAAAACAAGTGTACATCAATGTCTGGCTATTTGCTGTTGTTTTATCATGGTCCCTGGGGGACTGAACTCAGATCCTCAAGCATATAAAGCCAACATTTAACTGACTAAGCCATCACTGTGGGTCCTACACTTACTGCCCATGATTGGTTTTTCTCATATGCCCACTACACTCAACAGTGGAATATATCTGCCACAGACAAATAAAAATGCCATCACTTAGGTATGCCTTAACTTAAATATCCATGTCATGAACTCTCCTGGGCTCGTGTGTGGCTCTGGCTTGTGGTGGGAGATATGTTCAGGAGAAATCTTTTCCCTCCATCAGTCTTGTAAACAAGTGAGGGAATTATCAGCTTCACCACTAAACACCAGTTTGCAGTTTAAGCTCCCAGACACCACCTGCTCCCTAAATACACGTTTGTTGAAAGGATAGAAGCCACCAGTGAATATCAAAATCTGGTGTTTCCAAAACATCTTTGGAATGTAGTATGGTTTTAGTTCAGTAGTAATCAAGTTGAGTCCTAGACTCAATACCCTGTTTTAAGAAATATTCAAGCCATGATAACAGGTATTTCAGACCCACAGCAGAGTCTCATGCCCTGATATGTTTGCTTTGATGTACCTACGTAAGGAGCCATTGAGTCATCAGGAAATCGGCTCCGTTAAATGGGAGTGGCTGTCCATAAGCTGTCTCCCAACCTGTCCAGGTTGGCAAAGCCTTGTAGTCTGCTCAATTCAAGGTAAAATGAACTTTTTACTAATAAATCCTTAGAATCATAAAGGAAAAAAATTTATACACTTAGCCAGATGTGGTGGTGCCCTCCAGTACTGCCATGGCTTGGGAGGTGGAGGCAAGAAGATCAGAAGTCCAAAGCTAAAGCTAGATTCAGTAACAGCTTAGGATAAAATGGGAGCTGGGGAAAAAAAAGAAGGGAAGAAATAAAGAAACAATAAATGAATGAGAAACAATGAATGGAAGGAAGGAAGGAAAGAAATAATGAATGAATAAATGAGAGAGTAACAATGAATGGAAGGAAGGAAACAATGAATGAATGAAGGAATAAAATTTCTGACAGCTCCCTCACCCCCAACTATGACGCCAGGACCCTAGCATTCTTTTTCAAGCTGCTGTCCTTCGTCTCAGAAGGCAAAAAAAAAAAAAAAAAAAAAAAATGAGCGTTTCAGAACACCCACCTCGAGCAAAGTAAATACTAAGGTTAATTCTCACACTCTAAAAAGCTCAAGAAAACCTGCATTCTTGCTCAATTAAGGCACACAGTGAACCTAGTAAATGCAGTGGATATTCTACAACAAAGGGATCACAGAGTCTCAGAGGCAGTAACTTAAGATGCCTTTGATTTAAAAAGTAAGTCAGGAAACGTGCTCTAGCCTAAGGAGGGCTCTGAAGAGTTATGGCAGAGCAGGCAATTCCATGTGTGAGTCTGACACAACTACATTGGCAGGTGCTCCTGCATAGGTGCCAAGGTAACAGTGTCAACAGCAATTCAACTTGTAAGTCTGTGTGGCTAGAGACACTCCCCTCAAAGGAATGTGTGTGCTTGGCTGAAGGAGAAGGCTCCCAGAAATAAAAAGCAGTGAGAGATTGAGAAAGAGGAGGGGGGGGTTACATTCATTCAGGCACATATTTGTGCTGTGTTTAGCTTCATGACACCAGTCCTCTCCTGATCGAACTTAAGGAAATTTAGCATGGGACTGGAGAAAATAGTGGCCCTGCCTGGCAAGGGAGAATGAATAGATAAATAACTGTGAGATGGAGATATACAATGGAGTATTATTCAACCATAAAGGAGAACAAAATTGTAGCATTTCAGAAAAGTGGATAGAACTGAAGATCATCATACTGGACAAAATAAGACACACTTAGAAGACAAATACCCCACATTTCCTCTTAGGTGGAATTTGAAATTTTTTTAAAGACATTAAAACTAAGGACTATTTGAGGTACATTAGCAAGATGGCAAAGATAGGTAAGAGAGGGTCAGGGATGAATATGATAGTCATATTGTATTGCATACATGAAAATGTCCTAATTAGGACATCATTCTATAAAATTATTATACAGTGATATAGAAAGAAGTAAAAGGATATAACAAACCCTATGCTTCCCTCATCAAGCAGGTCTTGTGATCTCCAGAGGGGAACTCAATGGACAGATGAGACCCATGGTACAGATGTTTTTGTATCACATTTCATCTGCACTATCAACAAATGTGGTTACTTAAAACCAGCTAGTTTTCTTGGCACAAAAGAGATCCCAGTCCTGATCCCCAATAGCACTGGCTCAGCAATGAGTCCTGACCTGTTGTCAGTGCACTCCCATATGATAGGCATGTGACCATGGAAATAGCAGGAAAATAGTAGGTGTATCACACTAGTACTTTAGTGATGGCTGGTATGGCATTCCAGAATTCCAGCAGTGAAATATCATATACAGTTGAGAAAAATAATTTTTCCAGGTACTTTTCTTATTGAATTAAAATCTCCCATTCTTATTATTTTTATTTTTTAGTATGTGTTTGTGGGCATATATTGTGTGTGGGATGGCCTTGTATGTACATGGCGTCAGGAGAGGGGATTAAGTCCTCTGTTGCTGGAGTTACTGGCTGTGGTAAGCTGCACAATATGGGTACTGGGAACCCAACTCAAGTCCTCTGCTAGAGCAACTCATGCACTTAGCTGCTGAGCCATCTCTTCAGAAACATAAAACCCTCAAAAAAAAAAAAAAAATCAGAGCATCAGGGTAGGGAAAACAGTTGGAAGGGCTTGCTGAGCCAGCCAGCCACACTATGTGGAGGTCTATATACCTTCTCACTCAGAGACCCAGGGCTGCAGAAAATTCTACGCTCTGCCAAAGCAAGAATATCCTCCCAAAGGTCATTCCCATTCCTAACAAACATTGACATGATGGAATAAAGACGTAGATGAGGAAGCTTCTCTAGTCTATATAAACAATTAGTCCTTGAAGCTGGGTTGGATTCTCTGGAGAAGAAGAAAAAGAATAAAATCCAGTGACCCTTGTTTCCCAGATATGGGGTGTGATGATATATTATTTATGATTTATTAAAATTTAACTAAGGATTCATAAAGCAAAGTCAGCCTCAAGATATAGAGATCAGGCAGTGGTGATACACACCTTTAATCGTAGAATTTGGGATTAAGAGGTAGACAGAGCTCTGTTAGTTCAAGGCCACACTGAGATACAGTCCTAAAGAGAAACAGCTCACACAAAGATGATCTCAGCACTTGAGATCACACACCTTTAATACCAGGACTCATGATCAAGATGGAGACAGATCTCTGAGTCCAAGACCACCCTGGGCTACAGGAAAGTGAATCAGAGCTCATGCCTTTAATCCGGGATTTCAGAGGTATAAAAGGTAGAGAGGCATTCAGTCTGAGAATTAGTCTCTAGCCACATTGAGGAGAGCATAGCAGTCTGAGTGAATCTGAGGAGCAGTGAAGTCAGGAGCAGTCTGAGGATCATCCCTTTGGTCTGAGCTGGGGTAGAGGTAAGAGCTAGTAGCCAGATGCTTTGCTTCTCTGATCTTCAGCTTGAATCTTGAGCCCAAATATGAAAATAGTGGTTTTTAAAAATGTGAGGTATATGTGTAAATGCATCTATATGATACATACTGATTTTTGTACACATGTTCCTATGATACCAGGACATTCCAGAGCTCATTGCATTCCTGGGGCTCTGTGAACACTCTCTGGATTCTATTTTCTACTCAGGATGTCAATATCTGTCTCTGGATCTTTCATTTATCATACTACAGTGGGATACAGCTCACTTTTGGGTTTAAAGGATGTGGGCAGAGCTCAGTGATAGAGATTGTCTAGAGTATAAAACTGAGTTTCTAGCAGGTGTTTTAGTGAACTCTAGGGATGTACAGCTGAAGTCTAGTGAGTCATTGATGGGTGGATACTGTGCCATTAGTCTGTTTTAACCGTGTACTTCATGGGACAATGACATGAAGAGCTAAGTGACCTGTTGGGTAACTGGCTAAACTATGGGATTTTCCATTCACATATACCACAACACACATACACACATGTTCACATACACAACACACACACAATGTTCACATACACCTCCATATTCACATGTCCACACATGCATCACGTACACACAAGTTCACATACACTGAACACACAATGTTCACACATGCACCACACACACACATACAAACATACAGACACAAGTTTACATACATCAAACACATACACACACACACATACACACACACACACACACACACACACACACACACAATTTATAAACAGTGGTGTTCTCATTACTGTGAAGGACACACAGCAAAACCATGAATGCAAGGGAATGTCATTCAACCTGCATGCTTCCAAACATAATCTTTGGATGTAAGCAAGAAGAAGACAAACAATAAATCTGAAGATATAACTATTAAAGATGTGTCCACATGTCATGGCTTTGTAAAGTTCCCCATATAGACAGCAACTTACATATTAGGTGTAGATCAATACTCAAACACTCATATTGCCTGTGTATGAATAAATATTTACAATATTAAATTTGGAAGTCTTGAGCAGTAAAACACAAACCTAGGCAGAAGTAATTTCCTGTGGACCCTCAGTGTCTGTTCCTAAGAAATTGAGATGGAGTAGTGGAACTGTCTGATTAAAGACCAAATATGAATTGAATTGTCTTCATATATTTTTCAATCAGTGACAAATTCCCTTCAAGAACCTACAGGATAGCTGGAGGGGAAGGGAAGGGTCAGAGCTAGCTGCAGGGGAGGAGTGGTGTGGTGGTGTTGACAGACACGGTGACAAATAAGTAGGAAAGAGTTCTTAGGGTCCTGTGATGTAAATTCAAATTGGATTCAACTTTGCCTCTCTTCTCCATTTCCCGTCTAGTCCAGGTAGGAAGTCTGATGACCCCCTACCCACATACCAACCCCCATAACCTTCACATCACCCAGGGCTTACTCAGCTGCTGGTTTTCCCCTTGTCCTAAAGCACATGGGCTGACCAGAGCCTTGTAGGTGTTCAAGTGATGCAACCCACAGGTCCTCCTCGGTTGGAAGTCAGTTCCATTTAATGAAGTATGAGGGAAGGACAGCTGCATCAAGAAAACAAGCTGCCATTCTGTCTGAGCTGTCCTTCTCCTGCCCTTAAATGAGACAAGATGGAGAGAAAGACACACCTTCAGTGAGCTTCCGGGGATGTCTGTTCTCTGCTGAGGCTCTGAAGAATTTCTCTTTTTTCCAAAATAGGTTTCTGTTTCAGTGAGGAAGTGTTTAGGAAAACTATATTCTAACAGTGAGGCAACAGTGACAACAGGTCACTGTTTATTTTTTTTCTCCAGGTGATTCTAAGGTGTATCAACATTTCCTATCACCTATGGACTAAGTTTTGCATACAAGACATGAAAGCCTCTCTCTCTCTCTCTCTCTCTCTCTCTCTCTCTCTCTCTCTCTCTCCCCTTCTTTCCTTCTTTGTTTCTTTCTCTACATTTTTCCATTTCTAAAGCTGTGGTCTCTTGTCATTGATTTCAGCGGTTTCATCTGCTTGAGTTTTCTTTAAATTGCTATAATCAACATTTGCATTTCCTTTTTCTCTAAGTGTCAGACAATTATTTGGTTGCCCCTACTAATCCAGAAAATATTCTCAGCCAGAGATCTCTGTGATGGTGCAGACAATCTGAGATTCCTTTAAACAGCAAACAGCTGCCACTGTTGTTTCACAATTAGAAGTTAGTGAGAAGTCTCAGTGGAGTGATTGTCTTCATCGGGTTGGTTTCTAGACAAGTCTATAAGAGATTTCTTGATGGTTTTGACTGATGAAGAAGGACCCAGCCCACTGAAGGCCGTGCCATCCCTGGGTAGGGTTATATAAGGCAAGGCTAACTAAGCATGAGAGTGAGTCAGAAAAGAAGCCAGCAGGCATCATTACCTTGTGGTTTCTGCTTCAAGGTTAGGCCTTAGGTTCCTGCCTTGACTTACCCTAAATGGTGGGTTGTTAACCAGGGAGTTGTAAGATGAAGTCAACTGTTTCCCCACGTTGCTTTTGGTCTTGGTGCATGACATGGCAATGAAATGAAACAGGAACAAGAAAGATGAAGATAAAGGTCACTGCATGCAAAGAACTGGAAGAAGCATGCAATGATGTGAAAGGGCCACTCCTTAATGTCTGCAAGTACTTTCTATGTCTTTCATTCCTCCTTCTGTCATCATGGGACCCTTGCCCACCCATCTGAGTATTATCATGACTCAACATGTGCATTGACTGTCTGTATTGGTGATCTTAAGAGCAGGCTAATGGTCCCTGGGACAACACAAAGAGAACCTCTATCCACATTGAATCTTATGTCTTCCTTATGACCGACATTCTTGACTATGACTTATACATATAACATGTGGTTACAGTAGAATGCATGTAGTTCACATGAGTGTATTTTCATAAAGCAGGTCTTCAGGCAACTACAGGACTGTTTGGTGTGGTTCCTATTTCCTTACTAACAGGATTTGGGGGCGAAGTTCTAGGAATAACTGGCATATAACTCTATCTTCCACCCTGTATCTAGGTCCCTTTTTTCACAAAGGGATTGATTAAGTTCCTATACCTGGCCATAAACATATTCTTTGCCATCAGACCACTGCTGCTTACCAAGTTCCCATTGCCTGGAAAACCATCAGGGTGGACCTATGAGAGGAGCTAGATCTAGAAACCTCTGTCACCTTCTCTCAAAACAAAAGGGAAGACAGTTGTCCTTGGAATTCTCTGTTCCAAAAGCCTCAAGATGAAATCCTGTTATGTGAGTCTTTCATACGGAAGGGAACTATGAGCAAGCTGCATATGAGCTAAAAATTCTTTCTAGCTATGAAGTTAACCTTACTGCCATGAACAAATTGACCATCAATTTATGTATATATGCATGCATGTGTGTGCACACTTGTAGGTTGTCAATAATGTATGTGTTCTCTTATATATATATATATATATATATATATATATAGCATGTACATGCATGTGTTTTACTGTATATATTATGGGTGGATAGAGAAAGATAATCTACATTATACATGTTCATACACAAAAATGAAAGGACTGAAAGTCTGGCTATATATTTGTCAGGACAATACACATATTTTGAAGTGAGCAGGAAAGACCTGGATGATATCATCTCAGCTCTGTCACATGTATAAGAGTATTTTGATCCACCTGCATCTGTATTCCAGGTATTGATTATTTACTTACCATAATGTAAATATAGATTAAACAATGTCATTTACAATGGCCATTTTATAATTGTAAAAATGGTGTTGGGGTTTTTTTGGGTTCCTTTGAGTTTATGTGTGTGTGTGTGTGTGTCTGTGTGTGTGTGTGTGTGTGTGTGTGTGCACACGTGCACGCGTGCACCCCCACAGTTATTTAATGTTATCTGCATAAAGGTTTTTAATTACATGGGAATAATGCTAGTAATTTTAAATGTATATGTTAAGCTAATAAAACATATACATGGCTCCATAAAATATTAAATCTATTAAAATATGAATTATCTATGCCAACAAATGGCTCCAGTGACATTTTTAACAATTGTGGCTTTCAGTTTTATTCTGAGTAAGGAAATAAATTTACGGAATTGAAAAGATTTGGCTTAGGCTGTTTTCTTGGTTTATTTACTTGGTGCTTATTCTTGTAGTTACAAGTGGAAAAGGCTAATGCCAAGAAACAGCAGACTTGGTTCTCCAAGCAGATAGCAGTGGGAAAGACAATTCAAATGTCTTCTGGGTATCATTGTCAGCAAATAAATCACAGCTACCTAAGAGCAATGGCTGGCAGTGCCTTAACTACAATGGCAACAAGCAGGTTCCTATAATTCTTACATGTATTTGCCCATATTTTTAAAATCAAGATGAGCAAAGATCTAGTGCTAATTTTTAAACACTGCACTGAGATAAAACTTGCACAAAAGTTTCCATAAATAATTCAACAAAGAAAAGCCTTGTCTCTTTTACATAACTAAAATTGAGAATTTGGTACCCTTGGATAAAGTGAGCCACTAACTTAGATATATTTGGTACATTCTGGCAAAGTCAGTACCAGAGCCTTATCATTTCTTTTCATCTGAAAACTTTTAGAAGTAGCACGAACTTTTACAAAACCATACCTTCTCTCTGAGCACCAGGAACTAATACTGAGAGCCTGCCTAAAACCACAATAATTCCAAACTGAATTTGGAAGCTTGAACTGAAGATGGAGGGGGTAGAAGAATTAAGGCTGGTCAATGAGATTAGTGTTTCAAAACTAAGAGAGGGAGAGAGACTCCAATTAGAAGTATCCTGGGGTTATTAGCGATAACAGTGCTCATATCCAATTAAGATGAAAACCATTTACCAGCTTAATGTGCCACCTCTGGCAGTGTGGGTTTATTAGTTTTATCAGACTTGAGGACTGAAAGTTGAAGTGATATGAATTCTGGGTACCAAAGAGAGACTGTGACGACTGAGAGATAATTGGTATAAAATGAGATGCCTCGAAAGTTGTTGATTAACAAGCATTGCAGAGTTTGGAACGGTGAAGAAGTTGCTCGTTCCAGACAATATTTGTAAAGAAAAGAATTGTCAATTTGTGAGGTGACATTCTGAAGATAAACAGCAACTGCTCCTTTCTTTGATATCCAAAATGTTCTATGATGTATCTACATAGGAAAGATAACCTTCAAAGGCCCTGATACAACTTCTCTACAAAACTCAAGTAGACATGGGTTTTGTTTATGATGAGCATGGAGCTTTTTGTTTTCTATTTCAGAATAAAGTATATAATACTGGGAGTATTAATAATTAATAGAAAATAATATGTGCTATAAAACAGGCTACATAACCAATACATTTACTTTTATTAATTTAAAAATCTTTTAAATGGCTGGGCATTGGTGGTGCATGCCTTTAGTCCAAGCACTCCGGAGGCAGAAGCAGAAGGATCTCTGTAAGTCTAAAGACCTAGTTCCAGGACAGGCTCTAAAGAATACAGAGAAACCCTATCTTGAAACCCTCCCCCCACCAAAAATCTTCTAAATGATAATTTCAACTTTTAAAAATAAATGTTTCGTTACTTTTTATAGGAGCCATGAGTAACTAAAAAAGAATACACATGTAAGGTTCCCAGTTAGTCAGGAGTAAATTCTTGCCCTTTCTGAAGATATCTTCTAGAAAATTGTCACTGGCCTCTGAAATGGCCAAGGGAAGCTTTCATTCTACAAGGGATGGTCATGTGGAAGTTTGTCCTTGGTTAAATACTCAGGACTTGGAGAGGAAAATGTCAGGAGTCCTGATAAAGGTGATTTCCAAGGAGGATCAATGGATTCTTTCTGGCTAAAGAATCAAAGCTCTCATATGTAGGAAAATATCATGTGGCTGAGACATGAGAGATTTGTCCTGAGGGCAGGAACACGGCAAGATCCAGTCAAGAAACACAAGATGCTTTCCCTACACCATGAAATAATAAATGGCACTTTCTCTGTCTCAAAGAGTGGGCTCAAAGTGAGCCTTGTGTGGGCAGATGTTTTATGGTTTCATTTCTGATTGCGTCTGTTTCATGTGAGTCTTCACATACTGTTATTGGGCTGGCAAACAGACAAACAAATCATCTTCCGGATAAAATTGAGGTTGGCATGGGTCACATGAAATTCTTCTGAAAATAAAAAGTGAAGATTGACAAAAAGACAAGATGCTGTTTGGGAGACCGTGTGTATTTCTTGGACTTTTGTGAACAATGCATTATCAAGTCCACAGCACCACCTTGCCACTGGTAGTTTTCAGTGAACACTCAAATGCAGTTTGACAGATAGTACAGATAGTATTGCTGCCACTGTTTTTAAAGGTGCATCTAGCTTCTGGAATCTTAAGTCTACATGCATGGTTGTTTAATTAACTTCAAAGAAAAATGAGCCCTTAGACTTACCCTATACGCACATTTAAATTTTTATTTCCAGAAAAAAAAAATTGATGAGTTAGCTACAGGTTCAACTGTAGTTGAGTTCTAGAAAACATGTTGTTTTTCCAGATCTCCACATGACTGGAAGGGTACATCACAGAGGACAGCACTTATGAGAGTAGACCCCTCTGAGGTCATGTGAGACCCTACACCTAAGGGGTGAGCAAGGAGTGGCAATTTTGTTTGTTGCCCTGCTTTATAACATTAAAACAAAGAACTAGTCACTGCTAAACACAAAAAGAAACATTGTCACACTGCAGAAACAAGTCACACAATGACACAATGGCCCTTGAAGGTAGACAGATGGACTGGAAGATGGTATTGCTCTATACCTTAAGCCTTAGAAATAGCATTCTCTGCACCCAGTTTTGAAAGCAATATGAATGTTTCAAAAGTCTTGAAAAATCTTTGGAGGCTAGCCTGTTTCACATGGTGAATTCTAGGCCCACCAATCAGCAAAAAGAACCTTGAAATTTTCATCCAGAGATGTGGTCATTGCAGAAGACACATATATCAGATATAATTCTTTACACTTGTGTGATTTTGTTCCATCAAAAGAAGCAAATACCACCTTAATGAGTATCCTTATATAAACAATTCCATATTTTAAAATGATAAGCATAATTTCATTAACTAGTTATTTTGGCCATCTTGCTCAGATGCAGTAATACATAAAATGCATTTGGCAATATATAATGACGCCTTATTCTCTTGAGTGGCTTCTATATGTTCACTCTGGACAGGAATACCAACACTGTTATTCAATTACTCTTCACACTGTTGTAGGGAAAAAACAACAGTTGCTGAAAGGAAAATTCTCACATCATAATCAGACTATTTTCTTAGGATGAATTCTGGTCTTGTTGGCTCTATCTCATACAGGTAACCAGAACTACTCTAAGTTCACATATGCAATGGCCATGTCATATCCAGGAAGCAGCATTTCAGAGTGCCCTCCAGGTCTTAAATTTTTGTCATACCTCTTTATTAGTGTTTCCCAGGCCTCAAGGGATGCATAAATGTCTCATTTAGGGTTAGCACTTAGTAGTTACCTATTCTCTACACTCTGACCTTTGATGAGTCTCTGTATTAAGTGCTGGACTCTGCTGAGAGAAGCTTCTTTGGCCAAGGTTGAAGGCTAAGCTCATCTATGTGTATACACAAATATTTGGAAAACAGCTGGACAAGATATCCAATTAACAAGAAGGTAGTAATACACCCCCAGTCCCAGCCAAGGACTTGTAACCTCTAAACCAAGGACCTGTGACCAGGTTTAGAGTACCAGTCATGTATTTCTTCTTGTGGAGTGGGCCTCAAATCCAATCTAAAGGCCATTGGTTGTCCTCATAACCTTTGTGCCACTATTACTCCAGTGATTTGTCTTGCCTGGCAGATTGGCACTGTAACATGCAGGCCTCAGTGCTGGATAATGAATAACATTGATGGCTTTTCTCCTCCAGTGACCTGGATAACATTATGAAAGCTAGCAAAGAAGTTTTAAGTCAGTTTCAGCTTGACTTCTCTGTCCTGAAACTGAAACATGTTGTGCCCATAGCAATAGGGTCTTATCATCTAGTGCTGGTGATTAACCAAGAACAATGGCAATGGTATGCATTGTTTGAGTTGGTGCAGGGAGGGCACTGGGACCCACCTGACCAATAACTCATAGGGAAATATTCTGTGCCCGAAACTGACATTTTCATTAAAGAACCTAGGTCTTCTGGGAGAAGCATTGTCTACCTCTGCAGGGTGCCCTTGTGTAAGCTCCTTCCTTTTCTTATTAATTATATTTTAAACTAGCTTACAAAGTAGTGTGTTTCCACAAAGGTTTTGAAATAATAATTTTTAAAATTTTTATCTGATTTGGGTATTTCAAAAATTGCTTAAAAATGTTCAACATTGCTTGTTCTTTAAAAAAAAAAATCAAATTATCCTTGCTGCTTTTATCATTTAGAATCGCATTGCATTCAAAACATCCCAATGGGCAAATAGGCTTGTGTGTATATACTCTTAGGCCAATCACATGAGTTATATACATTTTTATAAAGTTAAAAAAAAATAGCTGTTATGATATGGGATTGTCATGTTTCAGTTCTAACTTTGAATAGCAATATAGATGTAGTGACAGTGACTATGGCGTATACATGTGCAATTATTGATAGTAAATGGCGCTTTGGGGAAAATAACCCTAACAATCCATTTAAAGGGCATATTTAAAATGAATGTACAAAATATGCCTGGAAGGATTGGGCTGATGAAAACAAAAGCAAATGGCAAATGCCATAGTGGCTATCAACAGCAGCAACTAGATTTTACTCTCTGTGCAGTGTTTTCCTATTTTGTCCATGAGTCCAGTTCTCATGGCTGTAAGTTCATCTTTATTGGCCTCTTTACTGCAAATTGTCCTTGAACTTGGATAATGAGCAAATGTGATGATTGGTTCAACTAAGGGGAATGTGTTCCATCTTCAGACTCTCACAGCTTCTTCACACTTTAGTTCTTAAGACAGTGCAAAATGAATGAATGAATGAATGAATGAATGAATGAATGAATGATGAATTCTAGGTCTTACCCAGACACCAAAGAGTAAAATGGAATGTTGTGATAAAGCAAGCATGGCTCTGCTGCATTATGATTAATAGCAGAGTATTTATATGCCAAATAAAGAATGGAAATAATGGAGCAAACAGGAGTATGGACTGGGAGGGGCCAATAATGAATGCGCAAATCATTATTGATTAAGCTGTGAACTGAAAATTGCTTCTTAACCTAAGAAAATCTTGTGGCCCATAGGTTTTTTTTTTTTTAATTTTGTCAAAATAATTGAATTCAATTAGTAGCTATTGGACACTTACCCAATGCATCTAATCTATGAAAGTGAGAAAAAGAAATTCAGCTTCATCCTTTGACCTGTGTGTCATAAAACACATTTTCCCTAAACCAACGCACTCCTCTGACACATCACTTTCCTGAGGGCAGTCCATACACTTAGGGACACCTCATTCTATCACACACACACGTACAAACACACATGCACGCACACACACACATCACGCACACACAGGCATGCGGTACGTGATGATCCTTTTCTGGCTTCCTCAGCCTCAGATGGTCAGCCAACTAGTAATGGTAACCGGCAGCTCGGACTGCAAAGCCAGAGGGACAGAAAAGTGACATAAGCCAAGAGGCTTCATTAATAAAGTAGCCAGAGGAGCCTAGAAGTTCCCACCCATGTGCAACTCCTGAACCCATCTGGTTCTGGAAGAATCTAGGGCAGGAACACCTCATGCTGCCTTTGGGCACATGAGGAGGACACCCAGAGCAGGAGCCTGGAGGCTCAAATTCTGGCTTTGCCTGTCTCCCTGCCAGCCCTTTAGCCTTGAGCATATTTTTAAGTTCCTCTTCATCTATTAGGATAAAAGCTAGCAATAATATTTTACATGAATTTTGGGAGGATTAAGTGAGGCAACAATAAACAGAAAGCAAATTGTATATAAACCCTGCTTTGTATTCATGATAAATGTGGCTCGGTAAACATAATAATGAATGAAAGGAATCCCAAGCAGAGGCAAGTTTTATCCCCGAGTTAGCAGAAGGCCTCTCTTTGAAGTTCCTTAAATTTTCCCAGAGTGAAAAGAAAGAGTCTGGATTCTTCCTAAACCCGGAGGAATGAGGGAAAGAGTAAACTATCAAACATCCTCCTTTCTCAAAGCAGTGCTGGGGAGTGAATCCAGCGTCCCAGATGCTAGGCAGGTGTTCCCCAGCTGGGCCACTCTCCAAGCCCTTCAGAGTGTACAGGGCCGGAATGTCTCAAGAATGATTAATTCCCAGTGACTCGCTCTCACCAACAACATAAAAAGTAAAACAATGAAATGAAGACAATAGGTCCACGTGAAGTAATCTGTTATCATTTATTGCTATTAAAATTTACATGTAGGAATATGGGGTAGGAAAAACTGCCTTCTGACAGAGATCAAACCCTTTTATAACAAGTTCATAACATTTTTATCCCCTCCCTTTAAAATAATGAAGGAGGGCTGGAGAGATGGCTCAGGGGTTATGCCGGGAATGAAGACCAGAGTTCAGATTCCCCAAACACACGTGAACCCCCAGTTGGTGGGATGAACCACTTGTAAGTCCAGCTTTAAAAAGGGAAGCCTGGAAATGCCCAGAGCAAGCTGGCTTGTGAGTAACCATATTAGCAAGGCTCTTGATTTTATTGACTTTGCTTCAGTGAATCATACAAGTAGACAAACAGAAACCAAGCCACATCCTGGGTAAGCACCAACTATCTGACATCAAAGATATTTCGCCTTCCATGAGTGTCTTGTGGAAATGAGATATTAATAAACCCCTACTTAAACTGCTGGCTTCAAGGCCTCTTCATAAAGTCCTCTGTCTTTGACCAGGCTCCAAAAACTTGTGTGTTCCTTACTGACTCTTCTATGCTTTCAAATTATTTGTCTTACCAATGTCCAGATGGTACTTTCAGCCCATCTAAATTAAAGCACACCAATCTGTGCCTCTTTTTCTTCTAAATAATTTCTAATTTTTGTAGTTAGCCATTACTTTAACACATGCGACAGCAGTCCCTACCATCACCCCAGTCTATCCATAGCTACAACTATTGGAAAGCTAAAGTCAGAGCTCAGAATTTTGAATCCAGCTACTGAGAACTTCATAGGTGAGAAAAATGTGAGACAAACTCTGTGCCTGGTAGGCTGAACTGATTTCTTCCAAAAAACCTCCTTAAATAAATTTATCTGCCTCGATTCAATGTCATGAAGATGAAGTTGTTTTAAGAAAAAAGTGTGTGCGTGTGTGGGGGTGTGTGTGTGTATTTCGTGTGTATGATGTGGGTTGGAGACACTGGCTGTGACAGACACCTAGAGATCCAAGGATAGTTTTTGTTGAATCGTTTTTTTCCTTCCATTTTTAAGTGGGTGGTTCCTCCTCAGCTCAAACTCACACCTGAGTTTGTCAGGCCTGCACAGATAAAGAAGGCTCCTTTATCTGCAGAGTTTTCCTGTAGGCCCAGGATGAAGTCTCCTAAAAATAAGCATGCCTTTCCAAAGAGAAATGTATTTACACTTTTTAATTTAAGAATATATTCCTGGCTGGATGTGATGGCATTGCATTTAATCCCAGCACTAGGAGACAAGCCAGGAGAGCTGTGTAAATTGGAGGCTACCCTGGTCTACATAGAAGTCCCAAGCCAAGGGGCCACACAGTGAAGCCACATCTCAAAAAACAAAACAAAGAAAACAACATCAATAAAGTATTTCTAACATTTGCCATCTCGTTTATCTAAGATATTGATTTATATGCAAGGTGTTTGTATAATTAAAAAAATTAAAACTTATAAAATTGTTTGCAATAGTTAAGTCTTTCACATGGCAAGTTATATGATCAATACAACTATTCTGGAACAAGATTTTAAAAATCTAGTATTTTAGATTAATTTGACTCCAAACAAAACAGTTGTCTGGTCACTCGTGGGAAATGCTTAAAAGTATTTGAGAAATAAAGTGTGACCATAAAAATAAAACGTGCAGCTTGGTACACAGTGTTGGCAAAAGTTCCTGGTGATTTTCATGTTCATTGAATTTATGATGAGGGAAGGATAATTCAATAGTCTTTAATGGAAAGTTCCCTTTTCTGTGAAATCTAAAATGACTCCACATTGTGTAACTACTACGTTGTGGAATCATTGCTCTTTTGCTTTTTTTTTTTTTTTTTTTCAATAAAAAAGATTATTACCACCACCACCACCACTCCCCAAAAAATTAACTAATGAGGAATTTTGTTAATGTAGATGGCTTTCTTGCTCCCTTCCTTGTATCTGAATATGTGAACTCAGGCAAAGCCCTCCCTTTTTCAGCTGGAGTCATAGCAGTTTCTGTTTCTAACCTGGGAAGAATGTGGTGGGGACTGAAAAGCCCCTGTCCCATTGTCCCACTCCCCGGCACTGATCCTTGCTTTTAACATCATAATGAAGGATGCTCTTTAGTGGATTATCTTGAGAAGGGATTAACTCCTTCAAGTCTTCTTAGGGGGAAAGGTGTTTTGAGCCTTAAATACACACCAATTGCCTGCTTAACTTTTCATCTTATTTTGAAAACTGCCCAGCTGGAATTCAAATTCTTTTCCATAGAGCTGAATTTTATTAGTAGCAAAGTTGGAGTCCGGCGCAGCAGATGCTAAATATAAGCACTGTTCTTTTAATCTCGTGGGGCCAAATGTTTCAGATATTTTACCGAGACGGGCCCGTCAGGATAAGACTCAATCTAAACTCTGCAAGCGCCTAAATCCTTGCCCTTCTCCCAGGCACAGAACTTAAGCCTTGCTGGAAAACCATGCTTTTTACCCCAACTCCGCCTTTAAACTCCACTTGTCTAGATAGCCCCTGTACCAGGGCTTTTTAACATTATCGGTATTGTTTTAAAGTCACACCCAAAGTAGATACCCATGTCTAATAAACACACACTCTTGAAAAGGCCAATGGTTGCTCTATAATTCATAATCAAGTGGTTTCGTCCATCTCTGCTTCTTTATCTGAATAACAATTTATTTCTGTCTTCCTGTTGTAGTAATACTGAAATCTTGCCTTTGTTCTAGATTCATCCATACCCTGCCTCCACCCTGACTTCTGTTAACTACACTGTTGTATTGTCTGTATTACTTACCAGGAAACTAGACCATTCATGGCTTGCACTCTCTCCTCCTTCAACCAAAAGAATTTTTTTTTTTGACCAGAGAAAACATTTATTTATGATAATTATTTAAAGCAGAACATTACCTACACACACACACACACACACACACACACACACACACACACACACATACAAGAGAAGGAGAGGGGAGAGAGACAGAGACAGGGAGAGAAGAAAAATTTTCTTTTCTTTCTTTTTTTGGTTTTTCTTTTCTTTTCTTTTTTTTTTTTTCTTGGTGAAAGAACTTTTCTTAGAACTCTTTCAGGATCATCAAACAGCAACATACATCACCTGCAGCTTTTTTAATGAAAAAAAAAAGTTACATGCTGAATGCATGTTGAAACTCCAGATACAAGAAAACTACGATTAAAAAATAAAGTCAAGACAAGGAGTTCGGGTAATTCGTTTACACAATGCAAACATGCAGGTGCACTTTTCTCCTCAAGTACATGACATGAAGTCTGTCCCTTTCGGTATCTCCCCATCCCTGAACACACTCACTAGCTTTAATGACGATAACCCTCCATGCTCATTCTTTCGGGGTAAACTCTTTAAAGAGTCATGAATTTTATTTATACTCTCTCTCTCTTTGAGAGTCTTTTGTTTATTTGCTGTTTCTTTCTTTGTGAAATAACACTCCCAGAGGAAAATCCCCCTCTCTGCTTAAGGAATTAGGCCAGAGACAAAAGCAGGGGATTCTTTAAGCCTTGTTTTGTGCTAAGAGAAATGTTTGACATTTCTGTGGAGAGGTGTTTAGTTTGGATTCATTAGGTCTTAGGGACTCTTTTCTCTTTTTTTGGCCTTTCAGTTTCTGCCACTGTTCCCCACCCCACACCCCACCTCATCCTATGGTTGGTAGACCGAATTTACCAGAGTGTAATTAGGTTTCCTACGATCCAAATGCAAGAATCCAGTTGTTTTAAATGAGGTAGACCATGATCGCCCTTGCAGAGCAGGCCCAGGGGCTGAGTCCCGATTCCTGATCCCCATCTGGGCCCTAGAAGCAGCTTGCTTTGGTGGCGATAAACAGGGTCCACAAGAGTCTTTCAACTACGTTACTTTCCCAGAACTGTCAGGATTTCACTGCCTGCCCATCACTTTCAGTTTCCCCCTGCTTCCTCTAGGGGCTCAATAAACTTAGTTTTTACATGAGTTTTATCACAAAGGAAGAATTTTAATTATTTTTGTTTTTGATGAGTTGTCTAGCCACAGTTTCTTCCCACAGTCGTTTAAAGGATATTCTTGGCCTTGACTGAGTTCTGCAGCTAGAGCATTTTGCTTCCACTCGTAACAAAGATGCTGTCCTGGCTCGTCAATGTGGCTGCCTGCATTTGGACAAGCACAGATATTTTGTGATTTCCTCCCATCTTGAGCATTCTTCCTTTTCTCATTGGATGTAATTAAATCACAAATTCGGAAGGAGGAGGAAATGTGAGTCCTGCATTTGCCTGACACCTAAGACAGTAAAGTAGTTAATGGGATGTGGGAGAGAGCCATGGGCCAGAGCCCTCACCAGTGACACAATGACATCTCACTGGGATGAAAGCATTCTCTGGCTGGCCTGCAAACTTTTGGCAGATCTGACTGTGAAAGACATTGAGAAGGATGTGGAGGATGAGAAGGAGGAGAAAGACAAAGGAGAGAAGCGAGGAAGGAAAAGGAAGAAGAAAAATAGAGAAGGGGGAGCGGGGAAGGAAATAGGACAAAGAAAAGGGGAAGGAAGAGAAGACAGGAAAGTTGAAGAAAGCTTTAGTGTCTGTGATTAAACAGTGCATGGTCAGAAAATAAACCTTCGGTTCCTGGACTGCGCCATTGCTCCAAAATACACCCTTGCCTTTATTGAAGTTGTGGAGAGAAATGGCCTTCTCTACCCAGCCCTGTCATCAAAGATGAAGTTCTGGCTTCCTTGAACCTACCATCTCTAGGAGAAAGTTTTGTCATATATCCCCCATAGATCTTCCTTCAGCCAATGTTACATACAGCCCAACTGCCAAACATCTGACTCGATGTTTGCTACAGTTCCTTCTAAACCCAACAAATCCCAGAAGAGTGAACCATTAAGGTACTCTTTTCCTTCCTTTCTTCCTTTTTTTTTTTTTTTTTTTTTTTTGTTTGTTTTGTTTTAGATTTAGGATCTTTCTATGCAGAACTGGCTCATCTGGAACTCACTATGGAGACCAGACTAGCTTCCATCCAACTCATGGAGATCCAGCTGCTGCTGCCTCCTGAATACTGGAATTCCTGGTGTGAGCCAACTCTCCCAGCTCCCTCCCCTTTTGAAACCCCAGCAGTAACTTATAGCTGAGGTTCTGTGAGGATCTGGAGGTACACATCACAATCACTCTTGGATTCTACATTATTTTGTGACCTTTGAGAGAAAATGTGAGTTAAAAAAAAAAAAACTGGTTGAAATCACTGATTTCTTAAGAACAGTAAAGGATGAACCCACCAGACTTTTTCACTGAAGAATAAACAAGAAAGAACAATAAGAACTTTGTGGAGATGTATGAATACTAAGACATGTAATTATTTAAGGCACAAGAAGATTATGAACCTAAATTATTAACTTAATAAGCCCTAGGGTTGAATTTTTTATTTTCTTTTTTATAACTGACAATTTCTATTTTTTACATTTATACTTCATATTTAATTTATATTTTACTTGATTATTTATTTATGTGCATGAGTGTTTTGCCTACATGCACTCAAATAGGCACAAAACCTTCAGAGGCCAAAAGACGGCGTCCGAATCTCTGGAACTAAAGTTACAGCTGCTGCTAGTGGGTGCAGGGAACGAAACCTGGGTCCTGTAGAGGAGCTGGAGGAACAGCCGGCACTCTTAACTGCTGAGTCATCTCTCCAGCCCTTTATCCTTCTCTTAGAAGAAAAAATGCCTCTGGTAGCAAAGGGGAGCAGAGGGACAGAAGGAAAGGAAGAATGGAGGTCAGGCAAGTGAGTTAATTGAACTGAGCACTGACCGGCTTATCAGGCCGGAGCTCACTGTCCAGAATAGCCCTAGGCCCTGAAGGAAGGGTGGTACATCACTCCCCCGAATCTGTCACACAGCTAGGAGTCAGTGTTTCTGTCTTTACCGGCTGCACTACTCCAGAGGTTCTAAAAGGACCGTTAAGGGCTTTCACTTTCTTTGCCCGGGCAAGGATTAAAAAGGAAGAGCCACCGTCCTTACCAGAATGCTTCCTTGGGCAAGATCACAAAACAATTAACTTGGGAGATCAAAAATATTTAAATAACCTTTTTCCCCCCATTTTTTAGTTTCATAATATAACTTAAAGAAACTCTTCTTGAAGAACCTCTCCCAAATAAAACAGTTTACTTAAAATCTGATTTGACGTATTAATAATTCAGTGGTAAGCAGACTGAGCTGTTTGTCACTGGAATGCCGTTAAAGAGAGGGCCAATGATAAGGAGGTAACCATGATGGAACTGGCTTTGCAACTCTGCATCTATTCATACCATATAAAATCAATTACTGTAAGTCCCACAGGGCTGTTTTCTGTCAATCTTTCCAGGCAGAATGCATCCTAATGTATGGAGCTTGCCACAGAGGAAACTTTCCTCTTCAGCCCCAAGCCCTTGACCCTACTCCTCAGTGGGATGATTCAAGTCTTCATAAATTGCAATTATTTAGAACCAAGTGTGTTTCTATATTTGAAATCTTTGTGTAAATACACTTCTCCTATCCTAAACAAAAGCAAAACAAAACAAAAAAAGGCTCCTTTCCCTGCGTAACATTCCTGTTATTTGTTCATTACCATGCAGATTATAACTTTAAATAAACATGTTACCTAAACTTCTTAATAAAGACAAATCGCCTTCTTCACTCATTACAGAGACACATTTTGGGACTACATAGAAAGGACACGCCATTCTGAGACACAGTGAGAGCCACTATTTCTTTTTATCAGTGGTCTGTGCACACCTCACCCTCCCTTGCCTCCTTGCAGAATGACTTGCAGCATTAAAGATGTGACTCTGTCCCATAGTCTCAGAAGTTCCCCTCTTGTGTTCTTGGGTGATGTCTCAGATGCTCAGGTCTGTATTATAAGATAATGCAGTTGATTTCCAAAGGGAATCATTGAGCAAAAGGAGATACACTTGTAGAGCCATTGCTTGAAATGAGCAAACATCCTCAGAAAATTGCTACGAGTACATTATTGTCCTTTACTGGCTGGATTTCATTTAGACCTCTCAGCATTTTGTGTCGTACTTTATCGGGATAGCATGAAGCTAATGGTGCCTTTCTAACAACTGCAGATGAGAAAGTACATTGTCCATAAAATTTCACAAAGGTTTAAAAAAAAAATCTCTCCCAGATTTCAGCAAAATATTTAAAAATGAATGCTTCTTTATAGGCACTAACAGGAGGTTTTGGTGTAATATTAACGGAGCGGAACCTAATTCCGGACAATTTTCCATACTGGACGTGGCTATTAAGAGTTCCTCGGCAGATGCCATTTTAAATGTGATGATCGTGCTTCCTCTTTTTCTTTTCCGTTTTCATTGTTACAAAATGAAGACTTTTTGCATAGGTGGCTTGTCACTTTTGAAACAGGAAGGGTGATGAATTATGGCACATTTGCCTCATCGTGCTTTATCAAGCTCATTAGAGATGATGCATGGTTTGAACTTTACGGAAGGTAAACAAAAATGCATGGACCGCCCCTTCCCCTTTTTCCTTATTGCCTCTGTTTACCTCTGGCATTGTTCCGGATTGCTTGTTGCACAGACTGACCAAGGGGTAAGGAAAAATTCTTGTTTGCAAAATGCAAGGCTGCTCTGTGGACTCCAGTTGTCAATTCTCAAAGCCTGATGCTGTCTGCAGACTCTCAGTTTGGAATGCCCTGTTCTGCTTTCCACTGCTGCATGTATACCCCCCTGTCAGTATGGCAGGAACTTTTAGTTTTCCAATAAGACAGAATTACAACAAAAGTCCCCAGTGAGAAAACTCCAGTATCATACACTTAAACAAATCTTACAATGTGTCAGAGTTGTGTTACATTTGAACCTCATTTTTAAACAAGACATTTTTAAGTTTCAAAATAATTTACACTAAATAATCTCTAATTTTGTTTTTAAAATCCAAACAAATGCAGTTGGAGAGGGCATTTGACTATGACACACCAAAGGTGACCAGTGTGACAGCATGCAAAAAATATCACTTGAGTTACACTTTTGTTAATAGATCTTTCATTTCTGGCACTCGGGACTGATGAGGATTCACAGTAATAGAACCCGGAAGCATCCCCATTAAAAAGACAACCAAATTTCCTAATTAGGGAGAAAGAATAACACATTAACAGGATTCCTAAAATGTCTTCTAGGTGGCCAGTGTGTGACTCTCCACTCACCTAGGTGCTATCTTAAGTGACATTTGTACTTTTGCTCCCAGGATCAATTCACACACATGGGATTAATGCACAGAGATTGTGTGTGTGTGTGTGTGTGTGTGTGTGTGTGTGTGTGTGTGTGTGTATCCAAATTCCAGATATGTCCATGTGCAGAGAGATGGGTTTTTTTTGTATTTCTATCACATATGTGTGGTTTAAATTACTACTGTATGTGTCATTGAAATGCTTTTCCTTCACTTAGTTAAATCCAAGGTAAAAGACATGTTGTTAAGAGGATGTAAACTAAAATGTATGTAAAAACAGGTTTTCTGATGCTTCCATGTG
Organism: Cricetiscus sungorus; assembly: GCA_030556225.1. NCBI lineage: Eukaryota > Metazoa > Chordata > Mammalia > Rodentia > Cricetidae > Cricetiscus > Cricetiscus sungorus. The sequence continues at coordinate 36,356,490 of JANBXA010000007.1, read as the reverse complement.
GCTCTCTTGGCTACCTAAAGACTTCACTATAACTACTACTACTACTATTACTTGGGATTTTTGGCACAATTTTGTAGTCCTTCAGCTCCAAGTTCAGGCATAAAATAACAGCAACTTTACCCATTCTGAAACAGATTCCATACTCTACTACAAACATCAGATTGCCCATATAAAATGATGTATTATTACTTGTTAATTATTACAGGTAGGTTTTCTGAGATCAAAGAACTATAAATAAGCATGAGATATGAAGAAAAACACGGCTTATGATGTTCTGTTCAGTTTTGGGAAGCAAGTTAACCCCACTCCAGAAGGAAGGCTTCCTTGGTTCACAACAGAGCTAACCAGAAGCTCTGAGGCTTTTCTTGGGCTCCTAGGACTGTTCATCCACATCCTAGGTATGACATCAGCACTGGGCCTTCTTTCCTTGGCACTTGGCTCTATTTCTAGGATATGGGGCATCATTTGAACTTCCCATTTGACCTTCCTAATAAGAAAGAGTGAAGATGGGCACAGCATCTCTCTTTTTTAATTGGGATTACTGAAAAAGAACAACTATAGACGGACCTTGGTGCCAACTGTAGCACAGCTGGCATTCTCTGTTTGAATGTGCGCAAGGTCAACAATGCTAAATCAACCATCCAGAGATACCAGCAGCAGACTGAAGCCATGGTACCTCCAGTCACATTTGCAGACTGGCTGCTTTGGGTATACAAAAACTAGATTACCCTGGAAATGTGTTAGGCTCAGTCTGTCTCACAGCACAGTGTAAAAGATGAAAGCCCCAACACCTGTGTGAGCCTCCCAGGCTTCCTGGGTTTTAAGATGCAGTTGTTGAATAAAATAACAAAGAGATCAAGAGAAAGGATGCTAGACAACTATATAGATTTAGAAGCCAGCCAAGGGGTCACAAAGGAAGAGTTTGCTCCAGACCAAAGGCAAGCCCCTGCAAAGCGGCATGCATGCCTCTCGTCTCCCTCCATTTTACATTTCTCATGGTGTGCCAATTCTTTACACATACCTCTTTACCTTGCAACTAGATTATGAAATCTCTGACATCAAGAGTATAACTTGATGCTCTTATGCCCAGTGATCCTTTCAGAATAGAAGGAAAGCGTAAAAGACTGGTCATCTCAACCCAACTGCACTTAGGTATTCCATTACACAGATTGGCTAATCTATTTGGTTCTGTGGCATGAGTTCTGTTGCCCATTTCTCAGTACAGGAGATGTCTATCATTTCTCCTTGTGGTGGTGTGTAGGTGATGCACACAAGGGGCAAACAAGAGACACTGAAAAAAATCACTGGAATGTCCTGAAATTCAGGTTTCCCAATTCAGTAGAGCAGTTGAATAAAAATTATCCTTACCAAGACACAAGCGTTGCCCACCAATGCTGAAAAATATCCTCACAGAGGAGTGCAACCTTTTTAAGTGGTTAGAAAGGTGTCTTTAGCTGGGTTTATCATTCTATAAAGCTGTGTGTACAAGTCTACTTCCAAATACTGATTGTGATGAATCTTGAATGGCTCCTTTCTTTTAGAACCAGATTTATTTTAATACTTATGACTAAGGGCAGACAAAGAAAAAAATAAATAAAAACTCTGCAAAGCTAAGAAACTCCATCTCATGGCATATAACAAGAGCAGTCTGATATATTGATCATTTGGAATGATCTGATAATACAACCTATCTTGAAAGGCATTATTCTTTAACTTAGTTGAAGAAATTTGACTTCTGAAATTGAAATAAGTACATTGATTTCTCTGATTTTACCAAATACTGAGAGAGTTAAATTCCATGCCAAGAACATCATATGGTATTATACCCTCCCTTTAAAAAAATAATAAATGTTTCCAATTTGGAAACAGAACTTGTAAATTTTGGAAAGTTGAGCACTGGTTGTGCATCCAGATTCTTGCTGGAGCACCTGGTATGCTTTGTTGGAGTTCGTCTCCCTCGGTGTATCGATGCAGCTGCTGCTGCTTTAACAAATCTTCGTTGAAACACAGAAGACACGCCGCTTAAAGGCTGGTGAAGGGTGATTGCTAGGCTTGAAGTAAAAAAGCTGAGTTTCATTTTACGAAATGAGCTCCTTCTCCGTTTGATGGAAGTGCATTAAGCTGGACAGAGAGACCATCTCCTGTAATTGTCAGCAGATTGGCAATCGGACATATCATCCTGGCAAACTGGATCTTAATTGCTAAAATATGACTTCCTAGCAACTACAAGTATGTTCTGGCAATGTCAAGTTATCCCAAACCACATGACTTGACTTCTGCCTGAGAATTCAAATTGAAGGTTTATCCCAGGTTGAGGCTGTGTCTCATGCATTCTGCAAGAACTCCACAGACAGGGAAATGGGATATCGTCAAAGCATCGCAGTGCCCCAGGGGTCAATGTCAGATACAATCTAATTTAACATCTTTATTAAGGATCTCGAAGAGGGAGTAAGCCACATATTAATGAAATGTGCAAATGATATTAAGCTGGGAGCTGGTGTAACCACCAGTAAGGACAAAGAAATAATAGAAATGCGCCAAAAGAGGTTAAAACTCCTCACAGAAAATTATTACATGAAAATCACCTTCCTGGGGTGGATCATTTGGAAGATGAGCACTGGGAATCTGAAATCTCAAAGTTTGGTGTGTTGTGGCCACCTGGGAGCACGGAGGAAGGAAAAGAGGGCAACCCTGAGTCAAGATCTAATTTAGACACCAACACAAACATTGCACGTTATGTAAATGCATTTAGCCTTAAAAAAAAAAAAAAGAAAAGAAAAGAAAAGAAAAGAAAAAAAAACAGGAAGAGTACCAACACTAAAAATGTACTGATGACCCATCTCTGTGTAGCAGCTTAGCCAGCACAATCCAGCTAACTGTTAAGGAGGACTGCTTCCTAATGCTATTGACACACTGGCATGGAGTGAAACAAAAGGCAGACTGGGATGTGTGCAAACTGGTAACACTTCAGAAAAGAAAGACACAGACGTCTCCCCTCAGGAACCTTTTCTCAAATGATCCCTAATGCGGAAAAGCAAATGATGAGTTTCATAGCAAATGCAGTGAAATGATTTAAAAGCTCTGACTAAAAGCCTCTTCTATTTTCCAACATGGCTTTATGCTACCCCCCATCCACCCACCCCAGAACTGGGGCATTGACTCTGAAAAGTGACTTGGCCAAATAAGGTGCCCAGAGGAAGAGTCCAAGGCTTTTTCAGGACACTTGTGGCTACTTTTAACTGCTTGAGGCTATCCACTCTTCTTCATGTCTGATTATTCGAAGGCCAACAACCTTGACCACCTTTGGATAAGCAACAGTTAAGCTGGCTGCCTTTGTGCATTCTAGGGCTTCTGCCTTTCCACCTTGGGATTGCTTAGGAACCACCAAGAGACGAACCACATGAAGTGCTGGGTACAGAGCACAGTGCTTTGAGACCTACCTAAGGGCAGTGCCCCTGCTATTTGACTCTATCCCTTTCCTACAATAACTGGTGACTGCCTAATATAAAGTAGCTTCCATGAAGCTGGAGTGTCTGCTCAGCAGATAAGTGCACTCGCTGCTCTTGAAAGGACACAGGTTCAGTTCCTATCACCAACATGGCAGCTGAAAACCCTCGGTAACTCCAGTTCTAGGGGATTCAACACCCTCCTTTGACTTCTGTGGGTACCAGGCATATACAGAGTGTACATACAAACATGCAGGCAAAACACTCATACATACAAATAAAAAATAAATTAAAGTAGCTTCCAGTTGTCTATTAATTCTTATCATGATCCATGAAAGAAAGGAAGAGAAGGAGGAAGGGAGGGAGGGAGGAAGCAAGCAAGCAAGGAAGGAAGGAAGGAAGGAAAGAAGGAAGGAAGGAAAGAAGGAAGGAAGGAAGGAAGGAAGGAAGGAAGGAAGGAAGGAAGGAAGGAAGGAAGGAAGGACAACTCCAGGGCCCACATGTATCAAAAGAGAACACATTGACCTCCTACAAAGTACATATAGCAAGACCTTAACTGGGAACCATCTGAAATTCAGATATAAGTAAATCTGAAGAATCTAAAACTCCAAGGAGTTAAACTAGTAGAAAAATAACCTCAAATGACCATCCCATATCTTGAGTAGTAACTCTGCCACTGTAACAACAAACAAAACAAAAAAATTATTGATTCCATATAATACATGAGTGAGTGGGCAGGAATGGCCAGAATGGGACAATGAACCAAGAAGGAATATTGCAGACACCAAAGTGGCAGCTAAGAGGTGGGTATTCCAAATACCCTCAGATACACTTACCAATGAAGAAGAGGTGCTGCTTGACATACACTAAAAGGAATGACAGACATGTGGAGCCCAATTTAAGGAAAAAATAAGTGAACTAAATCTTAAGGATGTTTTTTAATCAATCAACCTTTTCATGGGTTTAAAACACCTAAATACACCTAAATAATAGCTCATCAGTGATATTCAAGACACAATGTGTTAGCACATATTCTTCACAAAAGGTTAGGGTTTCTTATAGTTGGTTAACTGAACTCAGTAGTAAAATGAAATTTCTATGTAAATCACCTACAACATCAAATACAAGGAACTTTACCTGCCCTACCCAAGTTTGTTCCAAATTTAAAGGGAAGAAAAAAAACAGCCAAACAAACAAACAAATGCTTTCCAAAGTGGCATTTGATATTTTACTTCTTCTTAACATACAGTTTGGAAAATATACTGGAAGTCCAACTATGGAAAATTTTAACTATTTTCTAACCAATAAAATGGGATTTCCCTTCTCTCTTTAGAGAAAAGTAAATTCAGACTTCTTTTACGAAGGTGTGTGATGTTAAAATTATTGGAGCAAGCAAGATGGCTTAGGTAAAGGCGTTGATGGCGAAAGCTGTTGATCTGAGTGTTAGTCCTCAGATCCCATGTGGTGGAAGGAGAGAACAGACTCCTTCAAGGTTTCTTCCGACCCCCACACACATGCACACATATGCACAATAAGAGCTGTCTTCTGACCTCCACACATATGCAACACATGTGTACAGTAAGTAAACAAATGAAAAAGAGAATGACTAATGTCACAATACATGTAAAGAGTTTAGTACCTGCTCTGCCAGCCTATCCATGTGAGAATGAAAAAAGAAGACAGTCCAATCCTGGCACTTTAAACATTTATGCTTAGGTAAAGGAATACTAGCCAAATAATACTGTTTTTATTGCAGAGCGTATCATATTAACAACACTAGTATGTCCTCCAGCAGCACCCCAGATGACAAATTACTTGATTTTCCAAAATAAGATACATGTTTTAGAAGTGGCAATATGTTTTTTTTTAATTTATTTAAATGTTAATTTTCAGTGAACATTATATTTTAAAATCTGCACTGGTCTCCTTGAAATTGGTCATGAATATGTGATCTGCTTTTGTCAGTGAAATAGTAATAGAATGAAGAGTCCGAGTTTGGGAAAACTTCCAGAAGCCACGACTTGAATCCGTCCGTACTCTGTTGCAACAGGAATCATGAAAGTGTATGCTCCTAGGAATGGGAAGTTCAGACCTGTGCACTCAACACCAGCACATTGCAGTCTCTGAGCACTATGCACTAGTCAGAATTACACCTCCATTATCACACATGCTGCTACCTGGAGATGGTTCACCCGGCAACATAAGCTTGCCTATCCTAGCCAATATACTCACTGTATGGAAGGACAAGCAGCACATTTACTTTGTATATGAAGTGTTGCTCAGAAAACATTAGCTTTAAATAAGCCACTGGCTAAATGGTCAAGCTGTGGTTCTCACATACCCAATGTACGGAAGGGTCTGGTGAGGCTGACTTTTGGAAGTTTAAGTTACCTTCTGTAAAGCCTGAACAGTTGGCTTAATACCTAAACTTACATAGTAGAGGGAACGAACCAACCCCCACATACATACTCACAAACAAACAAAGAAAATGATTGGTTAAAATACAGGATTTAAATTTTGTAAACTGTTTTGAATTGGTGCCTTTCCGAGCTCAAAAGCCAAGAGATACTGTCCAGACAACCAGGATTCCAACACCAAGTGTCTCTTCCTCTTTCATCCCACAGTAGCCTATAGATCTGTATCCATTCACACCTGGGAAATATTTCAGAGTCTCTAATACAGCAAAATGACTTTTCTAATTTTTTTCCTGACAGATTTTTAAAAGAAATCTTGACAAGAAAAAAAAATGATAGAAAGGAAAAGGAAGCAAAATACAAGTGATCAGGGACCCATTCTTAAATTTGACTTCATAGTTCTAAGCATGAGTGAAAATAAAAATAAATATGTCTAATCACAGAATGGGAAATAAAAAAAAACATTGAAGATCGTTCTCTTGTATCTAATTTGGAGAGATACTTAACAAACAATATAACAAAGACTCACTTTCTACTATAATGAGTAATTGATGTAGACTCAACCACTTTGCCTGATGGATTTCAAAGCAGAAGAGTGGCAGTTACTCACTGCACCATCATTGAAAAGCTATGTTATAGATCATTTGATTTTAAAAAGACAGTTCTGTGCTTCTCAAGATCAGAAAACACAGTAGCCATAAAGGAACATTGTTACAGCTGTTTTCTTGACATTCCCCTGTAGAATTTCAAAACAGCACTGGAGCCCTGTGTCCGAAAACCACATAGGAGAACTTGACCTAGTAGGACAGGCCTGTAATTCTACCTCCATAGGAGGCAGAGGCAGAGGCAGAGGCAGAGGCAGAGGCAGAGGCAGAGGCAGAGGCAGAGGCAGAGGCAGAGGCAGAGGCAGAGGCAGAGGCAGAGGCAGAGGCAGAGGCAGAGGCAGAGGATTACAAGTTCAAGACCAGCTTGGGCTACTGAGTAAGCTCAAGACCTGCCCGGGCAAATGATTGAAGCTCTACCTCAAAATAAGAAGTTGAGAAGAAAACTGATTCACTGGTAGAACACCTGTCAAGCATGTTCAGTGCTCTGGTGCAAACACGCTCAAGCAAGCACGCACACAGACACAGGCAGGAACGCATGCCCAAACACACATACACACACACACACACACACACACAGAGTAAATCATACAGAGGAGATGGCCCAGTGACTGGTTAGACTGTGTCAGGGAGCTGTCTTTCTGATTTGGACAGGCCCTGCTATATACAGACTTTCTAATAATCAGCCAGAAGACTTCTTTTACAGGGAATATAACACAAGGCCTGTCTTTCACTTCATGTCTGAAACCAGGGATAGTCCCAGACTCTGTGTGCACTGTGACAAACATTATTTTATAGAGCAGGCATGACAAGAGATGAACAGTAACAACTAGAATACTACAATGATGTCATACACATCTGCCACCTCATTTCACTCTACTTAACCTTCTAGAAATGATATTTAAAGGATGCACTTTGGTTCTCTTTAAGGATGAAAATTGCCAAGGTTACTACTCTTGTGTTTGAGGCTGTATTAAATAAAAGAAGGGTTGCCTAAACACAAATGAGGCAACATCATGATAGTTGATCTGTTCACTAAGACGTCCTGTAAGTGATTAATGGGCAGGTAGATACTCCAGGCAAAGAAATGATGTGTGCCCCTTGTGGAACACAGGAGAGTGATGTAAGGTTGCCTCCGACTACTCAGAAAGACTGCAGCTTCAAATTCACAAATTTGGTCCATGTGAGGTTTTCCACTTGTTGTTTGCAGGATGCATTTGGCTCCAGGTAAGCTGAAACTGTAAGAAGGGCAACTTCAGACAAAAGAATACTCCTTGTAATGGTGACCTCATTTCCTTCCCCCTCAGCAGCCACCAATGCTCACATACAAAGTTCAGATTGCTTAGGTTGCTTCTCTTAACACTGGCTTTGCTTTCACCCAGCCAGGAGCATTTCTTGGCCCATGGGAGTTTCCCATGTTCCTTCATGCTCCTGTTTGAGACATGTTTCTTTGCATTGTTTTTTGTTTGTTTGTTTTTTAGTACTGGTGAGCTAGTGAACTCATCCTTCGAAAAGGTACTCATTCATATGGCATCCTTTGTCAACCAGAGCTACTTATTTGGCATTTTGTTTGTTTGTTTGCTTGTTTTTGTTTCTGTTTCCTTTGGACTACATTGCATGCATACTGGCTCTAAGTATAGTTTGTGATGGTCTGGCTATGTTATGTTGTCATTTATCTACCAGTATGTGTGTACAGACTCCATTTCTTGAATGACAGAGAATGTGTTTTACTTAATCTCCCATAATGCTCTTGGTTTTCAATAGCTCCAGTGTCTGACTTACAATTATGGCCAAATTGTTGGCAAATGAATGAATCGGCTGAGGAATGAACCAGATCTGTATCCCACTGTTGATTTTACCGTGACCTGCTGGGTCACCTTAGCCATGTCACTTTATTTCCCTGTTCCAGATTCCCGATATGGGAACAGGGGATAATAATCACTAGAGGAGTGCTGTGAGGATTAATGAAATAATTTTCACCAAGCAGTTTGAGCTCCCTAAAAGAAAGGCATTGTGTAAGAACAAAGGGTGCACATAATTGTTGTGGAACACCTTTCAACTGAGAATCTCACAGCGCTTCACCAATCATTACTCAACATGCCCCAGAAGCACTCCACTATCACCATTTCAGAAGAAGGAAAACTACAGACAGCAAAAGGTTAAACATGCAGAACCCATGGTGCCCTGCTTTCTAAGTGCCAAATCCAGCACACCCAGCTCCAAGCCCTTTGAACCTGGTGCCACTTGCTACTTCCCCGATACTGCCTCACAGAGGAAGCCATTGAACTGCTAGCTGGCAGAGATCCAGTTGGAAGGAGGGCCCACATTAATACCTTCCATAGGAGAAGGGGTGGGGTGGTTTAGCAAGGGGATGATCGCACTCGTCACTACACTGTAACAGTGAGTAGGAAATGTAAGCAAGCCTAGCCACCAATCACTTGTCTTCCTCCAAAGACTTTGGCTCAAGTCTGGCTTAGAACTTTGCAGGGTCTCCTTTGAACTTGACACCTCACTGTGACAACTCTGTTTCCAGCCAGAAAATGTCTCATCACCTTAGCACACAAAGGTAGCAGTTTCACAACCAAAGAAATAATCCGAAAATACCTCATTCGGGGGAGCTTTTCCTGCCTAATGCTATTTTTCCTGCTGAATCCCATGAATATTAGCCAAGACAGGTGGTGCTAATCTGCCTTCTAGGAGGGAAAGAAAGAATGTCAGCTATTCTGCATAGGCTTGGGGCGTGGGGGTGGGGCAGTGTTTGCTTTAAGACAGGGAAACCAGTAAAAGAGCCATTTCTACTTATGCCTAACCAGAAGAGCAACATTGGTACATTTTTTTCCCCACAAATGTCAAGGTTATGTCTCCTACAAGGTGTGGCCAAGAGGAAAGCCCTACTGATGAGAAAGAATTAGCTACAAATATATACAGCCTGTCTAGAAATATCCAGGCTGGGTCAAGACACCGAAGGAAAGCAGCAAGGGTCATTCTAGCTCCTTTCTTCCCCAAGGGCCACATCAGAGCAAACATTCCAGTCCATCTTGGTTTTCACTCCAGAAGAATAGTGTGTGCTCACTAAGACCAGTCTCTCGATGATAAAAACCTCTGACCTAAGGTAGTATGGCTCCCAACTTCCTGCATTTGTGACCTTTTCTCCACTTTGTCATTCACGAGCCCTTTGCTCTGAAGTTAGTCACTAGGGTAAAGATCTTCAGCACCTGGTCAACTCTTCCAGACCACAGTCCCCAACACCTTTGTGACTTCCTCATACTTCAGAGGCCATTTGCAGGTAGGGGAAAGAGTATGATTTGGTACCAAGTCTATGTAAAAGTTGATCCAAACACCTGCCACTTTTGTTCTGGAGTCTTAGACATGTTCTCAGGGTCCACTAAGCCTTTTTTTCTTTTAGGCCTATAAAGGAAGAATTCCAAGTCTACAGTGAAACTTTTTGAGAGGTCATGCCTACACACTGTCATTTCCTGCAAAGACTGGGGTCCTTGACTCTCAAGGCTTCTTTCACACTGAGGAGAAGAGGGCAGGCACATTCACTCTTTGGTACTAATTAGAGAGACTGAAACTGTGTGTGCACTTGTTTGTGTGTGTGTGTGTGTGTGTGTGTGTGTGTGTGTGTGTGTGTGTGTGTGTACATGTATACATAAGCAAACCTTGGGTGTTACTCCTGTTTTTTTGAGATAGGATCTCTCACTGACCTGAAGCTTGGCAAGTAGGGCTGACTGCCCAGACACAAGCTCCAAGAATCCTCTTGTCTCTGTCTCCCCAGCACTGAGATTACAAGTGTACCACAATGCCTGGCTATTCTCTTTGTGTGCTAGCATTGAACTTAGATCCCCAGGCTTGTGAGTAAAGCACTTCCAAGGAAGACATCCTTCCAGCCCTAGACTCTGTTCTGTCTGTATCTCCCACTGGGTCCAGTGCACATTTATTATCTGCATCTTTAGTTCTACATCCAGCCTCTCTTCCTCTCAGGTATTTATCTTATTTGTGAAGTCTTACTTTCCAGTTCATTTGCTCCTTCTTACCCTGCACCACTTAGATTCTAAGCGACACTTGAAAATCCAAGTGGAAAATGCATTTCACCCAGTGACCCAGAGCTGTGAACCAGTCAGAACTATGGAAGCCCTTCCTGAAAATATGAGTCTTTATGGGGGCACCTCATTTCTCACACAGAAATTAGAATAACCCCAGGTGAGTCAGGTCAAATCCGCTCCTGGGGAGTTGGCCAACGTACAGTAATAACCATCACTTTAGCACTAATCGTCACACAAGAGGGAAGTCAATTTAGTACACCCCCCCCCAAACACACAGTGGAAAGGTTAACCATACAATGAACGAAAGGCAAAGCTGGCCAGGCTCTAAGAACAGGCCCATCAGCTTCCCAAATTGGGTTACTCCCTACCCCACACAGTACAACCCATCCCCAGCAAGGGGATAGTCACAGTTTCTTCTGGCATCTTTCTGAGATGCAGAAAAGAAGCACCCTCCTTGCCTGGACAGAGGAATCCCATGGGGAAAAAAAAAAAAAACACATTTAATTTTCAAATCAGTATCTTCAACACTATGTTTTACTCACTAGGATAAACATGTCACAGTAGAGAAGTCTCCATGAGCCCAGATAGGCAGACTCAAAATGTCACTGAAAATTAAGCTGTTGCTCACCGAGGTGACTCTTGTGTTAAGCTATGCCTGAACATGACCTCTGGAATTTCATACCCTACTGTAGGGAGATAAAAAATGTAAATGAGTTTTGCTTGCAGGATGGTAGACTGGTAGACTGCAGGATTTTCAGGGGAGTGTGATACGAAGTTGAACCAGCTTTGATTCATCCCAAGTAAATTAACCTTGCAGAAAGGACAAAATTTTTACTATATTAGTTCCCCGCCCCAACCCTGCCCCCCCATGCTCCAAGATGTTCCTTTGACTCAGGTCTTTCCAAATGGCCTAACTATGATTTTACTTGTATGGGGGAGGAGCTCTAGAACATCCCCCTTCAACAAACATAACCAGATAGGTTAGCATATTCTTCAATGGTCTCTTTCAAATAACAAATTTCATTTGAAAATTGAGGGGAAAAAAAACAATTATTTGAACATCCAGAGCCTTTAGCTTTTTGTACTCAACTCTCATTGGCCATTGAAGTCTCATCTGCACTTACCTGTATCCTCCTCATCCCCTATCCTGTTTCAGAAAGGAAGGTCCAAACCCAGGGGAGTTGGAGAGGGTAGCCAGTAAGAAATGGAAGGTCAGATACCCATTGCATTTCCATTTTCATCCAAGGTTACAGTTGCAACTTTAGGGACTGGCAAAGTATCCTAGTTGGTAAAGTGTTTGCCTAGCATGAACAATGGGTTTGATCCTCACTGCTACATAAAACCAGACATGGTGGTTCATACCAGTAATCCTGCCACCAGAAAGGTAGAAGCAGAGGAAGCCAGAGTTCAATGTAATGCCCAGTGAGTTTGGGGGTAGCCTGTATAGACTGCTACTACAGTTTACCATCATGGCTTGCCTAGAATTATAGCAGGACTGGAATTTATGCCAAGGGGTAAGGGTACATGACTCACAGTTTAAATAGAGAGAGAGAGAGAGAGAGAGAGAGAGAGAGAGAGAGAGAGAGAGAGAGAGAGAGAACTAATACAGCAAGATGTGGGAATGGACAATGAATTCTGTATTAACAGGAAACATTGAAAAGACAGACTGCAACATCATCTGGCACACATTGATGCTATGTAAGACAGAGCCTAGAGATGCTGAGCCTTGGATGTAGGACCATTGGGTATATGACAATTACTTGTCAGTATATATTCCCTGCTGAAATATAGCAAAGGCAGAGAGTGCATCAGTTCATTCTTCTGGCACATCTGCAAAACATTGCAGACTGGGCAGGACAAATAGAATATTTTTATTATATTTTTTAAAAATGTGTGTGTGTGTGTGTGTGTGTGTGTGTGTGTGTGTGTGTGTGTGTGTATGTGTAGTGTGTAGTGTATGTGTGCATGCAAGCATGTAGGCATCCATGCCACTCCTGGCAAGTAAAGATTAGAGGAGGACATATTTTTGAGAGTCCAATGCACTAATCCAGTACTTTGATACACTGCAAGGTAAAACAGAGGACTGGCACATCCCTCTCCTCACCATTCCTTCACAATGGGGGTCTCTGAACTTGTCTAGGTCTTTGTAAGAAGTGCAGTAGGTCATTGTGAACCATAGTCATCTAACTGTCAGATGGAGTGCAAGAACTCATTACTATTGTCTCAGTGTAGTTTGGTACCCTTTATCTAGCCTCCTTGCTTCCTTCCATCCATCCTACCACCCAGTAACCCCTATTCTATTGTCATCTTTAGCATCCCCAGATAAATGAGAGCACAAGGGGCTGTCCTATTGAACAAGACCATGTGTGTGTTGCTGCTCCACAGCTGCTGCAAAGCTTGGACACACTGAAGATGTAGTAGAAACAAAACCACTGAGGCAGGTGTACAATCCGACTTAGTGAGAAGCCAACCATCCCACAATGGGTGACACAAAAAGTTTCCTTTGTCATTCAATCATGTGGATAACTACTTGGAAGTATTTCCATATGCAGATTTCCATCACTGACATGCTACAGCATGAAATATATAAACCTAGAGACAGATATTGGGGTTCAAGCTGAAGATCAGAGAATCAAAACAGCCAAGCTACCAGACAGCTCTTACCTCTGCCAGGGCTGGGGTGATCCTGACCTCAATGTGGCTGGAGACTAATTTCTCCAATACTGACTATTGAATACTGTATTCCTATCTTATATATCTCTCTAGTGCTAGGATTAGAGGTTTCTCTTTTAGACTGATTCACTTTCATATAGCCCTGGGTGGTCTTGAATTCAAAGAGATCCATCTGCCTTTGTCTCCTCAGTCCTGGGATTAAAGGTGTGTGCCACTACTGTTCAGCTTCTATGCCTGTGGCTAGCTTTGAATTCTGATCTTCAGTGGCTTTATCAGATCATAAACAATATCACCACAATAAGCTACCTAAGAGATGTCAATATTTTTGTGCGTACATTGGTAAAGGTTATGGGGAGCTGGCCCTATTGCTTCTGCCTTACATATTATGGTAGAACCCATAGTACAAGAAAAGCTGCTCCCTTCATGGTAAACAGGAAGCAGCAAGTAACAGAGAGTAATTGAGGACAAAACAAAACATCCCCTTCAGAGTTCTTCAGATGCACCCTGTCAACTATACACACTTCCTCCAACAATTAGGGACCCTTAGTTCATTTGTTCCTTCCTTCCCCCTCCTCTTTTTCTCTGAGACAGGTTTCTCTGTGTAACAGCCCTGGGCTGTCCTGGAACTCACTTTGTAGAAGAGGCTGGTCTCAAACTCACAGAGATCTGCCTGCCTCTGCCTCCTGTGTGCTGGGATTAAAAGTGTATATCAGCACCTCTTGTCTAGAACCCAACTCTTACAATTGTCTACTCAGCTATAAACTGAACAGTAAAATCTATTGATGCTACTCTCACTCTCATGATCCAGTCTCCTCTCTATAGAGCCACAGGCTAAAAGCCAAGCCATCAACACAGAAGACTTATAGGTAGAGACAATATATATTTGCATATTTTAAATGAGCGGTATTTTTTGTTGTTATTGTTGTTTAGTTTGGTTGAGTGATAAAATATCCCTGAGAGTAGTCACTAACTTGATTCCTTGTTTCTTAGGAAGTGGGATTCCTGTGTGAGACATTCCCTGTATGTCTGACATTTTATTGAGTTTGTACCCAAACAATGTTTATAGTTTCCCTGTCCTGGCCTCAAGAAGAGTGCTGCTTTTTCCAGAATACCCTCCTATTCTGGAATATACTCCTAAAACTTCCTCCTTGGAATAGAAGTATTTCTGCCTATGACATTTTGGAAATGACCATTGGAGAAATAATCTAACTTCTGAGAAAGGTTAAGGCTTAAATATGTAGCATGAATTTGATGGTTCTACCCTCAAAACATACATTTCCATAAAAAAATAATTACCCACAACTATTTGGTTTTAAGAACTATCACCCAAACATACTTGGTAATTACCCTTGCTCTGGTCAAAGCCTTGCACATGGCATAGGAGCATGTGAGAACTGGCTTGGGCATAAGATTCATACCTAACTTTTCTTTACCCCATTTCTTATCTGTTTCTGACTGTATCTGTTTCTTATCTGTATCTGGAAGAGTGGGGTTCTGCTTCATCTCAAGACATGCACCAAATAGTCTATGGTAGTGGCTGCTGGCTTGGAGGGAAAAAGGATGGATTGAGAGGAAACAGGCTTAAGGGAGGGTGTTTTAGTGAAGGACTCAGAAGTTGGAGTGTGGCTTGATGTTCAAATATTAGCTGTAAGGAATGATTTTATGCTGGGCCAAAACCCAGGGAATTGGTTACCATCTTGGTCCCTCAGCAGCTGAGTGTACAGAACCTTCAGTATTGAGGCCCACCAGGGAGTGACCTGCAGCCATCCACTGCCCATCTAGGTCTCCTAGCATAAACAGCACACAACTCTCTGAATTTTCTTAGGATTACTATTCATAAAACAAGAATAATGATGATAGCAATAATGTCAAAATGCCAAAGCATTTTACAGATGTAAAATCATTTGTCCTAGACACAGAAATGTCATGAATTTCTAGTTTTCCTTGGAGATGTTAGAAATGATGACTCATGGGTGTGTGAAGTCCCATCTTTCTGCAGCCCTCTCTCCCACAGTTCATTTCCACAGACACCTGCTTCAGATGTGTTTCTTGGTATTTTATCTGATGACAAAGCAGTTACAAGGGAGGTGGATGAGACACAAGAATGTGGTCCATGGTGTTACGCTTACATTTTTCCCCCCGCCGCCGGTCTGGTCCCATTCTTTGTTCCTCCCCGCCAACCGCCTGGTCCCACTGCCATGCGAGCCCCGATAACATGCTGAGACTCTGTATTTGATACAATCTTGTTGGCCAGTTACTATCATTGTTTATGGGCTAGCTCTGTCTTAATGATTAACCCATTACTACTATTCTAAGTATTTCCATGTGGCTCATCTTACCGGAGAGCGGCAGGCCCGCATCTGCTCTCTCCAGGCTCTCCATGCTGACCCTTCCTTCCTACTTCCTCTTTCCTCCTTGTCTCCTAGCCCTGCCTATCTTGCTTTCCCATTGGCCCAACAGTGCTTTATTCATTAACCAGTATGAGAAACATATTTACAGAATAACATCTCCCATCACCATGGTGTTTAGGTGGTTGGGCATGATAGTTAAGATTAAAGAAAGGGAAGACTGAGAGCAGTCTTAATGGAAGGAAAGCCCTACATCAAAGGATCCATGGAACCCTCCTTGGCCAACAAAGAGATGTCACAAATGAGATACCAACACCTTTCTGATGGTATTTAAAGGAGATGGAACCCATATCTGACACTGCTTATGAAGCTAAGAGCCTAAAACTAGAGATAGGTCATAGGCCCAGGGGAATATCTACTACTACTATTCCACAAAAGGAACATATCAATAAAATGACTCCTAATGTCATACTGCTATACCATATGTGGCAGTTTGAATAAAAATGACCCTCCTAAGCTCATTTATTTTAATGTATGTTCACCAGAGAGTGGCATTACATGAGAGGATTAGGAGTGGCCTTGTTAGAGTGGCTGTATCACTGGGGGCTGGCCTTTGAGGTTTCAAAAGCCAAGCCCATGCTAAACTCAGAGTCTCTCTCTTCCCGCTACCTGTAGATCAAATGTAGAACTTTCAGCCACTTCCCCAACATCATGACTACCTTCTATGATGACACTGGACTAAACCTTGAAACTGTAAGCAAGCTCTTATTAAACACTCCTTTGTAAAAATTGCCATGGTCATGATGTCTCTTCATAGCAGTAGAATCCTGAGTAAGACAACATAGGTCAATGTATCCTCAATTATCATCAGAGAAACTTATTTTTCTTCTATGTATGGGAATCAACACAAATACCCACAACTGAAAAATGTATAGAGAGTATGAGATTTTGAACCACTCAGTCCTAAAGGAGATTAGAATCTATGTGGAAGAGGAGGGGGCAAGTCTGCATGAACCAGAGGTAGCAGATGACTATGAGGAAGCAATATCTTCCAGAAACAATAGGACTGAGTCACATATGATTTTACAGAGACTGGCAGCACACACTGCATCTGCACAGATGCAAACCAGTGAAAATCCGAGCAAATGAGAAGGGGAAGTTCACGTGGACTCTCACCCCTGGTCAAAAGACTATTTGTAATTGATATCTACCAGGAAAAGGGAAATCTACTTTCTCCAGTTGAGGTTCTCTAGATATATCAACCAAAATCCAGTACCAACACAATACAAAATCTTTTTTCTTTTTCTTTTTCTTTGTTGTGTTTTGGCTTTTTTTTTTTCTTGGTCTTACTGATTTTTCATTTCTTTGTTTTGATTTTTGTTTTTGTTTTCTGAGACACAATGAGAGAATAAAAGAGAAAGGGCCCATTAAATTGAGTAGGTAGGGAAGTGGGTAGTATCTGGGAGGAGTTAGAGGAAAGGAAAACATGGTCAAACTATATTGTATGAAAAGAATTAGTAATGAGGGGCAGTGGTAGTGCATGCCTTTAATCCCAACACTCGGGAGGCAGAGGCAGGTGGATCTCTGTGAGTTCTGGACCAGCCTGGTCTACAAGAGCTAGTTCCAGGACAGCCTCCAAAGTCACAGAGAAACCCTGTCTCGGGGGGAAAAAAAAGAAAAGAAAAGAACTAGTAACAATAAAAATTAAATAAAACCCGAAAAGGCAAAAGACACCTAAAATTTTTACAAGCTATCCTAGTTCAGTATCTCCAGTTAGAGCCAGAACAGCCTGAAGGGCTTGTTAGCGGTCTTCCAGCCTTACCTCAAGTGTTCTGACTCAGAATCCCTCAGGAGAGGGATTCTGAAAACCCTCAAACTCAAAACCCAAATACCTGACAAACACCCCCCCCCAAATAAGTTGAAATGTACCACAAACTGAAAAATATCTGGAAGAGACATTCTGCAATCAGGAGAGATGCCCACCTTCTCAGATATAGCCAAACCTCAGAGAGTTTCTCAGCAAAGAACACAGCCTTCTGCAGAGGTACCATGTCCTCACCTAAGCATCCTGTCCTCTAGTAGTTCATCTTGCACAGATGAAGTGTGAAATTTGAGTGGAGTACTCCACAAATTATCATCGTTTCTACTTTTATTATTTTTTTTACTTCCACATCTTGAAAAGGCATGTTCTTTCCAAGTCTACAGTGTGATGTCCTTATTCTTTATATTCTAATTACAGCTAAATACTTCTGTGCCAACCCAAGTGATTTCTACACATATTCATATTGCCTCACCAGGTAAAACTGAAATGTAAAATTCTTGTGTACATGGATACCCTCAGTATTATGCAACTGGCACTTAGAGTTTGAAAGGTACCAATAGATTATGTGCATATCTAATCATATCTAATCTTTAGGATTTATTAAGAGACCACAAACTTACACATATATACATGAAAATGTGGCTTCTCTAGTGTGTGAGGAGTGGAATACTGCTTAGCCTTTAAATGGGAAGGTTCCCATTTATGACAGCACAGGTAAGCCTAATAGACATTGTGCTAAGACAAAGAAGCCACCCACAGAAGGATAAATACTGCATTTGTCATTAATGTGCAGAATCTTCAAAGTTGGGGTCATAGAGAGACAATGGGAAAGACAGTTTACCAGGAGCTGGTGGGGAAGGAAATGGAGCCATGTCAGACTAACAGCTAAAAAGTTCAGTTTTTTTTTTAACGTATATACCACACACTTTATATGTATCAGCATAACTTACATATTAAATAATAGAATGATTTAACATAGGAATGAAAAAATTTCAGATTACTAAATCCCCTTTCCCAAGATTTTTTAAATTACCTTTTCTAAGTGGATCAATGTGACAAATTCATATAGCAAACAAGTTGTATTTAATGTCTCTTGGGTTGCTGCTAAGATGAATGAATTCTAGAAAAGCAGTGCACAGCCTATAGATAATGCATTATCTCCTTGGACTTTGCTAAAAGGATCAACATACATGTCCTCACAGCATACCAAGAGAGAAACTTCTATTTGAACTGATAGGTATGGTAATTAGTTTGATTGCAGTAATCATTTTACCCCACACATGCATATAAAAACATCATGTTCTGGGCCTGGGGAGATGGCTCAGTGGCTAAGAGGGCTTATTGCTCGTGCAGAGGACCAGAATTCAGTTCCCACAATCCATAAGGTGGTTCACAACCATCTGTAAATACAGTTCTGCGGAATCTCTACAACGCTCCATGGGTACCAGTCATGCACATGGTACACATATATAAACACAGGTACACACACACAAACACATACTAAATAAATTTTAAAACACAATGTTGGGGGGGGGAGTGTCAAGACACAGTTTCTTTGTGTAGCATTGACTGTCCTAGAACTAGACCAAGCTGGCCTCAAGCCTACACAGATCTTATTGTCTCTTCCTGCCCAGTGCTGGGATTAAGGTGTGTGCCATCACAATCTTCAAAAATTAATTTTACTTCAATGTACATGCCCTTCCAAAAATATATCTGAATTTAAGTATACTTACTATCATCAAGAATATTGTATATCTTTTAAGTGTGAATTTTAAAAAAAGAGAGAAGAGGAAAAAAAGAAGAGAAGGACTTATCCCTGTCATGGAGTGGTGTTAAGCTCAGAGATGCCCAAAAGTTAGTAGAGCCAAGCCACCAAATGCCTGCACTGTCCAAAGGTCCTTGTGGCATCTTCTCCCTTGAGCTTGTGAAAACATGGCATCAGTGTGTCATTGCCAGACAGTTCCAAACTTGGCGACTATCATAGTCTATTGTTTTCTCCCATTTTTCCCAAAGGCAGAGCTCCCAAAATATGGCTTTTAAAAAGTGACCCCAATGATAAGGTAGGATTTAAAGTAGATTGGGGCCTCTTCACCACATCTCTAAGAGCCAAATACAGGAAAGGCTGTCCTTTCTTGCCTGGCATATTAGCCATGGGCTAGGTCTTACAGTCAGGAAGGAAGGAAGGTGAGTCTCTACCCTTGCCTTCTAGTTAAGGAGGTACGACCTTGCCTAATGAAATGTTTTGAAGGCATGGAGCTCCATCCAGGATGTTAGAATGCTAAAGCCAGATTCTGGGTGAAAGAAAACTACTGCTTATAAACATGACCAACATCTGAGTTGCAAAAGAGTATTTCTTGACGTACTTCCTCAACGCTTGCCTCATGGCTGGCCCTACGGTGTTCTTTATAAACACTATTATTAGAAATTCTTCCCATAGCCTGGTTAGTCAGACTCTAGCATGCCAACATTAGAGACCATGGAGCCAAGTTTTCTGCTCTGGGGATAGCACACTTGTGTTTACAAAGCCAGGAAGGGTACAATCTGGTGTTGAAACCTACCTCCATTTGTCACAAAAGTTGCCAGTGCTTCTCAACAGTGCATTATTTCTTCCAAAACTGTTTACCACTGACATCCCCATCACCCTATACTAGCCCACCCCATTGTGTGCTTCAGGTTCATTTGGTCGACTTAACTGCTCAACCACTACGGCCTTTCCATGGCAGCTTCTTTCCTATTCTACTTTCCTCTGTTTATTTTTGTTTTTATCACCTTTTATTAAGCCCCCTTCATGTGTTACCCTGTCCCACACTGGATATCTTAAGTGAGTTTTTAGTCTACACAGCTCACCAATACACATTTTAATGAAAGGTTCTTTATTGATGAGCTATACTCACAAAAAATCCAGATAAAGGGCCAGATTAGGGAGATAGTTCAGCAGGGGAAGTTCTTCCTGTGCATGCAAACAGATCACTGTTAAAATCTGGTCATAGTGGAAAGAGTTTGAACTCCCAGAGCTGGCTGGTGAGAGTGGGAGCTGAGGTGGGATGGATAGGAGCCAGGCAGATCCAGGGAACTCACCAGGCAGCCAGTGTAACCAGAACAGTCAAGCTCCAGGTTCCATAAAGGTTCATAAAGGTTCATGTCCCCCAAAATAAGGTGAAGATATGACTGAGGAAGACACCATGGTTGACCTCTGAACTGAATGGGTGAACATACCTGCACACATACATGCATGTACACATGCACGCATCACACGTGCACTTAAACACATACTGATACCGATCGGGCATAAATCACTCTGCTGCAAACTGTCACGGTTCTCCTTTGGAGATACTAATTTCATGGTTTACAACTAGCATTTATTTATTTATTTATTTATTTATTTATTTATTTATTTATTTATACTGAAAGACAATGCAATGAAAAAAAAACCAGCAGCCTACATTTTCAACATAGTACAAAGAAGCATTGCTTTAGAGGCCTTTGTCTCAGTTGTACATAAGAATTTGCATTACAATGAGAAATGTATTTTGCACTGTGGGTCTTGGTCAATAGAGTTTGGAAACCACTTCCCTGAAATAACAGCCCTGGAGAGTAGAGGTTATCTTTCCCATCTTTTCTCTGTCTCTCAGAGCTGGAACTAGGGCCCAGGGCCTTGCCTGTGCTAGTCAAATGCTCTACCTTGGAGCTACATCCCAGCCCTCAATTAAGGACACTGCTACTGCCCTACAAAGTGAGTTAGTACCTCTAATTCTGAGAAGTCCATTGCTTGTTGATTCTGAATACCAATTTCAAGACTCACAAATGATGTTCTGGCATTCTTAATGTGATTGTCTATTCCTCCATTTATCAATGCATTATCGGGCAGGAGGCTGCCTGGATAGAGTAATTCAGTGACTTTTTGTAAAGAGAAAAAAATCGTTCATTAGTAATGCACTCATTTATTCCCTTCCAAAACACTTTTCATCATGTGGACACGGTCTCAGCACCTTGAATGTTAATTATCCACTTCAATGGTACTGGATATTCCTGTGGGGAAAATATATTTGATGAGTAAGTCTAGGGGAAAAATTCAGAAATGTACCTTTTCAGTAAGATTTATGCAAGGTCAGCCTTGGAATGTCATGTGAGATAGAAGGTCCCACTGAAATCTCAGATTTGAGGTCCTAGTTCATTTTACATGAAGTTGTATGAGTTTATACTTCTCACAGTTAAATGCTTTTGGAATTGACTCTCTGAGTTATACCAGCTAATAACATGATGACCTAAAAACAAGGATGTGATTAAAAAAAAATAGAAGATACACTCATATATTGTGGATCCAAGGTATTCATTGCTACACTCATGCAGATAGATGTCTGGTAGAAAGTCGTATGTGGAAATAAGAACCCTGTGGCTGGGATTGAGGGTAGTAAAGTAAGGATGGAAGAAAAGCCACAGTTCAAAGAAGACGTCAGGCTAGTCAGTGGGCCATCATTGTGCCTCTGGCTAGGACAGGATGTTAATGATTCCATAGAGGACAAAGAGTCTCCTACCTTCTGGTTGGTAAGACATTTCCTTGTGCTAGATGGGTTAAAACTGATCTTTGCTTTGCTTGTTCTTCATCTCAACTTGGTTTAGTACAGAATACTGTCAAGCAATGTGAATGGGGAAAGAGTCCAATGATGTAGAGTTTCTCACTTTGAGCTATTTGTCACCCATAGGGTCCAGGCATGCTTGGGTTGATTATTACCCAATGTTTACTTTTTATTTGCATATCTTGTATGTGTGTGTATAAAGGTCCATAATCATATCCACACTGTTTCTGGTTTCTCTGTTCTGTGAGCTGAGTTCCGTAGTGCCTTCATAATTATCTACATCATCAAATTTAGAATGCTGAGTATGGCCAAACTGGTGTCAGGAAAGACCCGGAAAATGCAAAGATTTGGCTCCAAATCATCTGGGAATAAATACTTTAAGCAATCTGCTCAAGCACAAAATTTTAAGGTTGTAAATAGACACCATTTTGAAAAAGTTCTAAAAATGTCATGGCTTATGCTCCCTCTACCTACTCTTGGCCCTGATTGACATGGGAGGATAATGGAGGGGAAGTCCAGAAGTAGATACAAAGGGTTTTCCTCCCTTTCTTCCCACAGCCCTGATATTTCATCTTCTTCATGATGACTTTGGCAAGAACTCTCCTGTCCAGTCACCTGACTTACTGTATTGCAGTGACATGAAGAACATCTTGTCCCTTCAGTCATCTCAAAAATTTTGTGTGGATGTGAATTACATATCATGTGTATATAAATATGTGCAGAGGTATACATATATTGACACATACACAAAAGATCTCTACAATGCTAATGTTATCATTACATTGAACTGGACTTTAAAAAAAAGATTTTTCCCTTTATTAAAGTCCTACTGACAAACTTCTCTCCTGGAGTATAGACACTGTCAACATCTGAAAAAAAAACCCTCATTTATTCATATAACATCATATCGTCTGCATTATTTACTTTATTCTGTAATCACCATACACACATGGGTTGCCTGCAATGAGCCTTTGAATCTCACCAAAGCTCAACTCACAAATATATCACATCAGATAAACAGATGCCGATCATCCATTATCAACAGGCCTTGCAGTCCCCCTTAGCCCCAGTTAAGATATGCTACAGGACTGCATGTATTTGGCAAATTTACTTAATAAAACATTAAAAGTATTTAACTCTTTGACATCCAAGCAAAAGCAATCAAGTGACTCCTGACCCTGCTTACCAAAGGACAATGCTCTGTTGTGTCCTGCTCCCATCACGGACCATGTGAGGAAGGCCACGTTTTATAGTCGTTTACAATTGTTTAAGGTTCAGCAGCTATTATGTGTCAACACTAAGAGATGCAGGGCAGCCAGCCTGGTTGGTGGGGTTGGACATAGGATGAGAAGCAACAGAGATAAGTCCTTATCTAATTGAAGATCATAGCTTTGGTTTCAATCATTTTAAGTGAAGAGGAAGAAACAAAACAGAGAAAAACAGTTTCCTTGTACATTTCTCTGCATGGCATTAGTGTTGGGCAGTGATTGCTTTAAATGTTTGAAGTACTAGTGAGGTGCCAACTATATGACCTACGTTCCAAGTGTCCCTTGAGAAGTTTCCCTTGTTCCTAAATGGTTTTTTGTTTGCTTGTTGTTTGTTTGTTTTTGACCCATAATGTTTTAAAAGGGCAGACTTTCACTTTGTTCCAGAAGCAAAAAAAAAAAAGTCTTAAGTATGTTGTTAGACTAGTTTTGTGGGCATAGGGTGTGTGCATATTAGTGTGTGTGTGTGTGTGTGTGTGTGTGTGTGTGTGTGTGTGTGTTTACCCATGGGCTCCCTGCTTGCCCTTGCTTTATCTAAATTGCAGGCAATAACAACACAATATCCCCACAGAATTGCTTTCTGTCTGGAGTCAGTGAGTCTGCTCTTAACTTAGAATTGGGAGAAAACGAGTTTCTTTGGTCACTTCAGAATTGCATTGTGTGAAGAGTTTTCAAATATTCTGGTTGCTGAAGAAGGGTGTCTATAGACCATTAAATTCTACCCAATTTCTACCCTAATTTTAAAACCTTGATTTGATTTTGAGTTTTTGTTCCATTTTTACTCTCATGAGGATGAACTCAAAAGCAAATTAATTTTGTGTTCTCTTTTGTTCTGCTTTTCAATTGAATAACTTCTGTTTTCCTTGAGACAATGTAATACTTTGGGCAAACAAGGTAGTACTTGTCTTAGAGAGGTAAGTGAGATTGAGCTACAGAAAAGACAGGGAAACGCCTTTATTGTTTAAACATGCATGCGTGAATATAATTGGGCATATGCAGTGTCTGATTCCTATCCAACTAGCCAGTCAGCATTAATTTCTCTTTTTCCAAGTTCAAAACTCCTCCTACCTGACATGGAATTGGAGGAAACTATCCTCACCCTCAAACTTCCCCAGCTACACTATAGGATCATCTCACTGGTCTAAGCCTCTGTGAGCCTATATCAAGCAAACCTCTCACTAGGTCTCCTGCCATTAAATAAGCCTGGTAGAATTTTGGGGGTCACTTATGTAAACTATCATATCATCTGCAAATAGTCAAAGTCTGACTTCTTCCCTTTCAATTTGTATGTCCTTGATCTCCTTTTGTTGTCTTACTGTTCTAGCTAGAACTCCGAGTATTATATTGGATAGGGAAAGAGTGGACAGCTTTGTCTTGTTCCTGATTTCAATGAGATCACTTTGAGTGTCTCTCCCTTTATTTAGTTTGATGTTGTTGGCTGTTGCCTTTATTATGTTTAGGTACGTTCCTTGCATCTCCGATCTCTCCAAGACTTTTATCAAGAAGGGGTGTTGGATTTTGTCAAAGGCTTCCTCGCCCCAGATCAGGAAACAATGATAAACCAAAGCCCAACTTGATAAACCAGTAAATTTTATTGGGGTTACCTATGAGAGTATGGGTGAATGGTTACCTACAGAAGCAGAAAATGTTCAAAGACAGTTGTATCACCAAAAGACTACCCCAGCATGGATCACAGCTCCCCAAAGGTGGGACCTTACAACTCAGTACATGACATACAGACTGCTTGACAATTGGAGAGTATCTCTTCTAGGCAGTGCAGCTGGTCTGGGAGTGTTGCAGTCCTTACTGCTCATATAGGCCTGCCGAATGAAGCTAGGGTATATGGTCAGTTTCAGGAACTTCCTGAAGTTTTCTGAGTTGCTTCTTTCCTGAATCTTGAGTAGCCTCCCTTTAAAACATCTTGAATCTTAATAAGCTTCTCTCTATGATAGAGTGCTTTATCTTAGAAGAAATTGCTGCACAACACCCCCTGGGGCAGAGGGAAAGGAGGAACATTTTCAAAACTGACATCAATAGTTTGAATTGACACTTACATAGTAGTCATCATGAGGCTGACACTGTTCCAAGCAGTTTACATATATGAAGACCTTTAGTCCTTCCAAGGTCTCAAAACTCAGGCATTGGTATTATCAAGGTGTAAGTAGTGTAAGCAGCTTCCCTGATAGTGTATGATGAAGCTAAACTAGAACCCAGAATCCTAAAGTCTACAATGGGACCACATTGCGGCAGCCTAAAAGGATGTGGAATCATCCGAAAAGATTGCCTTGAACTTCTTCAATTGGTGATTTGAAAAGTGCAGAAGGCCCTTGACAATTGCTGGATAGACCAGCTATTAAAAACACTGGCTGCTCTAGATAACATGGGTCTGAGTACCAGCATCCACATGGTGGCTAACAAACATCAATAACTCCACTTCCAGGTGGATACAACTTCCTCTTTTTTTGCTACCTGGGCACTGCCACAACATGATACACAGACATACATATATGCAAAAAAAGCCATACATATAAAATAAAAATAAATAAATCTTGGACACTGGAAAGATGGCTTAGTGGTTAAGAGCACTGGGTACTCTTCCAGAGCTTCTAGGTTCAATTCCCAGAAACCATATAGTGACTCAGAACCATCTATAATAGGACCAATACCCTCTTTTGGCATGCAGACAGCACTCATATACATAAGATTAACAAATAATTCTTTTAAAAAATACCAATTCCCAGAACAGAATGATGAGAATCTCCTATGAGAATCTCCTATGAGGTCACCTATGAGCCATTATGAACTTGAGATCTAGAACCTACAGCATTTTTGTTCAAACTGATCTCCCCCAAAATGGCGCTCTTCAGCCATGATTTTGTCCTTCAGCACACACAGCAAGGTCATAGACAAGCATTCTGTCAGAAAAGGACAGAATCCATGACTGCCTCTCAGTTTATTTCCCCCATGGTAAAGATGTCAAGGGATTGCAAAATGATCAAAACTTCAGCTCTAAAAACATATGCATCACTGAATAGACTCATCAGATTATATTTAAATATTTATTCATATATATATATGTAAATATCAGTAAGAATTAAAGAATAAGAAGCTACGAATTTGAGAGGGAGCTGGTGTGGGGACTGTAGGGATCTGGAAGGGCTTGGAGGGAGAAGAGAAAGGGGGGATGTGATACAACTATATTTTAATTAAAAACCTGGAAAAATGTTTTAAGTGTCATCTACAGAGGGAAGTGAGACCTTTGGCCTAGAAACTGACATGCTGAAAAGTGTCTTCTCTATTGCCAAGAGTTGTTCATTGCCTTTTTTTTAAGTGCAAAACAATGGAAGGAAATGTCTCACTGACACTCTGCAAGTTCAGTCAAATGAGTAAGAACTAAACATTTGATGTTGCCATCCTGGAACTTCATGAATGCCAACATGCAGATACGACCGCAAACACACATTTGAGAGGACTTCCTGTAATTAACAAGAGCTCCACACTAATGTTGTCTTAAAAAAAATTACACTGTTACCAAATGTTTCCTTTCTTGTAATATAAAACCTTTTCTCTGTATGTTCAGAGTACTTGGAAATTAATATTCCCCCATCATGCAAACATTATAATGATAAAAGTAATTAACATTTGTAAGTTCATTTATTCACTCAGCAAATATTTATAAAGCTCATATTATGAGTTCAGTATCCTTTTTCTTTCTTTGTTTCATACTGGGGGTTGAACATAAGGCCCTATGCATGGTAGGCAAACACTATAACTCTGAGTTATATCCCTAGTCAGTTTTAAAAAGCTTTTTATTTTGAAATATAGTCTCATCAATCTGTGCAAGTGGAGCTAGAATGTGCTCTGTAGTCAGGTGGAATTTGATGTTCTTCTGCTTCAGCCTCCCCAGTAACTAGGGTTACAGGCTTATGTCACCATGGTCAATGAGTCCAAACTCATATAGTGCAAGTTTGGAAGGTGCCAAAGATCAATGGTTTCCTAGCAACTAACAAGCTTAAGCAACAGAATGGGGGAAGGCAGAGCACAAGACCTCCATGATCTCAGGATTGAAAATAATAATTGTTTTTTTTTTTAAATCTTATCTTTGAACAACAACAAACATGATTTATCATATAATTTTATTGGTGACTTATAGGTATATTCATATTAGAGAATTGATGAATTCCACAGGGCCAAAAGAATCCTAGATTTGATTCCAAGCACAGAAAGACAGTCAATAATGTAGCTGTCTAGACAGTCAAAATTTTTGCCTTTAAGACAGGTACCTGATTCCTAGCAAGAAGTGGAAATTCTTTAACACCTCCAAAGATTGAGCACTTCTGGATAGAAAGTCTACTTTTAAAGCATCCTAACCATCACAAACCCACATAACCTTCAAGTTTGTTATTTGAGTTAAAATGAGTGAAAATTCTTGTACTATTATTATTTATCTCATCAGGAAGTTAAGGGCCTGCCACAGAAGAAAAAAGTCCAAGTTTCAATTCTAACACTCCTGTAAGAAGCTTGGTGTGGCGGCACATGTCTGTAGCCCTCAGTTCTAGTGTCCCCAGTAACAAACAGAACTTTGGAAGCTCACTGACCAGCTAACCTAGTTAAACTGATGAACTCTGGGGTTCAATGAGATACCTTGTGTCAAAAAATATAGGTGGTGAGAAATCAGGAGGATACCTGAGGTCAACTTTTGGCCTCCATATTCAGGTATACTCATCTGCACACACAGGTAGATACACATCTGCATGTACACCACATATAGACACCAAAAGTAATGCATGGTGCTCACTGCAGGGTTAGAAGCAGAATATACGGTGACAAGATCCAATCACACCACACCTTCCACATACCACAAAGCTGCTCAGATTTCCATTTTCCTGTCAAGGAGCAGCTAACCGGATGCATTTTACATTTCCCTTATGAAGCGTTATCAAAAAGATTTAAGGTAAATCTCTCCTAAACTAGAGCACTGCCTGCTTTGAGTTGTATCTCAGATTACTCCTCTACAGAGTAAATGAAGTTAAAAAAAATTGGGAAAGTTAAAAAAGTTTAATATAATTTTAAAATCAGTGTATTCACTTACTGAGTTGGAAAGAGTCATTCTTCAAGATGTGAGTTTGTGGATTATAAAACTAAGCAAATAGAGAACTGAGCAAATGATAGCAGCTATGTAGTAGAGTTGGTCAAGCCAAATAAAACAGTCTTCCACAAGCCTGCAGCTGAATCAAATGCAAACCCATAAAAACCCTAGTGGGTGAGCAGATTCCAACAGGGATGTTGTTATTTCAAATTTCTTGTTTCCTCTGTGTTAAAATCTGGGAACGTTGTTTTGATTTCCATATTACAACTTGGATGTAAGAAAATATTTTATGAAAGGCCATATTTCCCTACTGGGCAACTATACATATACTCCATGTATGAATAGAGTATGTAAGAACTCTCTGAATATTTGTAGAATGCAAATATCTTCTCATTAAATCTTGCTCATGTCACAAATTATCTGTAGATTGCTTCCTGCTGTCTCCCCCTCTCCCCAAGTCACCATCCTAAGTCCGTAAAACCACAGTTGTCTTTGACAGTTTGGTTCCTCAATGGAGTGGAGAGGAGTGATTCCATGAAGCCTACCTCAGGGTTTCTATTGCTGTGAAAAGACACAGCAACTCCAATTTAAGGGAAACATTTAATTGAAGTTACTTGCTTACAGTTTCAGAAGTTCAGTCCATTGTCATCAATGCAGAGAGCCTGGCAGCATGCAGGCTGCATCTTGATCAGAAGGGAACAGAAAATAGACTCAGACACTGAATGAAGCTGAAGCATATGAAACCTCAAAACATGCCCCCCCCACCCCACAGTGACACACTTACTTCACAAGGCTATACCTACTCCAACAAAGCCACACCTCCCAGTGAGCTTATGGGGACCAGTTCATTTAAACTACCACATTCCACTCCCTAGCCCCCATAAGCTTTTAACAATATCATACTGCAAAATACATTTAGTTCAACTTCAGAAGTCCCCATAGTCTATCATGGTCTCAACAATGTTTAAAAATCGTTAAGTTCAAAGTCTCTTCTGAGATACATGAAATCTCTTAACTTTAATACCTTATAAAATAAAAAACAGATCACATACTTACAACATGTAGTGGCACAGGACATACATTACCGTTCCAGGACATAGGGAAGGGAGCATAGTGAAGACATACTGGACCAAACCAAGGCTAAAAACCAGCTGAGCAAACTCCAAACTCCTCATCTTCATGTCAGATGTCAAAATGCTCTTCACATCTCCAATTCCATTCAGCTTTGTTAACTGCCACACTCTTCTTTCGCTTGGGTTGGAAACAGTTCTGTTTCCCTGTTAGCAGCTCTGCTAGGCAGGTATCCCATGACTCTGGCATCTCTAACATCTTGGGTTATCCAAGGCAATCCACACTTCACCTTCACAGCTTCACATAATGGCCTCTATAGGCATGCATTCAGGAACACCCCTGATGTATGCCTGGCCTCAACAGCTTTACTTAGTCTTGTTGGCAAATTCTATAACCCCTTTCTTCTACCCTTAACTACAGAATCATGTAGCCAAAGTTGCCAAGTTCTGCTGCTTGCTGGGGCTGGAACATGGTCCCACCGTTCACCTTCTGTCCTTCACTACCCAAGCCTGGTTGTCCTGAAACTGAATCTCTAGACCAGGCTGGGCTCAAACTCAGAGATCTCCCAGTTTCTGTCTTTTAGGTGCTGGGATTAAAGGTGTGCCCCGCCACACACAGCTCTTAATTTTTTTTTCTCCAGACAGGGTTTCTTTGTAGTTTTGGAGGTTGACCTGGAACTCACTCTGGTGGGGGTGGTGACACACAATTTACTAGACAGAGCAAGGGGAAAGTATGCAACAGTCTCAGGATATGTTGATTGGTCAACTGGTCATTATGGCCTGTAGACCCTCCCAGGCTCTGCAAGTCACTGTTACGCCACTAGTACTGTAAAGCATGTCCAGAGCCATAAAGCACATCCAGGGTCCTGCCAGCTAATTTCTGATTGGTTCTTGTCACAGGAGAGTATCTGACCTCCTAGTGACTAGGGCAGGCCCAGCAAAGTGAGGCATGTGCTGAGTCAGAGGCTTGCATACCTTTTCTGCATCCTGTCATGGCTGCTAAAGCAAGGGGCTGGTCCCTTCACCTATGAGTTTATGGGGGGGGGGCAATTACATTCAAACTACCACAAAGCCATCCCAGAAATGCTATGGAGAGGCTGAGGACATTCAGGCCAAAGTATATTGCCTGTGCCATGAGCTAAATTCAGCTAAGTGACCTTATGATGTTTGAATTGCAACAGAACTCTCATACAACATCAGACAAGGCCCCACCATACTTAGAATGGTAGAGCACAGAAATAGATAGTCCCAATTCTTAACGGTGTCGTTTTGATTGACTGAAGAAGCCAATCTCAGAGCTATCACCTGCCCTTCTGACTGTTCAAATCATTGGATAAAAATATCTTGATCATTTAAGAGAAATTAGCCTTCTTGGTGGCTATGAGACACACCCTGGCCAGCATCCCCTCCCCAGTTGTACATGCTTCTGTCACATGAGGTTTTATTTCTGCTTGTTTCTCTTCCCCATTTAATTACACATTCCAAAAGAAACCTCAGCTCCCACCACTACAGTTTTTTGGGACACTGTATATTTAACAAATGCATTTTCTCAAGCTTCCTACTTTAGTTTGAGGAAAACTGTATTTTAAGTTATACATGAGACTGTCTAATATTCAACAATCACAAAGACATCTCCCTGTAAAAAGATGACAAACATCTTTTAGCTCAAGCCCTGTTGGACTTCAGCAGGAGTAATAAAGTGGGAGACTTGGGATTCACTTTTATCTGGAGGCATACTCTTACCATCTTCTGCAACATGCTATCTATTAGTTCTGATACTTTGTTGTGGATTTGATAGTGGAAATTATCAATTCAAGCTGTCTGCCAGCTGAGATCTAGAAGAGCAGAACATCTCATAAATTACAGGAGAGAAGGTGTCAATCTGGAACTTTCCCCACTGGGCTGTACTGTCTAGAAGAAGGAAAAGAACTGTCCTCCTTTCACGGGCTTAGAGAGATTGTCACTGATGGAATATGACCAGGCAGTCAAACAATTGATTTAAGAGTCTACCTTAAAACCAATCAAGTATGCCCTGGGAGTGAGGAGTAGACTACCCACATTGCATGGACCAAAGCATCTGGCTGTGGTTGCTGGAGTGGGAATGAAGATGAGAGTCCTCAAAGGACTGACACTTGCAGAGGCATGCTTGTCTCCAGTGTTATTTCCATAAACTGTAGGATGCAGTGAAGATGGACGTGCAGAGAGAGTCCTGCTTCAGAAATGACACAATCTCAAGCATCAGAGCATTGAACCTAAGTATAAGGCTATTCTGAGCATCTTAAAGAAGCTGGTGCTTAATTGTCTCCTATGACACTCCTATGACAATACCCCCCCCCCCCCTCTCTCTCTCTCTCTCTCTCTCTCTCTCTGTGTGTGTGTGTGTGTGTGTGTTACTCAGATCAAGAACCTGTGTGCTCTGAGCAAGTGCCCTATCATTGACCTACCACCAGCCACAGCAGGCATACATACTAATGGAAGATCAACTATTTGCTATTTTTTAATGACAATGTGATATGATAGGATAGGATATGAAATGATATGATATTAAAAATACATGTTTGAGCAGACAAGAACTTCACTCAATTTCTACTGTTCCAGTAATTAATTCAAAATTCTGGTCTTTAGGCTTTTTTGTAAAGGACCCTACTTTTTATATTTGAGAAATATCAACTTTATCACGATATTAATTTTAGGTTTTTATCTCTCCAATTTTTTTTCAAGTCACTTGCAATTTAATGAAGTGACAGAACCAAATCAATGGTGGAATTGGAGAGTCACTACATATAACTAGATTAGAACGTGAAAATATTTTTGTATTAGACACTAAGGACAAATGCATCAATGGTCTCAACATCAGAACCAGGTGTGTTTAATATTGTCTAATTATTATAGATTGAACCTATGTTTCAGCTTGGGTCAGTTACTTTGTCCACACTCTGGTTACAGAGTTCAGAACTTAATTATCTCCCAAAGGCCCAATTTTTAAAAGTCTGGTCCCTAGAATGACAGTCGTATAAGATGAAGGAACCTTTAGAAGCTGGGGGCTAGTGAGATGTCTAGTCTAGTTAATTTATGTAATTTTGGAACCGCAGTCTCTCCCCCCCCAATTTTTTTTTTTTAACCTCCTGGACATGAGAGAAGCAATTTTACTCAACTAAATGATGTTCCACAAACATCTATTCACCACAGGATCAAAACTCTGGAGACTAGTCAACCATACTGGAGCTTTCACAACTGTCAGAGAATAAGCCTTTTCCCTTGCTAAGTTAATGATCCTATATATTTTGTTACAGTGATGAAAGACTGTCTAACACAACACGGCTTTCTGGATTTCTGGAAAGCTGCACACTGAAGTGACAACAGCCAGCCACACATGCTAAACACTGTATGTAAAAAGCTCTTTGGTGATAGGTTAGGTGAAAACCGAGTCAGTCAGTCAAGCACTTCATTTACCACTATAAGGTCATTCGTCCTTATAGTGCAACATTCCAGAACCTGTCTTTTAAAACCCAGCCAGGCCAGTGGTGTATCCCTGTAAAAACAATGCTGAGAAAGTGGATACAGGCAGATTGCTGGGACAGTTTAGCCTACTTTAAGTGTTCCATGGCAAAGAGAGTCCCTCCCTCAAAGAGTAAAATGAAAAGTGTTTCTGAGATTACCCTCTGGTCTCCACACACATGCACACGCGCCAAATACACATGCCCTGTACATGATCTCCTGGGATGATCCCTCTCTTCAATCTGCCAGACTGCACCTTGCTTCTCACAAGATTTGGCCTCTTTCCTGGGGACAATCTCTTGTTATTCTTCTCCTACATTGTTCAGAGAACATTGGTTTTTTTTTTTTTTTTATTTATTTATTCTGCTGGTCTTTTTGTGTGTCTTTGTTTTTTGTTTGTTTTGTTTTGTTTTTCAAGATAAATTTTCTCTGTGTATCCCTGGATGCCCTGGAACTCCCTCTGTAGGACCAGGCTGGCCTTGAACTCACAGAGATTCACCTGCCTTTGAGTGCTGGAACTAGAGGCATGGACCATCCCTGCCCAACTGCTGGTCTATCTTTAGTAACCCAGGAACTCATTATCACTGATGCTTCTGCTAAACTGTCACCATGACTTTAATACCACAGAGGTCATTGACATGGTTTTTACATTGAAGACTGTGTTCACCCCCACCTGCCCCATCTAACCATGAGCCACAGTGTTTCAAATAGGAAGGAAATAACAAAAAGACTGGATGCTCTATTGATATCAAACTCACTGCTTACCACAACACCGCCGCCACAGCCCTACCCTGAACCCCCAACCTCCACTTCCTGACTCATCACCCCAAACCCTGATCCACAGAACTTTCCCAAATAAGGTGGGTGGTTCACAGACAGCTAGGGTCTTAAATGTAAAAAAAAAAAAAAAAAAAAAAAAAAAGTTTTACCCCACTGCACAGTCAACGAGTAAAATAAGCTCCTTTATCTATTTCATAAAACACATTCCATTTTAGCTTATTTTAATCTCAATTTTCTTTTGTTTCTATAGAAACAAAGAAATCAAATCCCAGCATTTAGTGTTCACACATGTGAATTTCAATTTATAAGATGGTCTTTCTCTATTGTTTTAATGTCTAGCAAATTCAAAAGTGCTGTTGAAGCTAAGTTATTTATCATAAAATCCATAATAAAAAAATAACTCCAACCCCCCCAAGAAAAGTAACAATAAAGAAAATTGAACTATGTTTTATAATGTTCCTGAAACTACTAAATGCTATGGACTGGGACTGACAAAACAATGAAAGATGACATTTTGCCTCAGCAACCTGGTTTTTATAAGTTGTATTTTTTTAATGTCAGTTTCTTTATAAAATAATTATTTTGATGTACCTGACGTCTTACTTTCCAAAGCCTCTTCAAATGAAATGGAAATTACTATTATACCGATCCCAATGGAAATGTTCTTTAGTCTAAAGCCCAGGAAAATGGTTTGAGACAGGCTGCTGTCACTGGGCACACACAACAAAACTCTTCCCCATGAAGTAAATGTGTAGACGAGATGGGTGAGGAACAGTAGCTCCTACCTCCCAGAGATTTTACAAGCATGATTCCATTTGGCCTTGCAGAACACACTTGTAGCAGAGGTCATGATGCCCCAGCTTCTGACATGGAGGTGAAAACTCAAAAGTTGAGTCTCTACTTCTAAACCTTATGTGTCTTCTCTGCCACAGCAGTACAGAGGCTCTACATTTGAAGTGCACTTTCCTCTGTTTTGAAAAGTGGTGTTTCTCAAAAACTTCATTCTCATGTCATCAACAATGGCTGCAAAACCTGGAAACTTGTTAGAAAAGCCCACTCTTGGGCAGCTCTCCAGGGGCCTTGAGGTAGAAACCCTGAAAACAGTATTCATATCATCTCAGGTGGCTATCACTCTATAAAGAGCACAAGAGATGGGGTGGCTTTTTGTGGGAGGGGAGACTCTAAAATCAGTACAGACTCAAGTAACCATGCAGCAACTGGAATCCTGAGGAATGCAATAAAAGAGATGGATATATTACGAGGAGAATTAAGGGGGGGATTAATCCAGAATAAATTCTTCAAAGGGGATTTTGAAGAAGGAGTGGCTTAAGCAAGAAGGGAGAATAAAATTGGGGGGGCGTGGAGTTCGGCAAGGAAAAGACTGTCACAGAGGTGACAGGTTGCCCAAGTGGCAGACTGTAAGAGATGTGGAGGTATCAGAGGCATCGGCATGAAGATTTGAGCTGAGGCCTGGGGAGGCCTGGTCGCTGTGCTCAGCAAGCAGTCAGGAAAGCTTTAAGAAGGCCTTGGGAAGGAAACATTGACAGCAGTGTAGAGAATAGTTGGGAAAGAATAGCAGAGGAATGAAGAGCAGCTGACCTTAGTGTGCAAGGTAGAACTGCTAGTGGAGACAGAGCACGTAAGACCCAATAAACAGTTCCTTGGTTGTCGACTACATGATCTTGTTCTGTTTTCCTTTCAAGGCGTCCTTTCCTATCCCAATAATAAAATTCACCTTTCAAGAAGCAGACATTTATAAGATGTAGAGCATTCTAAAGATAACAGAGATCAACCTCAGAGCACTGTTAGCACTTGAAGACTGGTTCCTTATCTACATCATAGCAGAGTGGGCACATCAAAACTTACTTAAATAAAGAATTGCTGATGCCTGCAACTGCTCCAGCCCTGGATACTCTGTATTGGGTTTAATGCCCTGGTAGTAGCTGTAGTAAGATAAAAACACCCTGCCCACACCTGTTGTTCTGACACGCCCATTGGGGTGTGGGAACAGTTGTGGGTGTGACCAGTGGAGTCTGTCTGGGTCCTGACCCGGATGCACTTGCTTACTTCCAGGTCAGGGACAGAAAATATCCTAGGACATCCTTGGAGCGGGAACCCATGGCAGTTGTCTGTTGTGTGAGTAAATTTTCCCCCAAATAAACCGCAATCAGCCTGTGTTGTGTCCCAGAATCTTATTACCTACTTTATCAATGGATATGTGTTGCGTGGGTTTGTACCCCACTCCTAGTACTAGATAAAGTGGTAGGGCCTAGACTCCACTGGTCAAGCCCACACTTGTTCCCACGCTCCCCAATCGGTGCGGTCAATACAACAGGTGTAGGTGGGGTGGATATCTCACTACAAGTAGCCTTTCTCAACTCTTACCTACATTGTTTCATTTATGAAATCGACTCTTACTATACAACCTGGGGTGGCCCCAAACTCATGGCAATCCTCCTGCCTAAGCCTCCTGAACACTGGATACTGCAGGTATGCATTATCATACTCAACATGTATTTTGAAAATTTTAATCATCTCCACAAATATATTTTTTCAAGTGTGCTTCAGTGCCATACTGAAAAACATATGTTGATCTAGTGTTATGACACTAGCCAGGAAGAATATTGTACTATGTTACTTTAGAACATGTATGTGAACATATCATTCTTCCCATCACCTCAAAAGCATCGAGCATTATTTATCTTCATGGATGCTTTTTAGAACAATGTATTATGGCTGTGCTGACTCCTCAGCATAGGCAGATAGTGCCATGGCTGACATTTTCAGAATATAAATAACCCTTCCAAAACTGTATTTCCTCTTCTAGCTGTCCATCTATGAGCACCAACACATGCTGTCAGTTGGTGCCAATAAATGTCCCTAACCTATGAGAAATTTCAGAATGATGTGTCTCAGAGACCAAAGTCAAATCCCATGAGAACCTGCAGACAACAAATAAATCTTCTTTCTAGATGTATAGCACATCCATCTATTAGTTCATTCACTTCAGTAATGTGTGAAGTGATAAATTTGAGATAACATACATAAAGGGCCCCATTGATTATGAACAGAACATTGGGTGCGGACAAGATTTGCTTAATGCATGAGAGGCTAAGAATGATCACTTTTGATGGTAATTAGAGGAATTCTCTGTAGGGTAGGTGCCCTCCTGACAAATGAGTTCTCAGTTAATTTCAGGGCATGGTGACTGCATGGTACACTATTTAAGGCCAGTTTTCTCTCATTTATCAGTCCTGTGACCCATAATGTTATATTTTACCTTATTGCAGTTATGACTACTTTTCTTTTTAAAAAATATTAGATTCCAATGGAGGTTAAAGATATAACTGTTTTGTTTTTCATTCCGAATAGTTGGGAAACACAGACAATTTATCATCTAGATGTTAGTAGGGTAGAATTCTATTCACACAGCTCTGCTAACTACGTCTCCCCAGTGAAGTCTTCACAGCCACCACCCAGGGTGAGGTTCTTTGGGCTTGCTCTCTTATTCCACAATTCCTCTTATGCATCTCTAGTATATGCTTATTGTGTGGAACTGGGAAGATAGTCATGCCATGTGGGTCTACACAACTTAACTAGAAAGTCCCCAAAGACAAAGGTCATGGTTATTTGTGTTGAATAGCTTCACGATGCTTATATTTCTAGGGTACAAGGTGCTAACTGAATGTGTGGTTGCTATGTATAATGATCAGTTTAAAACAAAGGTCATAGTCATTCATCTATAGCATGTAGCACTGTATCCATCATCAGTGATTTTATGTTAAATAAATGATTTAATGAATAGGGGAAATAGTAGCAGCAGACCAAGGAACACTAGTACCCTTGAGTAAAAAGTTATGTTGTTGTTCTTGATGATGAGGAGGAGGAAGACAAGGACAGTGATGGCAAAAACAGTGATTGGAAATCCATCACATCTCACTACCATTTGTAGTAGGAGCCCATTTTAGTTTTTAATTTCTTTATATTTATTTACTTGGTGGGCATGAATGTATGTGTGGACACATGCATGCTACAGCACCAGAGTAGAGGTCAGAGGACAACTAGCAAAAGTTGATTCTCTTCTTCCATCATGTGGGATTCAGGGATAGAAACTGGGCTCACCATCAGGCTTAGTGGCAGCACTTTTACTTGCTGGGCAATTTTGCTGGTCTCAATATGAATTTATTTTAAGCAAACATGGGGAAAAAAGGAGAAGATCTCGGTGGATGTTATTGGTTGGGCACCAGATATCATAAATTTTCTCCTGGTTGCTAGAATGCTTATATATTAGAGTAGCATCATGTTTTTCTCTGTCTCCTTAGTAGATTACAGCTGTGCAGCACTGCTCTGGTCCCCTCTACATAAGCAAACGTTTCTAGGTGGAGCTTTTAGGAAAGTCTCCCACAAAGAGTTTCTGACTCAGTTGGCATTTGCCAACTGGTATTCCCCTTCGTCTTGTTTGATGCAAGGAAGCTTCTATAAACTGACTTGAAAACGTTAGAGTAAGCATTGCAGAGGTGTTGTAAGTGTGGACAGATATGCCTAGATAAAGTTAACCAAGCTCCCAACTACACCCAGAAAGGTCCTAGAGCTCAGTGAAGATCACTGAATTAAGAAAAAGTCAAAGTTTTGTGATTATACCACAGGGCAAAACATTATACTCCATAAAAATAAAATGGCTGCAACAAAGAGGACAGGACAGTGGCCTGCAGAGGCAACTATGAACTTTGACTCTTTTCTGAGCCCGAGGAAATCCAGGTGGAGATAGATAAGAGCTTAGGAGAGAAATTATAGTGGCCCAGACCTTTGGGTGGAGGAGATAAGTAAAATAGCAAGAATAGATGGGTTTGCTTAAAGATAAAAAAATCAAACAAGGAGGGAGTGAGAGAGGGAAGAACCCTGAGAAAAGAACTTCTGGCCGGGGAGGGAAGGGGTTCCTCAAAGTGAGAGGGAAGCAGTTCAGCAGAAATCAGGGGAGGTTTGCAAGGTTAATATGTACTGACAAGGGATAAAGATCATTCAGAAGCCATCGCATGAGGGGTCCATGCAGACTTGTTAGTATCTGGAGACCATAGCACTGGGATCTCAAAGTCTTTGAGAATATTCTTTTCAAGAACTCTGACCATGAAGGGAAGAAGAGAGAACAATATATATTTAAGGCCATAAGAGGTACTAGGCTAATCATTCCTACAGGGCAGTGTTTTTTTTCTTTTCTTTCTTTCTTTTTTTTTTTTTTGTTTTGTTTTTTTGTTTGATGTTTTTAAGCTTCTTTGGAAGAAGAATATGACATTTTAATGTTCTATTAAATGCATTGACTATGAAGTTTCCCCATATTTAATATGTATGGGAATATAAATTAAGATACCAGTCACTATTTGAGCCAGCTGGCATTTTGCCAGTGCCTGTATGTCTTTAAGACACCAGCACCCCCCATCTATAATATAAGAATAAATATCAGAAGCAATATGCAGCTTCTTTGGATATAAGAGGGCATGAGTTTAGTGTACTAATCCCACAGTGATTTTATTTTGATCTTTACAAGTACTTGCACCTTCCCTCCTTCCTCCTTTTTTTCTATTAAAAACTGGATGTCATCACTGTCCAGGTCCAGCAGGACTTCCCATGTGGCCTTAACACAGCAATTCACTCTTTGCTTTGAGCTCAACCCATATTCTGGATCTGGCCAAGTTAGCCTGACATTGCTCCTCTGTCAACTCATCCAAGAAGATTCTGAATATCACATATTACTAAATTTATATAAGAACAGTTCTGGAGGGACCACCAGAGGCTGTCTGTTTCTGACTATCATCTTTTTATAGTTTATTAATAGCCAATGACTTTCTAGCATTACCTGTAGGTCAAATGTTATAAATTCTCATTCATTTGCTTCTTCTAACAGCTCTACCTAGCCCCATTTCACAGATCATGAAATCAAAGGTAGAAGAGTTTCTGTGACATGGGTGACAGAGTGTAGTCCAGAGGTGTTTCATCATCCTCAAACTACCCATTTTGACTCATTAATTTTCACAGTACCATGGGAACTAATTTTAATGTTTTTATTTTTGTTTATATGTGTGTGTACACATGTGCATACTTGCTTAACTGCATGTGCACCATGGAGACCAAAGTTGGCTTTAAATGCCCTGGAATTGATGTTACAGGGAGTGGTATGCTGCATGGTATGGGTGCTAAGAATCAGATGCAGGTCCTCTATTAAAAAACAAACAAACAAAAAACAGTAAGTGATCTTAACTGCTAGGTTATCTTTCTGGCCCCAGGAAATACAAGTTTTAAATTGCGTTTTAAAATAGTGTACTCTTCATATTAACCCATTTTGAATATTCTTATTTTTCACTGTCCCTTGGTTCACCCTTAGAGGAGCTGAGCTTCAGAAATAAGTTCTAGTCATCCAGCTAGGAATGGATCAAGCAAGTTAGGATATTAGAAAAAATAAGCCACTGTGAATTTAAAGTCACTTTTTCAAGTACTTCCCATTGCAGCTTTTAGTTTTAGGACTGGCTACCTATATTGTAACTATTTTGATAGATTGTTTCCTTTGTCTTCAATTATCAGTTCTTGAAAATTATAGCTCAAAATATAGCTAAATTTTGGTAGCCAGCACTTGAGATGGATCAAACAGAATATTTAGAGCCAGGCTTTAGTAGGTCTTTTATTAGAAGCAAAACCAGAACCACTTTTGCTTTACTATTCCCAGGTTCTGAAATGCTCAGTTGTATTTGTTCCCTCTGGTCTGCAGCCAGGAAGGAGGCATAAGGGCTCAAATACCAAACGAAAGGGTGTTCTCACAGTGTTTCTGGCCAGGCCTGCAGTAGAAATATCGGAAAGCTCACGAGCAAAGCTGTGCTGAGATTTTTAGAGCAAATCTGAAAAGGCTGTGTGTGTGTGTGTGTGTGTGTGTGTGTGTGTGTGTGTGTGTGTGTGTGTGTGTGTGTGATTAGAGTATCTGAAGTAAATTCTTGCTTGAATTATGTCAGCCTGACTCCTGTCTTCCACTTCATCCATCTAGCCTCATCTTGACTACTCATCTACCCCCAACACTAGACATCTACACAGGTTCACCCTTTTCTACTCGAACATACCTTAACCAGAAATAAACTTCTTCCAAAGGAGAATTTTCTAGGAGCCAATATCCTAAAATGGCATTGTCTCAAATCTCTCAATTATGTTGCTTCCCCAGAACCTCTTAAATTGTTGACTTCATAGCAACAATACCTTGTTTACTTGTTTATTTATTGTATCTGTGTAAATTTCTGTCAAGTTTATTTCTGCCTAGAATATTAAATTAGCTCCAAGACTAACTTACTGTTCTCATTTTATCCCGGCATGTTCAAGGAAAGCCATGAATTCTCAAAATGTAATTGTCTTTTCTTGACCAACTATGAATCTCTGAATTTCTACAGCTTAGTTATGAATTTCATTTCTAAATTGAGACTTTAATTCCTTTCTAGATCACTTGTAGTCTACTGTGATAAGATCGCACAGTTAAAACAGAAACTACAGTCATTAAATAGAACTGTCTATAGTATGAGAGTGTATTTAAATCAGTAGTGTAGAAAAGAATACATTTTCAAGGTGATCAGAAAGTCGGGGTCTTGGACAAAAGGAAGATTCTTGAATGATAAACCATTAGCGAGAAATCCCCAAGAGAAGTATTTCATAAATTGTGTGATAGTGAACAGCAATTATTAATTACACCCAAAAGAAAGATAACACAGTAACTTCGGGAAACACCAAGTTCATTCTCTTTCAGTCCTGTTGGGGACCTTTGCATTCTAATAAGTGTATTAAGAGCCAGGGAGGGAACATGATGTGAGTAACCCATGTGGCTACTGGTCCTTAGACTATACTTTAGGGAGCCCTATCCTAGAACAGCCTAAAAAATAGAAAAAAAAATGACCCTCATCTGATCATTGTGCCATTGCCAAGAGTTTCTTTTTGTACTTAATCTTCATAACAGCCCTGCATGCTGGGTAGGAAAGGGTACTTTAGTTTTACAAGTGACAGCACTGGAGTACAGTAACTTGCCAGTAGTTATTTACCTTGGCTGCTTGTAAGGACCAATCTTTAGCCACTTGAACCAGAGCCCCAGGAGACTGTGTACAGTGAGATGTACGTGTGGCTGCACAAGCTTGATAGATAATTTGTTGAAAATGGGGTAAGTTATTTATCCCCCATGACCATGTGTGAGTACCAGAAACTGTGTACTCACACCATGTGTATTCCTAGTGCTCTCCGAGGCCAGAAGAGACATTGAATCCCCCAGAACTGGACTTGCAGGCAGTTGTGAGCTATTAGGATGAGTTCTGGGCACTGTGAACTCAAGTTCTCTTCAAGAGTGGCAGGGTTAACCAGAGTCCTCTCTCTCTCTCTCTCTCTCTCTCTCTCTCTCTCTCTCTCTCTCTCTCTCTCTCTTTCTCTTGTGTGTGTGTATGCGTATGTATGTATGTATGTATGTATGTATGTATGTATGTATGCATGTATGCATGTATGTATGGAACAGCAGATATATCACCACCAGGTTCTTTTGCTTTCTTCATTACCCACCATAATAGAATGATGCTCTGCTTCTGGATATCCTCAGCGGGAACTGTGAAAATGTCACAAAGTACATAGTAGCAAATTGGTACTCCCTTATTCAGCACCATGGTTTAAGATAATGCAATAACCTCTAAGTAGACAGGCTAATAACACAAACCTTTATCGATAAAAGTCAATCTATCAAGTTTCTGCAAATCACCAAGAGACAAATACATCTTCTAAGCACAGTGTTTCTTTCTTTGTCACATGTGGGCATTGTTCTGTTCTTCATAATCCTCTGACTTGTGTTTAGTGACTTTTCCTTCAAATATCTAAATTAAATTATGTTCTGTGAGATAAAATAAGCCCTTTTCTTTGGCCTTTGTAAAAATCCACACAAACTTCTTTCCACACACAGCTCTGAGCTCTCCAGACCTGTCTGCTTACCCTTTCTTTCTGATTGCGAATGTTCCAGTTCGGCTCCCATTTGGCCAATAAAACTGCTTGGTTTTTGTTTTTTTAAGTAGGTAATTATTAACCCTTTCCTTCTGTTCTTTTCAGTAACAGACACACACCCAATCCCATCACTGGGTTTGTCAAATTAAAGTGCCTCGAATTTGAATTGATGATGGCAGGATAGGGGAGTGTTTTCTCAGGCAAACATTCCATCCCATAACATTTTTATATTTCACATTAATCTCTTTGAGACTTTCTTTGCTTTGTGAATACTGTGACTCTTGTAAGTCTTAACCAGTAGAATGCTCCTTACTTAGGCCACTTCACAAGGGACAAAGGCACTGCTCACTTAGGCCATTAACTTTGGAAAAGAGCAAATGAATGCTTCAACCTTGAGAAAATGTGTCCCTTGGCTCAAAAGTGGCCCAAGAAAATAACTTGGCAAAAAAAAAAAAAAAAAAAAAAATTGAGGAATTCAGAGCAAAACTGGCTTCTCCCATTGTACACACAGGTCAAATGCCTGTGTGGGGATACATTGTACATATTTGGTAAAGCTCATAATACTCACTGGGTTGAGCCTAATGGCTTTTTGAAAGCCATTAAGGGGCACTAAGTCAACATATTTTGGGGTGTATGTGTGCTAATTTAAAAACACATCATTTTTCTTATAATACATTCTTTCACCTCAGAACCCCTATCCCAGAAGTGGCTCACTGTTTAGACGGGGCTTTGTGGATGTTTGTCACACCTAAGGAGACCTCTGTGGAA
This sequence comes from Cricetiscus sungorus, assembly GCA_030556225.1. NCBI lineage: Eukaryota > Metazoa > Chordata > Mammalia > Rodentia > Cricetidae > Cricetiscus > Cricetiscus sungorus. The sequence goes on along the minus strand of JANBXA010000007.1, from coordinate 36,313,098 downwards.
GAGACACTAGCCTCTCCAGAAGACATTGTTCAGTGTCAGCAGACTAAATGCTTTCAAGCCACACCTGTCACCTATGTGTGACAAGAAAGAGCTAAGAACTTTTTTTTTTAAGACTTAAGAAAAACCCCTCTGCAGCATCAATTAGCAAATGCCTTAAAAATTAAGAAAGGGAAAGCTTGTGCACATTCTGAAAATGTTTCTGCTAAAGAATCTCATGCATGGTTTTTATTTATTTAGTAGATGCTGAGCATTGAAACCAGGGTAAGGAGAATGTACTATGATTGCTAACATAGTGTTTAACACTCATGATATAACTTCTAATGAACCAAATTATTGATTAAATTACAGACTATGTCAAATCTACTTATTTTCTTAATAAGAAATGGGTTTATCTGGAACTAGGATTACAAAATAATGAGCCCAGAGCTACTTGCCCTGAACAAGCTTTCTGTCACTGGGACAAAATACCCAAGATAATCAAGTTGTGAACAGCCAAGTTTCACAGGTCCTCATAGTCTCAGAAGGTTCAACTGTGGTTACCTGTCTTTTTGCCTTTGGGTCTGTACAATATATCATGGTGAGAGTGTGGACTAGGGGGGAAGCTTTCTATCTATGGCAGGGAAGTTGAGAAGATAGACAGGAAGGGCTTGGGATCGCAGCATCTCTTACAGGGCACAACTGCAATTTTCTAAGTTCCTTCCACTAGGCTCCACCTCCTAAAGTTCCCCTGCCTCCCAGTAGTGTCATGAATCAGGACACATGGCCTTTGGGGAACATTAAAGATCAAAATTATGGCAAGTAAAACACCACAGCACTATGTGACAGCTGAGCCATGTCTTAGCTCTCCTTAGCCATGCCCAAGATGTGTCCAAGGCAGACCTTCTCCTAAAGTGGGAAATACTCATGTCAATGAAAAATTCACTGAGGTATTAAGACTCACAGTTATGGCCCAGTCCTCAAAGAGCCCCCAATTTAGTAATATACACCTTTTCTTTATTACTCATCTACTGTGGGAAATCAAGGCCTAAACTTCACCTGTTTTCTATGTATTCCCTACCTTGCATGGTAACCTTGCCTAAAGTATCTACAGTCACAGTTGGCTAACAATGTGTTATCATCCCTCATTCTTTTTTTTTTCATGATATTCTCATTTTAAAACAATATTTTCTCATTTTACATACCAATCCCAGTTCCCACTCCCACCTCCTGCTCTCCCCAACTTCTCCCACCCCATCCCCATCCACTCCTCAGAAAGGGTAAGATCAAGCCCCCCAACCCTTACCCTCATAGCTAGGGTGAGCAAGGTATCCCTCCAAAGAGAATGGGCTCCAAAAAGCCAGTTCAGGTACTATGGATAAATCCTGGTCCTAATGACAGTGGCCTCACAGACTGCCAAAGCCACAACTGTCATCCACATTCATAGGGCCCATGCAGGTTCCCCAGTTGCCAGTCCAGTGTCAGTGAGTTCCCACTAGCTCAGGTCAGTTGTCTGTGTGTCTCTGTGTGTATCCCCAAAATGGACTTGACCCTTTGCTCGTATTACCACTACTCCCTCTCTTCGACTGGATTGTGGAGGCTGGGGGCTCAGTCCAGTGCTTAGCTGTGTCATTCCTCATTCTCACGCCTTCCAAAAGCTGCCAAGTCCTGGCATCTTCTACTGCTCCACATCCCACTAACCTGGAACTATTAATACCCAATCATGAGCTCGTGACCTTAACACCAGTCCCCTGATGGACATTACCACCAACTGCTATTCTCCATGCAGATTTATGCAGAAACTTTTCAGCTACTATACAGGATAACTCTTGTTCTCATGCCTGAGGCATAAGCCACTTGGCTTGGAGAAAAACAAAACCTTCTGTGCTCTGGTTCCAGTTTGCCTTCAGTGGTATCACTCTCATCATTATTTGTAGCTAGCTTTGGGCATTGAGATGTACACATGCACATGCACGCACACACACACACACACACACACACACACACACACACACCACGTGCACACTGTGGGGTCCATCTCCCTCTGCTTGTGACATCTCTGCCCCTCTTCCTGAAATGCCATCTTACCTAAGCTCTCCCACTTAGTCCACGTAGATCATTGCTACTCATATTCTATGGCTTAACATGGATGCAAACACCATCACTCTCTCTTGGAAATTGTTTCTTTTCCTTCCACCCACCCTAACCAATGAACTTTGTAGTCTGGACCCCAGTAAGACACTGCTCCCATATTCCTGAATAGAACTCTCTGCATGAGATCTTCACCACCGTGCATTCTGGATCTTTGTAATTCAGAGGCACATCTAATGTAACTTTGTCTTAAAAATGCCTAGCACAGGCTATGCATTTATGAGTTGCTATGTGTTTATTGAGTAGGGGAAATACAGCATTCAGAGCACAAATTTACCTCTTCTTGAAATAGAGCCACTGGATGGATTCTCATTTTCATTAAAGTCTAAGAATTTCAACTTTATTTTTTGTTTAGTCTTTGCAAGCATGTAATTTTTACTTGATTGACACATACATATCAAAAGTCTTTAAGCTTCTTAAATGGGACTCTCTGATAATCCTGTAATGGCTCCTAGTTGTAAGTAACTTGTCTGCTCCTAATTTGAAAGGCTCCCAGAAAGGAGGATGGCAGTGAGGGAAAGACACTGTCACAGCTGAAGAGCTTCCTACTCAAAAGGAACTGTGACCTCTGCCTCACACACTGATGAAATAACTTGCCTAAGGTCACAGGGCTACAGGTATGCAGCAGCCATCATGGTTAGAGTTCAGCCCCATGCAATGGAGTTCACATCTTTCCCATAGTACCAAGCTGCCTCACACAAACACATCAATCCTATTACACTCAGAGAAGATGCATCCAGGCAAGCGTCTGTGAAGGATATTAAAATGTATAACATGTGTACGTTTTCCGACACCATTCATAAAGTACTGTACTGAAATGAATTTCATTTTCATAAATAGCTTGTGCTTGATTTCTTTCAAGAAAAGAAACAAATAATCAAAATAGAGATATAAAAGTTCTGGGCTTTGAGCATTATTCATCCCCTTAAAGGCTATGGACCATGGCCTGTGGCTCAGAAAGCACAGATGAATTCTGTTTTCCCATCTTCTTCACCCAACAGAGCTCATCTCTGAAATCCTCTGCCCATTAACTACCCATTGTTTCCCTTACCAACACCATCTCATTTTTAAAAGCGATTTTTATGAAGGGTGATGTTACATGCTAGGGAAGTGTAAAGAAACTAATGAATAGGAGTGGCATGAAGAAAGTGCATTATTTCAATTGTTTTATTTTTCAACCATTACACATTTACAGGTTTGCTTAGATGGATATGTTTTGCCAATGGGTCTATGAAAACATGACTTAACACCAGTCAAGGAGAAACTTAAATTTATATTCTACCTGCTTTTCCATGGGGCAATCTTTAAAAGACTTGTTTGGATTCTTGTTAATATTCTGCTTGTGAAAATTCTATTAGAAGTTCTTACCGAGGATAGTGTAGAAGATGATCTTAAAGGTTGGATGAATGTCACTAGTCTATTAATTTCATTCTAGAAATCTCACACTGCTCTCTGGTTAGACATTTATTCACCTTAATACTTTCTTCTGTTAATCACTGATTAGGGGCTCACAATTGTAGATGGTACAGGGCATTGTTTTCAAAATACATGTTCCCTGTGAACACACTCTCTTGAGTTCAGCTACCTGCTGATATCTTTCCTATGCTTTCATTCACATTCTCTCTCCCCACTTCCCTCTCTCCACTTCGTGTGTGTGTGTGTGTGTGTGTGTGTGTGTGTGTGTGTGTGTGTGTGTACATCATGAAAGTCAGATTTTGATAGCAAATGTCTCCTTTGATCCTTCTACACCTTTTTTTTTTTTTTTTTTTTTTGGTGGGGGGATGAGATTTTTCTTCATGAACCTATAGCTGACGGGTTCAGCTAGAATGGCTACACAGCAAACTCATGGGATCCCCTAGTGTCCACCTCCTCAGCACTGGGAATACTGGTGCCTGGTGCCACACCCAGTTATATGGGGGCTAGGGGTTGAATTTCTAGCCCTCCTACATATTCGAAAACTGAGTCAGCTCCCCAGCCCAGTGGACTTGCATTTTACATCAATTTCTGGGTCTGGTGTGCTACGTAGATCCTGACTAAGTGAAGCAGAAGGGACAGGGATATCTTGGCCAGGCTATAGAGCAGATTGCAGAGCCAAAGTGACATGTGTTTTGCAATTGTAGGATGACTAAGGGAACTAAAGAGCCTCCATGTCTCAGGTAAAGACATTCAAAATGAGCCTCCTCAAAACTCCTCACAGGGAGAGGCAGTTCCAGATGGTTCCAACTGTTGTCTCTCTCCTGTCATGATGCTAGCAGCAATTTAGAGAAATTTAGAGAGAATAATACTTACATCCATCCTGTGGACAGAGACCACCAGAGTGGGTTCCCCAAAGGAAAACTGAAATACCCTTCCTTAAGGCATACGTGGATGACAACCAGAGTCAACAGATACCAGCCTAGCATCTGACAGCAACACTAATGTCCTCTGATTCTTTTTACTACCAAGGGAATGGAATTTGTGCATATTAACTTTAGATCATGAGTTCTCAACTTTTAGGATTTTGTTTTGTTTTGTTTTTTGTTGTTGTTTTGTTTTGTTTCGGTTTTTAGTTTTTTGAGATGGGGTTTCTCTGTATTGTTTTGGAGCCTGTCCTGGAACTCACTCTGTAGACCAGGCTGGCCTCAAATTCACAGAGATCCGCCTGTGTCTGCCTCCCGAGTGCTGGGATTAAAGGCGTGGCCACCAACACCGGACTTCAAGTTTTGGTTTTTAAACAAAACTAGTGAAAAGCGGCATTAGAGGAATGGCTCAGGAGTTGAAGCACATTTGCTTTTAGAGAGACTCGGTTCAGTTTTCAGCATCTACAATCTGCCTCCTGACAATCTGCAACTCCAGCTTCAGGATCTCTATTGCCTTCCTCTGACCCCTCAGGCACAAGGTATGCACATGGGGCACACATGTACATTCACGCAAAACCATACATGTAAAATAAAATAAATAAACCTAAAATAATTTGAATAGCTACCAGCTGCATACAATATCTCTAACATACTTCCGTTCCCTTCTTCTGTCAATTTCCATGACAAGTCAATAAAAATGGGTGAGAAAGAGATGACTCAATAAAAAATTAAATCAAAGAATGGGCCCACAGATCAGAGAAGTTGATTTCCAGTAAGAAAAACCTTAAAATCATGACATAATAGCCATAAGAGAGTTATCAGTCATACTCACCAGTAAATAATAGTATTAATTGACTTTTGGTAAAACACTTATGTCCATAAAGGGAATCCAAATAGCAGGTCAGAGGATCCTATAAATACAACAATGGGCAAACCACTTAAAGAATATATAAGATGGCATTAAGGCAAGCAGAAAAACATGGTATATAGGATGCAGAAAACACCTCTCCCACAGTTCAAAACTTTGTGCAATTTCCCCCCCAACAAACTCTCCTCACTCACATCCAATGGCCAGTTCAGATGCCACCCACTTTTAAGATCTTCCCTTCAAAATATTCTACTATCTAGTCAACCAAGTCTTCTTCTGCCCTCCACCACTGAACATGCAAGCATTACAGCTTACCTTATTGGCTTTATTATTCTTTATAATAGGAACTGATTATATTTATACAGTGCCAATCATATACTAATGTGTATGTGCTTAATAATATCAATTAATAGCACAAGGGAAATACTATATTCTTATATATCCATCTTTATAAACTCTGTAAGCATCTTATAAGTATGAAATTATTTTACAGACCACAAATATTATATTTTCATCCCGAGGACTCTGCAGAATTGGTCTTCTGATCTTCTCCACTTCATACTTTATTTGTCCTTCACCATTTATTCCTGTAACATTTGAAGCCACCAGGTTCAGCTAAATGAGTAGCACGAAAGTAGTCAATGGCTTCAAGGAGTTGGCAGACTCCCATGTATGAGAGGGAAAAGACAGCAAAGTTTGTTAAAGAATGTGTAGGGAACTGAGTAAGGAGGGGGAAAGAAACAGAGGTTTGTCAGGAAGCTGACAGGCTTGAGGTTTCTGCTCAGAGAAAACTAGATTCATCCTGACAGACGCCCAGCAGCAAAATGGCCGTCACGGTTTTCCATGAAGACATCAAAGAGAAGATATGCAACCATCTATCAAAAATGGCTCACAGTTACTAGTGTACTTTGCTCAGCCAGCCTCTCACTTACATAAGAGTGGCTCACACAAAGGCAAAGCAAGTTTGTTCCTGAGGCAAAGCATGCTTGTACAGACAGGCCTCAGGAGCATGGTTTGTTAGTGTCCACTATGATTCCAGACCTTAGCCTATCCTAGCCTCCTAGCTGCTGTCTTGAAATCCACATTTTCTTTCTACCTTGGGCACAAAAAGATGATAAAATATTTTATATTATTATTATTTATATTGTTTTTATATTATTATTTTAATAGTGTTTTTAATAATTTCTTATTATTTACTTTATTTCTTTAATATTATTCTGAATTTACAGTAGTTTATCAACTTTCCAAAATCATAGAATGGCTCCAAGGGGAAAAGCACTTGGTGCACAAGCCAGAGGACCTGAGTTTGAATCCCTAGAACCTATGTAAATACCCGGTGCAATTTACACATCTATAATCCCAGCACTGTCATGATGGGGGGGGGGCTAACTAGCCCTGCATAATTATTATGTAACAATAGACAAATGAGCTCCTGTTTCTAACAAGGCAGAAGGCAGGGGGCCTACAGCGGTGGCTGTACCCGCTCCTCATACATTCACCACAGCAAGCATATACCCACACTCACAAACTTACATGCGCACACAGAGACCTTTTCTAAAAAATGTAAACTAGCAGATGTCACCAAAGAGTCAGTCTAGTATCTACCAGCCAGTAGCCACCACTTTCTCTCTGAGTTTCTGAGACCAGAACCAGTCAGTCTCTGCTTTGACGGTAAGACTCCAGGATCCTTTGTTCCTGTAGTCCTTCTGACAAAGCCATAAGGCCATGTGATATTTTGAGGAGCTAATCAAATGACTTGAAATTCAACATTTTGCTCCAGGTAATATATAAATTTGCTGGGTTTTGTTAAAATTATAAAGTCATGTGTGATGCCATCATCTTTAGGGCAATCCAGATGCCTATCTTTGGCAGACTAGTAGCAACAGCCAGTAATCACAAATTTACTTGCTTAGTCTTGGCTTTATGAAGTCAGTGATACTGATGTTGCATAACTTTGTTTTCTATAGCCTGCCAAACTGTGCCATCCTCCCTGCTTATGTATGTAATCAAGGAAGGTACTCTGTAGATTCCAAGGACACATCAGATTTATCCTTGAAAAGACTCTTGAATCATCAGTGGGATGTGCGAGTGGGTGCTTGGGGTGAATAGCGCTGTTATGTTTATTCATAAAACCAGAGCCTCACTGGGGTATGTCATCATTCCAAAACACTTGCCTAGCATGTGTGAGGCCTTCAGTTCAATACTCAGCCCTGTAGAATAAGACACATTAAAATAAAAATAAAGCCACCATTGAAGTTTCCACTCACACAAGTTTGGAAGGCTGGGGAAATGTTGCAGAGGACAACCAAGGCACTGTAGATCACTCTTACACAGTATCTCTTGCTCCCTGGGAAGGGAGTAAAGCTGAGTACCATGGAGGCGGAACCAACTGCTCTAATCTCAGTTTCATATATACATATTTTAACTGGAGGTTTAGATATGTAAGATAATTGAATTTCCTGAATGAAAGAAACCAGACACATAATCCTAGCATCTAGACAGGATCACATATCTTAACTTTCTTATAATACTTTAAATGGTCAACTCCTGTCACATTTGGAGAAATGTAAATCCTTTTCATAACAAATTGGTAGAAATAACTAAGCATCCCATAGAGGCATCATCTGCCCTAATAGGCTATATTGTTTATTTCTGGCCATACTACACCAAACATGTTCAATCTTGTCTAATAAGTTTCATTTAATCATTATGATTTTCCAATGCAAGTTTCTTATCCCCATAAATTCCAGTCAACATGGAAAGCTATTAGAAACAAAATGTTTCCCCAAATCAAGTGAAGTGTTAAGACAGAATGGGTATCAGGAATTCAGTAGAGATCAATGAATCCCACTGCATATATTACTGATGATTTTTGTATTTTTAAGTAGAGATTTCTAGGTTGGGGATTCAGCTCAGTTGTAGAGTGACTGTGTTGGAAGTACCAGGCCCTGAGTTTGGGCCTCACCCCTGAAAGTTTAAAATAAAATAAGATAAAGTGGACATGTCATGTTATGACTGACCCAGCCCCATCTCATTGGTCCTCACTTAATACATGCCCCATAAATGTGTGCCAAATTAAGATCTGATGGGTTAGAAGTGAGCTTTCAACTTGCCTGCAACGTAAATGTTGAAGTCCACTTACAATCTAGATGTGTTACCAATACCTTTCATGATAGTTTAGTTTCCAGAACTAATCAATATTAAGAAGAATCTCTCTCAAAGAAGAAATTTGTATTTTAGCCTTCTGCAAGTGGAGTGAGAAATGCTATTGACTATTGTAATATACTACATACACAAAACTGAATTATTTGATGTTATTTGGTGATAACCTCTCACCACAATGACCTCTTACCTTTGCTGTGGCAATGGCGGTACTGTCACTCTTCGGTGACACCTGCTTTCCTTGGGACCAACAGCTTGGTATGTGCCATGCTGCAGCAGATGGCTTGAGGCATGATGTGTTAATGGCAGTGATTACTTTATGAATAGTGACAGCTGATCAGGGACATAATAAAACAATAGTGGCTGCCATCCTGGAAAAGGTGCTAAATAGGGGTGACATGCTTAGTGAGGGCTATACTCCTGTCCTGAACCTCATTATCAAATCCAAAGGGACTCACAGCCTAGCCAGGCAGTGGCAGGCTCAAACATAGAAGAAAAGAAACAAAAACAAAAAACAAAAAACATCAAGCTCAAAGATCTCCTTCAATGTTAATTGCAAGGGGGGGTTGTGCAATCTGGGTTTTATTGCAGGAGGCATTTGGACAAATAACTGTGAATATGTCTTACCATGTTTAGGCCTCTAGTACTATCCCTTGAGCTTGGGAGCCAATGCTCACTTTTATGAAAGCTGGTTCCTGCCAGTCTTTATGAATGGCAGCCTCCATCCAGGGTAGAACTCACCATAGTAGAGCATGAGGAAATCAATGTTTGCATCTAATGGATCTAAGGAGTGATACTTTTCTGAAGAAAAAAAAAATCCGTATCTAATTTATGTCTCTAAAAGAAAAAAAAAATACCTGCAAAGGTCTCTCTTAGAGTGATTCATCCACTCTACTTACTAAATATGGCAGAGTAAGGCAAACAGGACACATTTATATCTGCAAGGTACGTGAGGGAGACATAACTAAACAGCCCATCACAACCTAAAACAATGAGCTAAGACTATCGTCTCTGTGGGGCGTAAGATTTGCATCAGGACTTGAGAAAACAATGCCATCAATTGGATCATTTGTGTATTTAAAGTTCAAATAAAATAAAGTCAATGTTCCAGTGAGTTGAACTTAACCCTCTGATTTACTGTGGCTTATCAACATAGCTCTTTAACTTTTTTTTAGTAAATCAAAGAAACATTCCATCTTCCCTAGCATGCCTGTTCTTTTGAGGATTTGGTGACTTTCTGCTCTTGTGTGTCGCTTGTCTTCACCCCTCCGTGCAAAACAGTACATCTACAAAAATATCTGAATGATCTAACATAAAAAAGAAATGCTACATGCAAAAAACTGCCTGCTCCCTTTGATGAGGAGTAAGAAGACATATTCAAATAAACTTTAAGCGTGATATCATTGTCTGTGAGCTGGCAGTGTTATCAGTGAGAGAGTGCTTACTTAACCTGTTTTTAAGATTGTGGGTTCTAGCCTTTCCCCATGTTCAATTCTCTCTCTCTCTCTCTCTCTCTCTCTCTCTCTCTCTCTCTCTCTCTCTCTCTCTCTCTCTCTCTGTGCATGTATGTGTGTCTGTGCATCTGTGTGCATGTCTGCCTCTCTGTCTCTTTATTTTTTTGTCTCTGTCTCTCGGGGGGTGGAGTATGGGTGGGTATATAATTTCTCATCTCCTTCTGGCTCATGTAAGTATGTGTATATATGCACATACGAACATAATATCTATATCCAAGTTCTGAGCAGAACAAATGAATGTGTTACCACCACCTGGGTTCTTCTGAGCTCATGACTCAAATGTCTGCCAAGGCCAGCTAGTGTCATGCAAAATTAATAGGCATCTCTTCTGTGTTCTGTGATCTGCCACCAATATTCTCTTTATAACTCTCAGGACCAAAACTAAGGGAACAGATGATAACAAGTTCATCCTACCCATTACAGGATCTTCCCAGAGTGACTATTAGGGAATTACTGTATTATACCTGCCCTGGAGACAGGAGAAGGTCCTGATGTATCCTAGTGATTTTACTTAACCTGGTAATTAGTTTACGTGGTTTTATAGAGATTTTATTGCTCTGGAGATGACAGGTTTTCTTTGCAAAATTACTTCTGATTGCCAGTCATTTCATTTCATGGTTTACAAACGACCTGATATATTGGGTAAAGGTCTTCATTTAAGATGATAGAAAAAGCTCTGTTTCTCAGTATGGGAGGGCTATTTTTGTACACTGTACCTTTGTACCTTTTTTTGTCAAGTATATTTTGGGTCCACATACAGAATAGAATTGTTTACAAGAAAAAGGCAATTTAGATGTAGGGCAAAGTTTTTTTAAGAATAGGTTTGCATACATAATGCATAGACCTGACTCAATAATTTCCAAGGCTTTAAAACTGTTAACATTGGATGTGTAAAAATATAACAACAACAACAACAACAAAATACAGGCTTATTAGTTTTGTGAACCGAGTATTTGTTGATCATCTTCTGTATCCCTCATACAGTTCTAGGTTTTGAGGGACAGCAGCAAAAATAAAATCTAATTCCCTTCTTCTTGAAATTCACATCTAAACAAGAGGAAGGGAAATCAAAGGGTGACTAAAAACAAGTAAATGCAAGCAGAATCGAGAATGACAGACCGACAGGCCTAGCTTCAGGAGCAGGGGCAATTGAAAAGGTTTGGCCAAAGCAAAGGAACAAGATATGTGGAAACCAAAGGAAGATTGTTCCAGAAGGAAGAATCAACATATTTGAGGGCACTAAAGAAAGAGCAGAGAGTTCTTAATGATGTGTTCACAGCATGGTGAACAGATAGCTCAAGATTGCCGCAGGCATTGAATTTCACAAATTCAATGGAGTTTTAAAAGGAAAGCAATCTCCAACTGAGTATCCAAATGGGTTGCAGATGCCTATAACTGCTGTGTCACTTCAGCTGGGTATAAAATTTCTGTGAGGCAGCAGGAAAAAAAGTACATGGTTAGAAAATCTTGTCTTACAACTGGAGAGATGGCTCTGCACTTGAGAGCATTTGACCCAGATTTATCTCCAGCACTCACATAGCAGCCCACGATCAATATAACTCCAGTTTCAGCAGATTTGAGGCCTTCTTTTGGCCACCACAGGCACTAGCCAAGCATGATATACACATACATTCTCACAGGCAAAAAATAAGTAAATAAAAAATGTCATAAATATGATATAAAAAATTTTAAAGAAAACATTACTTAGATTTCTCAGACACAAATAAGACAGTCTATGCACTAATTATCCCCAGTTGTGGTGGGTATGATACAGTCGGCTAGTAATATAAGATCCAAGAGGGGATAAGGGCTTTGTTACTCAGTTTCAGGAAATAAATGTGTCACCATTTACTTCATCTCCCTTTTTCAATTTGTTTCTGATATTAGAAATAGAGAATGACTACTCCTTCCAATGTCACACATGCATACATACACACTAGAGATAAAAGATTCTCTTTGGTCTTCTTAGCTACTTTTGCTTTTTTTTCCCTGCACCTGAGACAAAACAATTTTGAATTATTTTTGGTATTCCCAATGTACAGGAAATGTTTATATACATTAATGGAAGAATTTTTTTTAAATATACCCTGGAAAACATACAACCTTGTAATTTTTTTAATCAAACGGTATTATAATGCTTGTATTCTTAAATATGATTATTTGCCCCTGTGTGAAATGGCACTAAGAGGTGACCACATTATTATAAATAATAGAGACTCTTTAGTTCCCAATGCTCTTCCAGGGGTCACTGGCTCACAATATATTGCTCTACTCCCTTGTGATAAATATTTACACTGCTTCCAACTTTCTATTACTGTAGAAACACTTTGGTTCATAATATCTGTACATGGTTGCCTGTACCAGGGACCACTTTCCAGGTATATGCAGCTAATTTATTACTTCTTTTGCTAGACTATGCATCATCATGCCTTGACATCTCTTCCACCAAGAAGAAACAGAACCACAATAACACTGCCTTGGCTTGCTTAACAACCCCTCTTCAACTCTGCATTCAATTTCAAATTAAAAACCAATTGTTATCAGATGCAGCATAGTTCTAGTACAAGAGGGCATCTCTCCTCCACACTTTGACCTCCACTCACATTGCAGATGGCTTTCCAGGAGAATGTTGTCCAAGTAATGTTTCTCAGGCAGCCAAGAGAGACTTGGCCCTAAAGATACCTTGTGAAAGGACTGTGTGAGCCATGAGCAGTGCAGGATGGTTTCCAAGGAGGCATGGAATTCATAGTTGTAATAGAAAACATTTATTTGGCTACAACTAATCATCCTAACATATGTTAGCTCTTGTTGCCAATGTACTTCCTAATTAAGAACAACATAAAATCATAGGAAATCCTGTATCCTGTCTTCATGGGCTCTTAGTGTATCTTTAGGGCTCTGGCTTTATTTCTAAGGTATAACTACCAAAGAAAGAAAAAAGTTGATTCAAAAGTTCTGTTTTGCCAACCATGAACCATAGTGTCATTAACAAGATTAATGTACATTCCAGAAGACACCACCAAGCATTTTTTCTTCCTTTAAACAAATGCTGCAATTAAAAACTAATTTTAAATGAAAAAAAAACTAATAAGTGCCCCCCCAAATGAAAGGTCAGTGCCATTTCATTGGTGCAGTATTAACCATAACCAATATAAAACTGAAGTAATTAGGAAGACACTCTTCTCTCTGGGATAGCCTGGACCATTGGCCACTTTTGCATGTTTGGTCACATGAAGCCCATTTCAGGATGACTGGTGACAGGTAAGGTTCTATTTGATTTTTTAGGTTCTGCTTAAAGCCAAGTTCACTTGGCCCTGGAGGTGAAGCTGTGAGTCCTAGACCATCTTCCCCTCACAGATGGACACTGCATAATTACTCCACAAATAAAGTAATAGGTGAGATATTTAACTGAAACCACAAGATGGCTGGTGCAGTGGTCCACTGAGCATCTTAACTTTCTTTTTATTACTGCACAACCAAAAGCCACTTGGGAAGGAAAGGGTTTATTGCAGCTTCCGCATCCCATCACAGTACATAAGAGAGGGAAGTCAGGACAGGAACCCAAACAGTACAGGACCTGAAGGCAGGCGCTGATGCAAAGGCCATTGAAGAGTGCTGCTTACAGGTTTGCTCCTCATGGCTTGCTCAATGGCTTTCTGGTACAACTCAGGACCACCAGCCCACAGTGAGCCGGCCCTCCCAGATCAATTAGCAATCAAAGAAATGCACAGTCTTGCCAGCAATCCAGTCTGGCCATGTGTGTATATGTGTTTGTTGTGGGGGGGGGTTCTTAACTGAAGTTTCCTCTTCCAAACTGCCTCCAGGAGCACAGTGGCTAGCAGCCTGACTTCCATCCCTAGGCACTATATAGTAAAGCAGAGAATGCATTCCCCAAAGTTTCCCTCTGGTCCTTCACTTGCATGTCGTACATGTGCCACAACACCACTACACACACACACACACACACACACACACACACACACACACTAAAAATTTAGAACTGTAGAACCGCTAATGAGCACCTAACTTACAGTCTGGATGCAGTTTTCTAACTATGAAGCTAAACTGATCTTTCCCTTCTCACCACCAGGCTGCAAAGACATAGATTTGCTTCATTTTCTTGTAAGAAAACAGAGAGCAGCCACTCAGAAGTATTACACATCAACTTTCTGCCTCTCCTGTCATTTGACTTTTATTACATCATGCACTGGAACAGACTGACACCAGCAGGATTTGAAGACTTCTTCAGACATGTCTAGAGGACTTGCTAATGGCTTGAATGCTCCTGATCTCTCTGCTCCTTTCCCGAGCTCCACTTTGTATGCCTCTTGGTCTCTCCTGCTTCCAGGTCTATTTATTGCCTGTTGTTCTTGGCTCCATCTCACTTTCCATTTTTCACGATTAGTTCTTTATGATGGCGCATTTCCTTTCCTTCTCCCAGTGGTGGCTGCCAGCCCAGTTGTTCACTCTGGCCCTGCAGTTCCCCCTTTGCTAAAGAAACAAAAGCTACCTCCTGGCCTGGCTGGGGCTATCCAGCTGTTTCCGTTTTAAAATGTAAACTCTTCTCTATTCAGCGAAGTTCCTGGGTAAACCTGTCTCATTGTCCCAAGGAGTTGGTAAGAACATCATGAATTAAACTCTTTTCAAGAGAAAGGCATATATGAAAAGTGTGAGGTCAAGGAAGAATGATAAAAGAAGAAAGATTTTGGGGAGGGAAAAAAAGTCAATGCCCCAAACACATTTCTTCTTGATACCTCAATGCTCTCCTTGGCAGGTCTGAGTGACAGGTTGTTCCAGAATGTTCTATCAAGAAGTCTATCCTTCCTTACAGCCTCATTGGCTTCCCACTTTGCTTGCTGAACATTTCTCGGCCTCCACCAAAAGAGCTACTAGCATCGCCAACTTGGATGGTGTACGACTGGATGTGGAAAAGGTGCCAAGTCAAGGCGGAGCTTGCCCAGTCAAGTTACCATGATGCTTTGACTGTGTGAGCTGACTGAGTGAGTGAGCTCTTTAATCTCCAGCTAATGTCAGCAGATGAACCCTTCTTAACGCAGAGGAGGTCCCTCCAACAAAACAACCTGTTTACTCTTAAGCCTGAAAATCCCCCAAATATTTCTGGGTAAAAGAATGAATACATCACACGGTTATCACCTTATCAAAACAGAAAGGCTAATTCTTTTTCAGGTATTAAAGCTGATAAAGCCACAGGAGAATGAGAGCTTATCTCTACCCAAGCATTGTTTTAAAGATCTGGTTGATTAGACAGATGTTGGCACTGAGTGAAGCCTGAGAAAACCTCCTTTCTCCATAAACTATTTATTTTCCCCCATGAAAAATTTCCAGCAAGGGTTAGGGATATGGCTCAGAGCTACAGTACTTGCCTAGCACATGCAAGGCTCTAGGTCTGAGCCTAATAAACAAGTAAATTAATAAATTTCAGCAAAAGTATTTGTCACCATGAACAGTGGGAATCATCAAATAAAGCAGTATGGAGCCAGAAAAAAAAAAAGTTTAATATAAAGTATCAGATGAAAGGA
Organism: Cricetiscus sungorus; assembly: GCA_030556225.1. Classification (NCBI taxonomy): domain Eukaryota; kingdom Metazoa; phylum Chordata; class Mammalia; order Rodentia; family Cricetidae; genus Cricetiscus; species Cricetiscus sungorus. The sequence continues at coordinate 36,297,548 of JANBXA010000007.1, read as the reverse complement.
GATCACATATAAACAATTTTAAGTAAGATAGAATTTAATATTTCTATTAGAAAGGAATGGGTGTATGGTGGGTGTCTATCACTAAAACAAACACAAAATGCATACATATGTATAAATGACATGTACATCCACAGTAGCTCATGAGGTAGATAGTGAGGAAGTTAGAAGTCTTTGAAGGCAGGGCTCAAAATGCTCCAAGATGAGCCCTGGAACCCTGTGCTGTGGAGCCTCCCTGCTACAGAGACACTACAGAGGGCTCCCCAGTCTTAAGAGGAAGAGGAAGAAAGCCTGAGGAGGAAGGTCAATTTAGCTGATCTCAGTTTTTCTGCCATATTCTCTGAAAAATAATGTCAAAGTCTAGCAAGATGGCTCAGTGGATAAAGGCACTTGCCACTAAGAGCAACAACTTTAAGTCAGATCCAAAGAACCCATATGGTCAAAGGACCCTCTTGCAAGTTGTCCTCTGACCTTCGTACATGTGATATGCTTGTTCCCCCTACACACACACACACACACACACACACACACACGAAATAAATAAATCAATGCAATATTTAAAATGTTATAATAGCAATAATTTTAAAGTCTGCACAGTAAAGAAAGCCACACCCATCTCTTATTACATGTTTCTGAGCCAGTGTCTAGGAGACCAAGGACAATCTTGCAGACTTAAGACCTATCAGGAAAAGAAAATAGACATATCATAGATTCCAATAGACATTAACTTGCATGATGGTAATATTTGTATATGCCCCACCCTGACTATTGCCATCAGAGCCCCGAATTCTGTTAAGCATGGCTTCTACTGCCTGTCTGAATTGCCTGTCTATGCCCCTTCTGCCTCTTGTTTGCTTCAAAGCTCTGACTTACAACACACCCGATTACAACTGCTGGACTCTGAGACATTGTCCCTGAAGCAGGTCATGACCTCTGTATTGTTTGTTCCTCTGGCCCCCAAAGAAATAATGGTCTGAGGTTCACCTTGGCCTCAGCTGCCCACAGGTCACTAGGCCAGAGGCAGGGAAGACCCTGATCTCAGGGTCTGTGGAGGGGGCTGTGCACAAAGATTAATTTGAACTTAACCTCTGTCTCTACTCCACACCCTATCACCTGGGTCTACAGCGTAGCAACATAGGACAAGAGCCCCACAACTTTGTCACAAAATCTCCAAATCTGCAGTGGGAAAAATATTGAATATAGAGGCATTTCTCAATTGTCTCTGTATTATAGATGAAAATACTTAATTTTCTGGGTTTAACTACTCCTAAATGTACTAACTTATACTGAAAGTTATAGCGTTGAAAAGAGAAATGCTCCTTTCTTATGGCCAGTTTAGGCTCCTTTATTGCTAATAATAGGACAACAGAGAGGTACTTGATTGAGCACAAAGGATGTATAAAGTTTTTGAAGCATGACCTCCAGGGCTTCTGAACACAGATTCCTTCCATTCTCTTTGCCAGGGCCTACAAACTGTTTCCACCATCTTTAATTTTGTTTTCTTAACTACAGGCTCTGGGGAGATGGTTCAATCTGAAAAGTTTGTTATACAAACATGCAGACTAGAGTTTGATCCCAGACATTGAGGGGAAGAGCCAGACACAGTGGTTAAGTCTTGGACTTTCGGTACTGGGGAGAATCTCTGAGGCTCACTGGTCAGCTAGTCTAGCCAATGGGTAAGCTTCACACCCAGTAAGATCAAAAAAATCACATGAAGAGCCAATGGCCAATGCGGAAGATGCTGAATATTGACCTCTACGTTTCCATACCACAGATGTCTACAAAAATACCCACATGAACACACACAGACACACACACACACAGAGAGAGAGAGAGAGTCAAATAATTATCACATACCAAATTATATACTTATTAAGTACCAAAGTTACATATCAAAGTTATATAGCTCCAAATTATATACTTACTAAGCCACACAAAGATGTCTCTAGGATGGAAAATGAATTATGAATTCGTATCCAATGATGATAAGAGGATGTGCCTACAGGCTACACGTGCCAATGATTTGCAATAGTTTAAGGAAAGGGTTGGAGTTGTCTAGTATATTCCCAGGGTAGCTAGGCATCATCAGCCTTCCAGTTCATATGATCTGAAGCCATGAATGGTGACTGAATGTTAGCAACCATTCCTACATCACACTAAATAACATGGTCAATTTGAATACTGATTTTATCATCCTATTTTCACTGAATCTCTAAATTTATTTTTGATTTGTAGTTGTAGAAAAGCAATAAGCTTAAGATGTGTTTGCCCACTTTGGAGTTTTCCCATATTTAGGAAACATTAGAATATAATATCAGTTAAATCTCAAAAGAAATTAAAAGTGGGGGGGGGGAATAATGCAAGAGAGCTACACTCATAGAGTGCTTGTTTAGCAACCAGGAAGTCCTGGGTTTGAGTCCCAGGACTTCATAAACCAGCATGGCCTCTGACCACAGCATTTGCAAAGTAAAGGCAGGAGGCTCTAGGTCATGTCAGCTATATAGTGAGTTGAAGGCCAGCCTGAGCTACATAAGACTCTGCCTCAAAACAAAACAGAAAAGAAAGCGGAAGGAAGATTGGGAACATCCTGAAAAGAAGAGAGTAAGTGGTATCAAACCCCCTTGACAATGCCTTCATAAGTCTAAGAATCTCCGACTCCTAACATTTCTTGTTCAAGTGCTTCAAAGCTAACCTGTGCTATTACTTCAAAGCTACACAAAGAGATCACCTAAACAATAGCACTCATTGTGTACCTAGCCCCTTCCTTCTCCAGGCACTTGTGTTTGAATGTGAGGAATCTAGTTTATTATCTGCTAGTTTCAAAGAGCTGTGGTCATAAAGGCGTAAGTACTCAAAGTAAGGCTCGCACACAATTAGTAAAAGAAATGAAATCATTATGTGTTGCTGTCCTCATGGCTGAGACTGAATACCTGACAAGTAGCAACTTAAAGGAGGGAGGGTTTTTTCTACCTCACAGTTTAAGGAAATGCGTAGTCCATCACTGTGGCTGGTGGCCCGGGGTATGCGGCAGCTGGTCACATGGCATCACCACTCTGGAAGCAGAGAGCTGCAGACAGGAAATGAAGAGGGCTTGAAAACCTCAGGGCCTGTCCCCAGTGAGCCACTTCCTCCAATGAGGCTCCACCTCCTAAAGCTTCTGCAAGCTTCCAACGCAATACCAGGAGCGAGAAACACCAAATCTAGCCACATGAGTCTCTGATGGACAGCTCAAGCCCCTGAACATTACAAACACATAAAACGGTGTGGGGGGCTGGTGAGGTGATCTCTCTATGCTTTTCTTTCAGATGAAAATAACTTTGGGGATAGTTTTGCTACTCTGATGCCAGAAAATGTTTCATGTTCCACGTTCCAATTGGCATGCTCCTCAACCAACTCCCTTCGTTTAACTTCCGAGCTACTCCAGGGAAACCGACTAATTCTTAATATCGGAACAAACAAAGCATAATTAGGAAGGCAAACTTCTAAGGGGGAAATCGTGTGGCAGATTCCCAAGCCAGTTTATAGGATTTTTGCCACTACCACTATTGGCATTTTCCACCTTCCCTCTCCGTTTCACGGGTAATCATGAGTGGCCTGTAATTAAACAATCCCTGGTACCTGGCAGCCAGAGAGTCCCTTGAGAATTGCTTCCCAGGTGCCTGTAATAAGCCTAGCTTTTTAAATTCACCACGCTTTTTGATGCCCCTCTTCGTGCTCTTCAAACGGCAGCAGATCGAAGGACTCTCACCCTTTGATCTGGAAGGAGAACTCTGGTTCTTATGTGAAACCACATCTGGGCTCAGTAGTTCCTTTTGTACCCTTGACCATTTACCCTACCCCTTCAGGAGCAGGGCCAGAAATGAAAGTTTGAAGGTTATGATTCATAGCGTTATCACCAAGCACTGATTGATGATTTTGTCCAGTGAGGTCCAATAAGAGTGCCAAGTACTCTTTTCTCTATTTCTAACAAAACCTTGGTAGGCTTACCACATCGGCATGGTTACTTCTAAATTTCATTTGCCAAATCTCTGTTTCATTCAACTAGCAATCACTTCACTTTAAACACACTTCTTCTGTCGATATTCAGGTGTTGCTATTTCAAATAAATAAGATGCTTATTAATCTTCTAAAAGTTGCAAGCCTTGATCCCAACCTATCTCATAAAGAGGATAGACAAGAGGTTGGGCATGGTAATACACTTTTAATTCCAGTAAAAGCAAGAAGATCTCTGTGTTTTTGAGACTACATAGAGAGCTCCAGCCCAGACAGGGCAACACAGTAAGACCCTATCACAAAAAAACAAAACAAAACAATACAATACAAAAAAAAAAAAATCAAAGAAAACAACAAACAAGAAGAACAGATAAGATTGCCATGTACTGAACTGCCCTGAGTGTCTTATATCACACTCTTAGAAGAATAATTTTGTAATTAGATTAGGTCAAATTAACTTAACTTTCTACAAATCAACAATTTCTGTTTGGAGTTACTGGACACCAAGTATCTAATCAACCCATAGCTTAAATTCAAAGATGTCACATTGAACTTGTCTTAGTTTTCTTGTAGAGTAGGGGGACAAAAAAAAAAAAACCCACCAGGAACCACCTGCTGCTCCTTTTCCTAACATGATTGCCTCCATCTCTGCCCCTTCCCCCACAGATCCCCTATTTGAAATGCACTAAAGGCAAAATTCTATGGGGACCCTAATAAACAGGAGACAAAAAGGAAGGGTTTCCAGGAATGAGAAGTACATACAACCTCGAAGATCTGGATGTAGATGAAACTGTAAAGGAGTCGTCCATTCTTCCTTTTTTAAGAATACTTCTCCACTTAAAATGTAGATTTATGTCCAGACCTCTCTTCTCTTTCTCTCTCTCTCTCTCTCTCTCTCTCTCTCTCTCTCTCTCTCTCTCTCTCTCTCTCTCTCTCTCTCTCTCTCTCTCTCTCTCTCTCTCTGTGTGTGTGTGTGTGTATGTGTGTGGCCACATATGTGTGGTTTCGGCCTTTTCTCCGGAAAGTCAGAGTTCTCTCAGAAGGATTTAACATCTTGGAGGTCAGGTAGAGAAGTAACTAATAGCAGAGACAGTGAACTGGATCCCAATTTATTTCCATCACTTAGCAGCCTAGTACTCTGAGCCAAACCCTGCTCTTACCTTCTTCCCGGAGAACAATTGGCAGCACCAAATGTCATAATTCAGCTAAAGCACTGTGCTTGGTACAGAGTAGCTTATTCAATAAAAGGCAGAGAGTTTATGATTACCATTACTAGTGTAGACAGCCTGGGATGCAGGTGACAGGCTAACTAGGAGTCAGCACTCAAACTCTATGTCCATTACATCAGAGTAAATGTGTGTGACTTGTGGTCATCCCCTGGCCTATTTCATCTACATGACACTGCTGCAATAATTCTAAAGTGTCTTATGATGAACAGACCTTTTCCAAGGTTTATGGTATAATCACCCACCTTGCCCTCTTCCTGTATACCAACACACACACACACACACACACACACACACACACACACACACACACACACACACCACACACACACACCATTTACTGTTTAATTGCCTAGATGTGTTAGTTTCCTAGAGAGATAACTATAGAACTAAATATAGCCCTGTCCTTCCAACCAACAACTCTAGAAAGTACCTTAATTGTCTCCTTTCCAAAACTTGACTTCCAGCCTTATAAGAAATGAGAACCAAGGGTACTCTATAATAGAATGTTTAGCAGCTGTCATGTTGTCCATTGTTGCTAAGGTTTTGTACACTGGCCCTCAATCCTTGTTTCATTCACAACTCCCATAGAGAAATCTGAATCCTGTACACAAGTTCTGCATTTATTTATGAGCCAGGATAATTCTAAGATTACCACTTTGAAAACTGGAAGAGCAGATTTTGATACAGTTACCAAGGAGATCACTGTTGAAAAGAGGGCTGTAGTCTTCCTCTTTGGTGACAAGGTTAGGGAAAGGTGCTGTGGCTGATCTCATTAGCAAAACACTACACTGATTAAGTGAATTCTAGAATGAGAACTGATATGCTGTCTTCTCCACTCCAACACAGTACCCTCTCTTCCTCCCAATGTCATGTCTTTCCATACAAGGGACACTTGGCCCAGGAAATGCCTCTCAGTCATAGATAACAGAGAACTCCCATGCCAAAGAACTTCCAGGCCAGAACACACAGTGAAGAACTCATGTCATTCTTGAAAAATCTACCAGCATACATTCATAAGCTGTTTGTCTCCTATTTCTTGGGTGACCTTTAGGATCCGAAAGTATTCCTTTGTGTTAAAGCAAACACAAACTACTCTGCAAGCATCATTCAAGAACTGAAAGATTCTATTAATCTCATGTCTTAATTGTTATAAAGAAAGGGAAACAAGGGTGCCTTTGTTTTCTGGATGAGCACATGCTTCTCTACCCAGTGGCCCATAATGCTGGCATTTGCCTTTTGAGTTGCAGGCATCTCTGTGTCTTCGGGACTTCAGAGTAGCTCATTCCCAGATGTGAAAGGCACAGGATAAAATCAAAGTGTGCTGCTTGATCCAGACTGAAGGAGATTTCTGCCACTGATCTGTGAAGTTCATCCTGTAGAGTACCTTCACATGAGCATTAATAAATAATAAATATGTGTTTTTCCAAACTAAAAGAGCCAAGTGGGTGGGCCCTTCTGGAAACCCACACACACCACAATTCTGATCACGAATAAGCAATCAAAAAAGAAAGAAATGTGTCTTGCAACTACAAAACTACAAAAAAAAAAAAAAAGAAGAAGAAGAAGAGGAGGAGGAAGAGTAGAGAGAGAAGGAGGAAATCAATGAAATTGAATAGCATTCTATATACCTACTATGTGTGGAGAAATTGAATTATAGCATTCAATATGCCTACTCTGTGTGGGGAAACTGAATGTAACATTCTGTGTACCTACTCTGTGTTGGGCATGAAGAGTCTAGCCATGAAGAAAAAAGTAAGAATTAGCTCCTGTCTTCCAAATGTTTACATTCTGCTGGGAAAGAATGAAAACAAGTCTTGAAATACCTATAGAACATGCTGATTGCAACAAGTACTCTAACAGAGAGCGAGATGGATGGAGACAAAAATAATTCCATAAACCAGGGAAGCATTTGAGATGGGCCTTAGAAACCCAGGAAATGTGAACTTCAGAGGACAGCTGAATAAGCATCCTGGTTAAAAAAAAAAAAACTAAAGGTGATAACAGACTCATCAGGAAATGAACAGTTCAGAGACTCCCAGATTTAAAATAAAATTACATTCTAATAAACCCATGATAAATGAAAATATAAGAAATATGTTTAGTAAAGATAGCTTGCTCAAATAAACCCATGATAAATGAAAATATAAGAAATATGTTTAGTAGAGATAGCTTGCTCAATATCTATGTTTGTACCCACCTACCTTAGATACACTCAGACTATCTATAAACCTCCAACTAAGCAAAAATAATCTAACACAAAGCCTATTTTATAATGATGTGTTGATTAGCTCCTGTCTGCATTTTATTGAATGCCCATATCCAAAATACTGGCAGCACAGAATAGTATAAAGTGTCTAGTGGTTTCTATCCAGTAGCATGTGGCTGGCAGAGACGTGGCTCACTGGGGCTACCCAGCATTCTAAGAGAGAATATACCACAGTCACTAGCATGGGAGATTAAAGTAGAGAACTAAAAGCACATTGTGGACTGAATGCTATTGATTTCACATCATCATGATGTCAGGAATATGTAAGTAATGCCAGACCTGGTGATACACAACTGTAGTTCCTGCTACTCAAGAGGCTGAAGCTGAGGAACAAAAGGGGATCTTACTGAGAAGTTACTGAGACTCTTAGTGAGCTGATGGCTTTTTAATATTCTAGAAGGTGGTGTGAAGGAATTAACATGAAAATATTTTGAATTGAATATTAATAATTTAACACAAAAAAATTAAAAATAAAGGGCAGCAGGGGATACAGCTCGGTAGTAAAATGCTGAAGTCAATCCTCGGTAAATAAGAACAAAAGAAAAAATTCATAATTAGACCTTTAGTGAAAGACAGATAAGATTTGGGTGCGTTCAGGGTGGTATGTATACAAAGCACAGCAAAGTATCCGAGAATACAAGAAAGAATAATTGTAAATGCATGCAAAAAGAGAGACAACCGAATACTGGAGAAAACTGGATACTGGGCATTTCTCAACCTTGAGATAACATGGTCATAGAAGATAGCAGGCAAGATAACACAGGGAGCAGAGACCCAAATTATAGGTGAGGGCACATCCTTCTTCATTGGCCAGACAATGATTGTGTACCAAGGCATGGGGGCACCATGCATGGGCTGTTTCATTCTAGTTCACAGGTACACACTCAGAGTTCATGAACAGCAAGAGAAGAATCAAGAGGGCTTCGGGAACTGGGAGCGTATTGGATGTACAATGGAGGAAGGGAAGCGGAGCCAAGTTTTGTTTAAAAAAAAAAAAAAAAAGAGGGAGTAGAGCAGGGAAGTTGATGACAAAATGGAGGAAAGTAAGGCAGGGATGTCCTGGAAGGGAGGGGTAACCCAGGGCAGGCTCACAGTGGAGATGAACAAGCCAGAGCTGATGCAGGTGTGAGTTAGCCTTCTGTAAAGAATGTAGCTTCCAGGTGGAAGGAATCGGGGCATCTGACAAGAGACAAAGCAGAAGGAAAGCCTGAGTTGGAAAGAGTCAGATCGAAATAGATGGGCATTGAGGACAGAGGGAAAGCCAACATAAAGGGAGAGCTGATGTGTTTAGAATGTTCTAGAAGGTGTTAAAAGATGAACAGTAAGAAATTTTAATTTTCACACAATCTCTGGTAAATATGGAAATATCTAGAAAATTATTCAGGACTGGGGAGATGGCTCAGCTGGGAAAACACTTGTGTCACCAGTCAGATGGCCAGAACCTGTGTGAAAAGCATGATATGAGGGTGGACACTTGGAATCCTAGCAGTGTCTAGGCAGAGATGGGCAGATCCTCCGGGCTCATTCACCATCCAGTTCAGCTTACAAGGCAAGTTCCAAACCAAAAAGAGACCTCAATTTAAAAAAAAAAGTGACTAGCACAGCTTAGTCTCTGACCTTTACAGTCACACACGATGTGTATTCCATTATGTATGCACGCACGCGCACACGCGCATGCACGCGTGCACACACACACACACACACACACACACACACACACACACACACACACACACAAAGAGCTCACAGTGTTACATGTCTATCCTATCCAGAGGGGCTCATTTCAGCTGATCAATATTAAGAAGAGGCTAGAATTGAGCAAGGTTTGTTTTCTCAGTATGAGTTGCCAAATTACAATTCCTCCTTTACAGAAAGGCACCACAGAACTAATGTCAGCTGCATAGGGAGTGAGCTCACAGGTCATCACTACACAGAGGATCCAAAACTCTTGGGACTGAGGATGCTACTTGCTCCCTGTTTCTAGATTGTAAATAACACAAATTGGTTGATTTGCACTCCCCACCCTGCCTTTGTGTGTTTGTGTCTGTGTGTGTGTGTGTATGTGTGTGTGTGTGTGTATGTTTGTCTTTCTCTCTCTGTCTCTCTAACCCTGACTCTCTTTCTCTCCCTGTCTCTATCTCTGACTCTATCTCTCTCCCCGTCTCTGTCTCTCTCTCACACACACACACACATACACACACATAACCATACACACCCTCCTACTCTCCCCCACCCTTACAATTGCTAGACTCTCTATATTCTTGAAGCAAAAGTTTAATGCACATATTTCAATGTGTCCACCAGGATGCACTGCTTTGTGGTCTCCACTCAGCAAAGGACAAGCATGAAATTCTGAGTGGAGTTAACACTGCTAAACTGAATCTGAAATTGTGAGACTACGTGCCCTAAGATTTATCAAGACTGGGAGTTGAAAAATTATAATCCAGGTGCCTGGCTTTCTCTGGGCAGGTTACTCCCCTCTCTCCACTCCCATGCACTGCTGCCTACAAGCTTATTTACAGAGTCAATTAACAAAAGATAACCTCCCATTGTGTAACCATCAATAAATCAATCGTGTTAATACTATCTTGGAATGTCCCCCACCATTGACGTTCATATTGTTTACATTAGACACTTGAGAAAGCCAGAGCCCTTGAGTTGGCTTGTTCCAAGTTAATGGATTCTGGAGTAGCCATTATTACATATTACTTTCTTTACAAAATATTTGAAGTTGCTCTGAGGTTCACCTGCCTTACCCACATTGGCAGGGCACCCTCCTCCCACCCAGCAGGATCCAATCTCTGCAGCAGAGTCTGTTGACTATTTAGGAGGGTAAACATTTATGAGCAGCCATAGAGCAATCGCTTAGGGTACACCTCCTTCTTTGTGATGTGAATAATGTATTTCCACCCAGCCCAGCCCCCTACTGTCAGCCACCCTCAACAATCTAGGGAATCAAATTAATCTTCAATTACGTGAAAGAATCTTAGCAGCTAGCACAGCTCAAGTTACCAAGTCACTTACAGTTGTGAGCCCTTCAGGCAGAGAGCACCCCAAACACAGGGCTTTTCATAATTCCCCTCCCTCCCTAATAGATTCCCAACCCCACGATCATTTCTACATGACGGAAACCTCAAACATGTTGACTAATAGCTTTTAAAATGAATGCAAAAGTAAATCTTGGTGCAGAACGCCAATGGGTTGAACTTTGCCACTCCAAGCAAGAAGTGGAGTCTACCGTTTTGTTTTGTGTTTAGTACTTCCTCTTTAATGACACCAGACATACATAGAGAACTGGTTTTTCCCTTAGCAGAGACACTCTTCTCTGCTTTGAGGCCAAGGAGTTTGCTGAGGCAAGAAATGTGCGGGACTGAGAAGGAGGGCGGGGGAGGGAGACCCCGGTGGTGGAACGTCTGAAGTTTCAGATTTCAGAGCTGGCTGCAGACCTGGGCAAAGTTCACTGCTCCCTCTTCACGACAGGCTACATACTTTTCAAGTTCCCACTTGCTTCTTAGAGAGGGAAAAATGTGGCCTGGGAGTTCAGGTTGCTAAGGACGAAGGAGTGGAGCCAATTTAACCATGCATTCCTTTCCTGAAAGATAGGCTGCTGCGTTGTTGTTGTTTTCTCACTGTAAATACCAGAAAGTCTTGATCCTCCCCACTCTAAGTAAATACTTCGGCTGCAACTTTGAAGCTATATTCCTTCTAACTGTGGAAAAACAGCTACTTCACTCCCTTGCTTTTTCCTGCCTAAGGCTTGACAAAATGGAATATTATTCTACCATGTTGCACATCTTCTTAGACACAGGCTTTATTTCTCTCTTGCTGATATTGGGTAATTATAATACACGTGACTACTGGATAATAAAAGAAAGCAAGAAAGCTCTGGTTGTTCCTAGTCCTTTTTTTTTTCTCCTCTCCTTTTCTTTTAACCCTCATGATATATACATCTCCCGCAGGGTGTTTTGAGGAGGGTGAAGGAAATAGACAGGACTTGGGAAAGAAAAACAGACATCTAATTACTGTTTCTTCTAGACCCCTCTGTGACACTACACTGAAAGTTCCAGTGGACATGCATGACCTTAGAACGTGCATGCCCTAAAGTTCAAAGTTCATGCCATCAACTTGTTTGTGCAATAGACCTCTTGATTCTCCTCAAATATAAAGAGCATTTTCAGATTTTTAAAAAAGAAACAATGGGCATTAGTATGTGGTTCTTACACAAGAAGGTGAAATAATTTCTAAATGTATTGTTAGAATATTTTGTATATAAAAAAAAATTGGATCAGTTCAGCATTTGGTCCATACCAGTGTATCACTTTACATTATACTTTAAAAAAGCACTGTCGTATGGAGAAAGCTGTGCTTACTAAAGACAAAATGTAGAAAGTCAATTAGGAGACCATCCTCTTTACACAAAACATCATTGTTCCTATGGTACCTGGGCACTCCCATTCTGGGGTCAAGCCAGAAAATGGTGAAGAGTCAACTCAGATCCTTTGGTCCTTCAACAAGCACACAGAACCTTTGAAGTATATGAAGTGATAAAGCTTTAACATGGTTACCCCTTACCCAGTTGCTTTGCATGGGTTCCCCTCCACCTTAACTTCCAGTGAGCTGCTGAGGCATGCCACCAACTTCCCCACTTGCTATCACTTGGTTTTCCTTGCAACTTGTCATTTTAGTTTTGTTTTGCTTGCATATTGCCTTCTGCCACCACTGCCATGTTTCCTATGTGATAAACACTCATCCACCATCAGCTCATGTTTCCCTCCATGATGTTTCATGGCCCTGACAGCTGCTCACATAACTATCCAGGTATTTACATATCTACATCAGTACTAGAGGTGTTCACTATCTTGCCACCAGGGCTTTTGAATATAGAAAGTCTGGGACCAACATTGTTCTAGATTCCTATAGGAAAGCATAAAGATATCCCCAAATGTGATTTTACAAATGAGCATGGTTTGACTATCTAATGTTACTTACATTGTATGAGATTGTGTATCATAATAGCAATATTCCAGCTATTGTAATATTCCACATGGGAACAGTGTTGAAATGCTGCTTTTCCACATCAGATCCTGATTATCAACAAAAGGAGCAACAGGCTGGGTTTTCTACCATCTGTCCCTTTGCCTTCTCATCTGAGCAATGGAAATGATGCTATGAAAAGCTTTACAGGTCTTTTCTGCTGTTTGATGACTCCAGGTGCGTTTATTGCTACTAGACACTGGTGCTATTGTCCCAGCCAGATAACAAAAAGGAAGGTGTCACAGCCAAGGAAGGAAATAAGACAGACAGGACATGGAGAATGGATGTCAGAATAAGCCAGTACAGTAATATAATACACCTGTGACAAAGGGGGATGAGAAGAAATGGAGAGCTCCTGGTGTGCATTCTACATCAATTGGTCTCTTCTCAAGGCTTGGCATCAATCATGATGGGCTTGAACTGCCCATGACATCAGTCACATGATGTCACAGTCACATGATCAGTCACAGAAAAATCATAAACCATTCCTCAGTTTAATTGTGGCCAACTAGGTGTGACTACAACCCACAGGGATAGTGATGTCCCTGTCTAGTGCATTGACCTGAACACATTTCCCTTTACAAAGCAAAGATCACTAGGCATCTCATGTTCTCATGAAGCAACAAAAAGTTAAAGTAGAATTACAAGCAGGCAGTGTCTGCATAAGGCCCTGTAGTTAATAACGCACTCAAGACAAAAGGACAAGTTCAAATAGAAACTCCTACCTTATTATTTGAACCATGCTATTATTAATGGCTAGAAACATGGTGCTGTTTCTTCTCAAGTTTCAACACAGGTGAGCCACAGAAGCACTGGACAGTAACTTAGAAAGAATGATAGTTGCTAGTAAAAGGAACAGTCCAATACATCCATTATTCCAGCCCATGGAAAAGAGGGACCCATTCAATAAAATACACACACTGTTCTAGTTCTCATGTAAAGTGTCTTCCCCTTGCCCATAGGTCCATAACTTAAAGGCTTGGTCCCTGTTTTGTAGTGCTACTGGAAAGGGCTTTGCATACCTTTAAGAGGTTGGGCCCAACAGATGGAAGCCAGGTCATGGAGAGTACACCTGGGATACTGGGACTCCCAGCTCACTAGTGTGCTCCAAGTCCCCCTTTCCTCCATCCCACTCTCTAATTACTGTTCTTTCTCTCCTCCCTGCCCATCAATACATAAGCAGCTTCTTCCAGCACACAGCCCTACCATGACAGGATGCCTCACTTACAGATTATGTGTTGAACCCTCTGAGTCAAGATAAATTTTCCTCAGAGGTTGATACCCTCAAGTATTTTGTGACAACAACAGACAACTGATCAGCACACGTCTGTATCGCCTCTCAGTGACAAGACCAAGACCAACCATGATGATAATGATAGTGACAAAGATGTCATCCCCTGCTCTCCGGATTTTCTATAAACTCACTTATTAAACTTTGAGGATACCTCTAGATATCTGGTTCTATGATGAATCTTATTTTTGGATGAACTCCTGGACACAGAATGGTACTCACTAATCTGCCCAAGTTTATGGAGTAGACTGACCATAACAGGGGAGGCGAGCTACACAGGGCAGGTGTGGACTACCTTTAAACCTTGTGCTACTAAGAAGGGAAGAGGAAATACAGCTAGTAATTCCATTTGAATTACTCCAATTGCTAGAAGGAACTTTAGTGTTTTAGTAAAAGCTACTTCCTTGAGTCTTCATATATAGTCCACTAGCCTTAGAGAGAATAATTAGTACCTTTGGGGAAGACAGTGAAATAGCTCTGTTGGTAAAGATGTTTGCCTCCAAGGCTGATAACCTGACTTCAAACCCCAGGAACTAGGAGAGAACCAGTTCTAGCAAGCTGTTCTCTGACTGCCACATGCTTTCTCTAGCAGAAGTGTACCCTCTATTTCAATAAATACATACATATACAAATACATAAATAAGTGTAGTACAATTAATAATCATCATCCCTCTTCTATTTGATAGCTCATTATATATAAATATTAGCAAATATAGCTTATCTTTTCATGTGAGTGCTGTGATTAGAATAAATTTAAAATTTCTTAATGGCTAGGGAATCAAATCAAATCAAAAGAAAACAGTACTAAGTGATACTTGAAAATATGAAAATAAAATATGAGCATCCATGAATAAAATTTTGTTGGAATGTAATCAGACTTTGCATAGTGCTTATGGCTTTCATTTACTTAACTTCCAGTAGAATTAAGTAATGACAACACAGACTTTATGGCCAGTGAAATTTAGAATATTTACTTTCTGGCGAGTCATAGAAAATGTTTGCAGACACCCATTTTAAAGAGTTTTGGTAGTTCTCACTCCTGTTCTCTCCTAAAATGCTTTTTAGGAAATGCCCTGTTCATTTCACCAGATTGAACTCAGGTCTTTTTCCTCTCATGGTAAGCATTTTACTAACTGAAGCATCTCTCCACCTCCCAAAAGTGTTATTTTTCTTTTCTTTTCTTTTCTCTTTGTTATAGTAAAATTTCTCAAGTCATCCAGCATTTTGTCTTCCTTGGGATGCTGGCCTATAACTTCTTAGCATTTCATTTGTAACACACATACTCTATGCCTCTTAAACTCTATGCCTCTTAAAATGGTAATTGGAGATACACATGCAATTCATTCTCAGCAGTATTAGGTGAACCAGAAAGTTTTCAGATTGTTTTCATGGTATACTTCTAGGATTATGAAATTTAAAAACAGATAAAATGAATCTATTACAAAAAAAGCTAACAACACTATAGTAGTTTGGGGGGGAAATGGAACAAGAATTATCTGTGATGGGTCTCAGGGGATCTCCTGGGTTGATAGAAATATTCTAGATCCTGATAGCTATTTGAGCTCTTCAGTTGTATGCATTTGGCAAATTCAGTCAAAATGTGCACCCCTGACTATCAAGATAGCAAGATGGCTCCGTGGATAAAAGTATTTGTTTGTCAAACGAGACAACAAGTGGAGTTTGATCTTCACCCTCTGCATGGTTCAAGGACAGATTCTATCCCTGCAAAGTTGTCCTTTGACCTTCACATTTGTGCAATGGGGTATGCACAGGTGTGCCCATGAACAGAGATGTACAAACAGTAAATAAATAGTGCAAACATTAATAACAAAACTCAAAATATACACCTATACATTGTACACTGTACTATTGTACTTCAGAATAAGAAACCTTTTAAATAAATACTCTACCCTAATGAGTGATCTACGTATGCATCTCTGTCTGGTGCCTTCTGTGGAGCCAATTTTCAAATGCACCAGGAAGTACAGGTCATCGGAAGTTCTGATACTGAAGCAGATGGCAAGATATGAAATGGAGCAAAAAGAGAAGTGTTCATTGTGGAAAGGAAGAAAGTGCAGAACATCAATATTTACCATCTAAATTCTTGTAACTCCTGTGCTTAAATTGTGTAAAGGTAAAAAACTTTTATGCTCATTAGTGTGAGCATGCTAATGACTTCACAGGTTGAGGTCTACTTCAAAACTTAATAAATGATAGACATTAAATATGCACAATTTATTTTTGCCAATCATGCAATAAATAAAAGTATGTTTTAAAAAGTGAAATCAGGGCTGTAAAGATGGCTCCATAGGTAAGAGCACTGGCTGCTCTCCTAGAGGACCCAGGTTCAATTTCTAGCACCCACAGGATGGCTCACAACCATCTGTAACTCCAGGGTATCCAATACCCTCTCCTATCCTTCTCAAGCACTGCATATGCATAGTACACAGGCATACATGTGGGCAAAATAAAATACACATTCTAAAAATAAAATAAAATGTGAGCTCATATCAGATTTTACCATTGTCATAGAAATCGTCTATAAGTGACTCTTCAAAAAAAAAATCTACAACAAAGTAGGGAAGAGAAATATGAACCAAACTCCTCAAAACGTAGCACAAATGACTATTGTCCCTTTCCTTGGCCATATTCGTGCTTGAGTCTGGTTTGGTTTGGTTTGAGATAGAGGCCTGCTCCCATAGCCCAGGTTGGTCTAGGCTTTTGGTGTTTTTGCTTTAACCTCTCTAATGATTGGTCATGTTAGTTTTTATTTTCCTTAAATGGATCTTAAGTACATCTTACTTGAGATTAATCCCTAAGGTACACTGGATTTAATAGGAGTTTATTCTCCAGTAGAATCTAAGTCCATGGCAAGAAACCAACTTTCATTGCTCTGTTTAAATTTTCTATAAACAGATATATCCAATGAAAGCCACAGAAGCATCCCCCAGGAGATGCCTGTGCCAAGGCCACTTGTGGGAAATGGTGTAAATTCCACAACTGAGTTCTTGTCTCATGAGCTCGTGGCAAGAAAAGCAATGAATTTGATAGTGGCTGAGTTCCTGGTCTTTTCAACTTCATCTACAGTTGCTGCCTATTCCTAAGAATATCATTTGCACACAGAAAACTTAACACTGTGGTAAACATCGGAGGACTCTGTGCATGACAAAAATTTGAAAATAACCCTTGGAATATCCAATGTAATCTTCAGATTAGCTGTTTCTTTAGAGGCTCTCTGCAGGCCACAATCTGCAGGCTGACCCTTGCTTTCATGAAACACCAAGATTAGCAGTCATCACACAACCATGAATCGACCATTTGGAGGTCAAGTAACTGGAAGGCTCTGCCTTCTGAATGGAGGTTGAGAATAAAGAAAAATCCCAAATTCTGTCAGAAAAGCTGTGAAAGCATCAGGGTGCCAAGCTTTTCCACTTGCTTTATGCCAAAACCAACACTTAAAATCTAGGACAATTAGTTCAAATCCCAACAATCCAGGATCTCCAGTTCATACTTTGTCAGAGGAGGTACCACGGCAGAAGGAGAAAAGCAAGAAACAGAGGAACCAGTAGCCATGACTCCAATCCCCAAAAGCTATATAATTTGGGTAAATAAAATGTGAGACCAAAACCTGTTAGATCTGCCTATATCTAAATGCCACAGTCATGTTTATATCTATGTGTTCCCAAAAGGCCAGAGAAATTTGGTGGTCAACCTAGCATCACAGGGAAGCAATAGAATCCTTAGAAGGTGGGGTCTAATAGAGGAATGTAGGCTTTCCCTTGAAGGGGATTTTGATACTGGACCCATTCATCACATATATACCCATATCCTGGCTTCTTGATGTGACATCTCCCATAGCCACACACTCCTACACTTATCCCTAGAGGTGCACAAGGTGTAGGTACCATGAACTGAACTGGAAGACCCTAACACAAAATAACCATTCCTCTTATTAGGAGAATTTTGGCACAAATGGAAAGCTGACTTATACAGTGACCAAGATAGCTCCACACAAACCATGGTGCTAAAAACCACAGCTTTATGAGATAATATATAATGGTTCTTAACGCTGTAGGACTTGTCATCAGATATATGTAGAAGATAGTCTCCTTCGATCTAATATGTCAGCATTTACACTGTGATTTCAGCAAGCTCTAAAAAGAATACAGGCTTTATTCTTTTTCCTGCTCTAAGTTATGATTTGCTTTGCTTCGCTTTGACTAACCATATAAAGAATGTTTTCTCTTTTCTTCATAATGCAATCCCTCAATCTGCCTGAATCTTCTGGTCTGGGGAGTGGCTCTGATATCTCCCACACCCTTCTTCATGCAGATGTTTCCTGCCCCAAGTTTTATACTGGTTTTCTTGTTTTTGATTTTGTTTTTGTACAAAATCTCAGGACAACTTCCTAACTGTCCAAACGCTTGCTTTCCTCACTTTTCATCTCCTTTCTTTCTCAATGCCTTTTCCCCTTCTGCAGTTAACCAACCCACTTGGCCTGGACTATGCTTTGAAATTCTTCCCTTATTCGCTCCCAATGCCACTGCCTTGCAGCTTTTGTTTGGTTGGTTGGTTTTTCAAGACAAGGTTTTTCTGTGTAGTCCCGGCTGTTCTGAAACTCACTCTGTAAACCAGGCTGGCCTCGAACTCAGAGACCCACTTGCCTCTACCTCTACTGGGATTAAAGCTGTGCACCACCACTACTGGGCTTCAGCTTTGGTGACTACCATTTCCCCCTGCCTTGCTTTCTTCAAGTCTCTAGTATCAGTGCCAGCTCTTCTGCTAGATCTCATGCTGAGTTGAGGACATCTGAACATGCCCATTCTCTCTTCATTCACAATCTGTCATGTTATCTACACTGTGCATTTGCCCCCTGCTACCCTACTGTCCTGCATGAGAAAAGGAGCACCTCTTCTCAGCCGACCTCCCGGTGTGGGGGCATGATAGTTTTAGCATCACCTTCTCACCATGGGCTTCCAACTCAGTGCAACAGTCTTCAGCCTTGAGCCCATGATTCATGCACTTGGCTCAGAGGCTTCTTTGCTCTGGACTTCAGTTTCCCCAACTTTAAAATGGCCTTACTCCTTTCAGCCCGACACAGGTCACAGGGTTGGGTTAACCACTGCTGCCAGGCTTGTACAAGTGCTTCACTGTGTTTAAGAAGTGACTTTTATTTGTTCACTTCTAAACTTTGAAACCATTGAACTCCTAGGAGTCAAGCTACAATTTATTCGATTGTCTCTATTTCTCCAGGTTCTAACAGGCGCTGGCTTGGGCTACAAACATCCCACCCCCCACCCCCCACTAAGATCATTGCTTCGATCAGAACAGGGCCGGTCAATAAGCAGTCTGCTGTTAAAGCGGCCTGGATAACTAAAGTTTAACTGTGGCAACTGCCTCCAAGCCCAGACTCCTGTCATTTCCTAGGTTAAGACATTGGGAAGGTGCCATTGTCTGTCTTCTGCTGTCATTGCAGTGACGGTGGGGCCCAGTGCCCCTTGAACTCCAAGCGAAATCGCAGGGGAAAAGTTCAGGCTTTGTAGCTTCCCAAGGGCCTGCCCTGCCCTGTGCTGTCTGTGTGCAGCTCCTCCCACCTTCTCTGGATTCCTCCCTGGCATGTTCTCCCTGTTTTCACTGTCTTCCTGATTACAGAGTATGTCAGTGTGGCAGGATAATTTACTGATATATTAATTTAGCTTTTTTTTTTTTTTTTTTTTTTTTTTTTTTTTTAATCTCCGTGTTTGCTGGCTCTGTGCTACAAAGGAAGCCAGGCCTCTCTGTGCCCTGCCTCAGGGGAGGTTTGTTTGAAGAGGCCAAAGCCAAGACACCTGGCTTTTGTTTCCCCAGAGCTCAGACTCCCGAAGGAGTTCAGCTGGAAAAGAACTCAAGTGAGGAGGCCTACAGAGCAGGGTGACAGGCAGAGTGGAGAGAGAGGTTTTCAGTGATGATAGGGCCGGGGTGGGGGTGGGGCACAATAGTCATAGGATCAGGTCACCAGCAGGGACACCTGGAAAAGTGACAGTGCCTCAAAGGAGATGGACTTTTCTGAGTCAAACCACGCAGTTCCCAGTCCCAGGCCTCCAAACGTGGCTGCAGTACCTGGATGGGCACACAGATGGAAACAGCAGAAAGTCATGAAGGCAGACATGGAGTCTAACTGTGAACCCTAATATTGGCATCTGTTAACCACCAAGCATGGTTCTAGATCGGAAGGATAGGAAAAGAGACTCCTGGAGTCCCATAACCACTGCAAAGGAAACGGGCATACAGTGTGGACATAGCAGTCAGACAGAATACGGAATAAGGCGAACAGTATATTGCAACATGTTCAGAGCGACATACAATGTCCTCCCCAAAACTAAAAGTGCCCACTCTTCATGTGGGTACTGTGGGACTGCAATCAGGACTTGGGCTTTGTGTATATCACCAGCACATGTACCCACTGCTCCAGGGAACTGAGAATGGTGATGACCTCCCTGCCACAAAGCAGCAGTGGACATGTGCAGAGCAAACCACCCAGGAGAGATGGCTTGAGACACCAGGGTCTTTGTGCAATGCCCTGAAGTCCCTTTCCTATGCTGTTAGCATTGCCTGCCCTTCTCTGTGCAGTCTTGCTTTTTCCATCTGTGAAATGGCAATCTGTTAAGGACCTAAGACAAGAGTTCAGTCATTGCATGGTATTAGGAACTGTGGTTATAACTGTTGGGTGTCTGACATTGTTGAGAAATAAAGATATCCTTCTCCAGTATCCACAGTTAACTGGTGGGAGATTGATCAAGGGGCTTTCAGTGAAGGGGAAGAAGTGTTATCCATTGCTCCACGGTCTGGAACCTTACTCATACTGCATGAATGAGGGAAGGTTCCTGCAGAAGTTAATGACCTGAATCTTTGCAAACAACAGTGACCTCTACCTCACTGCGGGGTGAAATAGTGACCCCCTTCTGTTCCCTTCCCACCCTTGAGAATGGCTGCTGGTCCATGTATACCCTGACCATAACCCCAGCAGTGAATCTGAGAGCTCAGAGCAGTGAATAACTTGCATCACTGTGGGGCTCACACCCAACCTATTGAGAAGCCAGGAGCGCTCAGGGCAGTGAGTACATTCCACAAGCCCACATTTCCAGCTTTGCCTGGAATGAGAGGTGTAAAGGGAATTTTCCATGTGTTGATTAAGTCCACTGGCCATGTGACATAGAAAGGAAATGTAAACGTAGTTCAAAAACCTCTGGTTGTAATTCCCAGATCTGTAAGCTATTAAAAGTGTGAACTAAATTTCCAAAATACAGAAGTTGTGAAGAAACTCCCTTCTGGCACGCCAGGGGCCAGAACATGCAGCAGCAGGAAAGAGCTCCTCATGTCCCAACACAGAATGCGCAGTGAAAGACGGGACTCTGGTCCTTCTCTTCCCTGGCTCCAAGCTCCCCCAAGAGATGTGCCATTTTGACTCTGTTCCCACCCAGATGTAGGAACCTCAACATGAGCTGGCGAAAGCAGCCTTTACTCTCAATCTTGTTTCATATGTAACTAAACTTAACATAGACCCCACCACCACCACCACCCTTGAGCTTCCAGGAAAAGTATGTTCTGTTACAAGCACAAAGATTGAGTCCACTTGTCTGTTCTAAGATACAAGGAGGGTCAAGGATCAATCTGCATCAGAACAAGCCACACTGATGCCATGTATTGATTTATTATGGAATTCACTGGTAAAGACGAGCTGAGTTATCATTTCTAGAAGAACACCTGAGATGCATTTGTGTTCAGGAAGCACAGACACCGGGCAAGCCTGGAGGAAGTGCTTTAGACACACTGCTTAGCAAATCCCCTCACCACTGTGCTACCTGAGCTCAATGAACAGACCATGCAGGCCACAGCAGCCTTCTAGAAAGCTTATTACCCCCCACCTCACCCCAGCCCACGTGCCAACCTTCAAAGATTACAAATACAATCATTTGTGACAGATTGCTCTGCAGTCTTCCACCTTAAATTCTATATGATAAATTCAACACGAAGTGACAGTCACAGCGAGTGTTCCCAGCTCTCTCTAAAAAAAAAAAAACTAATTTTACTGAAGTTAGAATTCAATGAACGAGAAAATATGAATGTACACCTAGGGCATATCTCTAAACTTTAATCTCCATAAAAGCCATAATGGTTATTTATGGCTAGGATGATATTAATATTTTAAAAGATTTCACGAAGAAGCACTCTGAGACTTTAAAATTGTATTGTTATACAAAGATAATAATATTTCAGTGGATCTTTCCCTGTGCTGCTATGTTAATGGGGCAAGAAGAAGGAAACCCACTAGTCCAGATATGCCAGCAGTAGTCAGAGGAAACTGTGCTTTAAAAAAAATAAAAAAAAAAGGAAGGAAGGAAGGAGAAGGGGAAGAGGGAGTGAAAGGGAAGGAATGGGAAAGGGAAGGAGAGGAAAGAGGAGAGGAAGAAAGGGTGGAAGGAGGGAAGGACGGAAGGAAAGAAATGTAATGGCTTCTAATTATTTGTTTAAATTAGGTAAATGCTGTTAAGGAAGAGTCACAAATACATGGGCTCCAACTATGGGTAAAATTAAGGTTGCCAGTTGCAGCCCTCATCCAGCTCCTTGGCTTTCTCTAGGATTTAGTTATTCCAACTGCACAGAAACTTAAGACAGAAAGAGCTTGCTAGTGCCATGGTTCATGTAGACTGAGTAGCTAAGAAGGGGTAAATCCTGCAGGCTTTCATGACTGGGCAAGCATTTAACAGAGGCATAGTTGAAAAAGTAAAGTTGGGTTCTACTCTGAGGATGTGGTCAATGTTCCTTCCTTGTTTTCACCCACCCAATTAAAAGAATGTTTGCTTTTTTTTTTTTTTTTTTTTTTTTCTTGCCAGTGTAGGTGCTATTGCTCCACATCCCCATCTCAGAATCCTTGCACAATGGCTTATGTCTGTAATGCCAGTACTGAAGAGATGGAGACAGGGGGATCAGGAATCAGAGTCTACCTAGCCCAGGCCACCAGAGGGTTCTTCTCAAAGCAAACAAAACACTCATACCAAGGGGAAGAAAACAGTGAAACAGTGTCCATCTCTTGCACATTCCCAGCAGGACAATGCCATTTATGAGTCCTCTGGAAACAAAAGTAGTTGTCCCCCAGTTCACACACATAAAGGTTATATTTGTGCTGTTTGATAACCATTTTACTTTCTTAAGGTGTTGTTCCAGGTACTAAATAGATAGGAAGAAAACATTTAACATACGACAAAAGGGGAGGGGGGGATGACATTTACAGCCAGGGCTAGGTAGGCGATTGCAAAGGTCATCAATGAGTAAACAGATATTAATGGTTAGCCGATAACTGGCTCATAAGCCATTCCGATTAATAATTAACAGCAGGAAAAGCAGCACTTTCAACCACACTTGGGCAACTTGGAGCCCACAGAAGCAGGCCCACAAAAATTCAGATGACATGCTCTTTGGTTGCTGGAGGCTGGGAAACTCACTTTCGAATTTCTTATATTGATACCAAAACCCATTTTTAAGATGGTTGTGTTAAAAAAGGACAAAGAAAAGTGGGTTGGTTGGTAGAGCTGACCATTTCTTCAGTGAGTAGTACTTAATTTACACTTAAGACCTCCCTTGTTTTCCTTCCATAGGAATGTGTAAAAAAAAAATCACTTCATCACTATTATATACACTGTGAAACTATGAAAATATAAGCTTTCTCCTGGTACTATTATGCCTGTGACTCATATGTAAACTTCTAAGCTAAGTGTAACTTCTAAGACTGGCATCTCTAGTTCCCTGTTCTCATGTATTTCAAAATGGCCTTGAACTCACTATGTAGGCAAGGGTGACCTAGAACTCCTAATCCATTAGCCTGTGCCTCTCTAGTGCTGAAATTTGGATACACACCCTTATCCCTGCCTCACTCAAAGGTTTTGAAAGGGGAAAGTTAATTCCAGAACTCTGGATATGAAAGCAAATATTCCAGAAGTCAGGAAAGCAGGTGATGAGGACATGACTCTCAAGAGTTTTTAAAAAACAGGGTGTGTGTGTGGGGGAAACAGAGTTACCAGAGTCCCCCCTCCATGCTGCCCCCCCCCAGACTGCTGCAGTGGAAGCCAGGGCCTGAGACCTAGTTAAGTGTTCAGGGAAAATGGTGTTCTGTGAAATCTCTAATCTCTGGACTTTTCAATGTTCTTGCTTCGTGGAAACCTTGCTAAAGCTAAGCAACAGGCATCTTCTGCAGGCCACATGAGGCCAATTTAAATCTCCTGTTCACATTTAAAAAAAAATGAATGAATGAATACACAAATCAAGAAATGAAGTTCCCAAAAAATGGCCAAGGAAAAGCAAGGCAGGAAAACTCTATAAAAGTGATTATAGAGTTTTCTCTCCTCTTCCCAGCCCTGCTCTTTCTCCTCCTCCTCTTCCCATCCTCCCTACTTACCTGCTTTGAGACCTAGTCTTGCTATATAATCCAGGCTGGCCTAAACCTCACACCAGTCTTCCTGTCTTAACCTCAAGTGGGAGTTATAGGAACAAGCCACTGAGCCGAGCTTTCCTTTCTTCTTCTCTTTTAATGTACAACTATAATAGTCTATAAGAATATTTTAGAAAGCAAAATTAATAAACAAGGTCGACACATATAGTAAGGAAGCAGAATATCAGCAAAGACCTAAAAACCCTCAGAGCCATGTGAGTACAATTCCGATATTTTTTAATGTGTGGCTTACAGGTGAATGACCTGCTCTCACATAAAATGTGAAGAAACCCTATTTTCTCAATAAGTGTATAGCTTAACTATCAAGGCCACAGGAGATACTGTGATGTACCCAACCTGAAAATCAATTATTTAAGGTTGGTTATACTAATAACAGTCACTAACCATCTGCTAAGGAGGACTATAATACCAAGCCGGCCAAAGGCACAAATGAATGTGTTTGAAAGGAAGAGGGATGAAATAAGACACAGGCTTGATTCTCAGGGGCAAGTGGAATAGAACTAAGTATAGTTGTAGAAAGGAGGGTGTTTGCCCAGTGCTTCTTAGCCTGTCATTGAAGGGCCACCAAGAATCTAATGACTTCAAGATCTGGTCCCCTTCTACTTCACACATAACTTACTTTGGGAAATTTTTATCATCATTGACCATGATCCAATGAGATGGATTGTCTTATCTTCTCGCATAGTGTCTTCTCTACATCATCCTTGCTTGGGCATGGGCATCTATAAAGTTCAGTTGTCTCCACACACCTCTTCTTCCAGAAAACCTCAGCTGAGCCTTCTCCAATGGGCTAAGAGAACTCTTTTTGTGATTGCCCAGGTGGCTCACTTCCTTTGTGAAGATGAAGGATACCGTTTGCATCATTGGACAACATGCAATAGTCCATTTTCTGTTGTTATAGCATAATTCATGTGTCTGGGTAGTTTATAAAGAGCGTAGCTACATTTGGGAACAGATTTGTTAGGAGCCTAAAAAGAAACAATGTCAGGAGGTCATATCTGGGAAGGACCCATGGTATTTCTCTGCATGGTTGAAAACAGTAGGACAAGGGAACATGAGAAGAGGAGAAGACACAGAGCTGAACGCTCCCATAGCAGCCATTACTCCATCACTAGGAAGAAAGTCCAAATCTATTCACTGAGCTCTATCCCCATGACTCAGTCTCCCCCCACAGAGTCCTATAGCTCAACACAGCTGCCATGGGATCACACCTCAACATGAGCTTTTATGGGGAAGGACCATGATGGGAGATGTGATTCTGTATATATGTTTCTCATACTGTTAATAAAGCCCTGTGGCCAATAGGAAACAAGATAGGCGGGGCTAGGAGACCAGGAGGAGGAGAGAGGAAGTAGTAGGAGTCGAGATGTAGCCTGGGAAGAAGCAGGAAGCCTGCGGCGCGGCTCCCGATAAGACGACCACGTGGAAATACTTAGATAAGTAGAAATGGGTTAATAATTAAGACAGAGCTAGCCCATAAATAGTAATGGTAATTGGCCAACAGGATTGTATCAAATATAGAGTCTCCTGCGTGTTATTGGGGGTCAGGACGCCAGACCAGCGGCGGGCGGGCTGGCGGAACTTACATGCTACAGATGGAAGACGACCACGTGGAAATACTTAGATAAGTAGAAATGGGTTAATAATTAAGGCAGAGCTAGTCCATAAACAGTAATGGTAACTGGCCAACAGGATTGTATCAAATACAGAGTCTCTGAGTGTTATTTGGGGCTGGCGCGGCTATGGGCCCAGACTGGCGGCAGGCGGAGGCGGGCTAGCAGGCTGGAGCTGGTGGGAACAACCTGCCGCAACATAATGGTGTCAGAAGTGGGATACACGTGGTTGCAGGACAATGGCGGCAGAACCAGCGGCAGCCGGCGGGGAAACCTGCTGTAACAGGACCAGGCTCTCTGTAGAAAACAGCCTTAGATGTTGAATGGCAGCTGAAAGGAATGGGATGACACTTAATCTGATCTGAGTAAGAGTCACAACTCTGGTCGCATCAGTGAGGGTGTTTCCAGGGAAGTTTAATAAAGGGAAAAACCAGTCCCATGGGCTGGGACCCTGGAGTGAGGAAAGAGGCATGGAAGGAAAAGAACACTAACATTCATTTCTCTGGCCTTCCTGACTATGGTTGTGGTTTGAGCATCTGCTCCATACTCCTGCTATCACAGCAGCAGCCATCCTCACTGCTGTGCCTTCCATACAGTGACAGAATGTACACTGGAACTGTGAAGCAAACCTGTTGTCCCTCCCTTAAATTGTTTCTCACAGTTACTAGGATAAAGCGGGGGTGGAAGGTGGGGGGAAATCTAATACAAGACGTACTATTTAGAAAAGAAACTAATAAGCAATAATGCACAAAATCTCTTAACTGGTATTTTTTTTTTTTACTGAAACTTGTGCACTTATTCACTGAAAGTATGTCTGTGACAGTGTTTTCTTTTGAATGGGTCTTGTTTATCATAGTAGTAAAATGTTGACAATTCAGGTCTTCAGCTTCCTCATCTCCCCGTGAGCGATGATGTCATACCACCTGTCTTGCTAGGCTCAGCAGTGGTGAAGGAGGGTGACTGAAGAGATCATGTTGTCATAAATGGAAAGAGCCATTCACTAAAGGGTAAAGTCACACCACAGTCTGTAGTTAATAGTATAATCCCTGCCCCTCACATGATAATTTTCTTCGCTGCTCATCTCTGTCTAATTCTATTCACATTCTCTGCCTACAGTCTTTGACTTGTTTGGTACAAAGGCAGAACTCTGCCTCCAGTATCAGGGTTTCCAAACCTTTGACAATACACACTGTAAAGTCAACATTCACTGCATGTTTGTGACAATGGCATGGCAAATATCATAGTGACCTCATTCACTTAAATTGTACTAGACACTTTAAACAGGACCAGACAGGAGCGGTAGTGGACACCTTTAGTCCCAACATGCAGGAGGCAGAAGTAGCAGATCTTTTTGAGTTTGAGGCTAGCCTGAACTACAAAGAGAGTTCCAGGCTAACCAGGACTACATACTCAGACCCTGTCTCAAAGAAAACAAAAGCAGGTTAGGACAGGAACAGAAGAAGAAGGGAGCCTGCTGGCAGACTCCCATTTGCTCTGTTTTCTACAAAACTGATTTTATTTATTTTACTGATGATTTACTGTGAGCCTATGGAGTACCTCACATTGTCCTTTTCCATGGAAGGAATCTGACCTCACTGAGTTGGTTATAATGTAAAGGACACACAGTTCATCATGGGAAGAGCCAGAACTCTTATGCTGAATTCCACACTGCCTTCCCATGACAAGACCTGCCCTCCAGGAGCTAAGTGTCTTCAGTGTCTGTGACATCACAGAGTCAGTGGCTTTGATTTTAGCTCATTCCCTAGACCATAGGCATGGACATCCTGGGTTTGAAGGAGTAGGACATAGTCAAAGCCAGAGAAAGATAGTAAAAAAGCATATGGGAGAAAATGGCAGGCTGTAGAAATAGCTCTGTGTTCAAGACAGCCAAGATAAGGAGTTGAATGGAGTGTTCATCAATAGGTGGATGGATAAAGTGTGATATAGATATATGTATATCACATATATATGACATATATCTCACATATATGTATATGTATACACACACACACATATATATACATATATATGCATTAGAGCATTGTTCAAGCATTAAAAAGCATGACACTGTCATTTGTGGCAATGGGGATGGATCTATAGAACTTCATGTGCAGTAGAATAAGCAGACACTGAAGGACAGAAACCATAAGATGTGACTCATGTGGAATATTAGGAAAGTGGAAAATAGAAACATGGCCACCTGAAGAGGAGAAATGGGTTCTGGCCTTCTGTGGCTCAATGGGAGAACAGCTTTAGTTGGCTTTCCATCACTAGAATGAGATACCCAAGACAACGCTTCTAAAGAGGGGTGGCTTCTTTTGAATGTTTTGGATGGCACTTTGGAGGTCCCACCAAATAAGCAGGCAGAGTCACTGTTTTAAGGCCTCTAGTGGAGAGGTCAGATGGCCATGCTGAGCAGTGGCCTGTCCCCAAAGACCTAAGAAAGCAGCCATTCATTCCCACCTCCTAACACACAGCACCACCCTGGAACCAAACCTTTAACACAGGAACTTTAGTAGGAGGCCAGTGAGCACTCGAGCTGTGGTACTGGGAGAAGAACAATTAATTGTGTATTTCAGAGTAACTAACAGAGAAGATGTTGAATGTTCCTATACAAAGAAATGGCAAGTGCCCAGGGGATTGATGCACAGTGAGCCAGTGACTACACATTCCATAGATAGGCTGAGACACTACACTGTAACCCCTGATTGTGCACAACTGTTTACCAATTGAAATGATTATTTTAAGCGGCTCTTATTTATCAACTTCACAAGTTAGTTATATCCCACTTATAAATCATTCATTCTGTTTACAAGTATATCTTATGGTTCATAAATATCTGTGTGTATGTGTTTGTGTGTGTGTATATACAATGTGTTTAGAGGCCAGAGGTTGAAATCATGTGTCTTCCTCAATTACTTTCTTGCTAATTGAGAGAGACAGGTTTCTCACTCAATCTACAGCATACCAGTTTAGCTAAAAGGCTAGATGGATCAGCAAGCCCCAGGAATCTAGCCTCTCTCTTCCCAGTGTTTTGATTATAGCCATACACCATAGTACCTACCTTTTATACTTGGGGATTCTAGGGGACCAAACACAGAACTTCGAGCTTGGATGACAAGTGCACTACTCAATGAGCTACCTCCCCACCACATAATTTGTCTTGATTATTTTTTTTCTGTGTAACATTTAAACCTTTATAAAAGTTGCATGTAATTTCAGTTCACATGGGATTATATCTTAGATAACTAAACAAAGTTTCTCTTTCTTCACAAAGCATCCATGACCTTTCTCTTAGGTAAAAGACTAAGATTATCGACTGAAACCCTGGCAGGAAAAGCAGTGTTAGACAAAGAAAATCCTCATAAACAATAATTAGAATAATAATTAAATGCCAGAAAAGGGCAAAGGCATGTGCTCTCTTAAAATCCTGAGGAGAGAATAAACGAGGATAAACCCGCTGTGAAAGCCTCTTGGGCTATCTTTAAAAGCTTTCCCAAATTTCCAATGGCTGTTATTAGTGATTCTTAATGCATGAGGTCGCCATTTCAGAATAAATCTTTCAGTAATTCAAAACAAGGACTCTTCAGTAAATAGTTGAAATTAAGGGGAGAGTCCGAGTCATCTGGTTTCCATTAGGATGATAAAATAGTTCACTTGAAACCTTTTACAATACGCTTTGTTACAGGGAGGTGTCTGCACAGCTCACTCCATCACCGGCCATTTGACACAACATAAAAAGCTTCAAAAGCCATGTTAGGCCTCTTAATCAAAAACTAATTGTAATAGATACTGGGGAGTGTTAACACGGTGACCGCGAGGTTGTAGCAGTGGTGTGGAAGCGGCAGTGAACATTAAACACAACCCAGGGTGGATAGGGCTTATCTCAATTTCAGAGCTCAGTGCTAAGTACCGCCCGCCAGTATCTCCTGGCTCTTGCTTTGTGCCACTTTTGGAGTTAATTGCCCCGTAAGGCTCTATCTTCTTAATGAAATTTATAACGCTGTCAAAGACCTTGGAAGACATGGCTACAGTTTAGGAGACTTTACAGAAAACAGAGATATAAACAGAGGGGAAAAGAAAATACATACTAGGAGCCTAATGCATGCTAGGCTGGATGGAGATGGTTCAGGGCTCCCAGGCCTGGAGGGGGAGGGAGGCATACCCAGTACGTTAACTCTTTCAAGCCTGTAATGGGACCCTCACTGAGGGATTCTTGGAAGGCAATAGCTGGTGTTACAGGGCCAATGTTAGAGTTCACTGATGAGAACTGCCAGAAAGCCAGTGTGCCTGACCTTGTGTCAGCCATACTGCCCACGCAGTGTTTCCAGGACCCGTGATTGAAGATAGTCTTCTTACATAGGATGCAGTTCTTTATGATTTTCAGAGTCCTTTAATGCTATTTCCCTACAATCATCTCCTTGACAAAGCCAGTGTTTCATTAATTACCCACCTGGTCATAGATGGCCACTGAGTTCTCATCATGTCAGCCTTCTTCATGTTCACCAACCCTGCAAAAGGAGTATATTAAAAGTTAAAGATAACAGGCAATTTTAGATGGTGGATTAAATCCTAAAACAGCAAGAGAAAAAAATGGAGAAAAAAAAAAAAAACAAAAGGGGGGGGAATGCTGATGAAATCTAATCCAAACTGGAGCTTAATTAATAGTAGTGTTCTTAATTGTGATAACTTTCTTAGTATCTTAATGTCATAAAAGGTTAACATTGAGGCAAGCTGGAAAAAAGTGTACCTGAAATTTCAGTGGCATTTTACATTTTTCTGTAATTCTAACATCATCCTAGAATTAAAGCAAACACAAAACAAAACAAAAACAAAAAACTTTTGAAGATAACTGATTGGCTACAAGAAAGTATGTCATTGTGCAAACTAGCATTCATATAATCTAAGCAAAAATTACAGGAGGAAGAGCATTACATTCAACTAACTGATTATCAACAAACTAGGAAAGCTATTTGCAGCAGATGAAGATGATATAATTTCTCATCCTAGTCCATGTGTTCTTCTTATGTTTGACTCTGTGCCATGACTTCCTTTTGTGCTGATAAGAATTGTGTTGTTTTCTAACAGTTGTGAGAAATAAAATCAGAAATAAAAAAGAGGTTTCTAGGTGGGTAAGATGTTTGCTTTACAGACAGAAGGGTGTGAGTTGAATCCCCATTGCCAGATGTGGCAACCACAATCTCAGCACTGGGAAGGTAGAGAAGGGGAGTCCCTGAGTCTCACTGGTGAGTAATACAGCCTAGTCCTGGACCACAGTGAGAGACTCTGCCTCACAAAAGCAGGGTGGACAGCTTCTGAAGAACAAATCCCCGGCCGACACATACACACACTTTTGCATGCATCTGCACACACATGAACACACACATGCCTGCACAAATACACACAAAAGAAATGACTGAAATCATCACCACTGTTTTCCTTATCCATATAGACACTAGTATTAAGGTTAATTTTAAATCATTTGAATTTTTACAAAATAAATGATTATTTAAAAATAGAAGAAGTTGAAGTGCACATGGAGAATTGGTGTGGGAATCTAATTATGGCTGCAGAATAGCCCAGTACTTCAGCTGTCAACTCTTTCATGGTTTCTAAGTGTAGGCTTCTGGCTCGGACATCTGCCCTGTGCTTCAACCCAAATACCTGCATTCCACACCCATCATTTCAGTCTCTGCTCTTATTCTTTACTGCATTTCTGGCATTTGTGCATATGACCAACTTCACCACTATACTTTTAAGTCCCAGAAGGAGAGGATCCTGCTCATTTATCCCAATGCCTTTGGCTGTTGATCTGAAGTCATCTGAGTATAGTTCCAAAGACAAAAAAAAAAAGCTTCATATAGTTTTAATTACCACAATGCCAAGATGTTATGTTATAAATTAGAATGGTTAGACTGCTTTAAAGTGCCATTGACTAGTGCATAATGGAGAGTTTGCTTTTCTGTGGCATCAGAGTTTAGGAAAGTTCTGCTCTCAAATGGACATTGCAGCACAGTCTATGGTCTTGACAGCCTATTCACAGATAGCTCAGTACCACATGTATGTGCTACCTAAAGCCTACCTAAAGTAGCTGGAGGATGTAAATGGCTAGCAATTTTCTTTCATGTTTTTATATAGTGAAGACAAATGGCTACACCTACCTGCAAGGGCACCTGGGAAATATATTCCTGGGACAAGGTCTTCTAACCATCTAAAAATGAGAGGAAGAAATGGGTATTAGTGGGAAAGTTTTGAACCCAGCCAGTTATTAAGTCTTAGAGAAATTAACCACTTAGAACCTAATGCTGAGCCTGTAATCCCAAAACCTATGTCAAAGAGCAGTAGCTAGTTTTCCTCTGATACACAGTGACCACTAAACCACTCTCTGTCTCTATGAATTTGCCTGTTCTCCACATTTCGTATAAATAGAGATGTATACTGTATCTTCTTAAGTGTCTAGCTTCTCTCACTAACTGGATAATACTTTGGGGCTTATCCATATATCCAAGTACTTCATTTCTTTTTAAGACCCACTGTGATCCAGTGCACAGTTATATCAAGCTTTGGTTATATGATCCCCACTTGATCAGTACTTTAGTGGCTTCTACTTGTGGCAGTTTGAACAATATGGCTGACAAGATTCTTGAAGCTGTTATTGTGGACATAGGTTTTCAGTTCTCCTGGTCACATGGCTAAGTGTGAAATTATACATTTTGAAAAACTGATGCACTTTCTTTGAAAGTGTCTGTGGTATTTCTTAATCCAATCTATAGTGCCTGAGGTTGTCAATTTCTCTCCTCATCAAGTCTTATAATTGTCTATCTTCTTCTATTTTGACCATCTTAATGAATACGTACAGTGGAATACCATTGTGGTTTTTATTATTTTTCTAAAGACTATTGATACTGAACATCTTTTTATGTACTTATTGGTAATTTGCACATTTTCTTCAGAGAAAGGGATCTGCTCCAATCTTAGTATACAAAGCCTTTCCTACTAGAAATGTATGGGGGGGTACACATGTGTGGAAGTTCATATGGCCAGTTATACGTTGACTTTAACTATTGTTATCCAGGCACCATCCACCTTGTTTTTTTTGAAACCTGATCTCTCAAGGGTCCAGAGCTTGTCAACTAGGCTAGGTTGGCTACCCATCAAGCTGCAGAGATCTGCCTGTCTGAGCACCCCAAACACGGAGTACCTGCCACCATGCCTGACTTTATATGTGAGTTCTGGGGATTTAACTGATGATCCCTGCCTTTTTATTAAAATGTTTAACACATGTACATTAACTAATTACAAGTTCATGTTTTCATCTGTCATTTTTACTATAGGTCTCCTATATGTTTTATATTGTTTTTTGTTTCTTTCTTCATTTCTTTTCCTTTTGTGAGAGACACTTTATAGTATGTTATTTTAATAATCTCATAGTTGGTTTTCATTATTTTCTTAAGGGATGATCAATTACTTACAACAATGTAGTTTACACTAACACCAACTTGTTTGTAATCATATATAACAGCATTGCTACCATGTGGTTTCACCTCCTTCATCTTCTTTGTGCAACTATAGTCATAACCTATATATTTATATACATATGCCAGTTAAATAATTCTTGATTATAAAGTTGATTTATAAATAAAAGAAGAGAAGATTTATATATTCACCAATACTGACTTTTAGACTTGCCCGTGTAGCTTCATCTAGCCATTAGTAATTTACTGCCTAGTGTCTCTCAGCTCTACATGAAGGACTCATTTTAATACTTCATTTAGAGTAAATCTTTTGTCATGGTGGTTCTTTTTTTTTTTTTTTTTCTTTCCCTCCTTTTCCCCCCTTCTTCTCTTGTCTTGACTTTATTTCCTCTATAATTTTTGCCTGGGATCAAATTTTGTATCCATCTTTATCTTTATCATCTTTGCCAACTTAATCATCTTTCTGTCTTCCTGCCTATTATGTGAAGAGTTGCCCTTTGGTCTCTAAGCTTGTGTAGGAAGGCAGCTGTTAATCCTAATGAGGAATCTGTGTTTCCCTGGCTGTTTTCAACATTCTTTCTTTCCCTTTGTCTTTCAGCAGTTTGACTATGGCTGAGTGATTCTTCCTTCCCAAAGAGGTTTATGCTCACTCCTTTGTGCAGTATAGGCTTTGAACCTATGTAGACACACACCTGACATGCAAAATGGAAATAATAATGCTTACCACTTAGAGTTATGAAAAGAGATAAAATCATTACATTTTTCTGGCTGACAGAAAATATCTTATATATGTTTATATTTGTTAAGGCATGGATCCCTTTGGGGGAGCATACTGGAAGAGGATGTTCCTTGCCTTGCAATTTCTGTGGATGTATGCAGGCAGAGATTTTACATTGCTGTTAGCTCAACTTAAATATGACCTTCCTAGAGAGGCATATTTTGACATCCCTAAGGAACTCTCTGCTATTCATTCTCTTCCCCTTTGAATATTAGAGAAGAGATTGACCAAGAGCCTGGAACCAGAAGTATTTCAGATTTACGATTTGTTTGTGTTTTGTAATATTGGCATAATACACAATGGGAAACTTTGGGTGAGACCATTTGTAAATGCACATTTATGTTTCAGATATACTGTATTTACACAGACTGAAGACAATTTTACATAATACTTTTAGTGCACATGAATTTTGACTCTACCCTGTTATGTGAGGTCAAAATAGGTGCTTCTGCTAGTGGTACCATGACAGTGCTCCAGAGGTTTCAAATTCTGGAGCACGTTAGATATTTAACTATCCAGTTAAAGACATGGTTGGATGGGAATTGTCCAAATAGATACAAGTTCATCTAGGACTGAGGATTTGTTGAGATGCAGCAATTTCTAGCTTAAACCAGGACAGTCTGGGAAACACTGGAAAAACTCAGTCTGTGAGTTTTCACTGAGTATCTTACTTCCTTTTCCCTCATAGTCTTTACTACTATCCAGCACTATTCAGTTTGCTTTTTGTAGGTTTCTTAGTTCCTTCTATCTAGAATGCAATTCTTGTGAGGATTTAGACAAGACTTTGCATGGTTTGATTGTAATGCTAAATACTAAGCACTAAGTATCTTGAAAATCAACTTAATTTTTATATTAGTTGATAGATTCCTTTTTATTTGTTTACATGTGTGTGCATATGTGGTGTCATGTGTGCAAGGGTGCATGTACATGTGTGTGGAGGCCCAAAGTTGAAGTTGAATTACTAAGTTGCTTACTTCCCATGGTATTTATGGGGGCAGGGTAAATAACTCTCACTGAACCTGGAGTTTGCAGATTCTAGCTAGTCTAGCTAACCAACCTGTCCCAGGTAATCTCCTCTTTCTGTCTGTTAAGGGCTGGGATCACAAGCACTGCCACACCTTCCCGGTGAAGATTCACCATTGAGACATTTCCCCAGGCTTGGTGCCTTTTATTTTTAAATGTAGTTTTTCAATTTTCAAGTTTAACAACATAATAAGAAACTCAAAGTTCTGTAGGACATCACCATTATTGAAAGAACATTTGGTGGAATGAGAATGCCAAGTGAATTTTAAACTCTTGTGCCTATGAGGTTGTAAAGAATTCAAATAGCTATGTTCTTTCTCTTCTGATCTCCAACTACGTTATGAAAGAAATACAAATATCTCTACCACTTACCCTGGAATGTTGGCTGTAGCTGGTATCACTCAGTGTATTAAATACAAAATTAGTGTCTGCACAGGCAAAGCTCTCTTGCTGTAAAATGCATTCAGGAGGAAATCGCCACCTTTTCTTCCTCTTATTATAGCAAGAACATTACTTGTAAGACCCATAATTACTTTAAATATTCCAAAACGAACACAAGAGCTACAAATCTTACAGCAC
Source organism: Cricetiscus sungorus (assembly GCA_030556225.1). Classification (NCBI taxonomy): domain Eukaryota; kingdom Metazoa; phylum Chordata; class Mammalia; order Rodentia; family Cricetidae; genus Cricetiscus; species Cricetiscus sungorus. Next base: position 36,261,784 of record JANBXA010000007.1, on the reverse strand, counting down.
CATTAGACCCCCCCCCCAACTCTGAACTCTAAATGGAGCCAGATAAAGATGCTGCCCTTTCCCCCCTCTATCAGTTTACTATATAAATGAGAAGACATAAAGTAGTTTTAGATTTAATTAAAGTAATTGACTGAATTGCATTTTGTATGGTGATCGTCATTAACACTCCTGACCTTTCTGTCACATAGATATGCCAGAGAATTTTTCCGATGGATATTTATTGTGAATATTATCATCAATAAGTACCACCAACATATTAAAATTAATTTTAACTTCTTTATGGAAGACTGAAAGCGCAACCAGCTGTTGAAAGCCATCCGTTCTAAATCATTTTTTATCGATTCAACATGGATAAACCTCAAGTACAACTAATAGGGAATTTTATGTGTGTGTGTAGGCAAGTTTCTATACATATAAAATATTTCATTTTATTTCATATCTAACTCTGGTTACATTAATTGAATAACCATATTTTCCAAAGCCCAAGGATCTGATGGCTATTTTAAGTAGCAACTGTGAAGTCCCCATGAGGGCTTATTTCTTGCCCATGTGGATATGTGGAAGCATATGGACATTTGGTCTTATTTTGACTGCTTGCAAAGAGCTTAATAAAAGACAGGCTTTGGTGCATCAAAAGAACTTAGTTCACAGGTGTTCTGAGCAGGGCTAACTTGTGTGTAGAACAAACAATTAAAGCTGTGGAATTTGAGACCCTAAATTGTATCAGTTGAGCACCTGTCCTGGAGAAGGAGGAAAACACCTTTCATTACATTACCCAAGGGCATGGCGAGCTTTGGGGCTGTGTAGAGTTACAGCAGATCCTATTCAAGCATATTCAAGCATGCTAGCTGAGATGTGGCTCCCTCTGCTCACACTGCCAAGGGCTGCAAGTCGAATGCTTTTTTCCAACTATCTCCATCACTATTAGCCCCTACAGCTATGTGTCTCTCCACATTGCTTCCTGTACTTACCATTTTACCCAACACCTACTAAAGTCCAAGGAACTGGGCCAAAGATTTTTAAACACAACATTTATTTAATCCCTTCAACATTACAATACTGTTTAAAGAGGCTAACATAGAGCTGAGGAGACAACCCAGTCAGTAAAGTGCTTACCTTACAAGGGTGAGGAAGGGGGGGGGGGTTTGATCCTTAGCACCTAGGTAAAAATTGCTGGGGATGGTGACCATGGTTTTAGTTCCAGATCTGGGTTAGGGGCAAGTGAAGGCAAGCAGAACCTTGGGACTCACTGGCCAACTAACCTAACTTACTTGACAATATGACTAGTGAGATCAGTTCCACATCCCATTGCAATAAATAAGAAAATAAATAAATACATACATACATAAATAAATACATAAATAAATACATAAATAAAAGGTGGATAATACCAGATGACACTTGAAGTTGTCTTCTGCCTTTCACATTCATGCACACACATATGAGTGCACAGCCCATAATGGCACACTGCCCACACATATACACCCAAAAAAATAAAAGAAAGAAAGAAAGAAAGGAAAGAGGGAAAGAAGAAAAGAAGGGAGGGACGAAGGGAGGGAGGGAGGGAGGGCGGGAGGGAGGGAGAAAAGAAGAAGGAAGAAGGAAAAGGGAAGGGTGGAGGGTTAAGCCATATGTGTAAGACAAGGCAAGAATAAGTAGCAGAATCAAGTTTCAACACCCAGTTGACTCACTATGCTGCCTCAGGTGTAGTAGGCCCTATGGTGGGTCTTCTCATCTTAGGGGCTTCTCCTTTAGGCTTTAGTTCTTTAGATTAGTTATGCTTCTGTCCCCAGCCTTCTTCTCTCCTTTCTTACTCTCAGATGCTTACTAACCAATCCCACTCATCTCCATGATGGCCCCAGTCACCACACATGGATGGTCAAGTGTCTGTCAAAGCAGCTTTCCTTCCTGCACTCCAGACTGAAAACATAATTTTTGCTCCAATCTCCACCAGAGTCATCTTGTGCTCTGCCCTTATGACCATAAACTACACAGGCATTTTCCCCAACAAATTCGCTCTTCCTCTACAATCACCCAAAGATTTTCCTGTTGGAAACCCAGCCTCTCATCTGGCCTCCTCCTTCTTCCTCATCAGACTGCTCACACCACTTCTCACTGATTCTCCTTCCTAAGTATTCAAATTTATCCTCCGTCCCTCTACCAATAGTGAAGTTCAACAACTGTCCTCAAGTTCTCATGGTCAGAGCAGAGACTAGAAGGGAGATCTTGACCTCTGGGTGGTAGCCACCAGGGAGGCTCAGAGTATGTGAGAAGTCCCTGCCAGAAAGTATTAATCAGAACCAAGTACTGTAGTGCTAATAAATCCTGTTCTGACCCAAGTTACTAGGATCTCCTATGTCCTAAACCTCTGCCCTTCTCTGAGCTTCAACACATTCTCAACCCCACATGGCCAGAACAATCTTTTGCAGACACTAATGCAATGTTTCTTTAGCTTGCTTCAAGCCACTCTTTTTCTTTATCTCAGTGTTCTTCTCTTGCCTATGAAGTAATTTTTAGCCCACATACCTCCCATCTTCCTTTTCACCTCTGCTCAAATGCTGTTTTAACAGGGGAGTCTTCCCTGACCCTCCCAACTCTTTCTCCCCCATACCCTTCTTTAGCTTTTTGGTAGCACCTACCTCTTTGGTAAATACTGCTATTACTATCTGTTAATTTGTGTTCCTGTTTCGTGTCTCTTCCATCACAACAGAGATCTGTGTTTCCTTTACTGTTTATACAACTGACACTACCTGTCCAGCAGCTAGTAGGCACTCAATAAAAGTTTAGTGAATTAACAGTCATTTTTCTTTGATTAATATTTTTATTACAGAAAATGTAGGAAGAATTAGTTTTTCTTTTTCTGTATTCTTTTGCTAACCATAGACAACCATGTGGTGTAAAGACAGGCTTGGTGGACAGCTGAAGCTTCCTGGCCTCTGAGTTATGACTGTATGTCTGAGACATCCTGGCTATGTACACCAGGTGCACGCCAGCCACAGCAGGAACCAGGCACCTCCTCACACAAAACTGGACAGTCACACTGAACTGCAAGTCATGTTGCTTTGGACTAATTCATTGCTTGCCTCTGGGTTTTACTCATACAGTCTCGAAAGGCAGATCCATATGACATGCCTTCTGCCTTTTAAAGACAAAGGCTTTATGATTGGAGTCCTTCTCCCCAGCCTTAAGTTCTTTCACAATTCTGTGCTGTGGGTTGACTGTGAAATATCCCCCACAGGCCAGAGCACTTGGTCCTGGCTGGTGACCCTGTTTTATTTAGAAGGTTGCAGCCCTCTAAGACATGGAACCTCATTGAACAAAGTGAGTCACTGACGGATGCAATGCAACCAGCTACTCAGCACTCTTGCCATTATGCGTTCCCCACCAGGATTAATGATACCCATTCCTCCAGCTGAAGTTCACTAAAGGCTCCAGGAAGTCCTACAAAATGATTTGCTTAACCTAACATTACCCCGAAAAGGTCTGCAAGCTGTAAACTTAAGCTTAATGAAACCTACCTGCCATAAGTCATTTCTTAACAGACATTTGAGACATCACTACAGTGAGGAAAGTAATGAATATACCCTCCCTTTGAAGGGTTTAGAAGCTGAAACAATCACTGTAAAGGCAGAAAGATTACAAGCATAAATGGCGAAAAGAGCAAAAAGTACTAAAACATTGGATGGTAATTAAATAAACACTAAGAGATCTAGCTAAAATATGCCTTCAAAGGCTGGAAAAATAGCAACATGAGCCTGAACATGTGATAGTGGACCTGGGCTTTATGAAGGAGGTGACATCGGAACTGGGTAAACCTAGAGGAATAACAAAATAATTATAATGTGTCCAAAGGGAAAGGTGGGCATAAACAAGGATGATCTAGGAGTTCAAAAGGTATGTTTCAGTTCAACAGACCAGTCTGGCTGAAGCTTTGGCCGAAGCTCAAGGGGTGTTTCCCAAACTGTTCAACAAGGTGACCGGCTTGTTACCTGCACAAAGGAGTTTGACCTCGAACATACTTGGGAAGTGGTAGGTTAAGCAAATAATTTTTGGGGACTTCCTGGAGCCTTCAGTGAATTGCAGTGAGGGAAAAGATAGTACATGATGGAGTTGGCTCACAATGTACTAATTAGTGGAGATGTGGAGAGGCAGAAAAAGAATGCATAGTTCCCATCTGATGGGTTCTCTCAGCAAGACATTGACCTCTTAATAGTAAAAAATAAACAAATAAATACTCAAGGGCCTGTGTCCCCTTTGTTCACATTTCCAGGTGTTTGGTCACAAGATTATCCCTCCTAGAATGCTTCATTTGACTGTAATTTCTTTAGGGTCAGAAGTGTGGCTGGCTTTGTAATTCCAGCAAAGGACAAGTAACAAGAAGAGCTCCATCAATGCTTTGAGGAAATGGGTAGAAGGACTGATTCCCCACTAAGATAGATGGGATGTGTTTGGGGATACTTTTCTAGAGGATTCTGTCAACATTCCATTCAGTTCACCAACATGAACATTAACACATTACAAAGCAAAACCTTCCCATTTGACTTTACACCCTATGTCATCATTCCCATTATTGTGAGTCAGAGCCACAAGCTGCCTAAGTCCTACTTGTTACCTGTGTCAGGGAGAGTAGAATGTGGTCTTCCTCCTGCTCAGGCAACCCAAGTGAGGCTCCATCTATGCCTTCTCCACTCACTTGTCTTGCATCTCGGTGGACCTTCCTGACTCCCAAGGCCTATGGGATTAGAAAACAGAGTTAGTCAATTTCCACTCTGAAGTCCTAATTTTATACCTAGCCAAAACTGCAGATGAAATTAGATCTGGAAGATCAAATCCTTATTCTCCCCTTGTCCCTGTGGAATCATCTATGTAAGTAAAAAAATATCCTGTCACATCTCCTCATGACAAAAGAATATGCAGTGTGTTCAAAGCTCTCTTCCATATCTAGCCAGGCTGCCTTCTCTTCTTATGCCTCATAGTATCTCTCCGTAAACTTACTCCAATTCTAATAGCTTCCTGTATTTAATGTCTTTTATCATTTTAAATTCATTATTATTCCCCATTGTACAAACTCTTCTGCTATGCTGTTTGCTTCTTTCTCAGGCCCACCAAGTCCATGATGCAATCTGTGTAGACCTTTGGCACCGATGTATGTTTTAAGGTAGAGTTAGCTCATTTTATATCTTTAATCCAACATTCTTAGGCCTGTTTTCCTAAAATAAATATGCAGAGGAGACCCCAGGACCCTTTGGGTGACCTTCAGTGAGATCCTTCTACATCATTATTTCAGAGACGCTAAGGACAAAAGGTTTAAAGGATACATCTTACCCCCATGCTTGGCCTGGAAGCATCTCTGCCTCACTTCCAGGGGGCCACCTTGCTTTGTGACTCAGCCCCAGGCACACCCTGTAACTGTAGTTAGTATTCAGGCCAGGTGCAGGAAGAGATTGTCACCAAACACCTCCAGTCATCTGAGCTGTCCTCAAACTAGCCTCTTGGGCTTGTCTTGGAGACTGTCAAAAGAAGAATGACCTGTCTGGTTGCCCTCTGCTTTCCCTCTGTCCCTCAGAAACAGTCAGAAGGGTTTTCAAGGCTCTGGGAGGTAATTGCAAAGTGTCCTCCGTGTGCCACCCACCAGCACTCAGTCAATATCAGTGCATACCTTCGGACATTGCCCAGATAAGTTCTATTTGATCTGGTGACCTAAAGGTGAATTGTAGGTCAGACTTCATTACACGTTAGCTGAGCTCAAGCCAGCCCCAAACTTTCCCACTCTATTCTAAAATATCATGAAGCCCCTTCGGGGAGTCCACTGATTATACTGTAGAGGTTTGTGTGAACCAACCAGGGTAAATAATTAGGCTGCTCTTTTAATTAAGATTGCAGTGCCTTCTAGCACAGTGATATTTAAGATTGTGATGGGAGTGTGGGTAAGTACAGAAACAGTCTTCACTCGTGATAAAGGCGAAGAGAACAAAGAAAGTTGTGTCCCATAAGTGAAAAATACCCTGTGATTTTGGAAATCTCCAGGGTCCTCAAAGGAAATTTTCAATTTAGCACACAGTCTCTTTGCCAAGGTGGAGATTGGTCTTCAGTACCAAAAATAAATCTGGGAAGAAATGAAGGCAGGTACTGTGCATTTATGGTTGGCATAATTGCAAACTTACTTAATTATGTGAACTTTATGCGGCTAATAACAATTAACACAGATTTCATAATGGGCACTGTTTCAAATTTGTTTCACGGAGCTTCATAAAAATATAAGCTCATGAAGAAAACCAGTTCAATTCAACATGAACTTTCCATTATTTTTAACACATTTTACCTACTTTTAATTGATGAAAGTGTTACGTATTTTCTCAACCCAAGAGTTTTTCACACCTCTTTAATTCAAACCAGCTTGATTTTTTTTTTTGCAATTCAAATAGATAGATTATTATGTGCCATTAACTGGAAACCAAATAAACCAATAGTAAAAATTTATTAAATGGATTACAATGCATACATTATTTCCTAAAGAAATTATTTCACACATTCAAAGTACAGTAACTTTTTAACCCTAACTAATCCTTACAACCCCCTATTGATAAAGATACTGATACACTACAAACACTCTTCTCAAGTTATTTTGCAAGCAGGAAAGTGGAGCTGTCAGAAGTTCTGTTTCTTGTCTTGGGTCACACAGCAAAAGAAAGGCCAACATCTGACTGGAGTTACTCTGGCCACATGTCAGGTCTCCAGGGATCTTAAGATAAGGAAATTGAGCCAGGCATGGTGGTACATAGCTGTAAACCTAGACAGAGGAGGAGTTTGAGGAGAACTGGTCCTATGTAGTAAGTTCCAGGCTACCTTGAGCTATACAGAGCAATTTTGTATCAAAACCCCTAAAAGAAGGTGGGAAGGATGGCTCAGTAGGTAAAGATATTTGTGCCAAGCCTAGTGACCTGAGTTTGGTCTCCTCAAGAAGAGAACAGACTCCCACGGGTTGACTTCTGAGGAGGTACACACACACACACACACACACACACACAGAGGATAGATAGATAGATAGATAGATAGATAGATAGATAGATAGATAGATAGATAGATGATAGATGATAGAAAGATGTTTTTAACTCTGGGTTTTTTTGTTTGTTTGTTTGTTTTTTTGTTTTTTGTTTTTTTTTTTTTTTTGTTCCTTTCAGTGGTTGTTACTATTGGTGGCTGTGCCAGGCACATTTTCTCAGTGTATGGAACCAACAAGTGTTGTGTATTTTGCTTTCATTTAAGCACAACTGCAGTTTTATACATTTGTGGTTAAACAACATTTGATATGAATTGGGATGATACCTACGATATGGCAAGAGAATGAGGGCCCACTTGACACATTAAAGTAAAAAAAATTTAAGATCATAGATGCCCGACTGAATAAGGATCTTCAGTTGTTGGCTTCTTGTTAAGCAGCTCTGATAGTATGTTTTACAGATGAAACAAGAGGGGAGAGAGATAGGGAAGAGTAACAAAGAATATGCTCAACATACAATAAATATACAAGTATGAAAACTCACCTAGCTAAACTATAACACACCCACACTTTGAATTAAATTTCTGTGTCCAACATTTCACCAAGTTGCTCATCTAGATACCAAGGATGGGTCCCCTTTAAATATTTCCCTCCCTGAAGCTAGCTTCCTTAGATTTGTGGGGTACCCACTGTAGCTCGTGAATTTTCCTACCCACCTTGCTTTTTTCTTTCACTGCCTGAATTTCGACTCTAGCCCTCCTTTGCCTTGAGGACTGGAAATGCTTAGTCATAGGCTTCCTTGGGCTTCATCTCTCAGCATTGGTATTCTTCTTCCAGGTCTTATAGTTACCCATCAGAAACAGAACTTACTCAAGTTCTGGCGCCTGCTGCCAGCTGCCTCTACCCTAAAGACATAGTTTTCAACACAGGATCAGAGTCCTTGGAAATTCCTGCTGTCGAGTAGCATATTAAAGGCTCTGAGAAGACCTGCAAGGAAGAGCATTTTATTTGGTCTTAAAGCTTCCTTCTCCATTGAATACCATCTTCTGGAATCAATCATACCATGTTTGTTGCTATATCCCAGGAAATCATTTTCTCTGGTCAAATCAGATATGCTCTTCCAAATAGTGTGTTTCCCTAACTTTCCGATGTGAACAACTCTGGCAAAGCTTTAAGCCTTGGTTTCAGTGACTCCTGCCCACCTAAAGCTCCCAGAGTCACTCCCCACAGTCACGTGTGTGCTTACTCTTCTGGGGGTTGTCCGATTTCATAGGCTTTTGCTCCTGAGTCCTGTTTCCCCACAAGACCATGCCCCTTGCTCTGTTAATCAGAAGCATATACTACACTTCCCAGCATGCAATGGGGTCTTATCACATGTTGATAGGCAGTGTGTTGCACTGGATTCAAGTTCAATATATTACAAATTGTAGGTCCATCTTTTACAATTATGAAATACTTGAAGAAGGCTACTTTATAAAGAAAACAAGTTTAATTTATTTTACAGGTCTGCATATACAAGGTCTAGGAACCCTATCTAGTGACAGCCTTATAGCAGGCAGAAATCCAAATCATATGGTGAGAGGGCATGGAGTGTGCCAGGGGAAGCAATCTCCCTCTCCCTTTTCTTATAAAGCTGCAGGGACTGAACCTTGGGATTTTTTTTAGCTTGATTGCTTTATCTGATCCTAAGTGCTTTCCCAAGGATCCACCACTGAACACCATAGTCTAATTCCTTCACCATGGGGATTGTGTTAAGGCATGAATCTTTCAGAACAGCCATATATGGGTTCCTGATGCATATCCAGAGACATCAGTGCTTGTTTTTTCCTCTTCCAAGTGTGCACTATTCACCTGCCTCAACCAGAAGAGAGTTTTTCCGAAACAAAAGGAGAGACTATGGTAGTGTACACCATGGAGTGTCAGTCCCTGTCTGGAAACCTGTGGAACTTCCCTGTTCCTGGCTAACAGAACAATGAGCCACTGAGGAACTGTGCATAGCTCCCAAGAACTTAGTTTTCAAAGAGTTGCATAAAGTAATTTTTAGCTGAGGCAGATCTGTGAATGACTCTGCCACTTCCCAGCTGGGTGAGAAACTTCACCTCTTCACACCTCCTTTTGCTTGTCTGTAAGATCAGGATAAATGGGGCCCACATTTGAAAACATTTAACACCTTTCTTGGCACATAACAGGTCATCAATAAAGGGATTGCATGGTATTCTGCTTTCTTTTGAATTTCACAGTTTATAAAAATAAAAAATAAAAAAGAGGAATCATTTAAATAAAATTAATAACTGACTCAAAAAAAATCTGTTACCAACTGTAGTTTGGATAAATCTATTTATCTCTACCATCTCTTGTGTTAAATTAAAATTAAAATGTGGGCTTCAAAGGGGGCACTTCCATTTCAGCAAAACAGCACTTAGAATTCCACACTTGAGCCATACATTTTAATGCTGACTGATCCCAGGTATTGCCCAAAGCTTAGCAGTCTGAGGCCCTGACATCATGAAGGAAAGGATGGAAAAAAGCCATATGTCAGAGGCATGGCTCTGTGGTGGAAGCTTCAGAAACCCTGTGGCCAGTGGAGCAGAGATCTGCTGCTCAGGTGGAGACCGTTCAAATACTTCTATTATTCTGTCAGGGAGCAAAAATATAGGAGGCAATTTAAAGAGGCTGGGCAAAAAAAAAAATAATGCGCAGATCCCAAGGGAGACTGGATCAAGTCATACACAGAGGTCTGGGCCACCATGGGGTAAGGGCACCAACTCTGACAAACACCATTCCCCCTTGAACCCATGTTAATGAGGCCATTGGTTCACTTATTTTCTTCCCAGAGATTATCGTGATCAATTTGTATGATGAGTGTGGAAAACATTAAAACAGCATTCCCAAAGATCAAGTTAATAAAGGTCTCTGAGACTAGAGCTTCCTGGAGGAGAAGGGCATATTTTCTTCAAAAGAATGAAGAAAAACACTTGAGAGATGGTATAGTCCCACAATGCAACAGAGAGCTCCTATCTTTTTATTTGTAGTCTTACATTTCAATTAAACCCTGGAGAGCCTCCCTCCCTTAAGAGCAGGTAATGAATTTAATGCAAATTCATGGGGGAAATAAAAGAACAGGGGGCACAATGACGTGAGAATGAAGGAGAAAAAATAGGACTCTGCACAATACATATGGGAAATGCAAAGCCGTGTGCTCCTCTCTGCATTCCCAGTAACAAGAGCCTTCATCTTCTAACGCAAAATGAAAACCTTTCCTTTTTCCATTCTGCCATCCGGCCTGGGAGATGACTGTCCCCAGGGAGCCACCTCCTTTTGTAGGATGGACAGACCTAACCAGGATCCTAAGGAAGCCCATGCAGTGCCTCCATTCACTCTCCACACGTGGTCCTTCTCTCACCCTGAATCTCTCATTATTCAAGGCACTTTGCACTCCTTCTCCCTACAGAAAGCATCTGACAATTGGATTGGAGAATAAAACCAGTGGGACCGGCTTGCTTCTCCCCCACCATTCCTCTTCATGGGGCATGGTGTGCAGAGGCATGATTGTTCAAGAGGACTGGAATCAAATAGCCAGGATCTGCTCTAGACAGATTTCCATTCATAATTCCACCACCAAAGAAGACCCCAAGCAACAGGCCGTGCAGCTTTCTCATTTACAGAAGGTTTGACTGTTAGCATCTAAAGACTTTTTGTTGTTGTTGCTGTTTAGGAGCAAAGGGAACTTGTAGACTGGTAGGTTTCCCTACGGGCTGTTTAAGTGGCCTTTAGTGTTAGTTGTCCATAGTCCCTCCTCTAATCTACGCACCATATCACTAGTTCTTCTGCTTCTGTTTTATCTCCCTTAGCTTTGTAGAGCCTCGTAAATTATAAAGACTCGAGAAACTGGGGAGATGGCTCAGTGGAAAAGCACTTGTGACGTAAGTGTGAAGTCCCAAGTTCAAATCTTCCAAACACATATCAAAACAATGTGTTAGCTCTGGCCTGTAACCCCAATACTCCTTTGGAGAATTGGGAGTCAGAGACAGGAGAATCTCTCAAAGATCTTGAGCCAGCTAGGTGGGCCTATGTGGCTGCAAGTCACAAAAGGAGAGGAGGGACACCGAAGGTTATCTTCTGATATTCTCTCTCTCTCTCTCTCTCTCTCTCTCTCTCTCTCTCTCTCTCTCTCTCTCTCTCTCTCTCTTGGGTTTTTTTCAAAGTTTTTAGTTGTGCTGCCTCAGTTTCACCATAATTGTCTTCTCATTCAAAGGTATGTGTAGAAACCCCCCCCCCCACACACACACACAGGAAATAGAGAGAACTCAGTGGCTTGTATCTGGCCCATCCAGAAAGAATAACATGCTCTATTCTCTTTTGTGATCACCACACAAAAAGGAACATTTTAAGACAATGAAAAATCCTGTTACGTTGACTTTCTTACATTTTATCTTAATTTATCCTTTATGCCCTTCTAGTGATTTAAGTAATGTCTTCAAAAAATATAACACCATCATCAAATTCAGGGTCGCAACTGGAATAAACCTAGAAACAACTACCTGGCATGTGCCTTGGTCCAAACACTGTCTCACAGCACAGAGAGGCCAGCACCAACTGTAAAGTAGGGTCTGTGTGGTGCCCGGATGCCTGGTTGAAGGGACCACCGAGTGCCAGCATGTCTAGTCCATGCACAGCAACCTGCTGCTGATGACACATCACCATGAAAAAGATGATTTGTCATAATCCACTTGTTTATCCATCACACAGAGGGAGGAGAGAGGTTAGAATGGAATAGAAGACCATTGTGGTGAAAGGTCATATAAGTGACCTGAATTTCAGTATCTTTAAGACACAAGACAGACAGTTGGGTGACCACTGCTTCTTCTTTTACCACGCTCTGTGCACTTCACTTGCGAGCGGCCTTTTTCTGCACATGGAAGTTCTTCTCTTCACCATCGTCACTTCTGCCTCCTTTACTTCAATAGACTCACAAGAACTGGACATACAGTGTGGAACTGCACTGCTGTATGGCTTTGTGGCTGAGTAAACATGATGGTGTACACTCACGCAAACCTAGATGGCACAGGTCAGTTAAGATATGTTACAGAATACAAGATGCGTCAAGGGGTGAGACAGACATGAGCTGCTAAAGGGTGTCAGCCCTGATGACAGCATTATTTATAGTAATTTTTTTTTTACTAAATAGAAGAGGATATGAGAGGAGATGAGGGAGAGGAAATATGATCAAAATATATTAAAGGAAAAATATTTTTGATTAAAAATAAATTAAAAACAAAAAGACTATACTCTAAAATAACAAAACATATACTATAAACCAATTTGGTGGTACACATTTATAGCCTCCTCATTCAAGAGGCAGAGGGAGCAAGTTTGAGGCCAACCTGGGTGTCCTAGCTTGTTTTCTATTGGTGTGATAAACACCATAGCAAAAAGCTACTCAGAGAATAGATCATTAATTTTGGCCTACAGTCCATCATGAAGGGAAGTTAGGACAGGTGCTAATGGCCAGAACTGAAACAGATGCCATGGAGGAACTTACCGACTCACTCCCCAAGTTCATGATCAGCTATCTTTCTTATGCCTTCCAGGTCCAGCTTCTAGGCTAGCACTTCCCACAACAGGCTGGTCCTTCCTATATAAGTCATTAATCAAGAAAATTTCCCCACAGGCTTGTTTACAGGCCAAGCTGATAGAGACATTTTCTCAACTGAGATTCCCCTCTTCCCAGCTGGTTTTAGTTTGTGTCACATTGATTAAGTGGGTATTATCTATAAAGCAAAAGATAATCATGCTACTGCCCACAGACCCAGACAGGCTAAGTAACAAGGAGGAACTAAGGGGTGGGGGTGGGACACAATGATCTCCCTAGGAAGGGGAAATAGACTAGACTCCATGGGTGAACATGGGGTGGGTGGTGTTGACAACAGGAAGGATCAGGTGGTAGGGGGAGAAAATATTGGGAGAAATGGCTGGAATTGAGGGGCATTTCGGGAAGACAATGGGAACCAAATGCAATGGAAACTCCATGGATTCTACGAGAGTAACCCTAGCAAAGACTCCTGAAAATGGAGGACCCAGAGTCTGAGCTGGGGGGAGGAAGGGTTGGAGGAACCAGTGGGGTCAGGGACACCATGAGTACATGGCCCACAGAATCAACTGGTGGGGTCTCAAAAGATCAGGGAGCCTGTAGGGGTCTGATGCATATATGTTAGGGCTAAATAGCTTGGTGTTCTTGTGGGATTCCTAACAGAAGGACCAGCAGCTGTCTCTGACTCTTTTATCTATCCATAGGTCCCTTTTCCTCCAACTGGGTTGCCTCCATCAGCTTTGATGTGATGGCATGTGCCTGGTTTTCCTGTAGCTAGTTATGCTGTGTCTGGTTGAGGTCCCTGGGAAGCCTGCTCTTTCTGAGAGGAAGTGAGTGGGAGGCTGTGAATCTGTGGAAGAGGGGTGGTGAATGGGAAAGACTGGGGGAAGGGGAGGAGACACACACACACACACACACACACACACACACACACACACACACACCAGTAACACAGTAGCTGATAAAGTACTATGTGTTGTAACTGTGTGTGCTATACTTTTATAGGGCTGGAAAAACAGTGGGCTGGTTCAGACCAGCACCCCCACATAGACAAAGTGATGTTTACACTCTGATTTTATTGTGACTACAATACAGTCTAACCAGAAGAATGTTCCACTCTATCATAAAGTCATATAGATGACCATTGTCATATATGTGATTCATCATTGACCTAACACCTTTACACAGCTCATGACTGCTTACTTTCCACTACTGTGGGTGGGAACACAAGAAGCCATGGGAAGTGTTGACTGAGTGACAGACACACTGAGAATGGATGGCTTCCTTTCTCTTGCTTCTCATGCCTATTATTTGTGAAGCACAAAGATGGCACCATGTTCAACCCTTGCAACAGTGTAAGCAGGAGTCCTGAGTCTATATTCCCAGTTAAGAAAAATGAAGTGCAGAAAAGTGACCCCAACACTTCAAGTTCTCTCCAATGACCCAGAATTAGCAGGCCCAAAGAGAATTTGCTTGGAGCCTGGAGCAGGAGCATGCATACTCAGTGCTTATCCCCAGTGTCTGGCATGTGCCTGGTGCATGGTAGAGTCCCAAGAAATACTTATGGAGCTAAATTCCAAAAGAAAGACTGGAGAAAACAATTCCCGAACAGATCCCAGGACCGCCAGGGTACAACACGTACATCTGTGTCCTCTGTAAGAGGGACAAAACTTGCTCCCTCCTGGTCCCTATGGTGCTCTTCTTCAGGTCACCCTGCTCACCTCTCTGCACACTTCCACCAGCCCTCTGGGGCATGATGACGTTAGTATCCAAGTGCCAGGAAAGGAGACTGTCTCCAGGGTGTCCACTCTCATCTTCTCATTGCCCTTCTTCAGGGTCACTGCCAAAAACCTTCACAGACACAGAGAAGCCCTTGAGGGAAGCTTCCCATTCGTCATCTTGGTGGGCTTTCATTTCTTTGCCAATAAGGTGATCTGCTTCACAACACAAGTCAATGTATTTGACATCTGTCATAAAACTCAGGTCAGGCAGTTATGTCTTCTGTTCAAACAAGGCATTCGACAGAGATTTCCTCTGCTGTTCGAGCTCCAGCAAAAATAATTATTGACATGTCTATACATCCAGCCAGCCCTCTTAATGGGAGTCATAAATTACCAGCCTTGGTCACCCCAACAAGGTGATGCTTAGAGGACCAGGAGGAGACGCTGTGGTATTAGACCTGGAGAGGGACTTGTTTCAGATACATATGTCTTTAACTTTTTTCCAAGTTAGTGGCTATGGTGAGCCACAGCTGTTCTCATAACTGTACTGAGATGAGCTTTCAAGTCACAACATGGGAGGAAATTGATAGCCATTTCTTCAAGTCAGTAGCCCCTCCCTAGACTTGCAGTAGCATAAGCCCTCCTGGAAGACTCCACATCAGGGAGAATTATGAACACTAATCCCCTCAGTACAAGCCACACACATGAGAAACAAGCATGGATCACTTCTCACTATTGACACCCTGAGAAACACCCCTGAGAGAGAGAGACCTCAATTCCCCAAGGACCTGCCAGTTGGGAAATTTATCACAAGAAGATTAAACTCACCATCATGTTCAAAGATGTTACAATCCCCTTGAGCCTCTGTGGATCAAATATACTTGGCAAAGATACAGAATGTCTCTCCCTTGAGCAGAGAAGTTGGACATTGTAGCTTTTCCTGCCAGTTGGAAGAAAGAAGTAGGGTGGTTCTCTTGTGGTCCATGGTATCAATGATAAGGACTTCTTGTTTTGCTGTTAATTGAAAATATTTTTTTCATACATATATTCTGATCATCATTCCCCTCCCCACCTCCTCCTAGGTCCTCTTGTCCCCCAACCCACTAAACTTCAAGTCTTATCTCTCTCTTTCTCTCTCTTTAGAATACAAAGATGCAAATAAAATAAGCCAGAATAAAAGTACAAGTAATACACACACACTCACTCACTCACGCACACACACACACACACACACACACACACACACACACACACACAAACACACCCCAAAACTCATAGGAACACAAAATTAGAAACCATACTATACACACAAAAGACCAGTAAGATAAAAACAAATGCCCAAACAAAGCAAT
Source organism: Cricetiscus sungorus (assembly GCA_030556225.1). Lineage (NCBI taxonomy): Eukaryota > Metazoa > Chordata > Mammalia > Rodentia > Cricetidae > Cricetiscus > Cricetiscus sungorus. The sequence goes on along the minus strand of JANBXA010000007.1, from coordinate 36,246,121 downwards.
ATGGAAAATCTACAAAATGACCATTGACTTTGTTTGGTGTTGGTCTGTTAATGGACCAACTGGGTATGGGAACTACCCTTAATAATGTTTTATATATACTTAGTAATATTCCATTGGAAAAACTGAATTTTCCTTTGTAAATGCTTGTGAACTGGAAATAGTTTTTTGATTAGTGTTGGGAACTCATGTCTACTTCCCCTTCTCAGCTCTGGGACCCTGTCTGGCTTGAACCTATATAGGCCCCATACATGCTGCCACACTTTCTATGAGTTCATATGTGCGTCAGTCCTGAGTGTCTGGAAGACACTGTTTCCTTGGAGTCATCCATCCCCTCTGGGTCTTAATCTTTCTGTCTTCTCTTCCGCATAGTTCCTTGAGCCCTGAGGGGAAGGGTTTGATGAAGACATTCCATTTAGAACTCTGTACACCAAAGTCTCTCACTCTCTGTGTTTTGTCTAGTTGTGGGTCTCTGTGTTAGTTCCCATCTACTGTAAGAAGATTCTGATGATGACTGAAGATGTTTGCAAATATTTCCACAGTTAAAGCTGACATGGGGCTTGGGCGGTAGATCCATGCCACAGCACTTACACACACACACACACACACACACACACACACACACACACTGTCCCATTACCTCTAGAGAATAGCACCTGTGGAGACCAGAGGACAACTTCTTGGAGTCAGTTCTTTTCAGTTCTTTTCTTCCACTATGGCATTTTCGGGTGAAACTAAAGTTTTCAGGCTTCCCAGCAAGCATTTTTACATACTGAGCCATTTTCCTGCCCGATCCTGAAGAAAGAATACTGACTGAAAAAAGCATTCACTCCAAGCCAAAAGGAAACAAGTCAGAATAGAGGTTGGGAATGAATTGTAAGTTTGAAACCAACTTGGCTTGAACATAACTCAGTTAGCTATTTGGTGGGAGGGGCATAATAAAGGAAAAGGAAGTAGAGGTGAAACTTCTTGGGAATGGCCAGTGTTGACCAAGATTATCCAAAGAACACTGTGCCAATTCAGAGTTCAGCAGAGCCAGTTCCCTTCCTAAACACAACCTTTAAGAAATATCTGTACAGACAAGAGGTAACCCCCCAAATACAGAATGATGCACACTATAAAAAAGTACTTTTACTATAACATTCTTTCTAGGTTCCACCCGCCCCCCACACACACACAATAATTCCAGTCAGACATTTTTGGTTGCAAATGTATAACCTGACGGTTCTGTGTCTCAGTAAGAAATGGACTGTCTTGTTCAAACTGGAATAAATTATTGCAAGAAATATGTGCTTAAGTGTTTGCTTCGGGATGCGGAAATCATCTATCATTTGGACTTTGAACTGGAATGGTCTAAAGAAAAAATTAGTTCTCACAGTTGCGCTGCTAACCTGGGAGCCTCTGTTGAAAGAGGTGCTTAAGCAGTATCTAGATGAGAGATTAACTCTACCAGAGACAGGAGGAAATCACCCATTTCCCCCTGTCTAACCCACTCTACTCAAATCACCCAAAACTCTCAGTGGATCTGAAATGAGAGGAAGTGGCTAATTTTATGACCAATAACACCAATGATACTTAAGGATGTTGAGATAAGGGTAATTTAACTCGTGTTTCTAACTATGAGCAGAACAGGGACAGAAATCCAAAAACACACCAGCAGTGGCAGCTGACTCAGAGTGCCCAGTCCTGGATGTTCCGTAGCACCCCTTTTCAAGCCAAGAGTGGAACCTTTCCTCTCAAGCAGACATCCATTTCATGTGAAGTTAGAACTCCACTTCTTTTGTAGAGTCTGAGCTAGGCAGACATGTCAGTTCTGGGCAAGTTTTCCCAGTCTCCTAAGAGATAAAAGCCCCTATGTTACAGAACTCAGCACAGGACGGTAACCTATTCAGTCATTTGCTGTGACTATATGGCACTGTTTCCTGTAAATGATCCCAAAATGGAGGCTGCTATCAGGCAATTGGAATGTGGAACTCATGTTCCCTTCTATGTGTAAAGGATCCCAACAGGGTGACTTCTGGGAATTCCAGGAAGGTTGTTCATCCCACCTCAATGGCCTTTGGATGACTGACATGCTGTAGGACAGAAAGTACTTGTCATATTCAGGCTTTGCTGTGTTGCTTATTTTAAGGGTAAGTTGTACCAATTCCATTCAATGTCTTTGACACATAGAGGATGTACTGAGGAAGAATTAGACCACTTTTCTCTGCAGATTCTAACCTGTGCTTGAGGAATTGATGACTCTTGCTATGACTGAATGTAAGGGTGCATTGTGTTTCTCTTTAAAAAAAAAAAAAAAAGAAAGAAAAGAAAAGAAAAAGAAAAAGAAAAAAGGCTCACCTCTGTTACAAGAGCTTCGAACTGATCCTAGGGATTGCTCTGGTATTTGCTGCTCACGTTCGAAGAACAAAACAATCTCCACCCACAAATTTCAATGGTATTACTTCTCCATGATTGTGTGTGAAAACCTTGGAATGCCTCTTGGGCGTATTGAGTTTTGCTACTGTCGTTTGTCTTCCTAATATTCTACACAAAAGGCCAATGATGTATGTTGAGGTTTTACACTAACGAAGTCTTTCCCCTTTGACTTGCTGATATTAAACTCTTAAGACCACACACTTCCTCAGGGTTGTCTTCATCTGCTTAAGCCTGAGTTCTGTGCCTGTAGGTGGGGAATGACTGGATACTATTACGCCGATAGCGGGTGATAATATTTCCACATGCATTGTTAAGCTGCTTAAGTTTCTTCTTCACTTCAGGAGCATTTAGCATCTTGTTTTCTGAAAACCTCACCCATGTGCCGGAGGGAAAGTCAGATCCGATACTGTGCTTGGGGAGCTTATCTGGGACTAAGCTGCTGAGGGAATGTGTCTGCCTCGCTCAGCTAGCCTTTCCATAAGTGCGCCTTTGTAAACCTCTCAAGGGCAAACTGGGTCACTTGATATTGTTTCAGAACATCTGGAAAAGAGTCACTGGACTGGAGAGAGCTAGGAAACCTCTTTGTACAGAGACTCTGGGCATAGAAGGAAAACATAGCTGTGACAGCAAATGACTCAAGACCATCTTCTTGTTTACAAATGCTCATGCTACCAATGACCTGCTTTTGCTCCTGATGTGAGAGGGGTCTGGTGAGGTCATTGAGTTCAGAGAAGCAGTGGTGTGAGGGCTCATGAGGGCTTTTGGTCCCTCTTTTTAACAGTTTGGAACTTGGGAAACTAAGTGTAGAGTGAATGTCTCACCAAGAGCAGCTCTGAAAGATCCAGAAAGCTGTAGAGAAACAGACAGGACAGTGGTGACTACCAGAGGATAGAGGGAAGGGGACAGAGAGAGGTGTGGCTGAGTGGCAGGAAGCTTCTGCTATCGTTATGTTTGGGAGACTTGAAGCCTACCATGGCAACTGTACCTACTAATGATGTATCTGTCTGGGGAGACAGTTGAGTGGTAGAGCACTTGCCCCACAGATTTCATCCAGAGCATATCCAAATGCCAAATAATCAATAACAATACTATATTACATATTTGAAATTTGTTAAGAGGGCAGATCTTCTTTTAATCAAAACCAGTTATTTGTTATTATTGTGTGCATATGATATGTACAATGGGCTGAGAGTGAGCTAAAGGGGGTATAATATTGAGCTCTTGAAGGGACCCCTACTGCACAGGACCAGAAAGTACCCACACAATGTTTTATGGTGTCTTTTAGTCATTACTTCCAGCAAGTTCATTGTCATTCCTGAGCCTCTTCACATACTGGCTACAAGCCCTTTGACAGAAAGAGACTCAGACTTTTCAAATAAGTTTTCAAATAAGAAAACTCCTTCCTCATGTGGCTTTAGCTCCAGGTCAGGAAACTTGCAAGTGCAGCAGTAGTGTGTTCAATAGTTCTCTTTCCTTAAAATACTAATTAAGAACACCATTGGGAGCTGTGCCTCTCAATGAATGGGCACTGCTAACAAGATGAACTAGCTGGTGCTCAGTTCCAGCTATGCCATGCTCCCTTCTTTTTTGTTGTTTTGTTTTATTTGCTTTGTTTTGTGTTTCAAGACAGGATTTCTCTATGTAACTGCCCTGGTTGTCTCTGTAGACTAGGCTGGTCTTGAACTCAGAGATTTGCCTGCCTCTGTCTCTTGAGTGCTGGGATTAAAGTTGTGAGGCCCCATCACCCAGCTTTCATGCTTCCTTCTTGATTAGCATGGGCATCCCTTGCTAATGAAAACCATATGCTTCCAGTGATGAGGTATCTTAGCCATCCATCTTCTTTTCATGATATGCTTCCTGTAAAACTGAAACGAAGTCATTTCTTCTGCCTGGGGCTGAGTAAATATGCCCTCCCCTAAAGAACTCTAGTGATTCTCCATGGCGCTTGTGTCAGCTGCCACCTGTGGGCCCTGGCATCTCCACTTCCCTCACAAAATGCAGCGTCTGTTTCAGAGAGGTGGTAGCATCTTGATCCCGAATATCGCTCACTTGATACCCAAGACTGTCGTGCCACGGAGCATGAATGGTCCCTGGGTCTGGTCCTCTTCAGGAATGAAAAAGTCACAAGTCTGGGCAAAGTTCTATAACTTTGGTAAAAGATTCATGACTCTCATTACACACTGTTTTTTCTACATACACAGGTCAGGAAATGTAAAAGGGGAATCTCTGAAGTAAGGTAATCCTTCAATAACACATTTACTCTTTTTCTCCTCGTTAGTTGTTGTCTTTCATTTTGTTTGTTTGTTTGTTTGTTCTTCTTTTTGACAACCTAAAACAAGGCCGAGAACCCAGAAAGAAAAATTTCAATTGAGAAAACCCTTCCTATAGGTAAGCTTGTAGTGACTGATGATTGGTGGGGGAGGACCGAGCCCACTATGGGCACTGTCATCCCTGGACAGGTGGTCCTGTGTGGCATAAGAAAGCAAGCTGAGCAAGCCATGGAGAACAAGCCAGTAAGCAGCACTCATCTACTGTCTCTGCTTTGGGTCTTACTTCTGGGGTCCTACTTTGAGTTCCTGCCCTGACTTCCCTTCATGGTGGAAGGTAATCTATAGGAGAAATAAACCCTTTCCCCCTATGTTGCTTTTGGTCATGGTGTTTCTCACAGCACATAAAGCAAATTAGGAAGCATTTCTTCGCTCTGTGAATATTCATTGAGTACCTGTGGGTAGCCCAGAGCAGGAAGTGAGCATAGGATGTAGCTGTGTGGCATTCACCTGTGATGGAGGCAGACACTTAATGGTACATGATAGACACTGGCAGAACTTGGAGGAGTTTGTCACACAGGAAAGCACTAGGAAAACAAAGCAGAGGCTAGTGTTTGGGGGATTGGGGAGAGAAGACTCACTGTGAAGCTGAGGCTGAGGAACAGGAAAGAAGAAGGTGAAAGAGTTTGGGTTTTGTTGTTGTTGTTGTTGTTGTTGTTGTTGTTGTTGTTGTTGTTGTTCAAAATAGAGGTTTAAAGGCCCTGAGGTGTTAGGACTACACTTGGCCCATGGGAAGAATGACATGATGTCAGGAAGAGGGAGATGGGCTAATCTAGGATCAGTGATACATGCACGGAGGCCCCGCCTCTAGGTGATAGATGCATCCCACAGCTGCAGGAAGCAGGGATGCTGACTTATAGGTATAAAAGGAAACCGATGACTACTGAAAAAGAGGTTTCCTGTCATTCACTGGGTGGCAGCCATTCAGTATTTTACTTGCATTGTATGTGTGATTTATAGTCTACAGCCTTTCTAATATCACTTCAAGGTACGTGTTTTACTTTTGTTTATGAATGTTGTGCTGGTTGGTGTTATGGCAACTTGACACACAAACTAGAGTTATCTGAAAGGAGGGAATCTCAGTTAAGAAAATGCCTCCGTACAGTTTCAGCTGTAAGGCATTTTCTTCATTAGTGATTTATGGAGGAGGGCCCAACCCATTGTGGGTGGTTTCATCCCTGGCTGGGTGGTCCTGAGTTGGAAATATATAAACTATAAGAAAGCCAGTTGAGAAAGCCATGGGGAAGCAAGCCAGTAAGCAGCTCCCCTCCATGGCCTCTACATCAACTCCTGCCTTTAGGTTCCTGCCCTGTTTGAGTTCCTGTCCTGACTTCCCTTGATGATGAACAGTGATATGGAAATTTAAGCTAAATAAACCCTTTCCTACCCAACTTGCTTTTGGTCATGGTGTTTCACTGCAACAACAGAAACCCTAAGACTCATGTACAAAGTGAGTAGTGTGCATGAGAGGGTGGGAAGAGACAGAAAGACAGACCACAAGTGTGTCAACAATTGAGTATGGAGGACAGAGGACAACTTTTAATGTAGGTCTTTACCTCCACTGTTTGAAACAGAGTCTCTCTGTTCTTACTCTCCTGGGTGTGCCAGGCTAGCCAGCCCTGGATCTCCTATGGATTCTCCTGTCTCCACCTCTGATCTCCCTGTAGGAGTGCTGGTATTAAAGACACTCACTACGACTCCAGCTTCATGTGGGTTCTAGGGATTCAAACTTTAGGGTCTCACACTTAGGCTACATCTGCTTTGCCCAACCAAGCCATCTCTCTACCCCAAGGTAGATATTTTTGCCCTAATTTTTACCATAAAGAAACTGGGGTTTAGAAAGTGTAAGGGCAACACTTACACAGCTGCCTGTAGAGCCATGTCTAAATCCATCCAGCCTCAAGCCCATGCCCCCTCCCCCCTTTTTTTGTATCATGCCCTCTGCCCACTCACAGACCAAATTATGAACTACTAAGCATTTGTGACTTTCATGTGATATTTTGCTCTTGTTAGCTTCTTGCCATTTTAGGAGTTTTCAATATATTAATTGATAATGTGACAGGCACTTTTAAGCCCTTATAGACTTAAATATAACTTAACATGCTATATTTACAAGGTCTGGGAGATAGCGCAATGGGTAAGGGGTTGTCACACAGGCATGAGGACCTAAGTTCACATCCCCAACACCCATATTAAAGCCAAGAACAGTGGCAAGCATCTGCAATCCACTGAAGCAGAGGGGTCTGGGGACAAATAGATCTGTGGATTTCACTGGCCATCCAGTGTAGACAAAATTGTGACTTTAGAATTACATGAGAGATCCTGTTTCAAAATATAAGGAAACGAACCATAAAAGAAGACCCCTGACATCAATGCCTAGCCTTTACATATATACACATGGGTATTGTGCCTGCCCCTCAACACACACACACACACACACACACACACACACACGGAGAGGCGTGAATTGAGGATGTTGTCAAGATTCTACCCTAGTGACAACCAAAGCCATTCTCAGGATTATTTGTCTTTAAATTGATGCTGGAGATCCACAATACTCATTTATTAAATGAAATCAAGAGTCCTCTGTCAAGTGTTTGGCACATATTCAGCTACTGATCAATGTTGGCTGTTGCAATGATACAACACTTTAGGTGTGTAGCAGTCTTCAAAATCACCTGGGTGAACTCCTGTGCTTCACAGATGATGGTCCCATGAGACCATGAATTTTTATAACACTGCCGAACTACTAAGTCTTATCTCTACAGGTACTAGAAAGCTCAAGTAGTCTGATATAACCAAAATGTCCCTGGATCTTTAAGCTATACTCACCCCCACCCCCAGTCTTTCATCATATCAGTATCTAACTGGCATTCCACACTGCTTGTGAGCCTCTATTAGGGTGCCTGTTTCTTTTCCCACTCAGTTCCCAGTATCAGTGCAATCACGAAGCATGTACTGTGTGCTCAATAAAATGAGCATGGAATCTCTGATTTGCCTAGAAATTAATCAGTTCACACAGAGCCAAGAGATAAGCAGGACTTTGACAATATCCATCCCAGGATTGTGTGTAGAGCTTAAGATAAATGGTTAGGCTCTTGCTATGACTCTTAGAGATATATAGCTTACTTGGGAATCTCTGTTTTATTAAATAGTGACACAACACCCAAAGATGCAAGGTAGCAATTGTCCAGGTAGTCAGGTTTGTTGGAGCTGGCCCTTTCTTGAGGCAGTGTCTCACTGACAACAAGAACTTAGTCTACAATGAGTCAGCTGGGCAGCACTCAGATAGTTCAAGGGATGATCCAGGATATGAAGTTGAGAGTAGCAGAGCCCAGAGACCACCTTCAGGCATAAGGTGCATTTCCACTATGTACAACTCCCAGTCCTGCTGTGGGTCACTTGCTACTGTCCTAGGTGTGATCTGATATACCTCTGATCCCAAAAGGGAGTTGCAAGCAGTGATTAAAAACAAACAAAACAAAAAAAAAAACATAGTTCTAATCTCCATAAAGAGACTTCCATTGACTGTAGCTGGCCTGACCCAAGCACTAGACCATACCATCTGCCAGAAGCCATATATATTTGGCTTCTGGCAGATGGTATGATCTAGTGCATAAGGTATTACCTCTTATAAGCATGAACAGCTCCCCAAACTCTAATGTTAAGGAAATAGATAAGGCAAAAGTCACAGAGGGAATAGTAAATGATTCATTTTATCTGAGGCTCAAGTTCAGCATCCATAAAAAAAATTACTGTTAAGAAGTATCCAGTTCACTCCAGAAGATGGTCACTATCAAGATGTCTAAAATATGAAACTGATGTCATTGTGAACAGGTGTTTATTTCTTGAGATCCTGAGCCCTACCTGTCAAAGAATTTATAATCTAGTCCACATGTTGAAACACAGTGAATCAAAAACACATGGCTAGATGGTAGATTGATTGATAGATAAATGATACATACATACATAAGTACATGAATACATACATCATGTACAGACACAGCCTTTCTGTGATCAAACATCCCTAGAAGACAGTTGAGTACAGAACACTTAAGCTACTTACTTCCCAATTTGGGGGTTTGTTTTGGAGTGCCTTCAGACTATTTCACCAAAATTATCATATAAAAATTTTCATCGTTAGGAAAGATGAATAAAGAGTTTATAGGCAATTCTATTTTACATGCAACTCTATTCCTGCAGAAGCACACATTCTGCACATGGATCAGAAAGATGTTCCAACTTCATACCTTCCTCCCACTTCCTAAAATAGGACCTGTATTCAGTAGGCTCCCAAGATCAAAAGATGCATGGACACATGGCTTGCATCTATAATTCAGGGAAAGGATGTGGGTTCCTGAAAAGTTATGGTTTTCCTCTCTATCAAAAAATCAGGCATATTTGATATTTTGCCAACACTACTTAAAGTGGGTTAGGGATACATTTGACTTTGCTATAAGTATAAAGGGGAGGGGAAACATCTCTAAAATTTATAACCAAAAGTTTCTTTCTTACTACCAAGTTCGAAGAGAAGAACAACTTTTTTCTGACTCTCAGACACAGTACAGCTTGAATGTTACAGGGACATAAAATATAGTTATTGTCACTGGGGATCAAAATTTCACTCTATTGCACTTGAACACTGATTTGGAGTTCATAAAAATAGCACCAGTAACATCGCCAAAGACATCCCATAACCTTAACGCAAAGTAAATATGAACATAGAACAGAAATGTAACCTTTTCAAAGTTCCCTGCATGCAAATACCATGCAGAAGTCACTAACTACTGAATCCTCCCACATTTATTCAATATTGGAAACACCATAGAGAGCAACATGGCAAGCTTGGTTTCATGTTCCACAGATACTTGGGTACTTACTCCCATTCAGTGATGATTTCTAGATGTCTAGCCATCATATCTAGGTAGTCAATTTTTTAAGAATGCCATAAAGCCATAACCCCAAAATTCACAACAGAGACTTCTTATGTGCCTGTGTTATCTACTGAGACCCATCTTCACTCTGTGCTTATGTCATTATCCAAAGCCATCTATTGAAGGGAAATGTATTGGGCTTGGATTAGCACTCAGTAAGAGATCATTTTCCTAGCATGTTTGAAGTTCTAGGTTCAATCTCCAATCATTAGCATGACAAGAATTAAAAATGAAATATAGTTTCAAATGTAGTTATGCAATAATGTGCTGGGACAGTATCCCCCATCCTGCTATCCTAGAGGCATTTATTTGTATGATGAGTTTTAGACTGAAAGCTTCCAGATGGGTATGTGAGACAAGGCTGCTAAAAGAGGATGTCCTAGGTTTCCTGTGGTGCTCTATAAAGAAAGAAACCTCAAGATGAGCTTAGGCAGGTATTGGAGTGAGCATCATTGTAAATCTAGGATCTAGACTGTGCTGTGTGCAGGCAGGAATATTGAAAAGTTCTCAGTGACTTGCCTGACATCTTCCACCACAGAATTCACACCAACTTAGCCTCTCCCATAAAAGCAACAGTGAGCAATGACCAGGCCTACCAGAGGTCAGGAGGATGATGGGAGATTGAAACATAAGCAGGATGGGCAGGTTGGTAAGTGGAGCGAAAGGCCTTACCTAGAAGACTTAGTGTTTTGAGTATGGTAGTGCTTGCCTTTGCACAACATCTGCTGGATCTGAATTTAAAGCCCGAGCTTCACTCTGGAGAGCTGCTTCAAAGTTACAAATGTTCTCTGAGAGGTTGGGGCTAGAGCTCAGTTAGGGAGGTGTGTCCTTAGTATGCACAAGGCCTTGGGTCAGCTCCCTGGCACCACACAGACACATAAAACAAGGCACAATGATGTTGCCTTGCAATCTCAGTGCTCCAGGGGTGGAGGCAAGAAGATCAAAGTCATCTTTGTTTACAAGAGCATCTTCGAGGCCAGCCTCCAATACAAAAGACCCCATTTTCAAATTAAAAGAAAAAAGTATTGATTGATTCTAAGAAACTCACTGAGGCTCCTTTCTCTAGAAATGACTGGTCACCAACTCTACACATGTTAACAAATGAGTATTCTAATTCACCTTCTAATGATACCTACCTTACACAGGACACTTCCTAGACACTAGCAAAATTTAACTCATTTTGTTTATTTAAAAAACTGTGTAACATTTATTTAGAGGGAGTACATATGCCATGTTGTATCACGTGCAGGTCAAGAGATAACTTGTAGGACCTAATTTTCTCATTCCACCATATATATCTCAGGGAATCTCACATAGATCAGGTTATCTCATATAGACCAGGCTTGGTAGGCAGCTCACCAGCCCCTATCTTTTAAAATGTGTTTGATATTTACAAACCTAAAACCCATGGCTCATGTTTCTTTTAATGTCTTGGTCTATAATTATGACTGTTAAACTGTAAATGTAGGCTTTGGCATTTGCCTTAAGGTCTCAGTATAGAAATAAATATTCTCAACATGCCAATGGTAGAGAATAGGTCTTTCAACCAATGATGTAAAATGAAGAACCTTGTTTGTGTTTAAATATCAGAAGTCAATAGCAGAAATCCTAAAGCAAAGAGAAAAATGGAGACCCAGGAAATTTCTTCCAGATACTAGCCAGAGCTGTGACACGGGTAACATAACCTGAAGATCAAGGGAAACTTGGTTTCCTACACCTTGGCCAACTAAGAATCTAAGAAATAGTGAAAAAGGCTACCTTAAACGCCTTTCCCCTATAATGAGAATGACTTAAATACCATACTAGAGGCTGCATCCAGTAGCTGATGGAAGCAGAAACAGAGTTCCACAGCTAAGCACTGACCCTGAACTCCTGGAATCCAGTTGCAGAGGTGGAGAAGTAATGAACAAAGACCAGACTGGGGAAACCCACAGAAACAGCTGGCCTGAACAAGTGGGAGTTCATGGACCCAAGTCTGACAGCTGGGGAACCTAGACAGAACAGAACCAGGACCCCTTAAAGTGGGTGACAGTTAGGTGGCCTGTGCAGTCTATAGAGACTCTGGCAGTGGAACCACTATTTATCCCTAGTGCATGAATGGTCTTCAGGAACACATTCCCAATGGAGGGATACTCCTTTAGCCTAGAGACACAGGGGAGGGCCTAGGCCCTGCCCCAAATGATTTGACAGACATTGATAATCCCTCATGGAAAGCCTTACCCTCCCTAGGGAGTGGATGGGGGATAGGGGAGTCAGTGGGTGGGGGTACGGGAGGATGGGAGGGAGAGGGAACTGGGATTGATATCTAAAATAAGATTGTCTCTAATTTAAATAAAATTTTCTTTTAAAGTTTAAAGTTTTTCTTTGCCCTCTCAAAAAAAATGGTTAAAATTTTCATTTGTAAAATTAAAGAAATCTGTTCTCCCAATATCATCCTCATCTCTGGACAGTTGATTTCCTAGAACTGGGTAAAAGTAACAGCCCAATCTAAAGTGTAAAGACACAGCACCCACAAATCTCGATAAATTACAAATCAACTTCTGTTCCAATTCTACACAAGGTTGAGAGTCACATGCTTCTATTAATACTGTGTAGTGGTTAATCCAAAAGAATTTTCCTGTGCAAGAGAAGATCTTGCTATAGATTCATTGCTATAGATACATTTTTTTTAGCACTTGTACAGCAAAGCTTTATGGAAGAAAAAATAATAAACAAAGGAAACTTAGATGTGTCAGATTCAACACTCTGTGTATGTCAGCAATGTGAAACACATTGTCTCTCAGGGGGTCCAACTTCTAAAATATTTTAAATGACCAGTGACATCAAAATTTGGGTTTGCTTCAGACGTTTCTGAGTTCTATTGATACGTGAAGTAAAAGAGAAAGAAACTTGTCAAAATAACATTCCATCTCCCATAATTAGGTCTGCTCACAAGGATAACAGCTGTAACCAGAGTTTTAAATTGTGATGCGTCCCATCCCATCTTGATTACAGTCATCCAAGAAGACCAGACCACATTTATGTTAAAAGCAGTTTTTTAAAAACTCTTCTGCAGAAATAAATGTGTTTCCCAGGCTCTCACATGAGCCACTGGATTCAGAGGCTGTTGTTGAGAAATTTTTGAAGGAGGAATAACATTCTCCACACTCATTGGCTTGCAAGTAGTGAGACTGTGACTGCACAGTGTAGCTTCACTTCTCACATGGGCAAATATGTGTGTGTGTGCAACTGTTTCTTTCTACTGGTGCAGAACAAAAGTACTGGCAATAGCAAAGCTCATCACAACAATCTCCATCCCTTACCCGACTATTCTAAGTACCTGGCATGTAACTGCTTATTTATGACTTAATAACAATTTACTGATGTATTTACTATTATTAACTCCATTATACTGATAAATACTGAAAAGCATAGAGAGGTTGAGCAAATTGTCTAAGGTCACAAAGGTCAACCAATGGCTGTGTAAGTAGTTCTTCATGCCCTGAGGCAAACATAGTCACAAATGAAAATGTTGGTAGAGAATTCATGAGTTACTCATGCCTGATGATAGTATGGGATGCAAGTGACCAAACATGGGACCACATTAGTTTTTCACATTGAAGAAAAAAAATGAATCCCATATATCAATAATGTAATTTTTAAAAAAGCATATGGGTACACACACATAAATATAAATACATACATACATATATACAAACTCAGCTAATCTGACAAATACTTTTAAATTTTCACTTAGAATTATTCTTTTTATATGAAATAATTCAAAGGTGTCTGTCATGTGATTTTGCTATCAGAGGCTATCCCTTCTATATAGCAAGCATGTTCTAAATGTTTGATGAATGCATGCATATTCATTAATTTGATTATATATTTATCCCTAGCTTAGAATATTATTCAGAAATCTTCCGTTTGTAAGTCACATAAAGCCAACTGAAACCAAATGGAGGAATACACTAATTTTTACAAGAGTCTAGAGCATCTTAGTTAGGAGTGACTGAATCCAGATATTTGGAATGTCATTACAGACATCTTAGCCTTGCTGCTGCTCTGTGCCCTTCTATTGGCTCTATTCATCAACTTCCTTCTGGGTCAGGATCACTTCATCATCAGTTATCGATTACATGTGGATATCTAGAAATGAGAACTCCTCTATCCTTATAACATTAACCAGCATCTCAAGAAAGTTCTGGATTGGTCTGACCTGCATCCTCACCTCATTCCTGAACAGTCACTGCCTTTACAAAATGAGACATCCTATAGGTCAACCAAGAAGGAGGAGAGGGAAGGAGGGAGAACAAAAGAAAAACATATACACAGAAGGAGGTACTCAAGTAAATATTAGTGTAAATTTAATGTACTTAGCCCAGGAGTTTCCAACAGATTTTTATCTTCAATGTTATTCCAAGCTTTAGCTTCCAAAATAAGAAGTAGGTAGATCCCTGTGTCTTCCTCCTGGAGTTGTGCTCTTTATCTTTGCCTTCTTATTTTATTGTTTTCTTTTTCAATAGGATAAAGTTTTTGTGGGTGATGTCATTTGGGGGAAATCTTCACTGTATTTGGTGATAATAACCATAACCATGGTGACAAAGACATCATTCCAAAAAACATACTTCCATACCATACCATAAATTGACAAATGAATTCTACAAAGTGTTTCCCACTGAACATTGCTAATTTCTCTGAGACTCGGAAGTGATAGGAGTCCCCTGTGGCCCTTTGTTACACTACGGTATACTCCTTCCCTCCTACAAAGTTCCCATTGATTGCAAGTGTGGCTATACTTCCTTACAAGGCCAAACAGCTGGGAATCCAAAAACTTTTCAACTGCTTGAACAAGAATGGGCATCACAACTTTTGGGAGCTCAATGGGGATCAAGTCCCAAATAAGCAAAGGCATAATATAATTTTTAAAAGGGTCTGCAATGGGATAAGAAAAACTCAGGAAACACCTTCAGGCAACTTGAGTCTGAACTATTGAGAGTTCAAACAGGATGAAGTGAGGGTCTAGGGTCACTCTGCCTCATTCCAGTCTTGAGTTGATCCTAAGACTTCTTTCTACCCAAAGGAGAAAGAGAAAAGGAGAGATAGGGATGGAGATGGAAAGTCAGAGAAGACAAGGAATCACACCACAGACAATGGGCGTCAGATGTGGTACCCTGAGCCTGGAGCCCCCAGTCACTACTGTAGAGTCTCCCCTTTGGATTCCTCCATCTCACTAGCTTTTGTGTTTTGCTTTTCGACCCATGGACAGCACAGTAAGGACTGCATACTCTCAGTGAGTCCCTTCAGAGCACAGCATCATCAGACAGCCTTTCATTTATCCCCCCCCCCCGCTTTCTTTCTCAGCCTATAAGCACTAGGGCTACTGCAGATGATAAATCGTCAATCTGAATGCAGCCTTGAAACACAGGATTTCCTCATCCTGTGTGGATGACTCTCTTCTGTTTCCTTTTATTTTTCCTCCCACCTAGCCCAAGTACCTTGATTTCGTTTCCTGTCACTGTGATAAAATACTCTGACGAAAGCAACTTAAGGGAGGAAGAGGTTTATTTCTGCTCAGAGATCACTGATGCAGTCCATCATTGTCAGAAGTCACCGAGGCAGGAGCCTGAGGTAGTTAGTCACATAAAAGAACAAAGAAACCGAGGACAACAGGGGAGTACATGCTTGGCTCAAGTCTCTATTTCACAGTCTAGGATCCCAGCCTAGGAAACAGTGGCACCCATTCAGGTGTGCTCTACTATCTCAACTCAAGTAATCAAGATAACCACAGATAAACTGAGGCCTGTCTCCCAGGTGATTCTAGACTCTGTCAAGTTGACCATTACCATGCATCACAACAGGTTTTGAGTTGTGCATGGCATTTGGTATTCATTGCCTGCTCAGAATTCACCCTACAAATTATGAGTCTCCATCCTCATGACCACATATAGACCTGGGATAGATATACTCAGAGTCCTGGGGAACCCGAGGAAGAGCTTCTCTTAGCTCACCTAGTGGCACAGCTGAACAAGGGATTCATGGATTATTCTTTATCTGGTTCTCATCTTGAGCAATCTGGCACAGCCACTGTGCTGATATAATCAAGGTTATAACATGATGCAAATGGTGGATATGAAGCTCAAAAGGGTGAAGTGACAGCATCCATCCACACAGTTACTGTTGACTGTGATGAAAGTGCTGGGAACCTGTATATGTGCTGTCAGCCTGGGTCTCAACTGAGGGATGCTGAGCTGTGATGGGCTTTAAAAAGTGGAGCTGAGAGGGACCTCAAGATGTTCTACTCTCCTCAGTCTGGTTTCTTGTCTCTCAGGTAATCTCTTCTGACACCTCCATTACCCTGATGTCCTGTACTAGGGGCAATGTACCCAGAAGTCCTCCCTAGAGCTGATGCTAAGCTGTCTAGATTCCTATAAGATTGAGTTAAAGAAAAATCCTTTTCTTCATAAGTACCCAGCTTCTGGAATTTCACTGTAGGAAGCAAATTAACACAGCAAATTAACTGGTGGAGTCAGAGTTCAGGGCCATGTTTTCCCGATCCCAGGCTTGCATCATTGCCCTATATCATGCTACCATTCACAGAGATCTTACCCTCCAATGGCCTAGAGCAATCAGCAAGGGCACCTTTAAGGGTCCTTTTCAGAGAAATATCAGAAAGTAATTCCTTCCTTTCCCTAAGCACCCATTCCTCCAGAGCCTTTATGCCTGCAGTGGATAGCAGACACCAGCCCCAGGGCCATTGTATAATCAGAGGGGAAGAATGAACCCCATTGGCTGGGAGCCAGGCAA
This sequence comes from Cricetiscus sungorus, assembly GCA_030556225.1. Lineage (NCBI taxonomy): Eukaryota > Metazoa > Chordata > Mammalia > Rodentia > Cricetidae > Cricetiscus > Cricetiscus sungorus. The sequence continues at coordinate 36,229,656 of JANBXA010000007.1, read as the reverse complement.
GCTTAGTCCCTCCCATCCCTGCAGCAAGCAGATTAGCACCTGCCATCTGGCAACCAGAGGCTCCCCATGCAAGCTACAGCTCCCACCCCAGGAATCACTGGTCTGTCCTGCACCAGTCAGACCCAGTGAAACTTTGACGGCTCTATTAATGAAGATGAAAACCCAAGATACGCCAAACAGAGATTAAATGGCATCTTGGTAACATGATTATCTCTGAATTACTAGTTGCATAGTGAACCAGCCAAGTAACTAATCCTGGGGAAGGCTGGGTGCTTTGGACAGCAGTGGATGTTTTTGTTCTCTCCCAGAAAAAGTTTTCTAAACTTAATACCCAGGTGTGGCTTCCTCTCTCCTAGAAGTCACTCTGCTTCACAGACTTAATTTCTTCAAGTTGTCAGGATCAAAATTCAAAATAAACCATAGTAAGTGAAGAGAGAGTGTGCTGGAGAGGGGGTGACAAATGGTCACAAAAATCTGGCAAGTGCTTGTATCTGGGGATTCCAGACAAAATCAGCAGAAAGCAGAGGATGAGAGGCACAAGAACAAAATGCAAAGTCCACAGCTGCAGCATTATTCAGCTCACTATTACTTAACACACATATCCGTGTGCAAGCTTTGCATTTGCTGTGTGCCTTGTGTGTTTGTGTGGGAGGGTGCAAGTGTGTACATGGAGTTTCAGAAATGACACTTGCAGAGGTTGATCGCCCTTCAACTTTCCACCTCACTGAGGCAATGGGAATTACTGCAGATTCTGGGCATCCCATCTTACTGTGGGCACAAAGGTCTTACAGAGGCTTGCACTACTGTGTCTGTGGGTATCCAAGCTCACGCCAATAGGAGAATGTTTTTACCCACTTAGCCATTCCCTTCACCCCACCCCCGACTCTTTGCTTGTGTTTTAATACATCAGTATATGTCATTTTGCAACCAGCATTGCCTCTGACCTGAGAAAGTTCAGGCATGGGCTGGCAACATAGCTCAGCAGGTAAAGGCTCTTGCAGTGGAGTAGAGAAGATACAGGACCGAAATGGTAAAAGGAAAGAATGATTCCTGAAAGTTGCCCGCTGACCTCCACATTTACACACTGTAGTACACATGCTCTCTCTCTCTCTCTCTCTCTCTCTCTCTCTCTCTCTCTCTCTCTCTCTCTCTCTCTCTCTCTCTCTCTCTTCCTCTCTCTCTCCCTCTTTCTCCCTCCCTCTCTTATTCCTTCTTTCTCTCTCTCCCTCTCTCTCATACACATACACACATTATATATGTATATACACATTATGTATGTATTTATGTATATGTGTGTGCATACATGTGTGTATGTTTGTGTGTGTGTGTGTGTGTGTGTGTGTGTGTGTGTGTGTGTGTGTGTGTTTAAAGAAAGTTCAGGCTTTAATGGGTTAGTAACTTCTTTGAGGTCAAACATCTAATAGAGGTCAAGCTAAGGACCAACTCCAGGTTTTCATTTTCCAGTGTTAGTGAGGGCTTAAGGAAACCCCATGTTTTGAATTAGGTGGAAGGCAGCTACGAAAAATTTTGAGACAGTTCAGAGGATTAACTCCTAAACGGGAATCCAGTCCCCCAAAGGAAAATTTTGATAATTTCCTCTTCTTTAAGATAGAAAATGGGATTTATCAAATGATGATGGTGTTGGAGTTAGTGTTGTTGCAAATATCTGTAAATTTTTAATTATTTAGTGGATAAAATGTCTGTAGTGTAGCCAGCTGTGTGAAAAAGACTTCACTTGGCAACTGTGGAATGGAACACTAGAGTCACATTTAGCCCCTGAATGTGTGGCTGCTTTATAGAATTTAGTCACATGAAGCCAAGGATTTGATGGCATGACCCACATGGGAAAAAAAAGAAAGAAAGAAAAGAAAAGAAAAAGCAAAAAGTGTTTATGTTAAAAAAAAATATCTAAGTCAATAGTTCTCAACCTTTTGTGTGGTAACCCCTTTGGAAGTCAAATGACCATTTCACAGGGTTGCATATCAGATATTCTGCATATCAGGTATTTACATTACGATCCATAGCAGTAGCAAAATTTCAGTTATGAAGCAGCAACAAAAATAATTTTATGTTTGTGGTCACCACAACATGAGGAACTGTATTAAAGGGTCAAAGCATTAAGAAGGTTGAGAACCTCTGACCTAGGCACTTGGTGAGGGTTTTCACACATCCTCCTTTCTCTTAAGGTACATTTCCATGCCTATGGGACAGGCGAGCAAAATGCTTGAGTGGAGACTTCCTCTGTGAAGTGTCCACCTGCTCCAGTCAGATGTGTCACTGAGGTGTTTTCATTTCACACCAACAGCAGCCTCAATTGCCAGTGTGGTTCTTGAGACCCCTTTCCAGGGCAGCAAATGAGATCATACTCTTTCCTCCTAGTTAGCTACATCTTTATCACTCCAAGACTTGCAAAAAATCATCTAAACCCATTGTCGTTCTGGATCTCTTCCCTCCTTTCTGTGATATTTCCATTAATTCCTCACTCTTCTGCCTTCTCAAAAGAGAAAGTTTATAGAAATGTCTATAAAGGACAGATAATTTCTATTTAGCTTGAAAAACCATATAGAGAGATGAATATTCTTCCTTGTTGTTTTCCACTTTCCAGAATATTATTGTACTTTGTATTTAGCTATATCCTTTGTACCCAGAGTTGATATAAATTGTTATTGGTCATTTATTTACCAGTTTGAAAGAGCCTATAAAGTTAATTGCTTCTTTAGGAAGGAAGGAAGGAAAGAAGGAAGGAAGAAAAAAAGGAAGGAAGGAAAATAGAAAGAAAGGAAAAAGGAAAACAAAGATCCTTGGTAAGCTTGCAAAATATTGCTTCAAAACACAGCTCAGGCTTGGAGTTGGCTGGGAGCACTTGGCATGGAGTGAAGAAGTGGCAAGTTTACTGTCTGCAGTTTGTTTAAATCATCTTTTGCTCATATTTTGTGCCTCCTCTTCTGGTCGTCTTATAATCATGGTTTAGAAGATCACAAACATTCTCCCAGAGAAAAAAATCACATATTTTCTGGGTGAAAAAGGCCTTTCATTTGGAGCTAAAATTTCAAACACTACCAGCTGGTCAGAAATTTGGATAAATGTTTAGTCACTGAGGTCATGGCTAAGGGTTAAAGAAGGCATCATATTATCTAAGTGAATGGATCTACCCCGTTTTGTGGACTTCTTCTCTTACCTTTTTACTTTAGTCCCTTCATCTATTTCTCTTAAAATTTAAATGTCAACCTCTCTGATAGATAGATAGACAGACAGACAGACAGAGCAGGCAGGCAGGCAGGCAGACAGATAGACAGACAGACAGATAGATAGATACATAGATAGATAAAACTATTCTGGCAAGGCACTTACTGATCAGGAATGCCATATCCACACTTTTATTCTCACCCTATACACCTCAGAAGGGTCCTGTAGATAGAACATCTACATCAAACAAAGAGTTTCCAAGCTCATTCTCTAGACAGTGGTTGGCAGAACCTCAACAGCTACTTGCAGGAGAATGACAGACAGGATATAATCAAACATACACACCAGTGTGCATACACTCACACTCACACACACACACACACACACACACACACACACACTTGTGAGTTTTAGAGGCTTAGAAATTACAATGTCAGCACACTTTGGTTAGACTCCTATCTTAAACAGGGAACTGTTTGCTGGTTTTGCCCAATGAAACCAGTTGTATCTATTCCTGCACAGTCTATCACGATATATGCATTACCTTTTCCTTAACATGTTTCTTTCTGATACATGGTTCTCTTTAAATCACATATCTTAATATAATCTACAAGTTGGGAGAATGAAATGTGAATGAACTTACTAAATGATGAAATGCTGAAGAAAGGCTTTGGGTGGCTTTCCTACATGATACAGACTCTGTTTTGTTGTGTTTTTAAATTTTTACTTCAAGAAAAGTCCCTAGCACAAGATATGTGCCAAGATCCTAAGGCAGGAGATTGCTAGTAGATGTGAACATGAGGCATCCAGAATGGAAAATGCTATCATTTGAATTCCATCATTGGAAATGCAATCATTCTTATACTTTGGAGGAAAGAGGATTCAGATATATCTAAAGTTACCATTAAAAACCAACTCACAAGCCCCAGATAATGATGGGATCTAAGCTAATCAATGAAGGAGATAAAAGCACAAGCCTTTTTCATTTTTGAGTCTCTTTCCCACAGACTCTTGAATATTGTCTCAGAATCATCATTTCAAATGCCCATGCACATGCAGAAGAAAAAGATCTTAGCTCTTGCCAGATGTGTTGAGAGCAATAGTAAGAGCCACGCAGGGTTGCTGAAATAATGCAAACACTCTGTAGCATACTTGGTTAAATCACAGCTGAGGACTGAACACAAAGTGGAGAGGAGCTGGCTCAGCAAGAGGTCTGGTGAGACTTTGAGATCCAATATCACATTTTGACAATGCTTCTGGGAAAGCCAGGTTGCATGTTCAGAGACACTTCATCTTTAGAGACCACCACATAGTATTACTGACTCTCAGGCTCACAAAGAAGCTGGAAGTAGTTTGGGGATTTGGCTTTTAATAACACTTCCTTTTTTTTTTTTTTTTGAGGGTAGGTGTTTTGCTTTGATTTAGATGAGATCCCTATATCCCAGGCCTTGAGCTCAGTGAGTAGTTGAGGATGACCTTGATCTTCTAATCTCCAGCTCCCGACTCATGAGTATTGGAATATAGGCATGTACAAACACACTAGCTTTATGTGATGCTGGGGATTATTGAACCAGGAATTCAAGCATACTCCACAAGCATTCTGGCAACTGAGCCATACCCCAGCCCAAGAGCCCAGTGTCAGTAGAAAAAAAATGTTCATTAAACCTACATTTTCTGATTGCACTACAACAATATTACTGCTACACAGGTTTTATTACTGCATCCATCAGTAAGTGTGTGTATACATGTCTGAAAATGTGTGTGCTAATACAATTTTGTCTACAAATAGTCCAGCCCACAAAACTCCTCCTTTAGAAGCTGCTGTGTTTTGTTTCCCGTGTGGTACTATCCACATTTCTACAGTTGTGAGCAACTCCTTTTGATTAAAAGCTGTCAGATGTATCTTTTCAGCATGAGGGAAAAAATATGTGTTTCTCTAGAAAGGAAATCAATATGCCCATGTGATAGATGTAGACTGGAAGGCTGGACACTGTCTCTTTAAATGATAAAACAGAAATGGCAGGGCAGCTCCCACCATTGGCTGCTGACATCACTGCTGTGTGAGGCAAAGCTCCTGTTTAAATCTTGTAATCTGTGTTTATAGGATAGACTTACAGTCACTGACCTAATAGCGATCATTCCCACTTGTTAAGTAACAGAGTCCTGCATCTGAGGTGGCCATGATTTGCTTTGTTTAAATTTCCTTTGCGGAATCTTTTAGACAGAACCCTGCACTGTTGCTATCTTGTAGTCGAAGATGACTCTCCTGATTAAAAGAAGCTTGTCCAGTTTTCAAGGCTCCAGAAGTGGATCCGAGAATCCACTTTCTCAAAGTAAAACAAAGAGAAATCCTTGAAAGTAAGTCTCGGGGATCTGCCAGACAGAGATGAAACAGGAAGCATCCTCTGGGAAGGAATAACGGTTACTTGTGACAAAAAAACTAACCACAGGGCTCCTCCCTGTTCTGACACCATTGGTGTCCCATAGGACTCCCAGAGACTCAGGTAGAGCTTTACAGATTTGGAAAGAAAATGTCTGCCCTTGATAAGGTTAGAAGATTCTTCACTTGGAGATGGTACACCCAGCAGAAAAGTGTCCAGCTAAGAAAATCAGGGGTCATAGATATCTTCCCCACAATCGTACGTGTGCCTCTGTGATAACCACTAGCAAAGCCATTCTAATGACTTGCAAGCAATGTCTGCAGTTATAAGCTCATGAAATGGCTTGAATTGCCAGGATGTCTTGTCCCATGGGTGAAATCTGTCAGTATCTGAAGTGGCTATTTGCAACCAATTTAAGCAATGATGTTCTCGAAGTGAGCTTACAAAATTTCCTTTAAATATATTGGTTTCTACTCTTTGATCAATGAGAGAAAACATTCTATTGATGAATGTTCAAATGTGTATCCTTGTATTAACCCCCTGATTAAAACTCTAAATTGCACTGTACTCACAGCATCTACTCAAGGTCCTGTCTATTGCTTCTTATTTACCACTCTTCCCTTTTTATTCTACAAAGTGAAGAAATAATATGGTAAACATTTTAAAAGAATATTTCTCAGCCATATGACAGCATATGTAAGGCCTGTGAAATCTCAAGCCAGACAAAAGCCCAACATGAAGAGGAGAGGTAAGCATATCTCCTCACATCTAACTGAGGAGCTATTGGCAAATGACAGCTACTGGGAAAGGGACAGCAGGTTTTCTTTAAGGGTGTGGTCCCTGGTAGGTTGATGATGCTCCAGTGAATGGAAGGAAGAATATATGGGCAGCACAATTTGAACTCAATGTTGGGTTTTATTTTGCTTGTGTGTGTGTTTTTCAATGTGGGTATGGAAGCAGGGATGGATCTTAGAAGAATTTAAAGACAAACATATTCAAAACATATTATGTGAAATTCTCAAAACATTTTTTTAACAGAAACATTTTTTAAAAACCAGAAAAATCTCAATCTATCAATAAGCACAAACACTACTATCTTGGCCTAATGCTAGATTATTTTATCCTCCAATTCAATGTTTACCCTTGACTCTTTGCAACTACTACAATCTCCAAGATAACAGAAACTTGAGTTTTAGCACCCACTAACCACCATCACATATATTACAACTTATCAGAAGACTTGCCCATTGCTTATACATGATTAGCTAAGTTATTACAACTATAGTGATTAAAGTATACTCATGCATACCAGTAATAAACCTTACCTACTATTCCTGCTACATGCTTACATGTTATATATACTGATGGGTTTAGTTTGCTAAATATGATTATTTATTGCCTAATAACAAAACATGTCCTTAAAAGTGTGTTGTTAGCAGAAAGTTGAACTGGAACCTAATGAGAAGTTACTCCCGTTGACTAACATTTACAGTACATGCTACCAAAGGAGAAAGGCAATCATCAATATCTCCCAGTTACAAACCCTATAACTTACAACAGTGACCTGCTAGCAAGACAAACTGGTACAATAGTGGCACAAATGTTATGGAAGTAACCAACCACTTTCTGACAGGATTTAAGGATCACTCCATGATATAGAGCCCATATCTAATACTGCCTAAGTGTCCAAAAACCTGAGACTAAATAGATCATGGGCCTAGAGGAAAACCCAGTACTATTATTCTGTTAAAGAACATAGTAATTTAAATGGCTTCTAATGACATTGTGCTATACCTATAGATCGATGCCTTACTAAGCCCACGTTCAGGAAGCTTCTTCTTGCTGAAGCTTCCTGAGAACTAACACAGAGGCCCATACGTGGGTGAGAGTGAGAGACTTTAGAACATGCAGTCATATATGGGATGTTTCCATCAAAGCCCTCCCCTTAAGACTCAGAGATCTATGAAGAAGAAGCAGTAGAAAGATTGTAAGAGCTACAGGTAGATGACTCCAAGGAAACAGTGTTCCTTCCAGATACAGCAGGATTGATGCACACATGAACTCATAGATACTGTGACAGCACACATAAGGCCCACTCAGGTTCAAGCTACATGAGGTCCTAGCACGGAGAGGGAAAGTGAACATTGGCTCCCACCAAGGAACTCTGTTCAACTGACATCCACTGCTAAAGAAAAAAAATCAGTTTTCTTCAAAGGAGTCTCACTGGATATATTAACCACACCTTAGGGTAGATACTATGACTAAGAACAGTTGGCTAACACAAAATCAACTCTTGCATTATTGTTGCTGTTGTTTGGGTGCAGCTTTTTGTCTTATTTTCATTTAGTGGTATATTTTTTCTTTTATTGGTCTTTGCTTGTTTGTTTTGATATTGTTATTGGGGTTAGATATGTTTCTTGAGTTTTGTTGTTTGGTTTGGTTTGGTTTTGTCTGGGTGTTTTTTGTTTTTTAAGAGAAAATAGAGCTGGGTGATTAGGAAGGCTGGAAGGATATGGAAGAAAGAAATTGAAAAATGAATTTTTTTCAATTAAAAGTAGATTGTTAGATGATAACCTCTTTTAAAATTCAGTATAATTTTATAGTAACCCCTCTTTGTTTTAGAGGATAAGGAATATACTTAAATGTATGAAAAGATGAATAATCTAGTAAATACATAAACCAGCAGCGTAGTTGTTTAGTGTCTATATCCACATATTATACCCAGTTGTTTACTTCACACAACTAGTAGCATGGGTTCATTTACAACATCTCAGCAAACACATAAGCAAGGATTTGCCCTACAAGTTGAGGACAGCTATGATGTTACTGGTTTGTTGGAATTTTTCAGCTCCATTTTAATCTTATGGGACCATCGTCCTCTTCCTAGTGTGACACTGTTATGGGATATGTGGCTGTCCTCTGCTTATAGCTCTTTATTGAAATTAGTTATTAAGTTTTGCACATTACTTAGGAGGCACATTCACAAGCAGTGAATGATACAATCATATAAACAAGAGTTTATATGATACTGTGGGAACTAACCTATCTTGGTCTGGTGCCTTTTCACTGAGAGACCTTTTATCTCCCAATTGTTCTGCAATAGTAGGTATGCTCATGCTTCCCACATATTTTTTTAACTAATTTTAAGCATTTGAGTTTCAACTAGGATGTCATCCATTCCCTCTTTGCTTTTACATTTACATCTAGAACAGTTGCACACACTACCTACCCTAAATGTTCTCTCTCTCTCCTTAATCAGTCTTGACAGGGTTATATATAGTTCATTAACACTTTCAAAGAATCCAATTTTAATTTTATTTCTTTTTATGTTTGCTTTCTAGTTTAACTTTTGTTTTTATTAATTTTTTTCTACATGTTACTGCTTAGTTTGGTTACTTTTTAATTTGTATTAGACATTTTAATGATTTGTATAAGTTTGTGTCTGTGGGGAGGGTGCATGTCCCCAGGTTCTATAAAGCCAAAGGCATCAGATACCCTAGAACTGGTAGCTTTGAGGGTGCTGAGAACCAAATCCGTATCTTCTGCAACAAAGAGTGGCCAGTGCTCCCAATCCCTAGGCAGGTTCTCCAGACCCTGGTTTATAGCTTTAATTGAATTTTCTTCTTTGATCCAAGGATGGTTTGAAAGCACACATCTTAGCTTTATGAAATATTTGTCAGATTTTTATATTCATCTCCAGTTTTACTGGAGTATGATCAGAAAAATAACCTATAAAAGTTCCACTCTTAAATTTTTATTTAGACTTTTTATGTTAAAATGCCTATTAACTTCTACAAATGTGTCATGAACACAAGGTGAGAGTCTAATTCTTTGTGTTAAGATGTATACACACATATTTGTGTGTATTTTTGTCTTGTGTGCAGTCCTGATGATTGATCACTGTGCTCAAACTCAGTGTGCCCATATTCACTAAGGTTTCCTTAGGCTAGCCTTGGTTCTAGCTTAGTTTTTCTATCTTAGTTTTCTTAGTTATGAAAATGGTTAATGAAGCAGTCCAAGCATAACTGTAGTCTGTTATCATAGTTCTTGCAACTTAACTTTTCATATTGGGCAGCCATACTATCCAATATTTTGTGACTACCAAACTTCCTCAATGAGCTATGGCTTTACCATTACCTTGTATCTTTTGTGGACATTTTGAAAGAATTCAAATCTGTGTCCAGATTCTTCTGGATTTGAATTGTTTCCTGCTTTGCTTTCATTATCAAATGCAATCATCCTGGCTACCTTTGCCCAACCCTTCTTCATAGCACTTCACCTTGCCTCTGCTGTGAATCTAGTGTGCATGACTGAATTTTGTTTTCAGCCTGATCTGATATTTCGTAGAGAACTGTATTCATTCACAGGACATATAATGACTGGTCTATTTCATTTTCCAGCTTATATTTAATTTCTTTTATGTTTTATATTTTATATTTTTATATTGTTGCTTTGTGTTGTTTGTTTTGTTATTGGTTGTTTTGTTATTGACTAAAGTTCCTCTTCATTTTTTTTTTTGTATTCCCTCTGGCAATTTGACTTGCTTTTTGTTTATTTGTTTTCCCTCCATTAACCATTAAAGTTAATTTTTACTCCCATTAGCAGAATCATAATTAAGTGCCAACTTTTCTTTCACAATACCTGCTTCCAGATCCCCCTACATTCCCTATATATCTCAGTTCCTTTAATTCTAAAAAGCATCCTTGTGTCCAGTAACCTACACTTGCTCTACTACTATAAATTCTCATTGTGGTTCAAGGTTCCCACTCCTGTCAATCACAAGATCATCATTTATTTAGGTATGATGAGGATGTCTTACAGTGTTTCTATTAGAATAATGGTGAAAGTAGCAATACCATTAGTTCTTGCCTACTCCAAATAACTTCCCTTTGAACTAAATAATAAAATTTAAATTTAAAAGTTAAAAGTAAATAAAAAAAAATTTACTATTTACATGTTTCTTTGCCGTCAAAACTTGTCTCACAAGACTTTTGATTTCACTGCCTTTAGCATTCAGTGTGCATAATTTTACCGTCTTTCAGATTGTAAAGTTATAAGTAAGCTTATGCCTAGCTAACATCCTTCCATACTTCACCAGTCCTGTGTCTCTATCAGAAAACACTACAAGTTTGGGGGTGGGGTCTGGAGGGGATGTTTTGAGCTTCTGTTTGGTTTGGGGATTCTGGAAACTTTGCAAGTAGCACACTAAGTCAGGGTTCCTTGTCCTGAGATGGGATTTGCTGGCAGGAGCTGCGCTGAGTAGTGTTCTTGGGAATGATGCATGTGAAGGATGGACAAGCAAGATCGTTCAGAAGGCAGTGCAGGGCTAGGGTGCAGCAGCCCCACACGCCCAGTTGATCTTGTGCGCGCTGGGTTTGAAATATCTGAACAAGAAGTATAGTCCTTGTCACCCCCCACATTCGTGAGTATCATTGAGTACGAACTGCCGTAGTCAGGCAAGATAAGTTCTCCAATGGAAAGAGGAAACACTGCGGAAATCCAGTGCCTTCTTTGCAGAATGTTCAGAAATTTCCTGAGTGTGTCTGGCTGTATGTTTTTTGTTTAGATTTGTAGATTTTTTTCACTTTGCCTTAACCTGGTCTCAGACTCAACTCTTGTTATCAGAAAAGTAACATCCCTTCTTTCAGAGATCTAGACTTCCACTTGAACTTTGTAACTGCTTCAGTTGCTTCTCCTCTTTTCTTCTGAGCCCATCGTGAGCCTGTTAAATTTCCTGGATCTGAACTCCCAACCACTTACCTTATGCTTCTGGGTCTTGGCGGTTGTGGTGTGCTGTACTTCCAAATTATTTCTTCTTTGCCAGGGTGAATTACATCTTTTCTTCTGATTCACCTGATGGATATACCAGTTCAGAAATTATGGTTTAAGGACCTGAAGATATTCATTGTGTTTTAATGATATGACATTGACAATGCCTATCGTCTTCTCATTCACTTCTCCATCTCTTTTCTGTGTGTTCTACCTCAACGCCAAGCCATTTGTCAAAGCCTTAGGTGACAGAAACCCATTAAGGGAATTGTGATAGCTCCTCAAGTCTCACTTGTGAGTCAGCTGTTTGGTCTGAGGTGGAAAGCATGGGAGTGTGTGTTCCTATTACTATCTACTGATGCACTGGAACAACAGAAAGGACACCTCACGAACCAGAGGCAGAAGCTCATCTAGTTCCTAGCTGCCTCTTCCAGGACAACTGTATTTAGGAGAAGCAGATCCCCCTTTATGGAATCACATTATGGTGAAAGCTCTTCTTCGTGGTCATAAAATCCATTGCCTTCTTCAAGGCCTTGAGATGAAATTCATTTTCTCGGCCTCTGATCCTCCTGCAACATTCAGGACCCACCTTATTGTTGAATTTGCTATGCCATTGGTGACTATGATGATCCAGGCCTGAAGGGTCTGAGAGGCAGTAAGTAACAGGGGGTATATATTCAGTCACCAGGATTCCCATAAGTGCCACTTCAAAGTGATTAGTCCTATCTTGGCTCTCAAATGGTGAATTTCTTGCAATCAGCAATCACACTTCCTATGATGGTTCTTGTCTTTTTGCCTATCACGTAGGGTTCTGGACACTACAGCTATTTATTAATTTACCAGGTTCTAGCCTTGGAAACATCCATGGGATCTTAGTTTATATGCTCCATCAACTCCATGGTTGAAAAAAAATAATCACATTCTACATCACTGGAATTCTTTTTGCAAATCCCCCACAAGTATTCAATTCATGGAAACTCATGTACACCAATCCACTTATCTTCCAAGAATAAATGAAGTTGACACCCCTGATTACTTAGTGGGAATGGAGATGGAGGCCCAAAGTGTGACACTGAGTTTAATCAAGATGGTTCTGGAACCTTACTCCAGTCCTCCCATTCACTATCTAAATGATCCACTTTCTTCAACTCTCTATTTCTTCACTTATAAATTAGGTTTTAAAACTTGTTATCTTTAATAAGATGGTCCATAGTCTTAAATGAGATAATGCATCGATGTACCTGACACAAAATAATGGTTTATAACTATGAGCAAACAATGTTATTTTTAATTACTTTTTTGGTTGCCATGTTACTTGTATTTGTTTTTGAAGGTATAGTTTTATAATTCAATAAACCAAAGTAAAAGTGTGATGCTCAAATCCAGGTGATTAGCACTTCCAATCTCCTCAAATATTACCATTTTATGTGTTTGGCACCTTTCCTCCTTCTCATCTAGTGAGGAGTGTTATTGGCATTACAAACATCTAAAGAGCTCACCACAGAGCAGAGGGAAGGAATAGGAAAAAAATGAAGGAAAGCAGAAAAAAGGCAAAAAAATAGAAGCTTAGTCGTGACTCTTAATCCAGTGATCTTGAAAACTCTGGGCATTAAAAAATAGTCTGTTTAGTCAATCAATAATTGTTTAATTGATTTTTAAAAATTAATTAATTGTGCTTTTGAGACATAGTTTCTTTGAGTAGCAGCCTTGGCTATCCTAGAACTCACTCTGTAGATCAGACTGGCCTGGAACTCACAGAGATCTGTTTGCCTCTGACTCCCGAGTGCTAGGATTCAAGGCATAGGACACCGTTGCCTGACTAAAAGTTGTTTCAAATCCTTCCACAGTAATTTCATTTCCACAGACTAGGTTTTCAATTGTGTTTCTTTTGCTAAACAGTGTTATACCAAAGCTCTTTGGAAAGTAACTTTCCCATGCAGTCAGAGCAGAGAGGGCTAAAGAGGTGATAACCTTGTGTAGGGGCAGTCAGGAGGGATCAGGTAGTGACACAGCCTGCCTGGAGCTGGAACTCTTCTGTTCTGAGAAGCATTTGTCAACTCTGAGACATGCCTTTGTAGGTACAGTCCTGACAAGAGGAACTACTGCTCCATCTCTCTCCCCCTTGACAACAGATCTCTTAGAGGGAGTGTGAGCCCCCATAACCAGGCTCTAACCCCACCTCTCCCACTGACAAGCTGTGAGGACTCAGGCAAGCTGTGGAGATGCCTGGGGCTTTTATTAGTAATTGGGTTTTTGGTTATTCTTATTATTAATTGTTATCTTATTGTTAAAAGATGATTCTTATTAACAAGCATTTATGAAATACAATTTTGAGTATAGCCACAAGAGGTAGGTTAGATGGATCATAGTAAAGACTAAATGGTTAACACAGGAAAGTGCTTGCAAACTCCTATTTGCCCTATAGTTAATGTCATGTGTCTCTCTCTACTTGGTGTTTAGCATTATTTTTGTAAATGTTGTGTGTTAGGTGATACTACCATCATCTCCTTCAACTTCATCTTCATGTAACTATTGTACTGTGGCATTCTATGGCACTTTTCCTCTGCTTCCTCCATCAGATAACATTCTTCCCTTTCTCAGACACAGTCACCTTTGGATATCTAACATGCTTGCCTCTCCCAATACCTCTATTTACCCTCCTCATGTTCTCTGTCACTGTGTCACTGTGTCTTCCAGCCAATTTAGTGGGTACCAACTCTCCTCAGGCACCCAATATTTAGTGCCAACCAAAAGGTTGGTCTTAAAATACCTATCTACTCCTCTCCAAAACCAAGATTTTTTTATACCAACCCTTTTAAAATATGCACTTCACCATCCAAAAATCTTTTATCTCTCATGAACACCGAATTGACTTGTTTGCAAAGGCTTATCACCCAACATTTAAAATATTTATATAGCTTACGTAGTAACATATTATTCTCAGTTTTAAAAGTAACTACTAGATTTAAAATGAAAATATAGTGTGAACTTACTTTTAGCATGCAACATGCCTTCTTGACAAATAATAGTTTTATATTCAAGCACATTAATATAAATAGGTCTGGTGATAAAGATATACTTAATGATATGTAAGTAGAAAATGCTGGTTACTGGAGATTTGTAGACTAGGATACAATTCTTATGTTCTTGTAACTCGAGACGAGAGTGAAGTACATGACAAGAATTGTCATTGCAATGCCAGGCTCAGCCCATGCTAGCAAATGTCTTCCTTGTATCCCATGTTAGATGTTTTTCTTGCAAGTCAATTGTTGAAACATCACAGGGTCAGAGAAATAATATCATCTTAGTTGTACTTTAATGGTTAAACCATCATTCTGCAACAGTATAAAAAATATACCTCGTTAAAAAAAAAAGATGGTAAGTGCTGTCTCAATGTTCCAGCTTTCCACTCTCAAAATATTCAAAAATGGGCTGTCTTCATAGGGATAGAGAAAGGAAAGCATAGTGGTTCAGATGTAAACATTTAACACTGCACAGTGTAGAAATGGCTGCAGTGAAGAGGAAAAAGGACAGAACAGCTTGGCTAACTTTAGGTCCTTGCCTTAATGACTGGATAGATTGTGGGTGACATGTTTTCTTAAAACAGAAAGTCCAGGAAATAGAGGTGGGGAGGAGGATATATGTGACCCCCATATAACCAGAATGCAAGAACCACACAGACAGGGGCCTTGTTGGCTTTTTGTATCCTAGCCAATGATAAATGCTCAGTAGTTTCTGGATGAAGGTGTTTTTAGATGAGTTTATGGGTCTGAAGGGAGGACCATGTACTAGAAAACTATGTGATACCTTCTAGATTTTAGTGCCCCAAAAGTCTTGGGTATCCTTCAGGATTTCTCATAACCATGTTATATCCAGAAATAGAAATATTCTATTTCACACCAATGTAGGTATAATTATAACAATCTCATTAAGTTCCTAATGGTATTATTTTTGTTCGTTAGCCAATACAAGCAAGGTAGATTGACTTACAGAAGAGCAAACATTGCAAGAATAAATGTTCAAAGTGGTGGGCCAGAGTAGAACAAATAAATTTACAACACTGGAGGGAACTATCATACTGTTATTAGATGTGTGGCTTTCAAGAAAACATTGAAATGCTTAAGATTTTGGAGCTCATCATTTGGAAAAGATATATTTGGAATATATATATATATACATATATATATTCCAAAGGGGATTGTGGCATAAGAATGAGGGACAGTGAGAAGAATGGAGACTGTACAGAAACCTGGAAAAGACTTCAAGAAAAAAAATATAATAAATGGTTCTGCTACTTAGAGAAGTTGAAAAAAAATCTTGCCCAAAAAGCAAGAGTTACCTGCCTGTCGCTTTAAGCAGTCTCATGTACAAATCAAATACAGATGGTTCGTTACATTTATGACCTCACTGTCAATTACTCTAGATGAGGCATGCATTAATTATTGAAATGCTTTCATAGTATACAAGGTTTTAGTGGTTACATTGCTACAGATAATTTCAACTTTCAGATTAGAAGCTGGCCTAAGCAACTTTATTTATGAGAATTCATTTCTTGAATGTAATAAAAGCTGCAAATCCAATGGTATATTTTTCTTTTCTATTTAACAAAGCAAACTACACAGATCCTGGTCTCTATCCTTGAAAGTCAGTCCTACATTAGCATGGCATTTAGTGCATAAACTCTGTCAAAACCTATTATTGGGTAAGAGAGATGAATCAGGTGGTAAGCATGCTTCCCAGAAAACCTGAAGACCTGAGTTCAATCCCCAGGACTCACAAGGTGGAAGTAGAAAACCAACTCCTGCAAGTTGTCCACCAACCCCTATAACCTCTCTGTGGTGTATACATGCTCACACACACACACACACACACACACACACACACACACACACTGGTGTATACATGCTCACACATGCAGCACACACGCACACTGGTGTATACACTCACACATGCACATACACACACACTGGTGTATACATGCTCACACACACACACATACACACACACACACACAATGGTGTATACATGCTCACACACGCAGCACACACGCACACTGGAGTATACATGCTCACACACGCAGCACACACGCACACACACACACACACTGGTGTATACATGCTCACACACACAGCACACATGCACACTGGTATATACACTCACACATGCACATGCACACACACTGGTGTATACATGCTCACACACACAGCACACACGCACACTGGTGTATACATGCTCACACACACGCACGTACACATACACACACACACACATACACTGGTGTATACATGCTCACACACGCATGCACACTATGCAAATGAAAATAATCACAGTAGACTTGAATAACTGGCATTATTTGCTACTTATAGAAGGAAAATGAAGGTAATGTTGGGAATAGTCTTCTTCTGTTCAATAGATGAGGGCTAGCCATAAAGCATCTTATTTTGCAAACAAAAAAAAATAACTAAACTTGGCTGAAGCTTCACATGGTTGCATCTGCTTCAGTTTAAGACAGTAAGTATTTTATAAATGACAGTTGGCAGAATTGAGATGTTAAGGGTTTTTGTTGTTGTTAATGGCTGGGGTTGTTTTCCTGGCAGGGTCCATTAACTATTAATGTTAAAGAACAATGGGAACATCCCAATGAAACCATACCTTCCAATAAATGCACAGAGAAACAGTGTAAAGGCATTATAGAAAGGCTTGGGCATGCCAGTCATCCAGGGGCAGGGGGAGCTATTCACTTAACAAATACAAAATAAGTACCTACTAAGTGCCAGGAACTGTCTTAGGCTTCTTAGTACTTTGGGTGTAAAAACAAAGATCTCTGTTCCTGCCCAGTGTAGATTCTAGCAAACTGGCTCCATTAATCCCCTTGGCAAAAGGGAGGAGATCAAGACTCAATGGTGGGGTATAATTGGCTAAGGATTTCCCAGAGAAGGCAAGAAAGTCAGATTCAAGCTCCAGCCCTCTCGCTGTGGATTCCATGGTCTTATATCACTGTTTCAATTGTCTTCACCGTTTCTAACTCACCCATCTTCTGACTCAGGTGTCTAGTCATCTGGGTCCTTGAGAGTTTATATTTAATTGACTGGATGGTTCAGTCATTATTCAGAGGACCTAGCTTTGGTTCCTAAAACCAACATGGTAGTTGACAACCATCTGTAACTCCAGTTCCAGGGCATTTAACATCCCCTTCTAGCCTCTGTAGGCACCAGGCATGGCACCTACATACGGGCAAAATAAAATAATAAAAATAAAAAGAGATTACACATAAACACAGGACACTGAACTTGCCCTTTGCTTATTTGTTTGTTTAGAGACAGGGTCTCTTGGTATAGCCCAAGCTGGCCTCCAACTCCTCCAGAATGCCAGCAATACAGGGTGTTCTGCCGTGTCTGAGCAGCTGGACTACTATTCCATAGAGGCCCTCATTAAACAAAAGACTTGCTCTATTTCTCCTCCCTGAAATTTTCTACAGGAAAGAATACTCTAGCAAAGGAAAGCTCAGATGAGTCAGAGATCATAGGAATGCTGTTTTCCCAGCCCAAAGAGATGAGGTGGCCTGCAAACAGTAGACAATGTCCACAAGCAGTCATAGACTTGTTTCTCTGGCCAAACTCAAACAGGTATGGGAAGTGACAGTCCCAACAAGGCACACACAGAAAGTGCTAGACTTCATAATGGGCTTGCACAAGCCAGAAGTGAAAAAGTTCCACAGACCTCAGAGGCAACTATAGCTGAGATGCGTGACCCCACTCCAACCAGAACCATGCAAGAGAGTGAAAGTACATCCTGTACTTCAATACTTTTTTCCAGCAGAAAACAAGGTTTATGTATCACACCTTCCAGTAGACCTTTATAAGACACACTGATAGGGTAAGTCCATAGTTAAATTCATGACAGGTTAATTAATTGAATAATGCACAAATCATTTATGATCTCAGCTTTACTGAATTAAAAAGTTCTTTAATGTTGTTGATAGAGACACTCCATAACAACAACAAAACGTTTGTTGTATGTTTAGCACCTTACACTTTTAAAAGTGTAAGGGGGACCACTGAGACAGTCCAGCAGGTAAAGGTGCTTGCCACCAAGTCTGCACAACTAAATTTGATCCCCAGGACCCATAATTGAAGGAGAGAGCAGACTCGTAAAAAGTATCCTCTGACCCCAACACGTGCACCATGGCACATGTGCACAAGCAGACACACATAGAGTGGGGGGGACTAATCTTTATAAACTCTTTTGGCTATAATATAAGAGTCAAGAGACTTCAGATGGCTCATCTGAGGTCAAGTCAAATGCAAAGAACAGCTAAATTCCAGGGTGACATCATGATAAGGCCATTCTCTGACACTGTTTCAAATTGTTTCCTGTTCTATTAGATACCCAACCAAACTAGACAGAGGTGTTATCCCATCCTCAGATGAGATGAGACTCTAAAGCTCAGGAATACAGAACAAGCCAGGACTCAAGTCCATTCTCAAAGGAATGAGAAGCACACTGTTAGGACTGAAGGGTTTTCTCCGTGGTTAAGAGCACTTATTTCTTGCAAAGGACCCAATATCAATTCCTAGCCCCTGCATGGAGGCTCACCACCTCCTCCAGTACAAAGCCAGCAGATATGCAGGCAAAACACACATACATACAAAATAATAAAAACAAAACCTAGAAAAAAAGGAAAAGAAGGAAGAAGGAAGGAAGGAACATTTACTTTTCATAAAGAAAGGAACACACTGTCATAACAGGATCAGAGACTTGCTGGTGGGTACACTAGTGAGGAGATGAGGAGAGAATACCAGGAGTGAGGGTGAGCATGTCAGAGCAGAGAGTGAAATCTGAAATAGTGTGCAAGGAAAAGTAATTGCTTAGAGGCAGAAGTAGTTAATTTTATATTGGATGGAGAAAATGTATAACTGCTTGCATATAAAACTAACTGTAAAACTAAGTGGGAATGATATTATGGTCAATTATGCAGTTTCTCTTTGTGTGTGTGTGTGTGTGTGTGTGTGTGTGTGTGTGTGTGTGTGTGTTTATGATGTGAGCAAGTGGAAGTCCAAGGTTATTACTGAATGTCTTCCTTGCTTACTTTCCATCTCCTATTTGAGACAGTAACTCGCCTTGTACCTGGAGCACATTGATGTCACTAGGCTGGCTAGCCAATGAGCTGTCTCTTCCCATTCTCACACACCCCAAGCCAAAGAGATGCAGGCGCACGCTGCCACACTTGAATTTTTTTGTGCAGGTTTAGGAACTTAGATCTTCATGTTTGCATAATGGGTGTTTTACTGATTCATCTCTGTGGCCCCAATTATGCATTTTTTAAAATTATGTGGCTTCTTATGGGTCTGTTCAACTCTTATTACCTTGAATTCTTAGGTGAGAAAATCTGTTTACTGATTCTGAAACATATAAAGCTAGCTTTTAACAACTCATAATTTGAAATGAATGTGTGGTTTAAGGGCCAAAACAGCATCAGAGAGCCTCTTAGAAATGCAGCCTCAGGACCAAGCTCAGACATGCTGAATCAGAGTTTTAAACTAGAGTTTAAAAGTCCAGCTTACATCATCTCATCTCCAGTCCTCATTCAGCCTAGAAATAAGTAAATGTATGAGGCACCCTTAAGAACCATGAACAACGTGAGTGTTCTATTCCTGCCCACTGTTTCCTCTTCAGTCTGTAACCGGTTATTTCCATCATCCACCACAAATAAATAAATAAAAGGCAAATTATCCCATTCTTAACAGCTCCTCAATTTTGCTAAAGCTCACAATCTAACTAAGTGGGCAATGGGGTATTTCATCTGTTTCCAAAGTTGACCTTAAAAATCTGTAAGTGAAACAATGCTTGCATATCCCTTAGTTTCTAGTAATTTCCCTGGGTCACAGTTCTCTTACAGATGCATAAGATATTTTGGTCATCTCATCTGCTAGTGGTCCTTAGTTTCTCATTACAAGGTCAGCCTGTCAGGGTCAGGACACAGAGATGTGTCCAGCAACAGGGAACCCTGTGGTGAGCTTTTCTCTCAAGTAATCTCAAGCTTGCTTCACCCATCTTCTTAAGTGGATTAATTCTAAGGTCCTCATCCTGGACTTACTGTCTGTGAGAATTGTGTGTGTCCCTTCATAGTAAGTGGAAGCCTTTCCAACTTCTCTGGTGTGACAAAGGAAATCTGCTCAGCTTGCACTGTGCAACCAGGAGCAATCCAGGCAGTTAATGCTTGGAGTCTACTAACCCTTCCATAGTAGGCGAACAAATGAAACCTCAAGCTGGGCAGTGGTGGCACACACCTTTAATCCTAGCACTCGGGAGGCAGAGACAGGTTGATCTCTGAGTTCCAAGCCAGCCTGGTCTACTGAATGAGTTCCAGAACAGCCAGGGCTACAGAGAAAACTTGTTTCCAAAGAAACAAAAAACAAAACCTCATAAAACTGAATAATTCACAAACTCGTGGTCTATGCACAGAGAAGCAGTGTTCACAAATAAGTTTGCTTCTTAACTTTCCTCAAGATCACATCAGATTTTTTTTTCCAGTCTCTTCCCTCTGCTTTTTAAGTTAATTAGGATCTGGGAAGGGAGAAAAAGGAGAAGGGGGAAGGTGACAAAGAGAAGAAGCAAAATCACGATGACTGAATGATATATACACATGTGGAAATATCACAATGAAACCCATTAATCTGTACAGTTAATATATGTGCTAATAGACACAATATTAAAGAAATAATTGAAAGAAAAATGTTTCTCAATATGACCATAGACTTGATAGCATGTTAACATCCATATAATGTTTTAATACTACCTGGTTAAATGTGTGCAATCAATCTACTACTCTTGGACATATAGTTGGCTTCTAATTTTCATCGCTAGAAATAAAGTCTAAGAGCTAAGTTTCTGAGAGTCTAGAGATTTGTTTCCAATACTTGACAGTTACCTTCAACAAAGCAATTCTGGTCATGGCAGGATTACATTGTTAACTTCCCCTAAGGTGCTTGTAAAAGTATCCTATGAGTCATAAGGTGGGGACAGACAAAAATGTGCAAAGGAAATTAGGTAAAACCAATTGTTCTTATCTTAAGACTCAACTGACAGAGTCCATGCGCTGGGACTATGCTAGAAGTGTCACTCTGGGCTCCAGACTAAGGCACAACATATTCAACAGGGGTGGCGGATGTGTCCATGGTTTATGTCCACTGCTCTTATAGGTGATGAGTCACAAAGCCTGGCTCACACATTAGGCCATTTCCTGACTGAGTAACCTCACTGGAGCAGAGCAGTACATAACTGCAGCCTAACATGTTAATATAGTAACTGGGGGACTACACTCTCACATTCTATTTCAGCATGTAGATGTGAAAATATTCCCAGCAGTTAGAATCTGTTCAACCTTTATCTAGACTATACTTACTTACGTCAACCATTTTGATTATAATTGTCACAACAGCTAACTTCTGTGTCTCCCCCTGCCCCCTTCTGGCTTATACTATTACCAGCCCTGATAAAGGTCTTACTGATTTTGCAGAGCATGAGAAAGACAATAGAAGCCAAACGTGGTAGGCAGATTTAGAAGGTAAGGGCTGTTCTGGATTGACAGAGGACACTGCAGAGAAACAAAATTGTTGAAGGGGGTAACACTGTTGAATTTTGCTAAAGGAAGCCTAAAAAGAGAGGAAAGGAAGGAAATAAGTTCAAAGAGTCAGGATTAGGAGAAGAGATCTTAAACAGCAGAGAATCAGTATGAGTATTGGGCACCATGAAGACTTGGCATGGTGAGTGTGATGGAAGAGAGAGCCTAGAAAAGAAAGGGAAACACAGAGCTTCCAGAATGGTAGCTGTGATAGGCCTGAAGGGAGAGTCAGGAGGGGTGTAGAGACAGACAGAACTTAGGCACGAAGTGACTGAGACAAAAAGTTGTTCTTTGCCATGTGTTCCCAGGACAGGTCCTCTTCTTGGGCCCTAAATCTTCACCAAATCCTCACCAGACTCTCTGTTACCAAATAGGAAAGAAACTATGCCATAACTAAATGGCAGTGTGCATGAGACCCTGGGTTCAAATCTTAGCACAAAAGGGAAAAAAGATAGATAGGGAGGGTAGGAAAGGGGAAGAGAGGGGAGAAAGGGGGAGGAGAGGAGAGGAGAAAGGAAGAGAGGGGAGGGGAGGAGAGGAGGGGATGGAAGAGAAGAGAGGAGAGGGTAGATGAAAAGAGGGGAAGGGAAGGGAAGGGAGGGGAGGGAAAGGGAAGGGAAGCATTTTTCAGATTGAGGCAGGAGGATCAATATGAGATTGAGGACAGCATGGCCTATAAAGTGAGTACTGTCTGTAAGGAAAGAGAAGGCATAAGTGTGAATATAGCTTAGGTATAAACTAGGTAGGATATCAGGCTTTTTTAAATTCTGGCACCTATGGTATGATTGAATGAGATCTGAGTCAATGATATTAACAGTACATGCTAAAACTATGAATATATTTTGTTTGTTTTTACTAAACTTTTGCCCTAATCTCTGAATGTGGTACAGGGCAACCCAATTGTTCAGCACCTGGCTGCATCCCTGTGATTAATCAGGTTCCTGACCCTAGCTTGTTGTAGAAGATGTAAAGCCTAATGCCAAAGGCCCTGGCTATGGTCTCCACCTTTTTAAAGAGGCTAGCAACAGGGGATGAGAGGCTAAGTGTGACTCATAAATTAAATGAAGCTGCAAATCTGTGTGAGCTTATGGAGAGACTTGCATTAAAAAAGACGACTTCTGAGTGACTGAAACGCTAGCAAAACATAGTGTGTGTGAACTTGTGACTCAGCAACTTCACTTGGAGTACTACTCATAATGAATGGGCACTGTGTGAGACACACACTCATGTATGAGAAAACTCCAAGAATGCACCTATGTAGATGTTCCTGAAAGGGCTGTCATGGTAGCCAGGAAACATATAAGAGCAACTGACTCAGCCTGACATGAAGTAGTAGGTAGAGAGGAGCACATCTGCTTCTACTAACAAGGTAAAATCACCAAGACATCAACGAAGGATGTATCAACTGTGCAGTGATATGGCATAACACCCTCCGATTCTCTAAATTCCTTTGGAGGAATAGAGGCCCATTGTTGATGGGCCACATCCCTTGGTTGGAAAGGCATCTGTAATTGGAAGTAATGCCAAAGACCTCAGATCTACCCTCTACCACCATTATGTTAGTGAGGTGAATAAAGATAGGACAATTGTTTTGCCCTTCAACTTTTATTTGAGAATTTTTAATTCCTTACTTCTAAAATGCCAATTATTATCTCTTTACTTCTAAGATTTTATTGTATAGAAAACTTTGCTCCAAAATGATTGACCATTTGAAAAGTCAGTAAGGTGCTAGTTTAGACCACAAGTTAAAGGTTGAATAACAATAGGTATAATTGATTGATGAACAGGAAAATGATTGATAGATGATAGATCCATGATAAACAGGCAGTTTTATGGATAGCAGTGATTGATAGATGATAGATAGATAGATAGATAGATAGATAGATAGATAGATAGATGATAGAAATATAGACAGATAGACAGCAGATTGGCCAAAGAGTATTCTAATCTCCTGATCAGAGACCTCCAGTCTCCATGAAAGCTATCTTTACACAGGATTGCCAAGGCAACTCAGTTTATTATAGTTATGGAACATCTGCAGCTCAAGTGGTATAGAGATTGTGTGTGTGTGTGTGTGTGTGTGTGTGTGTGTGTGTGTGTGTGTGTGTGTGTGTTTCTGCATGCCACTGAATTGCCAAGGCAGGGAGACCTTTGAATATGTCAGTTTCTACAAATATGAGACATTAGCAGACTGCAGGAGATCCAAGGATGGAGCTCACTTAAAACCAGAGCAAACTCATCTCAATTTTAATTATTTACAGAATTATTTTCCAACCCTCCAGAATCAGCAGCAGAAAATCATCTTCTAAGTTATAAATGATAGCCAGGCATGGTGATGCACACCTTTAAACCCAGCACTTGGAAGGCAGATGCAGATGGATCTTGGTGAGTTTGAAACCATTCTGTTCTTCACAGGGAGTTACAGGACAGCCAGGATTAGGTAGACTCTGTCTCAGGGAGAAAGGAGAGAGAGAGAGAGAGAGAGAGAGAGAGAGAGAGAGAGAGAGAGAGAGAGAGAGAGAGAGAGAGAGAGAGAGACACAGAGAGAGACAGAGACACAGAGAGAGACAGAGACACAGAGAGAGAGGAACAAGAAAAGAGAAAGAAAGTAAAATGATGTACCTTTGTATTAGTTACAGTTTTAGAGGACAGGGTGGCTCTAAGGCAATTTTAATAGAGTTCAGCAGATAATGATTAACAGTAAAATCACCTTCTGCTTCCTGAGGACATCTTCACTGAAGAACATGGGGTGGGGTGAGGATTGTTTTTAGCATAGCACAGGAAGGAAAATACTAACTCACTATGTTGTCCAAAAGTATATTTCATTCTTTAAGCAAGCCAGGGGACCCTCCAGAACACAAATCCTAAAAGACAGAAAGTTCTGTAAAGCACTAAGGTGCCAGATGACTTTTGATTACTCTGGGACTATAGTTTTAACTCGTCGATCCAGAAGTCATTGTAAGCCAGAGTTGGGTCTTTTTCCCCCCATGCATTTGAAAGCAATAACTACCTAAATGGATTTGTGAAAATATTTCTTGGAGCCCAAAGCTGAGTCTAAGCTGTATGGCTGGGCATGTGAGAGTCACTCTGGGAAAGGGTGTTTAATGAATAACTTTGCAGTAAAAGGCCTTGAAAACTTTCTGGGAACACTAGATCCAGGCTCCTTGTCTAAAATACATTAACAGTCTCCAGAAGGTTTTGAGACACTTGCTAAGTGTGTCAGGCCAGTTTCAGAAGCCCTGACATTTCCATTCTGCCACAGGAAAAGGTTCCTCCTTGGTCTCCACCCCCACCCCCACCGCGCGCACACACACACACACACACACACACACACACACACACACACACACACACACACCCAGGCTGTGTTTGGAGATGGAGAGAGCTAGCTGTCCTGCTGGAGAGAAAGATTGATAAAGCCAAGGCATCAGAGTTGTTTCCTATGCATGAAATTGATTAAATGCTTCACTAAATGGCTTATAAATTTGCTTCTCATATTTCTATCACCCACTGAAAAGATTACAGAAACTCCGCATATGAGCATGTTGTATACAATACCAAATTACAAAAGGTTGTAAAAACTAATGTTTTGTTTAAAGTTTTGAGCAGGACCATATGCCTTCAGTGACCTTGAGTAAGCTATTTTAATTCAAAACATTTCAAAGACTATAAAGGGGAGAAATATTCAACAACATAACAAACCAGCCTAGCTGGGTAGACTTCAGCTCAGGCACTTCAAATTCTTGGTTTTTGCTTAGGGTAGAGCAATACTCCCTGTACAAATGCCTGGGCTTCGAAAGCTGGGAAGCACATGTGGCATCAACAGGGATATATTTACAAAGGAGATGAAACAAAGCCTTGAGACCTCCCAAAAGCTGAGTCTCTTCTAATATTTTTAGTTCATAAGGGTGCATCCTAGGGTGTATAGGCCCATGTAGAGAAGATGGCAAGTATGAGCAGGGGTGGGTGGGATTGTTTGATTTGGGGGTTTTGTTTTGGTTTTAATCTTTACACATCTTTCAAATGTCAATTTATGTCCCATTCTTTCTTCCACGTGAGAATTCCTTCTAAGGATTATATAACATTGGGGGCAGGGGGTTAGCCTAGAAGCAATTTACAGGCAAGCAGGTGACCCACAGATGTTACTCGGGAAGCTAACCTTTTGTAACATGGCCTGAAAAATACCTCCACTTCTACAGGAAAAATGATATTCTTTCATAACGTTTATAGGACATCATGTCCTAAGCAAGAATTAACATTTGGCATTAATGCACAGCTCTGGCAGTAATTCCAAGACAAGAAGGTTTACAACCAGGGATGTGGGTGAACCCCCTACTTGTCTGGTGTCTGTGGGGCAAGCCCAACTTCCACCACATTCACATTCAGAAACAGCTAGGACAAGGCAAAGATGGCTGTCATAGCTAGGGCAGGTCAGAGTCCAGTGAGGCAGGAGTTGTCAGGAGAACAAACAGGCAGAAGCTTTTCAACACCAGGCCCAGCCCTGGCAAGCCTGAATCCCCTGCTGTTTCCATGCACTTTCAGTGATCCCTCAGCTAAAAACTACTAACTAGTAATGCCCATTTGTTTGTTTTGTTTTGTTTTTTTTTTCTTTTATTGGCATCTATTTGTTGTACATGGTACTACATAAAATATTTTGAAGTATATAGTACTGTGAGCATATTTTCCCCATACTCCCCCCCCCGTTCCTCTCCACTTCCCGTTAATTCCCCTTACTTCCCTAGATAATTTCAATTCCCCTTCATAAGATGTACATATGTAAATCTGCACATGTTCCTGAGATGAAGTACTACGACGTGTATGCATGTGTGTAGGGGGTGATAGTAGAACAACCTTAGGTGTCATTGTTCAGGCATGTTCCTAACAATGCTTTTGTTTGTTTGTTGTTTGTATCTGAGATAGTATTTCACTTACCTGGAATTTGTCAAGTAGGCTAGGTTGGCTGCACAACAAGTCCAGCCATCCTCCTGTCTCCACCTTCCCAGCATACCCAGCTTTTTTTGTGTGTGTGTGTGTGTTTTTTTTTTTTTTTAAAGAAAGGATTGAACTCATATCCTCCTGCTGTAGAGGCAAGCACATTATCCACTGAGCTGCTTCCTCAGCCCCTCCCTTTTCTGCCATGTCATATATACATATACGATCTTATGTATTTATATACAATCAGGGACCCACAAATAGGAGATAAAACATACCACACTTGTTCTTTCTTTCTCTCCATCCTTTTTCCTTTTTAAAGCAAGTACCTATTCTGGGAAATATGCCAACAATTCAGGGATGATTTAGGCAGACCATCAACAGCTGGACAACTTATTTAACTCTTTTGTGATGGTTACATGACCCTTCCTGTTGGAATGAAGCCACAACTTAAGTAATCCTGATGTCACAAGCAGAGGGTTTAATGAATTATAATACTTATGTTCCTTTCTGTACAACATATAGGCAGAGCTTCTGCCCATGCATATTTGCCATCTTAAGGATTTGAACTCATGACATGAGAAAGTTGATCCGGGCATATTAATTTTAAAAAGAAGTTTTGATGATCAAATCCAGTGGCTGTCACCTTCCCAGTGGAGGGCATAGAGTAATGTGTTCAAAGCTTGGGAAAAGCTGTTTCATGAAAACAGTCCTGTTTAACTCACTTTGACCCAGGCACTTTTTAATTTTTTAATGATGCTTGTGACCAAGTCATGTGCTTTGAAATGTCCACTGTGGGACATTAACACCTATGGCCCATGTGCTACACTAGTCCATCTCTTGTGAAAGTTAGCACACTCTGAGATGCCTTCTCAGAAAGATTCTCAATCAAAATAAAAGTAGTCAGTAACTCCTCTGTAAGTAGGTTATTTTTTTCTTTTCTTTTTGATTTTTGGAGACAGTGTTTCTCTATATTGCTTTGGAGCCTGTACTGGAACTTGCTCTGTAGACCAAGATGGCCTCAAACTCACAGAGATCTGCCTGTCTCTGCCTCTGCCTCAGAAGTGCTGGGATTAAAAGTAAGTATTGCCACCAATGCCTGGCTCATAAGTAGGCAACTGTCACCCCTTTCTCCTGTGGACAGGTTGACTCTGAGCTGTAGTATCCCCTCTCTTTGCTAAGGCATTGAGTGTGTCCTGTGGCAACTAAAATGAAAACAGTAGACCGCACTCCACTCCACAAAAGCCTGTGCCCTTCAAACACAGCACTGAGTGCCCAAATGGCATTAAACATACATCAAATAAATACTTTGTATCTGTTGGGTTTTTCTACTACTTCCTTTTTATTAAAATTATTAATGAGGTCAGTAAAATGGTTCAGCAGGTAAAGGCATTTACCGCCAAGATTGACAGCATGAGTTCAATCCCTGGGGCCCACCTGGTAGAAGAAGGCTGACTCCCAAAAGTCATCCTCTGACCTCCACAAGCACACCATGGCACACAGCATACAAACCATACACACGTGTGTGCGCATACACATACTCACATACAGAGTCACACACATGTATACATATACACAAACACACACACATACATACACACACACATAAACACACTAAATAGATATTTTAAAAAATGATCACTTACAAATCCACTCACTTCCTCTACTCCAAATAATAGACAAATCTATTCTTCTCTTTCTGCCTTCGAGGTAACTCAAACATAAGCTCATTAAGGAAAACCTAGCCGCTAGGTTGGTAGAATGCTTCCTTGAGTCTCAAGGCCCAGGATTTCATCCCTAGCTCACCATAAATTGGTTGTGGTAGTACACATCTGTGAACCCCAACAGCTGAAAGGTGAAGGTAGAAGGGGCAGATATTCAAAGGCATCATTAGCAACATAGCAAGGATGTCCAGGTCCACTTGGGCTACCCCTCTGAGAAAACAAAAACTTCTAGCCTATACCATGAGTGCCATTGGTGAATTTTGAAGACAATTGTGGATCTGTTCTAATTTTTTGAAAGCAAATCATTTGCAAATTTCAGCATACTAATTAGCACAAGTAACATCTTTTGGGGGACCTCAGAGATGTCTGATGACAGAGCTATGTGTAAGGTGCAGGCATGTATTCCACAGCCTTGAATCTCAAGACATCAAATGCTAAAATGGCCTGTAGTCTGTTTCAGTAGATTTAGAGAAGGGCCTGAGAACATGCATTTCTAATAAGCTCCTAAGTGACACTCTCATTCCTGGTCAGAGGACAACTGAGAGAAAATGAGCTGTATAATAGTTCATTATCTGCCTGGTCAGCATTGCCACACCTAATTCCAGGACTGGGGAAATTGCTCAATTGGTAAATTTCTTGCTTCAAATACATGAGGACCTGAGTTTCGATGCCCAGCACCCACATAAAAGCCTATAGATGTGGTTTTACACTTGGAGGCAGTAGAGCAAAGCAGGAAGAGGTGGGCCCCCAGAAAGTGCTAGTGAGCCAGTTTAGCTATAAAGGTTGATCAATGACTCCAGATTCCATGAGAACTCTGTCTCAAAACATAAGGTGAAAGGACATAGTGGAAGAAGACATCAACCACTGGCTCCCACAAACAAGCACAAATGCAAGCACAAATATATATATATACCACACGTGCGTGCACACACGCGCACACACACACACACACACACACACACACACACACACACACACACACACACAGAGATGGAATCTCTAAAAAAGGTCATGCAATCATGTTACTTTTCAATCAACTCCTGGAATGACTAAGATCATCCAGGTCTGAACTCCAAGGCTTGGACCCCTGCTTGTCTCTGAGAATAGGGACTCTCCCCATCTAGGGGCCTCTTCAAAGTATGCGGGGGCTGGAGACATGTGAGTGCCTCCTCCAATAACTTGTCTGATAATTGGCATATTGATTGTTAGTGTCATCATGTTTTAGTATACATAAACCCCTTGCTCTATTACACAGCCCTCAACAATCCAAAAAGTCATTGTTTATTCATCAGGACTTCCAAACTGGCCCTTGTCAGCTCCTGCTAGAGGGCCTGCTGATAAAAATCAGCAGATGATTGGACACACACATTCTTAACATGACTGACCCATGACATCTGGGAGGGCAGCCCCAAAAGCCTGATCCTGAACAATACTTTCTTTTCTCCCTCTTATCTAGCCCAGATGATTTTGAGATTTTTTTATTATTATTGTTATTAACTCATTAGTGACTGGGGATTCATTACAATCAATGGGAAGTTTTTCTTGTCTTTTCTAAGTGAGAATAAATGTACCATTTGCTGGAAGAGTGTGAATCAGCTCAATAAGGAAATGGTTAAGACAAACCAAGTGGAAAGACTTATTTTATTAAAATCTGAGATCTCACTAACGATTGCCGGGATTGAAAATCTACGGACAGAAATAGCAGCTCACTTCAGAAATATGTTGGGGAAGAATGGGGCAATTTGATGAAGGAAATAACTGCCCATAAAATTCAGCATGCAATTCTCTCCAGTTGTGGGCCCAATCCTATCAAACTAACAGCTAAATAAAAAGAGAATTCAGCACAAGGCTCCTAAAACCTTTAAATGCTTCTTAACCTACACTGTCATTAAACCAGATCTTGTTTCTGCATGCCTTTAATTTTCACATCTGTGGGATCACTTTAAAAAATCAAATTGGATCTTTTGAAGGCACTTAAATTACAACAACCTTATATTTTTTCATATACTCTTGAGCATCAGCCTTTTCAATCTGGACTGTGTAGCCAATTAGTGGACTATCTCAAGGAAGCACTAATCATTTTGAGAAGTTGAGACTATAAAAAGCAGGCAGCCTATTTTCATTATAACTGATTGGCTTGAGAACAGGCAAGAGAGGAAATGTCCAATAATTCTGTTAACTTTTTCACATGGGCTTGTTCCAGTACACACTCACACACACACACACACAGAAAGCTCTTGACAGTTACATACGGTACTGTTCATAGACTCTGACTCTTTGAAGTTCAATCTGAGTTGATTCCTTTTCTGGGTTCTGCCTCGAGCATGTCAGAAGGCAGCTCAGAGAATGGGTTTACACTGATTTTATCAGCTCGGATAATTCATTCGGCAAAGGAGTCATCTATTACTTGATGTACTTCATATGTTTCTAAAGTGTTTACTAAATTTCACTTTTGTCAAAACACATTGTGAACAAAAAAATGATTGAGTACTTCAAAGTTTCTATCCACAGAAACCAAAGTCAGTAAGTTATGGTCAAGATTTAAATATGTTTTAAGTCAAATTTTATTCTTATTCTTATTATTTTGAGACAAGGTCTCACTATCTAGCCCTGGCTGTCCTGGAACTTGCTCTGCAGACCAGGCTGGCTTCAAACTCATAGAGATACACCTGCCTCTGCCTCCTGAGTGCTGGAATTAAAGGTGTTCACCACTACACCTGACCAAATTTTGTCTTAAATTGAGTGACATCAAATTTTAGTATTTATTTGCTGGGGAGAGGATTTTATTCATTGCTTGATATGTTAAGCAGAGTAAGTATTATTAGGGAATTAATTGAACTTAATAATTCTATCATTAAATTCATTAATATTGATAGTAAGCCTGCTCTTTTATCTTTTAGTTCACAATACTGCACACTCCTAATAGGGGAAAAAAAGAGTTAAAATCCAGATGTTTCTCAGATACAGATGTAAAATGTCAAGTAAACAAAACAACAAGGTTATTTTAAACTATTTTTTCTTTTTTTATTCAGATGCTTAGTGTCACTTAGACACAGTCTTAATCTGTTCTGTCACAATCAATTTTTTTTTAGAAAAAATATCATGTGTTAACATTTGAATTCCTTCTTTACAAAATTATCTCCAAAAACTTCCTTGAATTCATTCATGGAGGAAACCTAAGGCTATCTTTTTCTTGCAGTCTTTGTCATGTGTGTACATGTTCATGTGTGTAAACATGGTTATATGTGTGCTATGGCATGTGTATGGGGGTCAGACAACTACCTCAACTGAAAGCAGAGTCTCTTGCTTGTCTCTCTGGATGCCAGGCTGGCTGGCCTTTAAGATTCTGTGGATTCCACATCTCGGCCTCTGTCTCACAGTAGAAGGCCTGGAACTACAGACACACAATACCATACCCATCTTTACATGGATTCCAGGGATTCAAATTCAAGTTCTCACTCCTACATGGCAAGCACCTTACTCAGTAAACCACCAACTAACAAGGCAGGGCTATCTTCTTCAGGAACAAAATTGCAAAATCCAGTAGACTTACAGCATAAAGGGACCAACCAGAAGGTCCCTTTATATTGGAAACATTGTGTATCTGGCGTATCTGTAGTTTTATTTACTTTGTTTTATGTGTATGAGTGTTTTGCCTGCCTGTGTGCATAAGGTACTGCATGCATGCCCAGTGCCAATGGAGGTCAGAAGAGGACATCAAATCCCCTGGAAATGGAGTAACAGATGGTTGTGACTGACCACATGGTGCTGAGAACCAAATAGGTCCTCTGCAAGAACAAAAAGCACTCTTAATTACTGAACCAGTCTCCAGCCCCTATATCTGTCAGTCTTGAAAGTCACAGGGAAATGGATGGAACTAGAGGAAACCATCCTGAGTGAGGTAACCCAGTCACAAAAAGACAAACATGGTATGTACTGGCTCATACATGGATTTTAGACACAGAGCAAAAGGTCACTAGCCTATAATTCACACCGCCAGAAAAGACAGGAAACAAGGAGGACCCTGAGAGAGACACGCCTGGTCCCCTGGAGAAGGGGAAAAGGACAGGATCTCCTGAGAAAATTGGGAGTATGGCGGGAGGGGAGAAGCAGTTAGGAGAAAGAGAAGGGGAGAAGAAGAGGAGAGAGGTGGGCAAGAGGGAACAGGAAGATTGAGACAAGGAAAGAATAGAGGAGAACAAGAAAAGAGATACCATAATAGAGGCAGCCATTATAGGTTTA
Organism: Cricetiscus sungorus; assembly: GCA_030556225.1. Taxonomy (NCBI): domain Eukaryota; kingdom Metazoa; phylum Chordata; class Mammalia; order Rodentia; family Cricetidae; genus Cricetiscus; species Cricetiscus sungorus. Next base: position 36,196,798 of record JANBXA010000007.1, on the reverse strand, counting down.
AGGAGAAATCTGGCACTAGGGAAATGCCCAGAGATCTATAAGAATGAACCCAACTAACAATCTAAGCAATAGTGGAGAAGCTACCTACTGTAAATGCCCTTCTATGATAATGAGATTAACAACTACCTTATATGCCATCCTAAAGCCTTCCTCCAGTAGCTGATAGAAGCAGCAGACACCCACAGCTAAACACTAGAATCCAATTACAGAGAGGGAGGAGTAATGAGCAAAGAGGTCAAGATGAAGCTAGTGAAACCCACAGAATCAGCTGACCTGAACAAGGGGGAGCTCATGCACCCCAGTCTGATAGCTGGGAAACCAGCACAGGACCGACCCAGACCCCATGAATGTGGGTGTTAGGAGAACTGGGAAGTATTTATCCCTAGTATACAACTGGTCTTTGGGAGCCCATCCCACATAGAGGGATACTTTCTCAGCCTAGACACATTGGGGAGGACCTAGGCCCTGCCCCAAGTGATATGGCAGACTTTGAAGACTCTCCATGAAAGGCTTCCCCCTCCCTGGGTAGCAGAAAGGGGATGGGCTGGGGCTTGGTGGGGGTGATAGGAGAGGATGGGAGGGTGAGGGAACTGGGATTGACATGTAAAACAACCTTGTTTCAAATTTAAATTTAAAAAAAAGGAAAAAAATAAAAAGGCAATTCCATTTACATGTCTGGAATGATAATTTTAATTGAGATGCCTGTGCCAATTTGTACTCTAATAAGTAGTTTGGAGAACCAAAAAGGTCTTAAATGTCAATGATGGCCGTTTTTTCTCAATGGACTGTGCTCCCAACTTACTAATTATTAGATCCCAATGTACATTCCCTTGGCCCTTCATATCTGTGCATTCTGTATCGGCAGATTCTTCAAACTAAGGGGTAGGAAAATATCTTGGAAAAAAAAAACCAAAAAATGTTTGTATTCAATGTGTAATGAATGTGTCTTCTTGTCATTTGTGCCTAAACAATAGAGTATAACAATGATTTATCTAGTATTCACATTGTATGGCATATGATAAGTGAGTATATAATGTATACAGGAAGTTTTGTTCATATTATATGCAAATATAAGACTTTTATAAAAGAAACTGGAATCCACAGATTTTTATAACAGGGAGAGGTGTTGAAGTGGCTGGAAGCAATTCCCCTGTAGTTACAGATTATGAAGGACAGGGACTGTTGACACATAGTGATTTCTGCTCTGTAACCTTGCGTACAATAAAGTTCCCTCCCAAGAACCTTCAGACTTAGTGTGGGACCCAGCATTGACATTTCCAGTGTGATCTTGACTCATTCATTTTACTTCTAAGTCTGGATGTTTCTCGTCTCTGAAATGGAAATGGGCTGATGGAGATGAGGGGTGAAGCACTTGCCTAACAGACTGAAACTCCAGATTTGATTCTCCGGAAGCCCCCTTCCACACACACACCAAAAGAGAAAGTAACAATAAGCCTGATTCAAGCTGACTCAAGAATCATATAAAAAGAACTTTGAATAGCCAAGATACTTTATCAATATAAAATTACCATTTATAAAATGGTTTGTTGTCTGTCTTGCATAATTACATAAATACTATCATTGCATAAAAGATTATTTGCTAATAATACAGAATGTAAGGCAGCCTAAGAAAGTCACACTGAAAAGACCTATACAACTCTGTACTGTGCATAAATTGAATAGAACAATGACTACAATCACAGGCTGGAAAAAACAGTCCCAGATATGAGCTCACCCAAGTCTCTCCGTATTTGCTGACCCCAAGAGTTAATTCTTATATCTGTCTCTTCTATGGTGACTAAAGAACTAATCCAAATGTCCACAGTGTCTCTGATTACAGCAGAGCATTCTGCCAGCCTAGGGTTGTCTTCTTGGTCAGCCAGTGGGCTTAAATTTGAGGGTAGCATATACTCTTTTCCCTCCCAGGCTTCCTCCTTAGGCAAAAGTTCAAGCCATTGTATACAGGAGTTGTGTGGCTACAGGGCAGCCCAACCAACCTCTTGGTGTTTGCCATGGAAGACCTCATTCATGGTTTTATTTTACTATTAATAAGTTGTCATCAATGACCAAACTTTTGGCCAGATTTTCTCTCTGCTAGAGAAAAATAAGCTTAGACACTTGTAAAAAATGCTAAGAGCTATGAACCCTGTCATTACATTTTAACCTTAAACTTTGTTGTCATAGCTCCAATTTTTTGGGGAAAGTCTTCTAAGCTCTTGAGTCATACCTTTAAGATATCAAAGGACTGTGAGCTGAAGAAAAATAAATAAATAAAAATGGTGCAACTTAGTACATTTTAAATTTTAAAAGTCTGTTGTGTGAAATTGTTGCAGGAAAAATGATTGAAAAAACAGAAAAATCTCATACATTGGGAAATTTCTTTCAAAGTTTAGCCCAACTTTTTTTCTCTACTCTACAACTACAATGAAGATGGAATAATCAAGTTTTACCTCTCCAACTTTGAAGTCACAAATCTCTCATTAGTATGTTACTATATTTGAACACTTGCTTCACATCACTGGGGATCAATACAAAAGGAAACAATAATAATAAGGAAAGATTTCTAGTGCCATAATAGGGAAAGGTGTGTGAGCTGGAGAAAGAACCGTACAGCAGCCCATGACAAGTCATGATAAATGGGTCCTTATAAAATTCATGTTTAGGCAGCACCAGGCCGGGGATAATGCCATTCGTCATGGCAACACTAGGCCGCTAATGAGCCCTCATTGCATATTCATGGATGTGGCAGTTCTCCCCCTCCCACCCTGAACTAGTGCCTGGAAATATCTCTACCTCAAGCAGAAGCTGAGCTTCGGCCTTCTTCTTCTTCTTTTCTTTCTTTGGCTTTTTTTCTTTTTCTTTTTTTTTTTTTCTTTCTTTTTTTTTTTTTATTTGTTATGTTGCAGCAATTACACAGTGAAAGTGCTGCCCAAGATTGATTGCTCTGATCTGTAGTTCAATTGTAAATTAGAATACACATCCCCCCAGGGACACACGGCCCCTATTTGTGATTAGGAAAAAAGCTCCATAATAGACTAATAGCCAAAGTTCTCTCTCTTTTACTTTCAGGCAATTAGCTTGATGAAATGGCCTCTTTTTGTATACCCTGGAAGTGTAAACCGATATCATCATGAAGTATATGATGTTTATTCTATTATTTTCACCTTGCCGGGTATGCAAGAATGCATAAGTAATGGCTGCTTTGTCTAGTACATTTACTGATTCACAAGTAAACTATTTCTTAAAGATACAGTGTGAGCTTTCCGAGATTGAGTTAAGCAACTCCTGTGGTTAACTTCCATGCAAAGGGCTTGATCTAGTTTCATTTGTGTTGCATTTCCAAACACATTGACAAAAGTAACTCAGGGTAGAAAGGGCTTTTAGGGCTTACAATCCCAGGTTGTAGTCCATCACTGAGAGAAAGTCAGGGCAAGCAGGGAAAGCTGCAAGTCAGTCAAATAACATCTACTTTCAAGAGTAAAGGAAAGGCACCTATGATGCCTGCTTGCTTGCTTGCTTTCATCTACCTTTTTCCTGTCCTGTGTAGGTCCGGACCCTTCCATCTAGGAAATAGTGCCATCCACAATGGAGTAAGTCTTTGTTCATTAATTAACAATCAAGACAGTTCCTTCTTTACATTCCCACAAGCTAATTTACTTTACATAATTCCTTAACTCAACTCTGATGATTCCATGCAGTGGCAAGTTGAGTTCTAAAAGTAACCATCATAGCATTCAAACAAACTGCCTAGGTGGTGGATGAGAGCAGGATTCTGACATGGAAGAGGCATCTGGTCACTAGCGATACTGTGAGTGAATGCAGGCCAGAAGAGACACAGCAGCACTCAGACTAGTGAAGGTACCAGGCATCAAGGGTTGACTGTGTCGAGTAAGATACCAGTATACTGTGTTGTGACCATGGCCCTGCTTACCTCTGGGACAACGCCTTGGTCTCTAATCTTGGATGGGTAGCTTATGTAATACTTAACGTAGTTTTATTTTTTAGTGGATTATACCTCCCTTGCTTCAAAAGAATTCTTGTCTCTTTCAAAATCCAAAAACTTCTCATAGCAAGAAAGCTTCTCATAGCAAGAAAGCGCTGTTCAGCTTCTTCCATGCAGAAGCAGATAGAATTTTCAAGGAGGTAGCCAACCAACCAGTTCCTTCTAGTAAAGCATGCCCAAGACCATTGGGCATCTTCTTTCTATGAAATCCTTTTCTGTTTCTTTTTACTTTTGAGGAGATTATAAAGATTAAGGAGGGAGAGAACAGCCCTTTGTTGGATATGATGTCACACACCTTTGGTCCAAGTACTGTGGCTTCAGAAACAGGTGGATTTCTATGAGTTCAAGGCTAGCCTGACCTACACAGCCACTTCCATTCCAGGGATGACATCTAAAAACACAATAATAAATAAATAAGTCTCAAAGAGCAAGGTAGCAAAAAGAAAGAAAAAATAATTAATAAATGGAGGAGAAAAGAAATTGTGCTGGGAGGTAGTGGCACACTCCTTTAATCCCAGCACTTGGCAGGCAGAGGCAGATGGATCTCTGTGAGTTTGGAGCCAGTCTGGTCTACAAAGTGAGTTCTAGGACAGCAAAGGCTACACAGAGAAACTCTGTCTCAAAAAATCAAAAGAAAAAAGAGGAAGAAGAAAGGAAGAAAGGAAGAAAGGAAGAAAGAAAGAAAGAAAGAAAGAAAGAAAGAAAGAAAGAAAGAAAGAAAGAAAGGCAGAAAGAAAAGGAGAAAAAGAAAAGAAAAAGAATCTGACTTGGTCTCAGCAATTTAGATTTATGGTGAGTCTGTGTTTCAAACATACATTTCAGTTTCCTGTCAGTCAGCAGTGACCCAGTTTGGGCTACATTCTGAACTGATGTTATATGGGGAAAAATATAATCCCTGTCTTCACAATATGAATTTTATTTGAACGTCTAGGAAATTATTTTCACAGCAAAATGACCTCAATAATTTTAATGCTGAAATTGATGCACATTATTAGATTTGATACCTTCTGAGAGAAATTATTTAGGTCTTTTTTTAGCTTTTCAGATGCATTTTTTTAGACAGGGTCTGACTATATAAAGAGTCTAGTTATGAACAGAGCCTAGACATTCAGGTTCATCCTACTTAGCTCAGGCTGTACTAGAATTTACTGTAATCTTCCTGGATCAGCCTAGTTTGCTTGGGTTTTTCTTTTCTTCTTTTTCTTTTTTTTTTTAGACAGAGTGTTATTATGCAACTTCTGATCTTCCTGCTTCAACATCCTGACTAGCTTGGATGATTGCTCTTCATTACCAAGCCTGACTAACAATTTTGTTATTACTCCAAAGGTAAGAACAGCAAACTAAAATTCACAAAGGTGATGTAACTTGCCCAAACCCACACCCTAGTCAGCGGAAATGCAAGCCTTGTCCTCAGGTTATCAATTCCCATATCTTAGCACTCACTGGTGTGCTCTGCTGCCTCTTCTCCAGATGCAGGACTGAACAGCTCTCAACACTAATAAACCTAGTGATCTTAATTCCTATGGGACCAAGATTAACAAATGAGGCTGAGATGTATATCGTGTACATACAAACACAAACATGCACATGCACACACAGATACTTCCATAAAAACTAGAAAGTCACAAATCACACTGCACTGTTACCTACCTACTTACATTTCAGATGGGTAATCTATGGTACATTCTAAACAGATACTTAGACTGGCTGTACCTCAGCCACAGAACTGAGGCCCTTATACAGACAATTTGTATTTGAGAGTCATGGGGATGATCACTCTTCACAGCTCAAGAGCTGAATAGTCCAAGAGATGTGAATCTGTATAAGCAGAAAACTGTCTGGGACTTGCACCAGACATCTCCGGCAGCCTTTGCATAGATTCCCTCAGCCTCGCCCTATGTCCCATATTCCCCTCCAAGTGACTCAATCCTGATGACCAATGAAGTCAGCTCAAAGATCACTTGTTTTCAGAGATGTCTCCTTCTCCTTGTCCCAAAGACCTCTTGGATTTTATCTCCCTCTCTTCGATTTTATCTCCATATATAGGCATCCTCCATCTCATCAATGGCCTTTCCCTTCATGAAGTCATGAAGACATGATTTAGATCTGAAACCTGAAACACATATTTTTTCAAATACGTGCTAAACTTTGTGCCTCAACAGTCCTCCCATGTTCAGGGTTGCCAGTGTGCCAGACAGCCATGCATAGAGCTCTTAGTAAAGTAGCTGTGGGTGTTCCTAACAAAGCAACAGTCCCAGATTCAACCAGAGTTGGGTGCTCAATAAATGGTTAGTTCCATTTTGAAAGAGACTTGAGATGATAATGGTATTAAACAATATATCCAAAACAGAAGCCACTGTAGTAAGCAAAATCAATACTACAATAGTTCCCTAAGAGAAACTACAGCTGCCTGAACAAGCAAGAGAAAACCCCAGAGATGAGTATGAAACAAACAATCCCAGGATAGTATGTAAATATTTCCTGACCCCAGCAGTGGTAGTGCACACTTTTAATTCCAGAACTTGGAAGGCAGAGGCAGGCAGATCTCTGAGTTCAATGCTAGCCTGATCTACAGAGTGAATTCCAGAACACCCAGGACTACACACAAAGGAAACCCTGTCTCAACACACACACACACACACACACACACACACACACACACACACACACACACACACACCAATTCTTTTTTAGCTCAGCTGGAACCTTACGGTAATCATAAGACATGTTTCTTCAGATTTTTTTTATTAATTCATTCAACATTGTATTGTAGATTATTTACTGTGATGGTGACTCTTGGTTGTCTACTTGGACTGCATATGGAATAAGCTAAAACCCAAGGGACTGGGTGTACCTATAAGAGACTTTTCCTGATTGAATCATTTAAGGTGGTAAGATCCACCTTAAATCTGGGCTGCACCTTCTAATGGCAGCCTATATAAAGGATATGGGGAAAAGGAGGCCCACTCACATTGCCTGCTTGCCCTCTCTCTTGCTGACAAGTTTATTCCTTTATTGGCATTAGAGCCTATTTCTCCCGGATTATGTCATATACTGGAGACAACCTGAGACATCCAAGCCTTGTAGACTATATTACTACTACTACTACTACTACTACTACTACTACTACTACTACCCACTACTACTACCAAATTCTTGAATTTTTCCATTAGTAGACACAGTTGTTTGACTAGCTGGACCATAGCCCATAAGCCATCCAAATATATATATATATATATATATATATATATATATATATATATATATCCAACCAGTTCTGTTTCTCTAGAGAACCATGACTAATACATCTATCATAACAAATGATCAAAAGGTGGAAGTAATCCTCCCACTCCATGGAACTTTCTGTTTAATGGTGGATACAACCATTCTGTGCTCACACTAGTGAATGTGAAATAGCTTGTATGAAACATAGTAAGAATATAGTGGAGATTGTGGTGGAAAGCTCATTTCAATAAGTGCTTCTGCATAGAAAACTATGAAAGAGAAGTCTGAAGAGTGAGATGAGGGATGGAGGTGTGCTGTGACAGGGTCCAAACTGGAGCCCTCTATTGTGACATATTTTGATTAACTCTGATGCTCCTGAGATTGTCAATAAAGTTCACCTTTAATCAGGGGGCAGAGCTAGCTACTAGCTGACCAAAATTATTCACAGAGGTTTTGGAGGACCCAGGACATACAGAGAGACATGGGAAATAGTAAGGAGGAGCTTAGAAGAAACTAAGCCCTTGTGGATGAAAGAGAGAAGAGGTCACTGGTTACTTCTTTGGTCAATCAGGTTTTTTACCCCCATATCTGATTTCCTAGTGTTAATTAACAAAAGAATAATTAGATGAATGCTTGAGTCCTCACATGTGTTCATTAAGAATTTTACTAGCCTGCCTCAAACAAGCAATACTTAGACTTACATATTCATGTGTTGGAAAAGTCAGTGGCCTGATTCTGGCCACCATACTTTATGTTTAGCCACATTGGAATTTAAGATATGCTGATTCAAGCATATATTTAAAATGCTGTTTCTATTAACAAAAATGCAACAACAAAACACTTTACAATAAGTTGGACTGCCTATAAATTTCTTTCTACCAAGTGTCCTTTTAAAATTAATGTTAATTTTTGAAAGTAGACCTTTTAAGTAAGTAAGATTAATGGTTGGGGCTGTAGCTTAGTGGGTAAACACATGCCTAGTATGTCTAAGGCCCTGGGTTTACTGCTCAGGACAACAATAAGAATAATAAATTTAGAATGAAGTTGATGTCCACAGCCTAACAGTTTCACCAGGATTTTTAATCAATTATGCAAAAAACCTTAACCATCATGAACATAAAGTTGCATTCAAAGCTAAATGATATTCCTCCATTTTTGTACGTTTTCTGAGACCGTAAACTCGTTAGTAGGTACATCTATGGCATGTGTGTCCTCAGAATCCCCACTGTTGGGATACTGTATGCAAATTAGCTCAAGATAAGACAGGGTAGCTTCATCTCACAGACCCACCAGTGTGGCCCAAAGACACTGTGAAAGATACTGAATGATAGTAGACTCTCTCTGCTCCATGGAAAATCACATCAGGGGCAGGCTTCAAGCCTTGCATCCTCTGCATAACATCCCTGAGCTGTAAATGACATCGGGAGGGGGATGGCGGGTGCATGCAAAGACGATTCTGCTACTTGGCTTACAGGTTGACTGAATCAAAGAAGAAACTCCAATCATCTCTGGTTCTATCTGAACTGAGAGAATGAGTCCATTGACACAACCTTTTGTGCAGTAGGAATAAAGCTATATTCCAAAGGAAACCTACTTTAAAGTATCTCCAAAGAGATAAAATGCCTTCACACTCTTGCAGCTCTTTAATGCTTGCTATGGGCCAAGTCTTGCAATTAGAATCAGTCATGTTAAGTGCTCCAGTCACATAATGCTAATAGATCACTTTATAATGTGAGCAGTTTTTAAAAGTCGTATTTAATTTTCCATTATTACTGTACTGAATGCTGGTTGTATCTGTCTCACCCATTACCGATTCTGAAGCCTAGCAAGGGGACAGACGGCTGCTGGTTGATACATTGCTCAATGCTGACTTTAATTCTCACAGACATGAATTGGTACCCTAAAATAGTCCTCATTGGTGTGATTATTTTGTTTCCAAGCCAAATGATGAAGGCTCTTCTCTTTGTCTCATGATTATTTTAGCTTGAAAATACAGAGACTAGGGGGGTAAAATCACAGCAGCATGTATGTTCTCTGTGTTGTGTGTGCATAAGCACATGGGTGTGTGGTTTTCTTTAAGAAAATGAAATGAACCAGAAAATAGGCCCTTAACAGTAACCCAAGAAATAAAACAAAATCATTTACAACACATGGGATTGTTTCAGGATATGTCCGGATTACATGGTTTAAGGGAACTATCCTGAATGTGGAAGCAATTATAAGGAAATTCATGACTCATTAGCAAACATTCCATATTGTGTTTCTCATTTCTGGGTCAATGTTACTAGTAAATATAGACTTAAGATTTTGCTGTTTCCTTGACTTCAGTGCTAGATTATAGATAGTTGGACCATACAAGACAGAAAGCAAAAGGCATTGTGTTTCTGAAGCTCTTTATCCTTCATGTGTACCTAATTTGGTCCTAAAGGTAAGTGAGGGGAAAAAAAAACTTGCAAACTGTAACAGGAAACATTGAGTCGGTGATAGAAGAGTCGTCGGTAAATGTAAGAATTACACGGTGCAAATGTGTACTGGTGGATGTCTGTGGGGACTTTGTGTGCACTCTGCTTAGTATGCAAAATGGCTGGTGAACTCAAGTACCCAATACTGTATGTAATGGGATCCAGATGTCTAACAGAGAGAGAAAAATATTTTATAGCAATAAATGTGACATTGACTCTTAAAAGCTTCGCCGTTTTGAAACAACTTCCCAGTCTTCCTTTTCCTTACATTTCAAAGTAGTTTCGAGTAGATTGTTTAAGAAAATTATTTTCATATTTTGAATGAAAAGGTATCATCTAACTTGCTACTAACTTCCAAACTCTATGCATAAAGAAGAATAATCTGGAAAAAATAATTTTGAAATTTATTCATTTACCAAAGCACTGGATTTAACAATGCTATTTACAACATATATACATACATATATGTAAACACAGGTGTGTGTATATACATATATAAAAACACATATATGTAAGATATATGTGTGTATATATACATATATATATATATATATGAATAAATAAAGCATAATTCCTCCTGCCCCTAAGGAACTTAAAGTATACTAGATGCAAGACAGTGCATGTGGCTGTTAAAGGGCATAGCACAAGCAGACCCTGGGAAAGAAGCACAAAGTATCCAGGAATTTAAGGAAGGAAACTGTGGCTAGAGGCTCCATGGAAAGTCTCTCACTGGTCCATGACACCAGAATTTTCTACTTCAAGACCCTGCTCCAAAGGAGCACTGAGGCTGCCTTAGGGGAGAAACACCTGCTTGTTGTCTTGCATGGCCGTGACAATTGCTCTAAGCACTCTGCTCTTCCAGCATCCCTCCAGTGGCTCCCAGTGTTGCTCCAATGTGTCTTGGGAATTGATCTGAAGCCCTTTAAACATAGCATCCTAATGGTGAGGTTATAAACTCAATAGTTAGCAAAGCATGGCATTCCCTTCCAGCTTTCTCTTAATCGTTGTGGGTGGTCTCTGAACCCATTTCTCCCACCTGCATAATCTCATCAAAGTCACCTGTGCTGTGGGTCTGCCTTGAGGTAGATCCTGTACACATACATATGTTGTGTATAATATGAGTCCTGTGAAAGATTCATAGCTATTATTCATCAGTCATCCAGCAAATGCCCATGCTGTCATAATCTCCTTACTGTTGCTCAAGGGCCCTTCTTTGTTTAACCCTATACCTTTCAAAGTCCTCCTCACCCTATATGCTTCCTGTCTGGCAAAACCTCCTGAGCCTTCCCTGACACCTTGTCAAAGAACAGAGGCCTCTCCCCTAAGCTCTGGCTGCAGAACTAGCAGAAATTGATAAGGTAGTACAGGGTAAGACAACAGAGGGTAGTGGGAACAGTGGTTTAAAATAATAAGGAAAACCTCCCTCATTGTTCCAAATGGTCCTATTCCTCAGAACATTTTATAAAATCTAAGAAGTTTATAGATATCATCAAAACTCAGTCACTATCTGACTTCCTTAGAACCATCTGGAATTTTTCACACAATGGCTGCAAAGCCACCTCTGTGGTTAGCCACCTGGGAGTTGCCTCCAAATGGAATTCTAATCCATAGTCTCTAAGCCTAATCTATACCTGACATGGAAGTGAATAGCTGAATGGTTTTAAATTCCACCCGAAAGAATCCCTTGAGTCAGATATGACAGTATTTTCATTTTGTTGGAAGTTGAGTGTAGATCACACCATAGGCATGGAAGGAAATGCACCGTCTCTAAAGCCACAAGAAGGGTAAATATAAGGATGGCAAAGACTGGGATAGTGGGCACTTCAAGGGGTCACAGGCAGCATGATGGTGGCTATCGTAGTTAGGGTGAAGAAACACCATGACCATGGCAACTCTCACAAAGAAAAGCATTTAATTAGGACTGACTTACAGTTTAGAGGTTTAGTCCACTATCGTCACGACAGGAAGTGTGGTAGCATGCAGACAGACTTGGTGCTGGAGAAGGACCTGAGAGTCGTATATCTGGATTGACTAGCATCAGGATGTGAATGTCACACTAGACCTGGTTTGAGTATTTAAGACCTCAAAGCCAGCCCTTTAGTGACACACTTCCTCCAACAAGGCCACACCTCCTAATAGTGCCACTGCCTATGGTCCAAGCATTCACATGCATGAGTCTATTCAAACCACCACAGTGGCCATGGTTATACCCTTCTCATGCTCATGATCTCTGATACAGTATTTCAGTCTGGGGGCCACTTGGCCCAAGGATGTGAAGTTATTGTTATGGTTGTGTTCATCATGTTGGAAATATAAGGACTGTTGACAGAGAACTGGTTTGTGGTTAGTAATAATGGTACAGGAGCCAGATCATCCAGCATGTGGGTGAAGCAGAAGAATCAGGAGTTTAATTCATCCTCTGCTATAGTTCAAGTTTAACACTAGAAACTTTAAGATTCCTTGTATAATGTAGCCCTGTGATTTGCCATTTTACAGATGAAAATTCTGAGATAAACAGTGCTTAATGCATGCAAATCATACAGCAAAGGAGAATAGGAAGGACGTGTGAACTCAGCACCAGAGCTCAAGATGCTCACATTAAGTGCATCCCCTCCAACCCTGCCTCTAAGCATTAGGAATTCATACTACTTGTCCTACCGCACTGAAAATCATAACCTGGAAGAATATATAATGTCCAGAAAAATTCTAGCATCTTATTCATTGCAAAGGCAGTTTACAAAAAGCAACCATCTTGATCAGGCATTGCTAGACAGAAATGCCAGAATCCTGTAGACACTGCTCAAGGACAGATAAAGACACAAGGCCACTTGAGAAAAGTCATTGCAAACACTGGAGCCAGGTGTAAGGAGTCCTTGCTCCTCTAACTTTTCCTGTGAGTCTCATTGTCTTCTCCATGCTCTCCTGCAAACCACCTTCTCCAGCAAAGCTTTAAGTTTCCAGGCACAGTGACTAATCCTACCTCTGTGAGATGTCACAGGTCCAGTCTCAGATACTAGCTGATTTAATCTCAAGGAAAAAGCAGACACACGCCCAGCCAGGGCGAGATAACCAGTCCTGTTCCAATCAGCTGGGGCCTGGCACTGACTTTCCATAGTACTGGTTCTACAAGCCAGCAAGTGACACAGAAGAAAGTATTTCCCATCTAAGTAGTGCCGGGTTTTGTCTATAAAAGCCATCATGTGGAGAGAGGAATGTTGAAAGGGCCCCACATCAAAGGGTAGTAACAGTGCATATAAATATAATATTTGCTTTTCCCTGTGTCCTGAATTTTCCACAGTGGATATATGTGGCTTTGTACTAAGAGAAAAGAAACCCAGCCTCTGTTAGGATTAAAGGTGAATTCCACCCTGGCTGGTATTTAGAGTCCAGATAAAAAGTGCTTTCAATGATGATGGGATAGAGACAGAACAAAGACAGAACAGCGAATCTCACCTGAAAGTCCTGGGATTGGAGGGAGCCCTCTGAAGGAAGATGTTGAAGCTGAATCTGGAGGAGATGCTGGGCACTGTGCATCCTGGGGCCTGATGTCCTGTGATTGGCAGGCCACTAGCTGCTAGGTTAAGACAGACCAGAGCAGAGAGGAAAAGCATGAGACATGTGGAAAACAAGACAGGAGTCTAGAGGACAAGAGGCAGGGGCTGTTAAGGGGGAAAGCAAAATAAAAACAGATATTGCAAGCAACAAGTTTGAGGAATAAGACTTGAAGGGCAGGGAGATGCTCACTCTTCTTCAGTAAGTAGGGAGAATGACAAAAGGTTAGCCCTTCATACACATAAAGGACAGAGTCTCTACTTCAGGATACTCAGGGATGGGGAAGAGTCTTACAGGCAAAGCATAATAATGGCATCAAACCCAAGAACAGCTGGTGGGGCTCAGGTGAGGCAGGACAGGAGAAGGCCCATAGCAAACAGGAATGTTACTGCAAGCAAGCATGTAGGCCTGAGCAGGCACACTAGACCTTAAAGATGCTAGCCTCTATGTCCCTGTGTCCTTCAAATAGCCTTCAGGTCTCTGCAACCATAGTTAGTGGCCATAGACTTCCCTTTTGGCTTTCTACCTGTGATTTTTAGGTATGCAAAGTTTGTGGGGTTTTGCTTATCTGTTTTATTTTTTGAGTCAGAGTCTTGCTATATATAGCCCAGGCTGACCGCAGACTCAAAAATTCACCTACCTCTGCCACACATACATATGCGCGCACGCGTGTGTGTGTGTGCGCGTGCACACACACACACACACACACACACACACACAGCACAGACCATGCCGGAATTATAGGTGTGCACAACACATAGTTCTTCCAGGAATCATCTTATACCCTGCATATACTTATCTGTTGCCTTACAGACCTGGCCAGTGGATAGTTTACTTTTTTTTTTTCTTTGCTATGCTAGAGTCCCTTATACATTGGGCAAGTGGCGTACTGTTGAACTATTCCCAGTCCTTTACAGGACTTTTATAGCTCAGACAAGATGCATTCTACGAGAGGTTTGGATGTGGAAGCAGCCGATATCATGATGAGATATCTTAAAAGTATTAAGATGTTTACACTTTGAAACTCCATAGAAACATCTCCATGCTTGCCTCTTGACCCTGAGCTGAACTTGTGACTAGAGAACCAATAGAGTATGTGACTCGAGTACACCAGAGGTGTGGCTAAGTTTCTACCATGTCTTGGGACATTCATTTTTGGAACACTGAGCAATTGCAGGAAGCATAATAATGAGACAGCAATGAGGTTCAGGCTGCACAGAATGACCTTCCTAAGGCATCCCACCAAATACCCCCATCTGAGGGTGCAGCAGTGCTGGCCATCATCAAGTTCCAGAAAGCCAGCCTCAGCTACCTGCCAGCCTAAAGCTTAAGAAAGCCTTTGAGAGCACCCAGCTCATCTTAGTTGACACTCAGAACTATGACTGACCATGATACATTGATGGCTGGGTTTTTATATGAGTAAGTTTTTAGGGTGATGTGTCATGCAGAAAGGTAATGAGACTAGACATACTTGGTTCTCAATGAAGGTTTATTAAACTTATTTCCACAGCAAACAAAGGAAGGCAACATTGTCTTTATCTTCTTCTTTTTGGTCTTCTACTGTATTTTGTTACATCTGTTTGTCTATCTGTCTATCAAACTAGAGATCTAGGTTCTCTTTTCATACATATATAAGGCTTGTGTTTATGAGTGTGTATGTGTGTGTGTGTGTGTATGTGTGTGTGTGTGTGGATAAGAAATTCAATTTAAAAAAATTATAACTAATCACATTTCCTTGTTCTCTGAATACTTTATTCCTTCCCTCTGTAGTATCTTAGAATCTTCTGTGTACTTTTTAGGTCATAAAACTAGGAACAAGATACTCTACCCCATGATGCTCTTGGCTCTGAGGTCACCTCATCTGGAAGGCACTGTTATTTTTGGCTACCTTCAGTCCTTCTTGTAGCTATTCCATCCATCTGGAGCAGGATCTCCCACTCCCTTCCTTGGGCAGTCCAGGAGGTCTGCAGATAGCAGCTGCATCAGAAGCCTGGGGAAGACAGCAAGCAGGGTGGTCAGAAAAGCCATCAGGAAAACACAGCTTCCAGCCAGGCAGTGTAGGTGGCTAGGCGCAGACACTGTGGTCTGGAGACCTGCCTGGCTCTACATGGGAGTAACTCACACAATGGCGGCCAAGCAACTGATAAAGAATGGAGACTGAAGGATGCACAGAAACTGAACCGTCAATTTTCCTCCATCTTCCATGTGGAGGGGAATCTGTCCCATCTGTACTGCCTCCAAAGGGTGTGCTGGAGTGTTACATTCCCACAAGTCTATGTGGCACCTGCCAATGGACTCATGATACTGCACAAGAACACAAAATTCTAGATGAACACAGACCTCAGTAGAGGGATGAAGAAGCCACCCTAAGAACTGCAAACACACTGCTAAAAAGACACTATGCAGGGCTGGCTGACTACTCTAGCAACAGGCAAAACTGTGTCACCTCAGGTCAAGGAGAAAGCCCTACAGCCCAAAATAGCTGCCCTCTCCTGCTGCCAGAGCATCTAAAATTATACCATTGAAGATTTATTTCTTTGCATACCTCACCTTGGTTAGGGGCAGATCTGGGAAGGGACCCATGAAACATTTTCACATGAAGGTGCAAAAGGCTTGACAGGCCCTCAGAGTTATTCAGGGTAGGAAAGAAGGGAAGTGTTGAAAGGCCAGGAACCAGGCAGAGGAAGTGCCGGTGAGGGACAGCAAAGGGCAACTTCTCCTATTTCAGATTTTCACCCAGAAGGAGCCTGGCCGGCAGCTACATACTAAAACCAAGGTCCAAGGAATTTGCCAGTAAATTCTAACCATGCATGTAAACCATCCTAATAATTTATTGAGATGCCTTTTTAATGCACAATTATGCGGGGCTGCATATGACTGCTTCAAATTGCCTCAATGGGGGGGAAGGTATATTAAGAAGAAATTTAAAAAGAATCTGAGAGACTACATAAGGAAATTGTATGTACTGCCATACTGGGATACGGTGAGAGGAAAGCTAAAGCTAGGTAATCAGGTCAAAGTCTGATTTCTAGGGAAGTATTCACTCAGAAATTTGGGCAAGATGTCTGCCTTTGTATGTAGAAGTTTTGATAACCTGACCCCAGAAGACTAAGCAGTAAACAATCACTATTTGAAATCTACCTCCAGCCCGGTTCATCAACAAGTAGGAAATGTTTACATTGACAAGGAGCTCAGAAAGATGAGTTGACCCTACCCTAATCTAGTTTTGAGGAGCTCACTGCTGGAATGGTGGGCTTTCAGTAGAGGCAGGAATTAAATAGGGAACTGAGAAAACAAGGAAGGGAGAAAAGGAAAAACAGAAAGACCAGATAGTGGCTGCTGCTGTGGGTGTGGCTTATGACACATGCTTGAGGTAAAAATGTAACAACAACCAGTTGCAACAATAACCAAATCTCAGAGTTGTAAGATATAGCTTAGTTGGGAACAGTTGGGGAAGTGTTTGCCCAGAATGCACCAAGTCCTGGGTTCAAGCCCCAGCATTGCATAAATGAAGTTGGTGGCACACACCTCTAATCCCAGCACTTAAGAAGCAGATTCAAGGGGGTTAGGAGTTCAAGGTCATCCTCTGTTATTTAGTGAATCTGAGGCTAACTGGACCACACAAGACTGTATCAAGCAACAAATCTTAAAATAAGATAAAAACCAAAGTTCTACAGCATTTGCATCATTTGGCAGTATATAAAGAACTTCCAGATAATGGTACCTAAATGCTCAAATTCCTGAGAAAGAGAACTTTCTTCCTATTTGATGATGAATGCTTTGGGTGAGAAGAATCAAGTAACCTGGCCAAGGTCATCCAGCTGCTTAGACAGAGCACTGCAGGTCTTGCAGCTGGACCCTGACTGGCTCAATCCCTTACTTTGTCTGCTCAACACTGACATTGGAGAATTGTTCTTCCCAGGTCTAGTGAGTCACTCACTAGGTGACCTTTGTAACTAAGATGATCTTTCTTAACCTTGATTCATTCTCATAGTAAACAAAGAAGACAGAGCCATAGTTACTTCTGGCACTAACTCATCTTCATGAGACACCACACAAGTGACTCATAGGTGGCTGGGCCCGATTACCCCCCTTTTCAGAAGAACACTCCCTCACCCAAGTACCACGGAATCTCATGGTGCTAAGTCCCTGCTACTGCATGGTATGGAACTTGATATAATTTATGCATATGCTCGCATGCATGTTAATCATTTGTAGATCACTTATAATACTTAATACAATGTAAATACTCTGTGAATAATTGTAGTGCTACAGATTGTAGAGAAAAATACAGTAAGAAATGGGTTCTAGTTGAGGGGTCATGGAGGGCAGATAGTTCTTTTCCCCTGAAAGTGCATCTTATAAACTTACTAACTTACTGTTCATTCCCTTTGAGAAAAATCAGGTCCCTCTGAACAATGGCCTAGTCTTATTCAAGGCTGTCACTCCAAAATTGAAACAGCTCCTACACAAATAGGTATTGGGTAAATATTTATCTAATAAATCACACTGAGGATCAAGAAAAAGCTTTTGGGCCAGCACCTGTTATGTGTTCCAAGTAGCATAAAACCACTTAGTCAAATCACCTCACTTACTATTATAAATGACAAAACAGAATATAGTGAGAGAAGAAAGGGTTTTGATAATTGTTAAGAAAGTACTGAGGGGAAGTAAAGCTTTGTCTTTATCCTTCACCACTTAAGGCAAGAGCCCTGGCTATGTTAAAATGTTAAAAGGCAACCAATTGAAAATGAATAAAGGAAATATTTTTAAAGCAGCATGTAATGCACCTTTGGAATTCACTGCTGCGGGATATTATTGAGGGAAATAGTCTAGCAAGATTCAAGAAAGGATTAGACATTTATATGAACGGGGATAATATTGGCAGTTACACTAACTAGGTTAAAAAGTTACAAGGCATGTCCGTCCTGGGCTCCAGGGCATAACTGTGCACCAGCTGAAGAGGGGAAGGAATTTCCCCTGTTGGTGGAGCATTCTGTAATTGGCCAGATGCATGAATGCTCATATTTTTGCCATCTTCTGTAATGTAGGCAGAGAGTACTGCTGAGGGGGAGGTGGCTGGGGTCGATGACGACAACCCAGTGACCTCTAAACATGACATAGAAAGACACTCAGAGTCATTAGGGATTTGCACCTGAGAATTTTGGTTTTTTTTTTCGGTTTCAGAAAATGGAAATAGTAAAAATAATTTCCATCTTCCAGATGATGAAACTATTCCATGAGATGGAGTCATGGGGCAGCCATAACCTCATCAGAGGCCCAGACTAGAGAGTGAAGAGGCTGACTGCACACTTCCAAAGCCCTGTGCCTCAGGTCCCTCTTAAACATGTTCTCTTAGGACACACGTGTTGAACAAAGCCACTTTTCTGTAGGTGTGCCAAGAAAAGCAAGTCTTAATACTGTCCACTGACCCTGATGAGCATTTGTCTGTCAGTGAGTTTAGTATCATATTAAATGCAATACTGAAGGGCCAGAGAGATAGCCCATCAGGAACAGGTGTCACATAACCTGGCAATCTGAGTTTGACCTCTTGACCCCAAAGGAGAGAACTGACCCCTGAACATTATACTCTACCACAAAAACACTGTGGGGCATGTGTGTGTGTGTGTGTGTGTGTGTGTGTGTGTGTGTGTGTGTGTGTGTGTGTATGTGTGTGACACATAAAGAAAGAAATAGAAATTAAAATTTAAAAGTATGATATATTTAAAAATACTGAAACTGAATCATTCATTATCATTACTTGACAGCCTTTGTTCATGAAAGAGTAAAATGCATTCTGAAATTTTGTCTATGCTTGAAGCATTAGGATAGAGCCCCCCTAAACTCTCTCTCTCTGTTTCTGTCTCTCTCTCTTTTTCTCTTTCTCTTTTTCTCTCTCTCTTTCTCTCTCTCTCTTCTTCTCTCTCTCTCTCTTTCTCTCTCTCTCTCTCTCTCTCTCTCTCTCTCTCTCTCTCTCTCTCTCACACACACACACACACACACACACACACGTTGCTGCTGGCAAAATTGAAAGGGATTTTTTTAAATGAAAACCCCAGAACCATCAATGACTCTTAAGCAAATACATACACCAAAGATGTTATTGATGTATGTGTTTCTCTGGGGGAAAGGGGCCACAAATTCCATTAATATTTTCAGGTATTTTCTCACACAAAGTAAGTTTTAAAAACCACTGTTTTAGGCCCCAACCCAAGAGAAAAATCTCAAATGAATCTAGATTGCCTTCTTTACAGAGATCTTTGGACCAGCAATGTTAGAGCTGTTTCTCTGGGCCTCCCTTTAACTGGCAGATTATCAATTAGATTCTTTTAACTGAAGCTCATTCACATAGAGCCTACATCTCACCCAGACGAAAAGCTTTCCACACTGAAGCCTCCCTGCTCCTGGCTACTGGACATTTTGTTAATTAGTTACAGATAAGCCCCTACAAGTTTGCCTGTTTTCGCTGGATATAAGCTTTCCTGTTTACTTTTTTCCAGATGATTACTACATAATAATATTACTATTATAAGATTATAGGTATCCTCAAAACCATTATTTTTTTTAAAGATTCAAGGGCTGAGGCTGTAGCTCAAGTTTTTGAACTACTTGTCTAGTGTTCGTGACCTCCTGCGTTCATTCCCCACCCTTGCATAAATTGGGCATGACACTACACTCATGGAATCCTAGCACTCAGTGGTGGAGGTATGAGAATGCAAAGTTTAGGATACTCCTTGGCTGCATACAGTGTGAGGCCAGCCTACGATAGGAAAAAAAAAAAAAACTGAAGGGAGAGAGACGGAGACAGAAACAAAAAGGTGAAAGGGATGTATTCGTTTGTTAGTACAATTCTTGAGTTTGTCCCTACCACAGCAATATGGGCACATCCATGCCACTACTTTTCATTAAGCAGTGAGAATTAGTATTAATAAGGGGGAAGAAAATAGAAAATGACAAAAACAAAGAGGAAGAAGGAAGGAAAAACATCAACTTATTTTAAAGTGCATGTGGGCGTTTGTGTGTTTCCCCATATCTATGGGGATGAACTTGTACGTCTTACAGACTCCCATTGTCAGGCCCAAGCTGATTCCTCCCTGGAGCTCTCTCACAGCACCACCCCTCTCAGAAACAGCTTGGGGGTGGGGGTGGGGGTGGCGGGAGGTGGCTCAGTGGGTAAGAACACCAGCTGAGCAAGCATGAGGACCTCAGTTCAGATCCCCAGTACACCTGTAAAAGTCACAGGTGTAGCCTTTCCAGCCTGTAATCCTTGCCCAGGACTCCAGGTGGGAGGGGCAGAAAGATGGCTGCAGAATGGGGAAGAGGAAACCTGACAACCACTCTCTCTAGCTGAAGGGTACTCTCCCCCTCCTCCCTCTCCACCTCCCTCTCCCACCTCTTTGTTTCCTTCCCTCTTCCTCACTCCCCTCCCCCTCCAATCATTCAGTTGCTAACCTTATCAATTCTGGCAGACTGAAGTCAGAGAAGGGAAATGCAGCCTGTGTGTTGGCTTCCTGGGAGATGTGCAATTGTCAGTTGAGTCCACTGTTGACCAACACTGTGAAGGTGGAGCAAGCAGGACCAGTCCTCAGGGAAATGAAACCTGGTGAGACCAACTTACAAATATTTTCCTGCGTGGTGGAAGAGGCACAGCCCATGTGTGACCACAAGCCGCAGAGGGTGAAACCCGATGAGACCTATCACCTGAGCCCCAAAGGGATAATCTAGAGAAGCAGTTGCTTTGTGCAGCTTTTCAAAGGCCTTCACTAATACCTGGCTTTGTGGGAAGGTGATGGAGGAAGGAGAGAAAACAAAAGCACTTTGGGCTTCAGTGCGGAATTTATTGCCTGGAAAAGGAGAGGAAAGCTAGAGCATGCAGAAATGGAAATCTGCTGATGTGTGGGAATCAAATAAAAGGTTTCTCTCCACCTTTGTACACCACTGCCCCACTAAGGTGAGGCCTAAACACTCATACACAGTCTACACAGGCATTGTTATAGAAGAAGCCCAGCTATTCTGCCCATCGGGCACACAAACTCCCATTAGAACCCTTCTGAGTTGATAAGGCTGACACAGTTCATTGGGTGGTGGCTGCTTTAGGTCGCTCGCCATGAAGGATTTGCAGAAAAGGCACAAGTCATCCTTAGGTTTTTTGAAGATGATGTGGTAAAAGTCTTCAAATCAGGTGTTGGCTAACAGCTTGTCAGGATTAGCTTCTCCAGCAGTGCATTCCGCCTGGCTCCGCTGGTCTCTTTACACCCATCAAAAAGTATGTCTAGAAGCATGTAACTTGGTCATGGTGGAAGGAATAAGGAGAAGACAACCGTGATTGACTACCTAGGTAACCTGTGCGAGCACACAGTCTCTCTAGACCTCTGCACCTGACCCACTAACCACAGATAGTGAGACCTACCTAACACATTGTGCAGAGAGAAATACCAATCCTCCCACAGGAGAAGCTTTTGCTATCTATATGTATGTGTGTGTGTGTGTGTGTGTGTGTGTGTGTGTGTACACACATGTATGTGTGTGTGTGTGTGTGTGTGTGTGTGTGTATACATATATACATATACATATACACACACACACACACACACACACACATATATATATATATGTTCTGAGTATTTCTGAAGATCAATTTCTCCTCTCTATCTTCATAGCTCACAGAGTGATTTTTGAAAAAGTCAATCAAGAAAGGAAGGAAAGACACATATTTTCTTCTCCAACAAGTAAAAGCAATTAAACGTCAAATATTAACTGTTCTTGGGAGTAAATTTTTTTAATGGGTTAAAGGCTCAGCCATTATAGACCTCCAATATGTAATTTCTAAGAAAGGCCCAGGTAATGTATTTCTTTTAATTAAGTGGAAGATGAAATACCAGAGCAATGTATCCCTTCAGAAAGCACTTTTTTATCCATTTCCAGGGGCTTCCAATTGCATCATGCCTTTTAAAAGGACCAATTTGTTTAACATCACTTTATTTTTCAACCTTCACATGTGAGACGCATTGATTTATGATTCTGCTGATTAAAGCAATGGTGTCTGAAGCAATAATGATTTCAATTATGGAACTTCCACCACTGTGCATTATTCTGATTTTTCTCTCCATTCTCACTGCATTTTTATTCACTAAAGAAGGGGGTCTTTGTAGATGATATAATTTTGAAAAGCCCCTGAACTAATTTAGTATCAGAAAAAAATGTACAGACAGATGGACTGATGTTCCATTTTGGATTATGGGGATGTATTGTATTTTAATATGCTCTGACAAACTCTCAAACAGCTCCCTGGTGAGCCCCTACCTGATATCATTAGGGTTATTTAGTGCTTGGAGCCTGCTCAATCCCCATTGGAGCCACAGTGAACTCATAGGAGTGTGAATACTCCATTCACTCCACGTCTAGGGTCATGCTTTCTCTTTATGCTGGGCTGAAAGAAATGATTAAGCTCATGTTTGGACTTTTAGCTTGTTGAAGTCAATGGAACACACTCCACTGGACCCCACCTTTTAATCCCAAGCCCCCCATCCCCTTGCTACTTGGTGTTTCACTAGTTTAAAAAACTAAATAAATAAAACGTTATAGATTGAGAAAAATTAACTTTTAAGAAAGGAAGTTTTATTTTTGCTTACAGTGTCAGTGGTGTCTGTCCATCAAGATGTGATCTTGTGGCTTTGGGCTTTGAGTGACAGAAAACATCATGGTGGGAAGATGTGGCAAAGGACAAACATATATGGCACCTATAAACAAAGACCAATACAGAGTTTGAGTAAGGCAAACCTCCAAATGACCTAACTTCCTTCCAGTAGATCCCATCTTTTAAATGCCCCACAACTTCCCAATAACCACATTAGCTGAATGGGCCTCTACATAATGGGCCTTTGGACGACACTCCAGACTCAATTGATACCACAGCTCTGTCCCATAGACAAGGCAGGAAAGAAAGAGGAAAGACACTAACACCAACCTGAAGCCATGAACAACTAAGTGCCCCCCGTGCAACAATACAGCTTGTTATGTCAAGCCAAAAGTTCTCCATTTTTTCAGCATTAGCCTCACACTGGCCAAATGAAGCCTGTCTCTGGAATGCTTCCTTATTGATGCACAAATGGCCATACCATCTAGTTATTGGAAGGATGTGCACAGCAAGACATCACACTCTATCAAAAACTGACAGCTTGAAGCTGGAACAAGAGCTCAGTGGGTGTGAGTACTTGCTTCACAAACATGAGGACCTATAGCCCCAGTGCTGTTGGGGAAAGGGAAAGGATGGATGGGGCTAGCCCCACATTCAGTGAGAGTCCTTGTCTCAAGAGATAGAACATGAGTCCAGTGTCCTCCTGTGATCTCTTCCCTGCAAACACCTGTGCACATACACCACACAAACACCACCCAACCATATGGACACACACACACACACACACACACACACACACACACACACCCCGTTAATGAAGTATTCTTAGTTTGGTGTTTCAAAAACAGTTAAGGATCTGTTACACACCAAGAAACAGGTGTTAGACATTAATGATGTAAAATAAAATAAAAAACCCACTTTTCACCTTCAAGAGGCTGGCATTCATGTCTATATGAATTATGAAGGATTTCAGATTTAGGACAATTAAGAAGAAGTGCCACCTAATATTGAATCCCAATCTATCACATTTACTTTTAGGTAAGAACCTCCTTTGTTACCCTTAAAGTGAATTAGTTTGTTCCTATGCTCGGATTTGAAACTCTGTTTTAATTTGAGAACCGGTCCTGTGACTGCCAAAGTCTGTGTAGAACATACTTCCTTTAACACGTTTAACAACTGGAAGGTAAAATTCCAATTACACATGATAATGTTTTTCTTCATCAAGTCAATGCTAGGTGTTTCTTAACTAGGCACTGATATTACTAGGCCTTCATGTCTTAAACCTAGTTCCTAATCTCCGTGATTCTATGCTGCCATAGTTTTTATGAGAGCTGGCCTGCCAATGCTGTACCCATTAATCTTTCTGGAAAATCATGTTAATAATTCTTTTCAATTGAATGAAGAGAATCCCCAAGACACAAATAAAAGCATTCAAGGTCTAGTCACTGAGTTTGTAGCTTAGCACTTGAAATATTGTATCCAAAATTGCTTCTTGGAAGAAAATCATATCAGGTTAAGATTCCCTCCCATTAAACTTTATGATTGTTTCTCAGATTCTTCCTTGAAATACCTCAAAGTACTTCTATTGAATTTCATGTGGGCTCCCTTTTCTCACTTACAAATCTTTAATTTACTTCCATTGCAGGCATTACCTAAAGGCACAGCTCTCAAAAATGGGAAAGACCCATTGCAGGTGGTATGCTCTGCTGAGGAGATCTGAACACAAGATTTCATTCAACTTCTATCTTAACAACAGTCAATAGCAAGAGATCTCATTTCCCTCTTCACATAATCTTACCAGCCATACCTTAGTATGTAGCTCCCTATCCTGATGGGAGATGTTATTCTGTAAATATGTTTCTCATACTGGTTAATGAATAAAGCACTGTTGGCCAATAGGAGAGCAAGATAGGCGGGGCTAGGAGACTAGGAGGAAAGAGGAAGTAGGAAGGAGGAGTCAACATGGAGAGCCCAGAGAGGTAGAACACCAGCCAGGGTATCTAGCCAGTAAAATGAGCCACATGGAAATACTTAGATTAGTAGAAATGGGTTAATATTTAAGACAGAGCTAGCTGATAAGAAATGATAGTAACTGGACAACAGCCTTATATCAAATACAGAGTCTCTGTATGTTATTGGGGGCTGGGTGGTGGCGGGACCAGACTGACCTGCAGGGAAAAACCTACTGGTAACAATGATGGGAGATGTTATTCTTTAAATATGTTTCTCATACTGGTTAATGAATAAAGCACTGTTGGCCAATAGGAAAGCAAGATATGCGGGGCTAGGAGACTAGGAGGAGGAAATAGGAAGTAGTTAGGAGGAGTCAACATGGAGAGCCTGGAGAGGTAGCAAGCCAGCCGCTCTGGGTTAATCATTAAAACTGAGCTAGCCGATTAACAATGATAGTAACTGGCCAACAACATTGTATCAAATACAGAGTCTCTGCATGTTATTGGGGGCTGGCATGGCTGCTGGACCAGGTGGGCTGGCAGAAAACATACTCGCTACACTATCCTTACTCTCCCTTCTTCCCATCTCCATAGCAACCTTGAGGCCTTCTCCCCAGGACCATTCATTCAGGCATTAGTTACATTGTTTACCTGTTCTTGCTGCTGGAGATTGTAGAGCTTCTAAGGCTTTTGACTTGATTATCCTGCTGATCATTCTTATGAGATTGTTGGCTTCTTTAGAAGTAAGATTCTTTGGCAAATCTTCTCCAGGGCCTTTATGTAAAAAAGAGAAGGAACAAAAATTAAGAGAAGAAGGACTTGCCCAGGTCTACAGCTCTTCCCTGTAATTTGTGGTCTCTCGTGTCCCCCCTTTTTTTTTTTACTCTTCCAGTTGTCACTTACAACAGTTCTTATCTTGGTTAGCTTTCTAATGCTGTAAAAGGTAATGACAAAAGAGCAAATTGGGGAGGAAAAGCTTTATTTTGTTAATATATCTCAGTCACAACCCATCTCTGAGAGAAGTCCAGACAGGAACTCAAGGCAGGAACCTAGAGGCAGGAACTGAAGCAGAGGCTGTGGAGGAGTGCTGTTACTGGCTTGCTGCTTTACCTATGTGTATGTATGTGCCTGGTATCTATGGAAGTCAGTAGAGGGCCTAGATGCCCTGGAACTGGGGTTGTAGATGAATGAGCCACCAAGTGAGTGATACAAGTTGAACTTGGGTCCTCTGCAAGAGCAACAAGTTCAATAAATGGATGAGGCACCTGTGTAGTCCCTCCACTTGTATTTTTATGCAGTCCAGGACCATGTGCCTAGAAGTGGCTCTGTTCACAGTAAGCTAGGCCTACGAAGACCCTAGCTGTATTGGTTAACAAATACCTAATTAACACAGTTTAGAACTAAAATGTTACCTCAGATCTATCTTCAATACCAATTTACTTTAGGTTAAAGCTCTATAATTCAAAAATCTAAAGTCTGGACTTCTCCAAAGCCCAAAACTTTTTGAGCACTGACTTGGTGTCACAAGTGGAAAATCCTATCCTTAGTTTCATGTGACAAGTCACAAACAAGATGCAGCTTCGGTAAATATTTGGTCCAAAGTATACAGAAAACAAAGTTCCCCTTTAGACTTGAGTTCCATCCCCAAAACAGCTCACTCTGTGTATACAAATGTTCCAAAATAAAAATAAAATGCGGAATAGTTTTTATACCCAGCGTGTCACATAAAGACTGCTCAACCACTTTGAAGACTTAATGGGAGCTTGTTTTGTGTGAATCCCTAACCATTTCTATGGACTGAACAGTGGGCAAGTGATGTCTGATATAGGTCCCATCACCTGTCAAGGGTTTTTCCCTATGGACCACTGAACAGACCAACCACAGCCAGATACAGCAAATATACTCATCTGAGCTCCTTGTCATTCAGAGAGCCAGGCCAGCTAGTTACCACTTCAGGTAGATCTAGAACCTGTGGTGTTAACTTCAGAGATGATTTTTATCTAATTCAGGATCCAAACAGGAAGGCCTGATCTATTGTTTGCATGACAAATATTTTCCGAGCTCTTCTTCAGGCAACTTCATTTGTCACTGTGGTCTACTTTGAAGCTCCATTTACATTTGAGGACTAGTCCTGTAAATATCAAAACTCACACAGGATACATTCCCATGAAAACTTCTAACAGCAGTGGACACTGGTGTCCTGGGCCCCAGAAATGAGATACAGATGCTTATTACTGAGTGAGTTCAAGGGGCTGATAGGATACACTGGTGTCACTGCAGACATTAGGGTTTGTATTTGTGCTCTGTCATGCTACTAGAAAGTTTAGGCTCACACAGACATTTAAAATGCTAGTTACAGTCTGTATATATTTTTCAGTACCCTTGTAGACCAATGTGTTCAATGATCTGAGCTGAAGTTGTAAATGGTAACCAAATCCATTAAAGATGAAACAAGGTTTTTTCGGGTGTTTGTTTGTTTGTGTTTTTGTTTGTTTGTGTGGCTTTGGTTTTTTGTTTTGTTTTTGTTTTTTGTTGTTGTTGTTTTGTTTTGTTTTTGTAATATGGTCTTCCAGGAAGCTGCCTCTGAACATAACTACAGAAAATTAACACAATAAGTAAAGCATTATAGAACAGCTATTAACTGATTACACTAATAAAAACCAAATGGAAGCCCAGAGTCTACCCTCTGGGAAAGGAGGATAGATAAAATAAACAAGGTAAAATACAGAGTAAAGGATAATTGATTTTAAATAACAATAATTCAGTTACCTCCAACCAAGTTTTAAAAAAAAAAATACAGATTCCTATCTGTGTGGGGAAAGATAGAAGAAAGTTGTCCGTATCCTTTCTCCTTAACATATAAGTTTCATACTAATGGTGTTTCCCTAGGCTTACAAATTGGAGAAATTAAGGAGTACTGACAAGTTTCTTAAACAACAGGCACAGTGATTGTGATTTAATACATCAAATTATCAGAAAAAAGCAGGGTCTCTGGATCCAAAAGGCTTGTTCCAGCAGCATGGAACAGGAAGTCAGCTCTAAGGAAAACTGACAGGAAGGACAGAGGAAGGAAAACTAACAGGTCCTCTTGTGGTGGGCAGAAATTTAAGTCCAAGCCCACTACATCTCTTTCTATGGCTTAAATCCTAGAATTGTTGAGTATTTGTGGGATTGGCTCTAGGAAGAGAAGGGTCATGATGGAGAAGGTTCTCTGGATTTCCCATTTGTTTTCTAACATACAGTTCACATACCTATCTTTAGATCTAATAGTCATAACAGCAACTATGTATCGAACCAAATGCTTAATGGGAGTTGTCCCTAATTCTTGCAGCATCTTACAATTAGTCGGTGAAGACTTGCAGGCAGAGGGTGACATGGTGACATGTTCAAGGCCCCACCATCATTAGGACCAGCTCACTCCAGAGGTATCGCCAACCTGCCTCAACATAGGTACCCCAAGCTGCCTCAGAAAGTGTTGGTGTAGGAGTCTTTTATTTTTTTCTCCCTCAGCCTCTTCTCACTTATTATTTAACCAGTCTAAACTCATGGAACCAATTCTTTTTGCATGGCATATGCAGAACTCTGGGTTATTTTTACTTCCCACTGGCAAAAAGTCAGCAAATTCAAATGAAATGATAATTTCTATGTGAGAAAATACTTTAGCGTTTCCTTAAAATGTGAAAAATAAAACTTAGGCAAGACACTAACTTTTCAGTTGGCAGCAAATAGCTTGGTGGCTTTACATGAAATAAAACAAGGGCAGCTCAGATCTTTACTATCTGAGAATTAAAGGAGAGTTCTACTGACAGGGAACAATGGGTGTTTGGACATGAAAAGAAGAATCGATGATATATGCAGGCGGTGTCTGCATACATACATAGAGAACACTCAAGTATAAAAAGGGTCACACTTATTCAATATTTAGAAAAATGGCCCAGGAGGCATCTGATGAGGCAGCCAACAAACAGAAGGTTCAGGAAGGGAGATTTAAAGCTAAGTGGGAGAGGGGGATCCAAACATGAGAGCTGACCAAAAGTGTATTGTGTTGAGGTCAGCATTCTTGCTAGCAAAATGTTAGAGGCACTTCCAATGAGGGACATTTAATAACAGGGAGGATCTTGCCTCAAAGTAAAATATTAAAAATAGAAATTATATTTTTTATGCAGTATGGGGCACAGAAAAATCATTGACTATGGGTGATAATATTATCTATCTAGCTAACTCAAAAAGAACCAAAATTAGCTAATTATTTGAATAAGAAACCACTTAAATTGTAAATACAACAGAAAATGAATAAACAAATTACTTTTCCCAGAAAACAATAATAAAATATCACAGAAAAATTACACACAAACAGCACTGAATGTGAAACTGTCAAAGAAGAAAAAGCTCCAAATATAAAGAAGGTCATATAAAAAGATAAATGAGAGAACTCAAAATTAGACACCTTATCTGGGCAGTCTATGGAGCCTCTGATAGTGCATCAGTATTTATCCCTAGTATATGAATGGACTTTGGAAGCCCATTCCACATAGAGAGATACTCTCTCAGCCTAGACACATGGGAAAGGGCCTGGGTCTTGCTCCAAATTATGTGACAGACTTTGAAGACTCCCCATGGAAGGCCTCACCCTCCCTTGGGAGCAGAAAGGGAATGGGATGGTGGTTGGGAAGGGACAGGGGATGAGGAGAAGGAGAGGGAACTGGGATTGACATGTAAAACAAGCTTGTTTCAAATTTAATTTTTTTAAAAAAAAAAGGAAAAAATTAGAAACCTTAGATTCCCAACATTAATGTACAAGTGCATCCTCACATTTTTAATTTATGGAGGTTTTTTCCCCCTTGATTTCTTGAGACAAGGTTTCTCTGTGTAACCTTGGCTATCCTGAAATGAGCTCAGTAGAACAGGCTAGCTTCAAACTCAGAGATCCACCTGCCTCTGCCTCCTGAGTGCTGGGATTAAAGGTGCACACCACTGCTGCCTGGAGAAATTAGTGAGGTCTTAAAGAGTAAAACATAAGGGCACAACTCTCAGGAAGCTACTCAGTGAGGGAGAGCCTACCAAATAGGGAAGGACGGCTTAAAATGGTGAAAAGGGAAGGGCTCCGGGAAAGTGAAGATGACAATGAAATAAAATACAGAGACACAGAAAGAGGGCAGCTAGCATACAACTCCTAGATCAGGACAGAGAGGTAGTTTCCTTAGGTGAATTCTTACCACAAGGACCAAAACAGACCCAGAGAACTGAGAGACTTAAACGGTCTCCGAGGTAAAAAGTGCCATTACAAAAGCAGTAGCTTTTGTAACCTCACCCTGATTTCACATGACCTCACCCTGAGACTCACAGCCTGGTCAGCCCCAAAAGCAAAGAAGAGAGAAGAGCGAAGGGTAGGGGACATCTGCATTCATGAATGGACACAGATGTGTCAGCAGCTAAAAGCTTCAAAAGAACAGAGTGCCCCCAATATCAGATAGGGAAGGGTTTATCAATTTCAGATTGAGTGATTAAAATGACCCACTGGTTGACTTTTTTTGGAGACCTGAACCTGACTCCCTGCCAGGCTGGCCTTGAACCCTGAGCAATCTTCCTACCTCAGCCTCCAACACTGGGATTACATATTAATGTTGGATATTGATAATAAAAGCAATATTGCACTTTTTAAATGTATAGTTTAAAATCAACAAATCACTCCATAGAAGAACTGGCGAGCAAAAGCTAAGTAAATAAAATATAGTTTCAGAGCATGGAAATCACTACATGCAAGAAAAACAAAGCAGATGACCAAGAAATGTAAAGAAAGCTGAGCATGGCAGTATACAAGTCTTTAACACCAGCATTGCGACACAGATGAAAGAGGGTTGCTGAAAGTTTAAGGCCAGCCTGGGCTACCTACTGATGCCAAGTCAACCTGGGTTACACTTTGAGAGTGTCTTTTTAAAAAGATCTGTATTCCCATTAACTGTAAAATGATAAGAAGGCATAGGGCTTCAGAGGACAACTCTGCAAATATTGAGGAAAGTAGGAAGTGAGGGAGAGAGATGGGGGAAGAAAAGAAGGGATGGAGAAAGAGAGGGAGGAGGGAGAGAGGGAGGGAGAAAAGAAGGAAGGAAGGAAGACAGGCTTTGACCCAAGCATCTCACCTACAGCAACACATCCAGAAAAAAAAAAAAATGGTGACACAAGATTTTTCAAAGGCCACAATTACACATGGCAAAATAGGGTTGGGATGTAGCCCAGTGACAGGATGCTTTCCAAGCACCCAAAGTCCCTGGTTCTAATTCCAGCATCACAATAAACAGCATAACTGCCCAGAGTAAAGAATTCCAGAACCTATGTGTAAGGATATAATGATGATATAAAACATGCTTAAAATAGTTTTATCAATATAGGCAAATATTTATTACAGCTTACAAAAAGGGAAAGCATTTACAGATCAATGGATTATATAGCAGAGCCTCAATCTCATTTTTTAAAAACAGGGAAATTTTCTTTTACAAAAAGAAAACTAGATGTGAGTAGAACACATGTAATCCTACCATTTGGGAGGTGGAGGCAGGAGGATCGGGAAGTTCAAGGTCACTCCCAGCTATATAGTGAGTTCAAGGCCAACCTCGCTTACATGTGACCTTGTCTTAAGGAAAAAGAAAAGAAAAGGAGAGGGGAGGAAAACAGATGGAAAAGGTCAGGCTTTATATATCAACTTGTTATCGGTAACTCATCACAGAGGCAGGATCGCAGGTAATGGGGTTATTTCATCGTGGTTTCTATCATTTCTAAATATTCTCCCTTGGATGTACATTCTTCCAGCAACCCAGAGAACAGTGCTTGCTCCTCCTGGCTTGTCTGGAGTATCAGCAGAACGTAGCAACCTGGAGCGGGTGCTGGGAAGAAAGAATGGGACCAAGGACCACCACAGGATTTTTAATGCTCTGACTCTATACCTCTCCTTCTTCTAATTTATCTTTTCCTTCTTTGTCTGTTGTCAGAATGTTTGCAGTCTCCAGCACCATTTTATTGGCTCCTCCTGTGAGTGACAGGCCAGAGTGTCCCAAGAATCCTTAATGTATTTTGTGTCAGGGGCCTGTGGGTCAGTAAGGTTATTAATAAACAGCGCCTCTTGTTCTAATTTTGGTCCCTCCTCTCCTCCATGCCTCTCCTGCTGCCCTGCTTTTCCTTTCGTTTCTCTTGTCTGATCCTTTCCCCTCCTCCCTGACACAAAGCATTCGGCCTTCATTTTAGCTCAACCTTTGGCATTTTTCCCGTAATGCTTTTTGGATGCTGCTGGTCCTGTTACATTTTCATGGAGAATTAAATTTTTAAGGAAATGCTTGGTGTCCTAAATCAATTTGATGCAGCTAGTAGACTCTTGTGATATTACAAGCAGGGGAGAACGAAGGGATACCCAAAATTGAAGCAAAATATGAACAAAAAACACGGGGGAGTGGGTACCTCATTTCTCTCCAGGATTCCTCTTAGGCTAGATGCACACAAAATCAGGCAGAACTTGAAAGTCTAAGTAAACATGGATAGATGTAAGGTGGGAGGTAGAATACAGACTTCTGCTTTAATATTTTACTAATTAGTTGATAAGGTATAAATAACAAACTTAGTGTTATGTGAATAAACTGTGAACTTGGCAATGTTAGCATTACATGGATAGTCTTAGATTTGGATATATGTACCTCAACTTTATCTCACATATTTAGAGATTGATTGATAACCTGGATTTATATTCATAAAAAACCTGCCTTTTCTCTTTAAAAAAAATACTTATTTGTTTATTTATTTTATGAGTGTGAGTGACACTCTTGCTAAACACACCCATAGGAAGCTCAGAGGACAACTTGCAGGAGTCAGTTTTCTCCTTCCACCTTCCACCATGTGGAGCCTGGGGATTGAACCCCTGTCATTAGGTTTGGTGTCTTTACTTGCTGAACCACCATGCTGGCCACGTTGTTCTATCTCTTCTGACTTTATTATACAATAGAAATTGTCACATCACAATCACCAATCCCTCCCCCCCACACACACACACAGACACATACACACACACACACACACACACACACACACACACACACACACACACCTGAATGTGCTCTGTGCAAACTTTTGAGTTGTTACTTTCGTCTTTAAAAGAAATACATAGTTGCATTTATGAAGAGAGCTCTAAGGGAGTTACATGTACCAGTTTCCCTTAATAATGATAAAGCAGTACTTTCATAGAGAAAACTATACAAAAAGCTCACGATTCTAATGTTGAATTATTCATTTTTTTTTTTCAAATTAACCCATTATACCTTTTCAGAATCAAGAACACAGCTGGGAAAAAAAAAAATGACTCTGTTTCAGCTGCTTCAGGTCCCAGCCTGGGGTCTACAGGTGGTGGGACAAGGATAAAGAGGGTGGTGAGTATTCAAATACAGTTCTTAATGCTCCAGGGATAAAATTTCTTATGAAAACTGGCAGCCTTTTGTTCCTCATCAGCCTTTTTAACACGCAGCTACGTCTCTGTTTAGCTGAGCCTGCCGTGGTCTCTCTCGACTGAACTGAACTAAATTTATGCCACTGAAAACTCCATTGAAGTACCTCCACGGCACAGTCGGTGGGAGCTGTGTGTACATAAGCGCACAAGATCTTGGCCTGCCGAGTGTAATAGCATCTCTGCCCTTGGAGATTATGGGTATGATACGGGTGAGTGTAATGGATAGGGCAGTCTGTGTACAAATTTTAAATGACTTGCTACACCCCTTTCAGATGGTTGCTGTCAAAAGTATTAACACGTCACACACACAACAACTGTGTATCATATTACGTGCGGCCTCTGCTTCCCCCGAAAAGCTCCTCCCACTGTAGCAGGTGAGTGCCTGGGGTGCAGGGAGGTACCTATTGAACAAAGGAGTTTCATTCGTTGAGCTCCACTGCATTAATATAGAAATAACCAACCTGTCTAAATTAGCAAGGACGGGAGTTCAAAAAAAAAAAAAAAAAAAACTGCCTGTAAAAGATGTCTCTAGAAGACTGAAATTTCTAGCCCGATGAGAACTCGATGTAACACGCAGCTGTGACGCAAATGGAGAAAGGCCCTGCCCTGGACTTACTCAGGAACTTCCAGGGTTGTAGCTTCGTGTTTGTGGACAGGGAGAACAGCACAGCGATGTCCATGTGGTAGATGATGCTTAAAAGCCGTTTTCTTCCGAGCATGGATTTCTAAGTGAGTCTTCCTATGGCCTAGAAATGCACAAAATGTAAGCAAAATGAAGAGCTACAAAACACTAGCATTCTCGCTCAAATCTTTTTCATGTTAAAAATACCTTACATTTTTTGCTCAGCCTACTAGAGGCGCAGCCAGAGCAGAATGCATTCTCCTTTTCTGAGTGTGGACTGGACTTGCATTCAGGACTCTTATGGTGTCCTCAGCTGAATAGAAACACAATAGTTTGGCGTTGTTAAAGATACCCGGTTTAGGGCCAGGAATATCGCTCAAAGTAGTAAAGTACTAGTCCAGCATATAGGAGACCCTATTGGTATCTGTCACAGAAAACAACTACCACGGAGGTGGCCTAATATTCAGAATCTATACTTCTCTTTCCAAGATGACCTCCTTATTAACTAGTTTTGTTGTTTTTTTTTATTAATTTTCTTTTTTGTGTGTGTGTGTATGTTCATGCACATGAGTCATAGTAAATGTGTGGAGGTTCAAAAACAACTCATGGAAGTCTGTCCTCTCCTTCCACCATGTTGGTCCCAGGAAGCAAACTGAGCTCATTACACCTGGCAGTAAAGACCATTATCTGCTGAGTCATTTCTCTGGCCCAGGATTTATTTTTTTTAATGACATATTGAATATCTGTTAGCATTAGAAACTAGAGCTGATTATATTACCTGCTGCTACCACTATGGAAATTACTTATTCAAAAGCTCAGCATATTGACAACAAACACATTTCTTTATCTTTCAAAAGATAGTTATAAACATGACACTGTCCTTATACTTAGAATCCAGTCTCAATTTACCTTATTTTTATACTAAATAATGCACATCATGTCCTAGGCACTAATATTAAGTGTTCTGTATGTGTTAATTCATTTCATTGTTAAAATAACTGTATAAGGTAGTTCTACCAGTATCTCCATTTTACAAATGAAGAAACTGAGTCATACACAAACTAAGATGCTCACACACATGGCATATTGACAAGCCCAGGATTTAAATCCAAACAAATCTCACTTTGGAGACCATTTCTGTTAACCACTACTTAAGAACTGACAGAATCAATACACACTTATTTTTACCATAAAAGTTCTAGAAACTTTGAGAAATCCTGATATGCTCCAAATTTAGTTTAGTAATGGAGCAAAACTATGGGGTGGGGGAATGGGATTAGTGTTTAGTCAGTCTGCAAAGCAACAAAAGATGAGAGTGATAGATTCTAGAAGCTCCCAAAAACCCAAAGCAAACTGAAATTTAATGGGGATAAACATGAAACATTCTTAAAAGCATTAAATCCCTTGTACACGCCCAAGATGATTGGCATCTGACTCCAGGATACAGGGATTCTTCCCCATGAGAGGCTTTGTTTAAAGCCAGTAACAGGGCACTGTCTGTGACAGTCACAGAAGTTCTGAGTATTTTGTTTGTTTCAAGAGATCTCTTAAGATAGTCTGGTAAGCCAGGCCAACTTGGGGAAGCCATAGGCCTAGTCCTGATGGGAGTAGAAAATGGATCCAGTAAAACAAAAGCAGTGGGTTGAGGGGTGGGTTCATTGTCTTTAAGTACCGAAAGCTTTTTTCCTAGGGCAAAGCAACTCTGGTGCCAGTGTGATTTCTGCTCCCATACACAATCAAAGTCATCAAAAGACAAATGTATCTAAGAATGGTAGCTATAGGAGAGTAAGCCTTCCCCTGTGTCGTTCTGGCTGTGGCCCAGGTCTTCACACATGTATGTTACCTGCTTGGAATTTGCAATTCACAAACTCTCTCTTCATTTCCTTGAACAGCTGTCTATCTCCAGAACTCTGGCTTCAGCAGGAACCTGAAGCAATGTCCCCACAAGTCACCCACAGGTTGGTGTCCACATCTTCTTGATTCTGTTACAGAACCTTAAATTTAAAGAAAAATCTATACTTAAAGATTGTCTGTTTTACAGGTAAAGGGGTATCAAGTGTCACATGGAATTCCTCCTCATTTCAGAATAGATCGTTTGACAGAATCCACCTTAGCATCACTACACAGCAACTTGGTCCTAACCTTGTTCTAGGAAGTTGGTCTGGTCCCCAGTGGCCATCCTATCATTTAGCTGAGCGCTTACTATCATCTCTAAATTAATTTAGAAGCTAATTGTGAAGGTCAGGGGCTCTGGCATTGTAGAAAATGGTAAACTGTGGAGATAAGCTAGGATTGGAAAAATCCAACATGGAAGCAATTGGGGTTTTGTAACCAGTTTTATGTGAAAGTGTGATGGTCTGGAGTAGCACTGTCTCTTAGTTGCCTTCGGTGTCCCTGGATGATGGGATCAAAATGCCTCTAAGCATCCATATCACAGGGTCAATCTTAGTTATTTATGTCAGGAGTTATTTTTATTATGTACATGCATGTGGGTGTGCATGGCATGTGTGTAAGTGCCCACAGCGGCCAAAGGTATTAGCGTTCACTCCTGGAGCTGGAATTACAGGCAGTTGTGAGCAACTACTCCATATGGGTGCTGGAGTCCCTACCAGAGCAAAAAGCTCTCTTAATTGCTAAACTATCTCTCCAGGTACTCTTCTGAGTCATTTGAACAAATTTTAGAGGACTGAGGAGGAGGTCCAGCAGAAAAAAACTTTCTAGCAAGCTTGATCATCTAATTTCAATTTCCAGGTAAAAAGTTGTGTGCATACATCTGTAATCCAAGGATTCTTACAGAGAGATGAGCAGCAGAGGCAGAAGAATCACCCAGACATCTAGCCAGTGATACACAAAAGGAGTACAGAAACAAGAGAGGTCCTGATTCAATGAGATAGAAAGTGAGAGCCTACCCCAGAAGTATTTTTCTCTAACTCACCCCATGCACCCTGTGATTCTCTCCCTCCCCTGTCCCCCACCCCCTTCTCTCCCTCCCTCCCTCCCTCTCTCTCTCTCTCTCTCTCTCTCACACACACACACACACACACACACACACACACTATTTGAGACATAGTCACACTGTGTAGTAATGGCTAGCCTGGAACTTGCTAGGTAGCTGAAACAGGCTGTGAAATCACAGATCTGCCTGCCTCTGTTTCCTGAGTACTGAGATTGAAGACTGACATTGTGCACCAGTCACTCCTGAAACACAAAAAACAAATGTTTAAAGAAAGAGGGAGAGAGAGAGAGAGAGAGAGAGAGAGAGAGAGAGAGAGAGAGAGAGAGAGAGAGAGAACCTTAGAAAGAAGAGCCCAGCCCCTACCTGTGGTTATCTTCAATTTACCAGTCTACCAGTGGTGTTTAGTGTGGTCTAGCTTGAAATCATACACACACACACACACACACACACACACACACACACACACACACACACATTCTAACTACAATGAAACTGCCTGTCTCCTCAACAATGCTACATTTTCAGGCTGGCTTTCCTGGGATGGATACTGCTCATTCTTCATTCTTCTTCAGCTGTGAACATTTCAACAATCAAGGTCAAGTCACTACTAGCCTCAGGATTATGCTAAGGAAAAAATAAATAACTTCAAACAATTTTGAAATTACCAAAGTTCTGGAAAATGAGTACATTTTGTCATCTGAAGAGAGAGACACCTGTATCTCAGTCTCACATAGTTTAAATTTTTGTCAGCTTCAGAGTTTAGACCAAATGTTCTAGACAATTCTATTTTGGTCAAGGTATCTGTATTTTCTAAGTGTAGTGGTGTTCACTTTCAGTCTGAGCACTTGGGAAGCAGAGGCAGACATATCTCTGTGATTTCAAAGTCTACTTGGTCTACATAGCAAGTTCCAGGCCAGCCAGTGCCACATAATGAGACCTTGTCTCAATAATAATAATAATAATAATAATAATAATAATAATAATAATAATAATAATAATATAACAAAATAAAATCACCTGTTTCTAAGCACACTCTCATTGGCACAGTCTTCATGATAACTTACCTACCCTTGGTTACTAACCTGTAAGGTATTCAAAAAACAAAGTTAAATCCAAGTGTTATAGTAATGAAGTAAATATGGCAGGGAACTGTTATCCCTTATTTCTTTTGCAAAGATAATTTTTGAGGTGCATTAAGCTGGCCACACCCTGACACAACACTCACAGTCATCACTTCTTGAGTGATGAAAACCCATGTCTTCACTGCAGGGCACCTCCGTGTCAACTCCTCTACCTGGAAGACAATGTTTTGTATCCTACTTGCTGGTCTCAGGCAAGTAACAACAGGGCCTTCTAACTGCTTCTCTCTGGTTAAGACACACAGGTCAAGAGGGAAGTCAAAGTTAGGCTGAGATTCCTGCAGTTTAAACTCTCCAGCTTGTGGACCGGAGCCAAAGGGCCCTGGGCTACAAAGTGCAAACAGATCTCTGTGGCCTCCTAATCTAGGTAATTGATCCCAAATGCTGTTACACCTTCCCAGACAGAAGCTTTGCATGATTTTTAAGGAATCTGGAACTTTTCTCAAGTGGCAGAGGACAGTCTCGAGTGTTAATTCAGTCTTTTCATCAACACTAAGGTTCCTGGAAGCAGCCAGGTAGAGACACAGGAGGTGTGGGAGCCTCTTTGCAGAGTTCTGCTTTGTTTTCTTATGCTCAACCCCTCTCATTTGGTCCCCCATCCTAGTGGGTGGCAGTGTGTTTAATCTACATGGACAGTTTTTTGGCTGAGCTGTGCAGACAGAATACTACCTGCAAGACAACAGACAGGCTTCCAGGCAAGATTGAACTTCAGCCCAGCAGTATACATTGTTGCCAGTGTGCACCATCATGCCACTGGCCTAAACCAGTTGTTCTGTGACATCATTTTCAGGTTAAAATTGTGCCACTCACATTATGTGAGGAAAACAGGGAGGTGTTTTGGGAAAAGACTGGGAAGGACTCTTTAGTGCTTTAGGCTATCTCCTGGAGGGTAGGCTACGTAATTTCTCTGAGCCCTCTACCAAGCAGAGGTATTACATACACCTTGCAAATTCAGTGTGGCATTCAAAGAGATAAAAGATATGGGACATAATAGAAATAAGGGCACCTCCAATATTACTATAGGATAAAAAGCATGTCATGTAGCAGACTCAGTAGACCGCTTTTGTGCTACAACTTATGTAACACAGGGAAAATTTTTTTCTTAACACTGGGAAATCTTTAACTTAGAATTCAATAGAAATAAGAAAAAAGTGTGGCTTTCTTTAAGAGTCTTTGAAGGAAGTGACAAAATCTCAGAGTGCCTTTCATTTCTTTCCCTTCCTTCCTTCCTTCCTTCCTTCCTTCCTTCCTTCCTTCCTTCCTTCCTTCGTTTCTTCCTTCCTCCCTTGATCTCTTCCTTCCTTTCTTTTTTCTCTCTTCCTTTCTTTCCTTATCACTTTTCTTTCTTTTTCCC
Organism: Cricetiscus sungorus; assembly: GCA_030556225.1. Classification (NCBI taxonomy): domain Eukaryota; kingdom Metazoa; phylum Chordata; class Mammalia; order Rodentia; family Cricetidae; genus Cricetiscus; species Cricetiscus sungorus. The sequence goes on along the minus strand of JANBXA010000007.1, from coordinate 36,157,411 downwards.
CTCTCTATCCTTCCTCCTTGCTTCTTCAAAACTTCCCTAATCATATTTTTTTCTGCAGAGTATCTTTAGATTTCCATTAACCATTGCTTGGACGGAGACTGCTTCCTCTTCTTTTGATCTCTGCTTCCAAGTCAATGTCTTGCCAAGACTTTTTCTTTAAATTCCATTCTATTTCTCAACCCCCATCTCTTCCTCCCTCTCTCCCTCTCTCATCCTATATCTACTCCAACTTGCCATATGGAAGATCAGAGAACACTCATGGGAGGACTGAGAAGCTCCTTCCTTCTGACCTCTGGCATCAGAAGATGAGACAAGACACACTTTTTTTCCCCATGGGAAATGCTGTCAGTGCTTCCTACTGCCTTTAGTTATCCAGAAAGGGGACATTCGCTCCCTTGCATAGTCTAAAGCAATTCATTTCACCAACAACATAATCACATTTTCTCTTGACAAGCAGTCCAACATTAGACATACTTGACATGAGCACTGAGAGAAAAAGTGAGACATGCTGGACCAGGTCATTTTTATAAGTGGTGTGACCTTGAGAGACTTGTATAGCATCCCCCTGCTTCATCATCTTCACCTGAAGGGTGGAAATAGTAATGTCTTCCTGGTATCTACCTGTCTGAATGCACAGCTTAGCACAGGGCCTGGGCTGATTAAGTGTTCTCGAGATATTAGTGGATAATTTTTCATCCATGTTCTTGATGAAAAGTGTTCCATGGACTAGAGGTTTGCTCTATGGAAGAATGACCACCTAGCATGCTCAAAGTCCTGGGTTCAAGCCCTGGTATCTCATTAAAAAATGACAAGTGTATTTACCAACTCTAAGGCTATGACTTCCTCTCCTGTTGTTCCTCTTTGGCTGTTTCCACACACATCACTGAACGTTCTCATCATATAGTGTTCTTTTCATCTCCACATGAGTTTCAAGAAACAAAAAGGTAAGACAGAGACATTCCACATACATCTTCCAATTCTATCACACCTAACCTAATTTCTATTCATCATCAGCTAAAGTGGCCTCAAAGTTTCATCATGAACCCAAACGGGAACCGCAGCTTAAGCCAATGTCAGTGAGTCTAGGTGTGGGTATTTCCAAGCCCTCTTTTCCACTTTCAAATGCCAAAAGGATAAAGGTTTGTGTTTCAGCTGGGTTCCAATTGAGACGAGATAAGTTAGTCTGAATCTCACTTTGAGTCTGTCCTTTGAATGAACTCACATGAAGCTACCCCTTATGTTTAGAGCATACCTGCTATCTTTACCTCCGTTGACTGCAAAATACAGTAACTTGAGTAGAAAGTGAGAGGTGCTTTATGTAAACAAACTACAGTGCACAGAATGCTTGCATCCCCTTGTCTCAATAGTAAATATAGTATCAATTTTACTATTGGGAAAATGTTTTATAGCATGTGTTTCAGTGAACTACTGCTGCTGAATATCGTTCTTTATTTACAGTTGCATTTATTTATCATGGCATTCCAAGTTAACTAGATGATGATTTGGAATTTACCTGTTTCTCTCAACCTTTGAAGTTCTCCAGCATATTACTGCTTATTCCTGCTTCTGTTAAACTATGACTTTAAGATCAAATTTGTGTAAGTTAATCTTTCTTCATCTTTCACATCTTCTGCCTCTACAGAGCAGAACCCCAGACTGTAGGCTGCCTAATTTCCTCCAATTATATTCTAGAGGTTTGGGAAGACTGAAAGGTAAATCTTTTACATCCAAAAGGTAGGTTCACCATTCCTGGTTTATGTGCTTCTGCATAGATGATACTGACCATTAGATAGCATGGTGAGCTAGAGTGAACTTGAAGATTATTTCCTTGAGACTGCAAGTTTGACTCTGCAAGTTACATGGAAGCTATGCTATTATATTACACTGAATATCTATGTCTTTATTTCACCACAGCTGTCCTGGAATATTTTTTTCTTAAGGAATGTATACTATGTAAAGACCCCAGCCATCAAAATACTACTAGTAACTTTTTAGAAAGTGACTATATTTCATACTATTTAAAAAAACTGAAAACACAAAAGTCATGGGTTCTGTCTTCTGCTGATCTGTGGTCCCAAACTACTGTTCATAAAAATAAACTTTACAGTGTCTTTGAGGATCCCAAAAAACTCGAGTCAAGATTGTTTTTGGCTCAAAAAGAAAGCAGTTTTGATATTCAAAAATTTGGCCTCTCTTAGTCAATCCCCAGAAGAGGAAAAAAAAAATCAGTTAATCTTAGAAAGATGGTAAACTGAAGGGACTCAGTCATCTAACTTGATCCTTGGTCATGTTTTAAAATATGATCAAAACAGTGAAGACTGGGAAAAGACATTGGAAGTCTCCAAAATAGCTTAAAATAGAAAAGTTAAGTCTCTTGTTAAGAAACTTTTCTGTGTCCAAATTAGACATCAGGCTAGAATGTTGGTGGAAACAAAGAGCTGTAGTGTTTCTTCTGCCATTACCTTCTGACTGGCAATCAAAAACTTGCACTTAGCATACCAACTGAACTACCAGATCATTTAACATGGGATTGGATGTCAGGTTTTTGCTGGTCAAGTACTCCAGGTGTGATTCTGGAGAGCAAACCAGCTGAAAGCAGACATAGCTAACAGGCTAACAGGGAAAAGACTCACGCAACATACAAGCCACATGCACTATCACGCATGCACAAAACCGACTGGACTCTGCTCCAGGTCCTTGATAGCGCAAGCATATTGTGAGCTCTGGAAGAATTTTAATCTACATGGTTTGAAAATCGAGGCCTTTTAAATATGCTGCATACAATGTGTGATGGTCATCGCTTAGACGCTGCTCCATTATCCTTCTCCATTTGGAATGAATGAGGCTAATTAATTTCAGGCCATACTTGATGAGGTCAGCGCCATACGAGGGGTGCGTGCTAGACATTGCTAATCTCTTTCAGCTGAGAGTGATGAATTAAAGATGAAGCATGCCTTTGCAGGCCTAATTTAGAATGTATATCAAAAAAACCTACAGCAAATAATACTATCCCCTACAACAAAGGAAAACTTGTTCTCTCAGGCTCCCGGACTTGGGTTGATTTTAAAGATGTTTTTGGTCCTCTTTGGACTTCCAGCTGTGGATGGGTGAAGCATCTCTAGAAAATCAAGCCATCTCTCACACACAGCCATGGGGACAAAAGGTGGGATTAAAGGGAAGAAAGAAAGAAAGAAAGAAAGAAAGAAAGAAAGAAAGAAAGAAAGAATATAAAAACAAAAGACAACAATCAGGTTTTGATCCTTTGTGTATTAAAATTCTACCTACATATTAGACACAGCCCACTCCCCTCCCCCTTTTTCCCCCAGAACTATCAGACTAACAAAGATTTCAAATTAGGATACCTGTTTTCATGTCCTGGCCACCCAGCTCTGATGGGATGTTTCAAGAATGCACTAAATGAGGCAACTGGGCAGTGTGTGTGTATGTGTGTGTGTGTGTGTGTGTGTGTGTGTGTGTGTGTGTGTGCATGTTGTTATGTTTTTGTTTTGTTTTTTAAAAGCAGATATCCTAATGAGGCTTATTAAGTTTTTCCATGTCCTAATTTTGAAAGCCAATAGAGATTGACCAGGTAGATAACATGATACCTTTTATTAAGTCAAGAAGGAAATTGTAATACAGACGCCTCCAGGCCAAAATGTTCTTATGAAAGTTAATGCTAAGCCAACTTCTGGAGTTGTGAAAAGGAGGTGCTCCCTCCTAAATGCTGAAGAGAAGAAAGAATCAGTCATGATTTCTCACAGGTGACTATTACAAGTCCCTAAGGGGAGTAAGGAAGGAGTTTTAGCTCAGAGATTGGCAAGAAAAAAGAGGTGTCTGGGCCTATCTTGAATAAGAATCACTGACAGGTTACTCCAATGCTTGGGTTTTCTAACTGGTGGCTAGGCCAGCTCCTGACTTTAGATCCCAGTAGCTCTCATTAGGCCAAGCCGCTTCAAATTACATCTAATCTACACGATGAATCAATCTTTCATCCCTTTAATTGCTTCTGAAAATATTTATATTTCTTAATAATGCACATTTTGTCTTGTAACTTCTGATTAAACCCAGACGGGCATTCCCAAAGCAGGCAATGACCAAGCAAAGACGATTTGGGACTGGAAAAGGAAGATTTAAAAGACAGGCTTTCCTCGCTGGAAAACTATCAAAGGGGAGCTGAATAAACAGCAATTGGGCAGAATATTGTTGCAAAATAATAGAAACTAGATTGATTATTTTTAGACACAGGATTTCATGTAGCCTGGGCTAGCTTGGAGCTTACTATGTAGGTGAGGATGACCCTGACCTGCTGCTCTGTCTCCACCTCCTTAGGTCCCAGATTGCTGGCATGTTGTACCATCCCTTTCTTACAAAACTTTCCTACTATAGGATTTTTATCAAAGTTCTGGCTATCTAGTTGGTTAGCTTTGTTAAGTTTCACAAGAGTTGCTATAGAGACTTAGAAAATTTCCACATTACAACCTTGAGTCAATACCATTCTGACAACCAGCTGTTTTGTTTTTTTTTTTAAGTGATACTTGTGTGAGTTGCCCCATGACTCTACAGACCTTGAGTCTTCTTAATTCTGTCTGCAAAACAAAACAGTCAAAGATTTTTTTTCTCAATTTTTACTTACATGATGTTCTAAACAACCTTCTCTACTTGGAGTCTAGTTAACCCACTCTAGCAGAGAAAGCAAACAACTTAAGTTCAAAATGTAATTTTAATTTATTAAACCTATTACCTCTGTTTAGAAGGCCCAGGATGGAGAAACATGAATTTGAGGCCAGTCTGAATATTAAAAGCAAGACCGACAGAAAGGAAGAGGGGGATGAAAGAGGAAGGAGGGAGGGAGGGAGGAAGGGAGGGAGAGATGGGAGGGAGGTTGAACATTGTCTCTTTACCAATGCCTACAACCTTTTTTATTTTCTAAACTATGTATATTTAGTATATATATAATATATATATAATAGCAATATAGGTATATAGTATAACCATCTATAGTATTTGCATTGTAATAAGCATCATGAGGAATTTGGAGATGATCTCAAACCAGCAGAGACTGTGTGTAAATTGCAGACAAATACCACACTATTTTGAGAAGAGACCTGAGCCAACATGGTCTTGGTCCAGCCCCGTGAGATATTGCAAGATGACTATTCCATGCTTTCTAGAGACAAAGAAAATAAAGTAATTTCTTGCAGTGTTGAGCATTCTTATTGACAGTTTCTAGAAGGGAGAAGCTATTCCTCTTGCCTAGCCATAAATGTGTTTTATAGTCACTCAGCTCAGACATGGCGATTTCTTCTTGGTTCCTCTCCTCATTCTCAGGAGTGAGTAAAGTATCCCCAAGCATCATAGTTTGGTACATTGAATATAATCATTCTATTTTCGAGAGGAGGACAATAAAGACCATGGAATAGAGGTCATATAATTTGCAACTGGCAAAACTAGAGTTTACAACAAAACTGGCAAAAACAGAATTATATGACTCAGGCCTGGGCAATGAAGCTCGGGATGTATGGCTTTCTCTGTGTGTGAGAGGCCATAGGGTTTGATCACAAGCACTGCAAACTACATAAACAAATAATAAGTGAATACAAAGAAAGCAACCCATGAACTACTCTGCACTGCCTCAGAATCTGAAATTTTTTTATATTCAGAAAACGAGTGAGATGTCTTGGACCCACTCAGTGCAATTCAAAGCTTCTTGCAATTAAAAACTGGGACCTAGAATAAGCTGTCCTCATCATTGGCTTTGCATTCAAACTTCCTGAGTATCCCCAGTTTCCCAGCAATGGGAGTTTTAGACAGGCTTCTTGAGCTATTGAAATACCAGAACTATTTGAGAGAATTGTACATAGACTAAGTAGCAGGTTAGTGCTCATGTGCTACTATATATTAGATGTTAGCTGCAATTAGCATTGTCAGCATCTTTTAATTTCTATTTACAGAATGACTCAGAGTGAAAGAAAAAAATCCCCAAGGAAAACTGAAAGACATAGTAACATAGTTTCCAAGTCTATGTTTACATTGTCCCTGACTTCAGACAACCCAGCCTCAGTTTACTCATCAGCAAAATGGGAATTCAAAAAATCTGCCTGAACAGAATTTCAATAGAAATCAAATGAATCCTGCAGGTGAAGGCATTCTGTAAATAGCAAGGCCATTACAAAACACAACAGTTGGTGGTTTTATTAAAGCATAATGAACTCAAGGTTGAAAAGACACTAGATGCTCAGAGTTGGTTAATAAATAATATAAGGAGAAATTATTCCCGTCTTACTTCTCAAATAAATCACCTTCAAAATGAGATATGAAGGGGTGGTTCAGGCCTTTAATGACAGCATTGGTGGGAGGGACAGAGACTGGAGGCTCTCTGAGTTCCAGGACAGCTCGGACTCCATAGTGAGGTGTTATTAAAAAAAAAAAAAAAAGTAACTGGGGTTGGGATCTGAGCCTAACTTAGTCATAGACTGTATGTCTCATCAAATAGAGGTCTCAACACATCCCCCAAATGAGCTGCATGCAGTATCATTAAATCATTAAAAACTGCACATAGTACCTGTTATGAGTAGGTTCTCCACCATCCATTTAATTTTGTCCTTCTGTTATCTACCTAAAGTCAAAATTCTCATCATTTTATATTACCAGAAGATTAGATAACTGTGAGCTCACAAAGTTAAGACTAGCAAATCCACTCTCTTTCTGCTTTTCCATTAAGGGAGTGGGGGGATCTAAAAGGGAAAATAAACACATTTGCTGAAATATTAAATGATGACTTCCAAGAAGCCTTCATAGTCATTAAAATACTGTCAAACTTCACAGTCTGACCAGCTGTCCGTTTGTGTGTGAACTTTAAAAATATAGTCATTATTGAGCTATAATTCAGCATAAGGTGAAGAAGCATCTAGGGCTGGGGGATTGTTTTGTGAGTGGGATTATTAAGGGGTTGGGGGCCTAACGGTATATGTCTATTTTAAAAAGAAATTTTCTGATCAAAGATAACTTCTCAATTTGATTTAGTGTCGAACGATAGTGATGGGGTTGATAAGTGAGCATTCATCGGTAATTCATCTTGGGCTGGTGGAAAGTTACAGCCAAGCCGTGCTTTCCCAACAGTGACAAGCCCTATTAATCTTCTTCAGACACATTTCAATAGGTGTTCCCATCTGTGGCCGACATCTAAACGTTCTGGCATCACTGGCGACTCAGAGACACCTTCATTTCAAGTTACACTAGTGAAAATGTGATACTAGATTGTACTCTATTTTTTAACCTAATTCTCTCTCTCCATTCAATTAGCCTTTCTTGCCTGGATTTTCTGCTCATGTGTAACACCATTTCCCAGGGAGAACTCTCCAAGATTCTGCTTTCTCAGAGATACACAGGCTCCCCCTGAGGTTAGCAACCAACAACTTTTTTTTTCTCAAATTAAAATTGCATAGATTCAATTCTGGCAGCCATTGATTGGCCTCTGACTGTGTCTGTTCTCACAAAGTGGAAGCTTCACAAATAAAGAGCTGCTGTGCACTGAGAGGGCTGAGAGAAAGGGGGAAGGCTCTACAATCTATTTGTATTCAGATTTCAAATGCAATTTATTATTCTGAACTATGATGCTAAATTTTCATGTGGTGGGGTCCCGGAATAAGGAGAGGGCAAGATGATCAGTACTTAGATTGGAGTCCCTCTCCTATCTTTCTGAGTCTGCTGAGTCTGCCCTTTAAACTGGAAAATTAAAGAATCACTTTAGGGTACACCGTTTCACTTAAATTGCCTCATCCTTCCAGCAGCATCCTCTAGCTAGCTGTAAGTTCAGTACAGGCAAGAAGAGTGGGGGGGGTGCTTGATTTTGGATGGTACCTAAGTGCTTTCTAGTACCACTTTCTGCTTCATAATAGGTCTACTCTCACAGAGGAATTTGAACAGCATTTGTTTTCTTGTGCACTTCAGAAATCCTTCAAAAATGAAAACTGTATTTTCACTTTTGGAGAGGTTAGATACATCTACATAATGGAAGTTTTTTAGCATCACTGAAGAATGTGGTCATATGAACTCAGGAGATATGTGGATCCAGGCACAAACATGCATGGGTGCCTGTGTTGTTTGCATGTGTACATGTATGCATATGTGAAATGTGCTTTCTCCAAAGTGTCCCCTCCCTCCCTCAAACTCTTTTTCGCAATGAGCATTTAAGGTTGTTGGAAATCTCAATCACCTCATCATAGGTGTTGAGTTTAAATGTGTTGTACTAATAACTTGTCGAAGAGAAATTAAATCCTTATATGTCAAAAGCACTCTGCACTGGATTATCTACAAGACAAGTACTTATTGAATAAATGTTGGGACCAATTTAATTTTAATGTGACTGACTGTATGTTTCAGAGATAAAAAGACTCAAACCTATAACTGTGTTGCAACAGTACACCCAACTTGTCTATTTCCATTACTGTCTCTCAACTTAAAATATGGAAAGACGGTGCCCCCCCTCTCTCTCTCCCTCTGTCTCGTTGTTGTTCTGAAGAGCGAGGGGGAGAGACAGAAAACGCCTGGCATTCAGCCTAAAGAGAAATCATTGAAACAAATTAATCCTATGCCGTTTAAATTGACATGGTAATCCATCATCAGAGGAGCCAAACTCTGAAAGCAGTCTCGGATCTACCCCACTCTTTCTCTGGCCCTGGAGGCACAAAAACAGATAGTAAAAGAAGGGGGGTAGTCATAAAAGTTAGAAATGCCTCAGATAGATAGATAGATAGATAGATAGATAGATAGATAGATAGATAGATAGATAGACAGACAAACAAATAAAGCTGGTTCTATTGGCTTCTACTGTCCTGCCTCTTCAAACCTTCTTTAGAAACTTCCAATAGTTACTTTCCCAAGTTTGCTTCTAAGTGATAGGTAGGTCCCTATTTCCTCCTCCACCAGGCTGTCAGGTTCCTAATTCAGGCTGGCCATTGCCTGGTCCCCTTGAAAAGCTAGGCAACTGAGAGTCCTGAAAGCTATGCAGTTAGTTACACAGAAACTCTTCCCAAGTGTTAGGAGCTACTTTGGGAAATAAGTGGGAAATAGGTGTGGTTTTGCTTGATGTTTGGTGTTTGAAGTGGTAAAGAGTGAAAAAGGATCTCTCTTTTTGTTGTCTTTCCACTACCATTCTTTTTTGCACTTGGGGGAAAGATGATATAGTAATTCTAAAAATAAAACTTTTCTGACACCACTGAAAAGAGAGGCATGCTATCATGCTTTGCCACTTGTCAAAGCTCCCTTCACTCAAGAAAAGCCTAGGGTGGCATATTGTTAAAATTTGATTTTAAAGTCATAAGTTGTATAATGCGGAAGTGTTCATATTAGCAGTCAGATGAGATGAAACAAAACCGTATTAAGAATTCGATTGTAGAAGCAATGTGCCTGCATTTCCAAGACATTGAATTCTAAGGGTATTGTTTGTTTTTGGGGGGAGGGGTTCTCTTTGGCTAGCATATGTAGAATTGTTGTGTTTGTTTGTTTGCTTGTTTGTTTGAAGGAAGGAAATAAGTGAGGGTGGACTATAAACTGCTCATTCCTGACTGGACATACAAATCTGAACAGAAATCTAAATAATATCTAATAATGTTTTTAGCTCTATAAGCAAGACCATTGGAAATATTTATATTTCGAACATTTATTCTGTTAACAATGAGGTAGTAACTGAAGACAGAAGGTGTCTATGTCACAATCAGAGGCTGTAGGGCAGAAGGACATAAACCCAAACCATGTCTAAGAGATGCCCTGTTTCAATTTATCTAGCATAGAATTGCTTCTAATGTATTAGGAAAACTTTTCTGTGTTACTCAAACTTCACAGTAAACATCACACTTCTGGCTCATCATTAGAAATTTCATTCGCTGATCTTTAAAGGGGCTAGATAATTCTGACCCAAGATCTTTCAAGTACACAAGCATGAAAGACATGTCTAGAGTAAATAGAGAGTCAATAGATGTTTCCTACACGATCATCCACACCATAGCAGTGTCAGTTTTAAGACTTGTTAAGAAAGAAATGGGGGTGGAGAGACAGTTCCATTGTGAAGAGCACTTGCTGACCTCACAGAGGGCAAGAGTTCGATTCCCAGCACCTCCTGTAATCCTAGTTTCAGGGGACCAAACCCATCTCATAGCCTCAGCACATACCTACACACATGTCCACATAAAAATACAAAAACAAGTACATATTTGGGTGTCCTTTTTTAATAAAACCCTGGGGGGTTGAATAGTTCTTCATTAACTAAGGAACACTGAACTGTACCTCCTTAAAAAGATTAGACATCTTTTATTTCACTTCAATGTATATAGGAAATATAGATTTTTTTTGCAAAATAATACATGATTCTAAAGGTCAGTAAATTAGCCAAAATTGCTTGGGAGAAAAATTAATGGGTAAATAAACTGAGTCTTTATCACTTAGAGGAATATATCAAGGAAAAAATGACTTTTAAGACTCTTCAGTGTTGAAATTTCTTGGCACTAAATACTTTGGAGTGTTCGGAAACATGACCAACAATAAGAGGAAAATACACAACAGAAAACTGCAGCATCTTTGGAAGTAAATTAGTTAACATACACTATGCAAAGATATGCTTCCTTAATTTTTAATTTCTTGTCTTTGACATTTGACATATGATGTGACGTGGTTCTGTCAAGAAATACCCAGTGCCACATCATCACTGAAATCAATATTACTTTCCTTTAATGGTTGCAGTTTTACTTTGAATGTTTAAAGGGCATCATCTCAATCAATTTACCACACAGTCCTGTATATAGAAATCTCTTTGATAAAATTAATTAATGTGTAATAAATTATAATAGATGGATAGGAAATTTACTGTACTCTACCTTATACTCAAAATAACTAACAAGGGCAATTTGTTTCCAAACATATTGAAAACCTTCAAGACAATATTTTTTATAACCAAGAAATTAAATGTGATATTTAAAAATCCTTCTTACATTCTGTACAGAGTTCCTTTACTTTTAATACACACCTACACATTTGCAAGGAAATATCCTTTGAGGAAGAGAAACAAAGCTGGTAATGTGAGTACCTAAAAGTTCTCTAGATTAATATAGAATGTTCCTCTATATGATTGTGCATCAATTGCTGGCCATCAACTTATCCTCAAATTATATCTTTATAATGAACTGGAGGTGGGTAAATGTCCTAAACACAAAAGTGAATCTTTAAATTCTATTTCTCCTTCTAAAGTTTTCTTTGAGTGTGTTGTTAAAGGAATTTAAATCAAATGAACTTTTATTTGTTGTGCTGCTGGTATTTGGCTGAAGTTCGCTCATTCAGCTAATTCACAATATTACTTTTCCTGAATATTTTCCTTACTAACACCTATGAATGCAGCACTTGATACAATCAATTTAATATTTTTCCTTTACATAGTACAAATTAACTGTTGTTTTTAAAGATTTCATTACAGGCTCTTGATAATGAAAGCATATAAAGTCTGAACACCATTCTTGACTTCGTCCACTTCTAAATAAGAGCTGCTGCTCATGTGGTTTCAGATGACCTGGGAACTTCCTCAATAGGAGTTAACTTGAAATGTAACCTTAATATTGAGAGACCATACCAGGCTTGGTAAAATGGGCAGAAAATTTCCTGGTGCTATCATCTATAGTCCAGTTAATATTTAAGTCATCAATGTGCTGGAAAGTAAACAGAGAGAGAGAGAGAGAGAGAGAGAGAGAGAGAGAGAGAGAGAGAGAGAGAGAGACCTTGAATTTCTGAATAAATACATTAGGCAAAAGATGTTCACTGTGTACTTGAATACCCTGCCAATGCTGCAAACTCAAAGTGTGAAGCTCACACTTCAAGTGCCTTTTTGTGATTTTGCAAGCCATGCTGGTTCTACCTTTGCTGTGTTGCTTCAGCTTGTCTTCCAGTACTGGCGGTTTCAAAGAGCTCATTCAGAAGTCTTGCACTGCCTTCTGCCAGCCTCCAGGACTGTACACATGAGTGGCAGCCTCTATCTTGTGTTTGAATTTGTGAACCTTTAATCCAGCAAGATGCTTCTAAAACTGAAAGAGTACCTCCACCATGTGCTTGCACATTCCTACACAAGCCCATCATCTTGAGACCCACAGAAATGCCACCACATCTGAAGCCAGATGAATATATTTACCTAAACTCATCCAGATTTTATGACTATAATTCGACTGCTGACACTATTTTAAATTAGCTTTTGCTTCAATGAGAGAGGGTAAACCATGTCTTGCAATTTGTTTTTTAAATCTCTTACAGGGTAATTGTGTGTGTGTGTGTGTGTGTGTGTGTGTGTGTGTGTGTGTGTGTCTGAGAGAGAGAGAGAGAGAGAGAGAGAGAGAGAGAGAGAGAGAGAGAGAGAGAGAGAGTTAAACAGGAGAGGGGGAATTCACTACATCCTATTTTCTTATTCCCTAAAGTCCATCTTCCTGGCCTTGATGGATGAGACTGTTGTCTCTGAATAGAAAGCCCTGCTTGCAGGGGAGGGGGTGAAGATAGGGAGGGTGGGGCATAAGTGAAGGGCAAAATGCTCTCAAACCCTTATAGCTGAAGTTGGTAAAGTGTTCTCACTCCCCCTTTCCCTCTCTTCCTTTTTTTTAATTATTATTATTTTTTCTTTCCTTATGTCCATCCTTGCATCCCTTTTAAAATCAGTCTTTGGGTACATTGTGTAGTTAACCTTCATTCTGTAGCCAAGACCAATAAGGGTTAATAGAGACCACGCTGACTCTCTCCTAGGTCAGCGGGGCTAGGCAGGAATCAAAGGAGCAGGAGGCTGATTGCCTCACACCTGAACACACCATTCTAATGTACTGGTTACGTCTCCCTTCTGGGAAATGGTGAATTGGGTCTTTAGATATGTTTCCTGTTGCACGGAAGCACACGCAGGGTAGCCTGAACTGAATACTCCAAACTAGTAAGAAAATCAAGCAATGGAAGGAGCATCTTTATACACATATATGCACATGAAGGATTTTTTTTTCCTTTTGAAGAAAAGATCGGAAGCAGAAAAATGGCAAAAACAATTCTTGTCTTTCCTCTCCTTCCGCCCCAACCCTCCACCTCCAGAAATTAGCGCCTTCTAGGTTGTTTGTAGCTGTCTAGAAGGTTTGTTCAAAATAGCGAGACTCGCGCATCAAGGAGCGAAAATCAATTTTCGAGCCAGATCATAGTTGCTTGGCTTTGCGGAGAAGGTTTTCTACTCCCTTTCAGTAAATTCTACCGAACGCCTCGTGAACCGCAAGACTTTATGCCTTGGCCAGTTCAGCTCCCAGCATCCAATCTTGGGATCCTAGACACGTCCCCACGGCTGGAGTGGGGCCTGATCCTGCGAAAACTGATTTCCCCGTGATCCAGAGGAAGAAACCACAGACCTGAGGCTTCCATTGGAGCTCCTGCCTTAATCCTTGCCTTACACTCCTTCTCACCTGCCCAGGAACCCAGCCGCGAACCTGGAATCTATTGGTCTTTCAGATTTCTGACTTGCAGTGGGGCGGGGGGGGGGGGAGGGTCGGGTCTCGCTACCCTACCCGGTGGCCATCCTGGCTATTGGGCCAGTAGCAGGGAAATCAGTTTGTGGGGCTGGGCTACTGGGTCCCCTTTGGGAATTCTAAATAAGACGAAAGATGGAGGTTGGTCAAGGAGAAAGTTGGGGAAGCTGGAAGTGGCACCTAAAAGGCGTCCCTAAAATATCAAGCGAAAAATAAAAATGCCTTGGGGCCACATCTTGGTTACTCAGGCTGCTTCCTGAAGACACTACGTGTGGGGAAACGCGTCCGTGGTCCCCTCTCCACATGAGCCATCAACTCCGGTGGCCACCTGGCCACTAACTATCACTCCAGGTACAGAGCCGGTGGCTCCCAAGCCATTGGCCCCGCCGCGACCCGTTCGGCCCTATCTGAGAAGCCAGGCAGCCGACCCTTTTCCCCTTATCGTTAGCTGCGCTGTCATCTTTCCCGTCGAGGACAGAGGGACTAAGGCCTGCGCTGGAGCCCCTAGGCTGTAGTCCCGCCTTTCCTCCTCAGGGCTGAGCTTCCTCCCTCTTCGCCCCGCCAAATCCCCGCAAGTCAGGTCCCCCTTCCTCACCCCGGGGGCTTCTAATCACTCCGTATCGATTTCCCTAACTCTTTTCATCCCGTTGAAGACACATCTTAAAACACTCCAGCCCGGAGTGTGCTTTGGGCTTTATCCACACTAATAAAATGATTTACCCTGCTCTCTGAGCTCTCCTCACAGAGGAAAATCGTTCGAGCCCTGGCTATTCGTGTGTGATCAGTAAATATTTAGTGCTGTGACATCCTCAGCTAGGCTTGGGATCGATGCGGGGCCCATCGGGAGATGTGCGCTCTGCGGGCGGGGCCGCGTCGGACCCGCCGCTAAGGGGACTCCTAGTGTCCTGGCCACCGGCCGCAGATTTACAGCCCGGGCGGGAGGCCCTAAGAGAGGAGAGAAGTGGGGGGGGGGGGGCAAAGCGCCTCGAGAAAATTGCCTTTTCAACCTTTTTACTTTTGACATTCAGCCATTTCCCCCAGGCTGCCACTGTCTCCTCCACTCCCCCTCCCTCCTCAGGGCGCTCTGTGCACCCCGAGAGCCCCTGCGGAGACCGTGAGACTCGCTAGCGTCCCCGTGGCCTAGGACCATCTATCAGAGTCCTGCGTAGCCACGCCGGGAGGCCCCAGCCCCTGCTTTGAGGGTCGTCTCCTTCGGGACACGATGCTCTTCGCCCGCGCAAGCCTCCTAGGGCTGAAAAGAGGTGGAGGAGTTCGGAGCTCCAGTAGCAGAAAGGGTAGCCTCCCCGCCACCCTTTCTGCGACCCTTGGCCTTTCTGCTCCTCCAACAACATCTTGTCTTTGTCGCCAGTTGAACCACGTAGGTCTTCTGGTGGGAACTTTACTTTCTTCACCACCAGACGTCCTTTCTATGGGAGCAAAAATCGTGCTTAGCTGTGAAGTGTTGAAAGCCCCCCCCCGACACACACACACACACACACACACACACACACACACACACACACACACACACACACTCTCGGCAGCCAGAGGGCTGGGGTCCAGCTGGTTGCAATGTCAGCGCCTACCCCAGTGCCTACAACTTCATGATTACATAGCCTCACCTTGACCCGGGGACCACAGGAAGTGGGCCTGATGAATACTGAGCATTGCCGGGCCTCGTCTTGTCCTGTGATTCCTGCCACCTGGGTCTGCTAAATTGCGGGAGCTGTAGACTGTGAGGAATATCCAGTGGCACTCGGGAGGCTTCTTTGCCCTTAGACTTGGGGTTTTGAGTCTGTAAGTCTTGACTACCACCCGCCCACCTGTTGTTAACTGACCTGATTTTTCCCTCACCTGAGGCCTGGGCCTTTACAAATCCTGTGGCGCCCTGAGAAGAAGGTGCAACCCGGCTGTATCCATGCACCTCCTCTCCACACCCTACTGCCCTTGCCTTTGTCATAACCATGGCTTTCTAAAATGCCATATCTGCGGAGTCTATCTTTATATCTTTATACTAATGCATACTTAATTGGTCTGCCTTGACTGTCCATATAAAACAATTTAATTAGGGTGCCTTTTTTTTTTTTTTTTTTTTTTTTTTTTGCTTTGGAGAGCAAAGAGAAGAAAATCTGCCCAATGCTTATTGTATTTAGCACCAATACAGGCAGAAAATGTAGCACAAGTTTTTGGTTGAAAGAGCACCTCTGTGTCCATTGAAGGGCGTTGATCCGAAAAGGCAGGAAGGACAAGTAAAATCGATTGGAAGCGACCCTCTCTGTCCCTTTCACGCCATTCAGAAACTCCATTCCTTCTAAGACAAAGCCCAGAGCCTTGGGAATTCTCAGGGAAAAGGAGAACTCACTCCAGTCCCACAAGCCTTGAACACTTCTTTCAAAATCTTCAATATTTCACTTTAACCTGCACTTGGTGCTGGACTCCCGCATGTGTGTTTCACACACACACCCATCCCTGCAGTTTTGCCACCACCAACCCCATGTCATTGCCGGATTGGTCTTTCAGGCAGGGCGGGCCTGCCTTTTAGGGTTAGAGCATCTCTCACCTTTGACCCTCAAGATTGGAGTGGCTGCCAGTGTTCTAAATTTGGCTAAAGTTGAAAGAAAACGACCACAAAGTAATTACTGCGAAATCCAGTTCTGGTTCAGCGCTTGAGCCACCTTCCCCAACAGCCACCTCCACCCCTAATCTTTTCCCCTTCTTCTTCGGCAATGAACTACCCTAGCCACCTCTGAGAGAGGGAGCTGAAGTGGTCAGGACTGCATCTTTGGGTGGCGATGAGTTGCCAGGTCTAATTGGTCTTTCATTAGGTTATCCCAGGCGCCCAGCCTGGGCAAGGTGGTCATCTATCAGATCTGGCATGAAAAAAAGAGGGAGGGAGGAGAGAAGGAGAGAAGAGAGCCAGAGAAGGGGAGGAGAGAGGACAGACTGAGCTCACCTTCACCTGCCCTGAGCCAGGCCTCCCTGCTGGAGATCAGTGGACCTTCAGCTGGGATGCAGGGGGCGGGGCAAAAGGGAGGGGGCACTCCTGAGTCACACACGTTGCCTCTTTCTAAGAGACAGAGTTCACCTCCTCTAGGGAGGAGTCCCATCAGCCATCCACTCAGTGTAACTGATGAGACAAACCGCAAGCAAAAACTTCTGTAGCCCATATTTATGGTATTAATGAATAGTTAAAAAAAGATTTACACTTCTTATGATCAATATTCTGAGTTATTTCCCTCAAAGTATATAATTACAGTGTCTTCAGAGTTTTCATCATTGTTTGAGGTGGCAAAACCATTTGTAATTTTCATTAGCCAGTAAACATGTAATTAACATTCAGCACTGTGTTTAACTTAATTCCTGTTTAAGACAAGGACAAGAAGCAGTAAAGAGGGTTAGTTCCATTTGTCAAGTCTGACATTCATCTTACCATAACAGTTTCCTAAAATAAAAGATCCATGTTTCCCCATTATTCTTCTCTTAAAACAAAACAAAACAACAACAACAACAACAACAACAGCAAAAATCCATTAGTTAAGACTGTGATAAACCGCAAGCAGCAGCTCTGTCTAGGCTCAGTTTTTGCTAGTTTTGTATCTCTGCTTCCTTTATTCGTTTGGGGGTATTGATAAAGGGAGGGGATGAATTAAGTATTCATTATTTGAAGGCATGAAATGGGGAACCCCTCCCCCCCCAAAGGAAATAGATTTCCTCTTCAGGAAAGTTCTAGAATGGACAGTAGAAAGGGGAGGACGGCACTAATCCACAGGGGGAGAGAAAGAGAGAGAAATCATTTGGGTGGGGGCGACTTGAGTTAAAAGTAGAAAATGAGGATTCCAACTGATTCCTAGGAAAAAAAATGTTGGCCTCCTGTTTCAAGTTCTATCTTTGATCCAGGGTGAGTGGACCCTGTCTGCCAGTCTACTAGGCTGCAGCTTCCCCCCCCCCTCCCACCTCTGGTTTTTTTTTTTTTTTTTTTTTTTTTCCAACTTGCTTTAGGATTAGCCTCCATCCCTCTCGACCCCAAACAGTGGAATTTGGCTGTGCCTCCGGTTGTCTTGCCTTGCAATATTGCCTATAGTTGTTTGTGGTTTTCTGCTAAGGCTGAGCCGTTTGCTCCAGCCTCCGACTAAACTCATTAAGTTGGGAGATTTTTTTTTTTTTTTCAATTGGAAGGGTGTTTTTAAAGTCTCCTCTTTCCAGCCCCAAACAAGGTGTAACAACGCACTCTTCCTTCTAAGGCATCAGATGAGAGACAAGGATCACTCCAGACATCTCCTACCTACGGTCTGGGTTTTTTTTTTTTTTCTTAAAGGCGAGGCTTGCATTCCTCAGCAGCTATGTACAAAGCTCCCTGAAGCCGCGTCTCTCTCTAAAGTTAGTGTGCAGGCTTTTCCAAGGGCTGAGAGCGCCTGGTACACAGGGAAGCACTTCCTTGAGGTGGGAGATCTCTCCCTTCACCTTTCCTCCTTTTCCCTGCAGACTAATGCCTACTTTTTTTATCAGTTTGCACAATCGCTTAGATAAACACCGAGGAGGAGAGTCTCTTTAATTATCAAAGACACATCTTTTCAGGGGGCCAACAAAGCGTTTATTTCACCCGCCAAACTAAAGGAGAGTTATTCCAGTTTAGAAGGAAGATGCAAGCGGTTTGGGACCTTGAACAAGGCAAATATGGTTTTGGTATGTTTGCTTACTGTATTTATTTTTTCTCTTTCTCTTCTTTCTCACTTTTCTCCTTGTGCTATGTGGGTTTGGGGATGACTTGGGGCTTTTGAGAAAATCGGTTTGCTAACGTGTATGCATTGCCTTGGACTGTGGTTGGAGGGGTTGGGGGGGCAGTCATTTCAGTGCGTTGCCATATTTTATTACATGTGTGTGGTAGCAGAGGTGGGAAGGGGGGAATACAATTGCAAAGCTGCCAAAATATGATTAAACCGAAGCATAAAGACTGCGGTTGCCTCCCATCTCCTCATCCTGTCTTCTCAAACTCATTTCCTTCCATAGAACTGACCAAAAACCAGTCCTGGAAGCCTGGTTATCCAAACAGGGTTTGTTAGCAAAGGGGCTGCTATTCTGACTTTAGGTATCAGAATTTCCTGTTCGTTTTGCCTCTGCGCTTCATTTTGCAACCTTGTGCAGCTGACAGGCAGGCGAGCGAGCGGCGGGCGGGCGGGCTGGCTGGGACCAAAGCCCTTGCCGGGCGCCCTCCGCTGCGGTTCCTGAAGGCGAACGCTCTGCTAAGCTAGGAGAATCGCAAGGAGAAGGGTACTCACCATCGGGCGGGGTGGTGGAGCTGACGTGCGGATTTCAGGCAAACGGTTTACCTTTTTGCTGTCTATTGCAACCGCGCCGGGCTGACTTTAGAAGCAATTCTGTGCTGTGTTCAAAATGGTCATGGAACGGTTCCTCATTTTTAAAAAGCCAGCGAGAGAGACGACAGAGGCAGAAAGAAAAAAGAGAGGAGGGGTGAGGGGGATGCACATAAACCCAGTTTAAAAAAAAAAAAAAAAATCACCTCTTCACCAGTGACTCGAGAAACGTAGAGGCAGCAAGATCCCAGTGCAGTCCAACTAAGCCACGGCCAAATAATTTTAAATCCTGAAGAATTATTCAGATTAAAATGTACAGAAGTTTCATTCTCCTATGCCTACGTGAGCCCTAAGTCGTTTCCCTTTAAGGGCTCCTTTTCTTTTAAAGTTGGATTTTAGGCAGCGAGGACTCTTACACTAGGGGGCAGACAGATACTGTACTTGCTCCAATCTTAAGCAATTTTTTTTCCCTCCCAGCATATGCTCTGATTTAGCACTGTAAATTTTTCAGAGGACCCAACTCTGACAGCCCCTGGTGATTTTCAAAGTACCACAAGCCAGTGGTTAAAAATTGCATTGACTTGGAAGTTCAGAGGGACACAATGGAAGCCCCTTCCCTATTCACGGAACTCCAGTGTGGTGGAAGAGAGAAACACACACACGACTAGATTGAGGGAAAGGAGAAATTGAATGGATGCTGGATTCTACTGAGCTCAGAGTTAAACTCGGCATTGCTGTGGTCTGTATTCATATTGTGATTTAATCTGTAAAGAATTACAGACCAGCCAACCACTTTCTGCAAGGAACCATATTCCTGGGAGTTGGGGGTTTTTTCACCCCTAGATTAAGACAAATATTTTCCCCTAACTTCGAACAGACAAATAAAGCTTGCCACAATTCTCATTAAAATAAATTTACATTTGCAGTAAAAGGCTTGGTTGAGTTTTTTAAAAAATAACATGTAGATATGTATCTTTTAATCAGGACTTTTAAATCTTAGAGTTAAGACAACTGATCATCCTTGAAATAGGTATTTAAAAATGTTTTTGCTTTTTTTAACCCCTCAGTCCAGCTGTCCTGTCTTTCCATCCACTCAGTAAAATAACTATAATTTATATAGTTATTTCCCCCTTTTAAACAGCATTTCTATAACTAAATGAGCCTTCAAATGCAAAGTGAATCAGCCCTGACTTGATGGTAGCAGTGTGGCCATGTGTCTAGCTGGCTGCAGTTTTGTACGTGAGAAATTCTTCATTTTTCTACCTAAAGAAATTACAGTTTTCAAATTTCGTGTGTGTGTGTGTGTGTGTGTGTGTGTGTGTGTGCGCGCGCGCGCGCGCGCACAGGCGTGCACGCACACATGTGAAGCTTCTCCTCAAAAATCATCTCCGTATGTGTGTGTGCAAAAAGTAATCTTGCCAAGAAAATGGCTGCACTTGGAGAGGCAAGATTAACATTTCTCTATAATCAATTATGCTCATCTATTAAACTAAGATGGGAATGCCTATTAGATTTCCTGAGTCAACCTCAGTCTCACTATATGCTGAACTTCCCTCTATAATCTGACATTTGCAAGATCAAATATTTCTCAAAACAAAAAAATTAAAAGAAAAAACCCCAGACTTCTTTGAAATGATTTATTTTCCATCTTTCTTTCTTGTTCTCTGTAGGAGAAAGTTATGTGGTATCTCTAATCAGCCAGCAATGCTCAGCCTAGCTTTATTCTGTGGCCACCTTATTTAACACACCAGGTTTATGATAGTCTAGTACCTGCTACAGCTTGTTATTTCTTAAAACATTCAAATAATCACAGCACCTGCCACTTTAGCGCAATATGTGATTTCAGTAGAGAAAGAGAAGGCTAAGGAGGAATGAATATATATATATGTATGTATATACATATATATATATATGGTTTTTTTCCTTGCCAAAAATCCAGCTTCTGTCTGCCTTCATCTTCATGTGCTCCTCATCTCATGCTCTGCCTGTATGTGTAAAAGAAACTGCCTGAAAGTGCATTCTACCCATGACAATTACATGTCCGGTTTATTTTATTAAAGTAACTTTATATTGCCAACATTTTATGCTGTCAAAGATAATTTTGAGAAGTTGAAGTTGCCAATTTGCTCTTTGTAGTGTCTCTCTTCCCCAGTAGCTCAGCATCTTTTGTGTAAAAATAATTTCATTGTTGGTAAACCTGTTTGACTTACGGTTTTAATTTTGACTTGGTGCAAAGTATTCCCTATTAAACACAAATTTCCCATACAAGTGTGGAGTCTTCACAATCAACTAACTGGTCCTAATCAAACAGCAAGTTTAGCCAGTGGAATATAATGTGTCCTGGGGGTGGTTCTATATATTTTATGTTTAAAACTCGGGCACACATTCAAAGACACAGGTTTGAGCATCCTGGGCAGAATGACATAGACTGTGGGGTGAAGGCTATGGTTTGTTTGTGGTTCTTGTGAGTTATGCTGCTACTATTTCCAATTTGGAGCAGGCTCTCTGGGTGTGTTTAATGACTATATGGATGTTTAAAGAGAATTTGAACAATGAAGTACGTATTCAACTGCTCTATGACCTCGAAGCATCGTCTTGGACGTCTTTGTCTGTGTACATTGACAAATGCGCATCTGATACATGTGCGTTTACATGTGTGTACAGAAGCTGTGCACAGGCGAGGCTAAGCGGCTGCCTCCGCCTGTCCATCAGCGGACAGAAAGGTCTTTCTCCCTCTTTTCATGACCGGGTGTGTGACAGGTCACTGGCTGGCCAGTTAGCTAAAACCAATGAGAGAGAATAAAGTTGAGGGGAATTTATTTTAATTTCGTCATGACAATGAGGTGAAGTCTACTTGTGTTTCTTAGCATCCGAGATGCTTCATTTGAGCAATTAAAATGTCAGGCCACAAATCTATAAAATATTAACCCTCCAAAGAAAAGGGCAGATATTGAACGGCTTCTTTTCCTATAAAACAAACAAAAAGGAGCTACCAAACAGAGCAAGTGATGAGAGTTCATTAAGCAAAGGACTTGCCACCACACGGATCTAGCCAAATCTTTCTTTTGCAAGCTCAGATCCCGGCACCTTATCACCTCCGCTGCGTACCCCTCTACAAAGAAGAGGGAATCACTATCCGTCTTTGGCTACGCGGGCTCTACCTAATGTGCCGGAGTCCCGGGTGGAGCGTGAGCCGCGCTTTTAGTGGCAAAGCCAAGTTGCGAGAAACTAAAGTCTTAGTCTCCATTCTCAACCTCTCGCGGAGCCTTTAAGAGGCGTAGTGTGCGCAGCGCGCTCGCCTCGCCGCTAGGTCACCTCGGGTGCTGGGTGCGGGGCGAACGGGGTCCGCGCTCTCGGGCTCTCCCGGGCCCATCCCCCTCTCGGTGGCCCAGGCGGCGCGGCCACCCCTCCCCGCCCCCCTCAGTCCCCGTGCGCCCCGCGCCGCAGTCGCGATGGCGCTCGCACTAGGACCGAGCAGCTCCGGCTGCCGCCATGGCGGGGCCGCCGTGCTCCGGCCAATGACGGCGAGGGGGCGGCGCGCGCGCGCCGGGCCAGGCCAACCCCGGCGGCTGCCTTATAAGGCGCGCCGTCGCCATGGTAACGTGCGCTAAGTTGCAGCAGTCGTGTCAAAGTTCACTATATAGAGAGCTCAGTGAGCTGATCGCGGAGAAGCCACTTCTGCCAGCCCCGGCGCCTATAAATCGCATTCCCTCCCGCGCCCCCCTTTTTAGCATATTTGATCACTTTGATTCTGCTCTTTTCTCTCCGCGGTGTGTGCGTGCGTGCGCGCGTGTGTTTTCTTCTCCTCCTCCTCTGTCGGAGTTGCCTCCTTTCTCCGGCTGCCGGGCTGCTCTTCCCTCTTTCATTCTTTCTCTCCGTTTCTCCCCCCTCTGCGCACGAAGGATGCGCTTCTAGGTGCTGATCTGCCCTCCTTTCTCTCTTATCATCTCTCCCCCGCCGCCGGCGAGTTGACTCTTTCCCTATGTGTGTGAGGCGGCGGCGGCAGCAGCAGCAGCAGCTCCGGCGGCGGCAGCAGCGGCAGCAGCGACTCCACCGGCGGCGGCGGCGCTAGACGCGGCGGCTCCGGGCCCGACCCGGAGGCTTCGGCGGCGGCGGCGGCGGCGGCCCGGGCGGCCCACGGGGAGCAGCGAGCGGCCTCCAAGAGCGGCGGCGGCGGCGGCGTCCGGAGCGAGCGCGGCGCGCGCCAGGCGCCCGGGGCAGGAGGCGGCGGCGGCCCAGCGCCAGGACGACGCCGCGCAGCGCCGGACGCGGACCACTTTCATGCTGATTCCCCCGGACCCGGGCAGAGCTCCGGCCACTCCGCGGGCCGCCGGCCTCCGCCCCGGCCTGCCTGGCTCCCAGGGCGCGCCCGCGCCCGGCGCCTCCGCTTTCCCAGTCCTCCTGATTTCGATGGCTTTCCTGAATGGCTGACTGTGGGCTGCCCTGGACTTGGCCCCCGGACAGTCGCCTCTCCTTCTCCTCTTCCTCCTCCTCCTCCTCTTCCTCCTCCTCCTTCTCCTCCTCCAACTCCTCCGCTGCACACTAGATCTGAGAGCGAGAGAGTGAACGAGAGAGGGAGAGAGGGAGGGAGAGTGAGAGCGAGCGAGATCTTTGGAGAGATTTTTTTTTTTTTTTTTTTTTTTTTGCCTCCTACTTCTGTCTTGAAGCCAGACAATCGACTTGCAGCTCTCCCTCCCCTCCCTCTCTCCACGTTCTGCTCCCACTCTCTCTCCCCTGTCCTCTTGCCCTCCCCTCTTGACGGAAAGCCCCCCGAAACCAACAAAGCTGAGCCGAGGGAAACAAACAAAACAAACATACCGGGCCAGACAAGCAATCGACAAAACTTTGCAAAAGCAAAAACAAAAAAGGAAAAACTAACCAACCTCAATCAACTAGCCCTGAGCCACCCGGGGCGCCCTCCCGCGCCCTCTCGCACCCTCGCACACACAAAAGGCGGCGCGCCGGAGCCCGAGACCCGGGAACCGCCGCCACCCCGCCGCCGCCCGCAGCCAGGGGAGCAGAAGTCCGGACGCAGCCCCCATAGATATGGCAATGGTAGTCAGCACGTGGCGCGACCCCCAGGACGAGGTGCCCGGCTCTCAGGGCAGCCAGGCCTCGCAGGCGCCGCCCGTGCCGGGCCCGCCGCCTGGCGCCCCGCACACGCCACAGACGCCGGGCCAAGGGGGCCCGGCCAGCACGCCGGCCCAGACAGCGGCTGGCGGCCAGGGCGGTCCTGGCGGCCCCGGCAGCGACAAGCAGCAGCAGCAGCAGCACATCGAGTGTGTGGTGTGCGGGGACAAGTCAAGCGGCAAGCACTACGGCCAGTTCACGTGCGAGGGCTGCAAGAGCTTCTTCAAGCGCAGCGTGCGGAGGAACCTGAGCTACACGTGCCGCGCCAACCGGAACTGTCCCATCGACCAGCACCACCGCAACCAGTGCCAGTACTGCCGCCTCAAAAAGTGCCTCAAAGTGGGCATGAGACGGGAAGGTATCGGCTTCTCATTTCTCCCCCCTTCGCCCGCGGTCCTGGGGCCCTGGGTGCGTTTGGCTAGCCTGCTCTGGGTAAGGACACAGAAACCCCAAGCTCTACGTGTTGCAGCCAAAGGGGATTTGGTGCCGGGTCTGCACTGCAGCCCAGACCACCCCCACCCCCACCCTTGTCCACTCTCTCTTCAGGCTGCTTTTCCTTTCCATTGCATTGATTGAGAGTTCATTTGAGTTCACCTTTCTGCAAGGGGTGGATTGTTGTTTGTTGTTGTTTTAAAGTCCTCTCTCTTTCTCTTTCCTTGCTTTTCCTGCATGTTTAACATATGTCCCTCCTCCTTACCCCACTCCCCAACCCCCACCTTCTCAAAAAAAAAAAAAAACAACCTGAGATTGTACTTTTGTACAGAAGGTTCAAATTACAAATGGCAATTTTATGCACTTCGCCATATTAACGCTGCCTCCTGGGCAGCACTCATGTGACCCCCCCTCCGTGGATTAACATTCTGTTTAAAAACAAAAACAAAAAAAAAACCCTTGTTTTTCTTTCTTTCTTTCTTTTCTTTCCCCTCCCCTTCTTTTTTTTAATTTTTTTCCTTTCACTTTTGAAACGAAGAGAGCACTGTATGGAGTAGGAAAGTGTGGACAAGAGGCCTTAGGTCGCTGCTTTCGCTCTGCACCAGTTGGGTCTTTGTGACATAAAATTCGCCCAGAGCCGGGAACAGTGCTCTACCAATGGCGCGCTCCGCGCCGGGCGCGGGCTCCAGGTTGGGGCGAGCCAAAGCCGGGTTTCTTTGTGTTTCTGCGAGAGCGACTCTCTCGGTCCAGAGTCAGATAACAGCAGGAGCCTGAGCCTCTCTGGCTTTCCCTGGCGGTCACGGGCCTTGCCCGGGCTCCGCCAGCGGCCGCCGCCGTCGGCTCCCTGCCTCTCTCCGGCTTCCTCTCGTCTCTGCCGGCTTCTCTTTCTCTCTCCGCCCTCTCCCTTGTCTCCGCTCTTCCGAGCTCACTGATCAGGCAAAGACGTGGGACCTAGACTGTCTCTCGCTGGGGTTTCCCTCCTGGGCTGGGGTTGAGATGTTACATGCTTTGGGTACAGTGGTTCTGGGGTGGCCACAGGCCATCTGGGGTAAACCTTGATGTCTGAATAAAAAAGCGTCTCCCCCTCCCCCTACACTCCATTCGCGTTCCTTCTCTAATCGATATGAAATATCAGCTGTTTAGCGGGGGGGGGGGAAGAAAGGTGCCCCTAGAATGCTACATCCCGCTCACAGCTGACTGAGGTGACCCCCTGGCAAAGTGACCAATTCTGGGTCCTCAGCAGAGCAGCCCAGATGGGCCTCACAGGCAAGTGTTGAGCTCTGGCGGTCAGAGCTAGCCTGGGTGGTGATTTGGAATGGTTGCCGGTCGCCCGGCTGTAGCAGGCCTGCCTGGTTCTTGGCGCTGTGCTGGGGCCTTGGACAGGTTGGGGTCATGTAGAAGGAAGCGAGATCAAGGCTGATCATTAACTGTGGAGTGTCCCCTTTCCTCCCTGCAGCTGTCCAGAGGGGCAGGATGCCGCCCACCCAGCCTACCCACGGGCAGTTCGCGCTGACCAACGGGGACCCCCTCAACTGCCACTCGTACCTGTCCGGATATATTTCCCTGCTGCTGCGCGCGGAGCCCTACCCTACGTCTCGCTTCGGCAGCCAGTGCATGCAGCCTAACAACATCATGGGCATCGAGAACATTTGCGAACTGGCCGCGCGGATGCTCTTCAGCGCCGTTGAGTGGGCCCGGAACATCCCCTTCTTCCCTGACCTGCAGATCACGGACCAGGTGGCCCTCCTTCGCCTCACCTGGAGCGAGCTGTTCGTGTTGAATGCGGCACAGTGCTCCATGCCCCTCCATGTCGCCCCGCTCCTTGCCGCTGCTGGCCTGCACGCTTCACCCATGTCGGCGGACCGGGTGGTCGCCTTTATGGACCACATAAGGATCTTCCAAG
This sequence comes from Cricetiscus sungorus, assembly GCA_030556225.1. Taxonomy (NCBI): domain Eukaryota; kingdom Metazoa; phylum Chordata; class Mammalia; order Rodentia; family Cricetidae; genus Cricetiscus; species Cricetiscus sungorus. The sequence continues at coordinate 36,131,114 of JANBXA010000007.1, read as the reverse complement.
AGCAAGTGGAGAAGCTCAAGGCACTGCACGTCGATTCCGCCGAGTACAGCTGCCTCAAGGCCATAGTCCTGTTCACCTCAGGTAGGATGGAGACTTGTTCTAGGTACCCAAGAAATCCCAGGGCAGTGTTAGAGCCTGGAAAAGTGTCCAGCCCCACTTTCCTCTTAAAAGATCAAACTGTAGAGTGTTTTTATTTTTTATTTTTATTATTATTATTTTTTGGAGTGGGAACTTGATAGAACTGCTGGCTTGTCCTGGTGTGCAGAAGGGTGTTCAATACATTGACTCCCAGAGGGGCCTTAGGCCTCTCAGACCCCTTTCTTTTCCCTCAGCATCCAACCTGGAATGCACTCTCCTGCTTCCTCCTAAGCCCAGGCCCTTCGGGCCTAGTTGGCCCCCCCAGGGAATCTATCTCCTCAAGCTCTATTGCTCTACTGCCTTTTTTTTTTTTTTTTTTTTTTTTTTTTTTGCACCCTGTCTGACACCTCAAGGAGATGCCCCTGGGCACATTACAGCCTTGGCATCATCTCTGTTGGAGAAAGTTTGTTCCTGCAGGGGGAAAGTTTGCTTGTGAACTCAGTAGGAGTTGGGGCTACAGGCAACTCTAACCTGAGAGCAGCAATTTTCAAAATCAAATTCTCATGCAGACTGCCAGGAAGGGGGAATGCTGTCAGAAAGGGGCCAGAGGGGGCTGAGGGACTACCATAATTCCAGAAGGCTGGCCTCTGCCCCCCCCTTTCAGGCAAACACTTAAGGCAATTTCTAGCAACCCAAAGGGTGTGCCAACTTGGGCTGGATATGAATGTTGCTGGAGATATAAAACCATCATTGACTGCATTAGGAAATCTAATTAGTTTGCATGTAGTTTAACCTGTGTGAGTAATAGATCTGATATTCATTAACTCTTGAGGCCAAATGATTTTTGAAAGTGTCTGGCTTTCCATTTCGGGCCACACCTGAGCCTTTTGGCTGCCTCCAGGCTCAGTTCAGCCATAGCCCAGGTGGGCGGAAATCACCCCCACCCTTCACATTCTTTTACTAAGTTGTCAGCTGATTCCTTTGTCATGGCTGATCAGAGAACAGGGTTCCTGACTAAGAATAACAAACATTTGGACAGTGGCAGGGCCTGGAACCTAGTCACCCACTGTCACCCACTCCAGAGCTATAAGCTTACACTGAGAAAACTAGACAAGATGTGTGAGTTTATGGGACAGTTAAGAGGGCCACAGTTTCCTCTTTGTTGTTAAAGAAGTCTGGGCACCAAATCTTTAGTGGGAGTCTATTGCAGGCTCATTCTCAACCTGCTGTCTTGTATGAGTTACTGTTTTTCACATAGAACCCTCAACCCCCCCCCAAACCCTGCCTTCCAAAGTCCTTAGATAATCAATCAGAGGGCAGCAGTCTGGCCAAGCCAGGAGAGGGTTGAATCTGGTATACTCTTCTCATGAGCTTACCATGTCTAGAATGTCTGACTGCCACAAATGTAGTGGCACACTATTCCTGTCCCATAGCCACCTTCACCCCCTTCTCATAACCTAATACCCAGCCCATGTTCTCATATGATGGGGATGGCTGTTAATTTCTTGATATAATTGTTAGTTCTTTGCTTTTACCCCTGGTCTTTCAAGGAAAGAAATGCCTAGTACTGTTGAAACAGTTTAATTTATTACTGTTTGCAAGATGTGGAGGCCTGTATGGAGAATGCAGATGGCCTCACAAAGAGATAAAGGTTCCTGTTATCTGATTCCGAGGGAGACAAACAGATCTTTTCATTCCTGACCACAGACACCTAGGCATCTGTAGACACATGGAATCCTGGACACAGTGGAGGAGGATGCATGTGTGTTCTGGTGGTAGGGGTGGAGGTGGTGGTGACTGTTTTTGAATATCTGTTTTAATGATTCACAGTATGCATGTCTTAACCCCAGTCTTGTCTGGGAAGCCCTGAAAGGTCAGGTCACAACCTGAACTGCCTTCACCAAGAAGCCTCTCATTTCAAAGGCACTTATTGTAATTTCACGTAACAGAAAAAAGAAAGGTGTTTTCCTGAAGATAACAGGGAGGGGGATGCTTCTTGGAAAGACCTGGGCTTAAAAAAAAAAAAATAGAGGGGGGGGTGGGAGAAAAGGGAGAGAGAAGAAAAGGAGGGGAAAGAAACAGCTCAAATGAACAGAGAGATCACAGTTTGCATGGCTGCCCTTCAATAGGCTAAACTGACAAGATCAGTTTTAAAGGGCCACTTAAATCAGTTTCAAAGACTGGGGAAAAATGAGTCGCTCTCTTTGGGAGAATCTGAGGCTGGGTCTTGGACGCCATTACTGAAAGCTGGGCCAGGTTGTCACCCCTCCTCCTATACACACTATATAATAAGCCAAATTCAGAGGATGGGGGAAGAAGCAAGCATTGGTGGTTTTGGTTTTGTCTGTCTGTCTGTGTACTAAATAGGGCCAGATATACCAATATACCTCTTCTTGGGCCTCCCAGTGTGACCCAGCCTGAAGACTAAAGCAAAGAAACCCTGTAGCACCCAAGCAGTGTTTTTGTTTGTTTGTTTTAGTAAATATTCCAGGACCATCATCTCAAGCTTTGTCACCTCCCTCCTCCCCCTAGAAGTTTTCAGTGTATAGGCATTTTGCTCCAACTCTGGATGGGTTACTTTGACAGAGTACTGAGTGCACATCTCAGGTGACCCATTTCAAGCCTCTTAATCTGATGAACTCTCTCTCTCCCTCTTTCCCCACTTTTTATTTTTTTAAACTTTCTTCCAGATGCCTGTGGTCTGTCTGATGTAGCCCATGTGGAAAGCTTGCAGGAAAAGTCCCAGTGTGCTTTGGAAGAATACGTTAGGAGCCAGTACCCCAACCAGCCAACGCGGTTCGGAAAGCTTTTGCTTCGCCTCCCTTCCCTCCGCACGGTCTCCTCCTCAGTCATAGAGCAATTGTTTTTCGTCCGTTTGGTAGGTAAAACCCCCATCGAAACCCTCATCCGGGATATGTTACTGTCCGGCAGCAGTTTTAACTGGCCGTATATGGCAATTCAATAAATAAATAAATCAAAATAAGAAGGGGGAGTGAAACAGAGAAAGAAAAGGCAAAAGACTGGTTTTGTTTGCTTAATTTCCTTCTGTTAAGAAAGGATGTTACAAGTTTGCTAAAAGAAGAGGGGGAAGAATTTAATGGACTGTGAATTTCAAAAAAGAGTGAGAGAGACTGTCAAAGGAACTTTACAGAATGCATTAAAAAAGAAAACAACTCCTGTGTTGGGCAGAACAACTTGTTACTTATCATTTTTGTATAAAAAGGAATTAGTCTTTTTTTTTCTTTTTGGTAAATTTTTGAAAAATACTGCTAAAAGTGCATTTAAGGAGTTTGAGAGAAAATTAGCAGAATGGACAAAGTAAGTTTTTTTTTCCAAATTATTAATTGTCCTGTGTCTATGTACCTCTAGCTGTTCTTTCTTTCTTCCTTCCTTTTTTTTTTTTTTTTTTTGTACTTTCCTGGTTCCAAACCAGTTTTTTCTGTGGTTCTATAATAAGTTTTGATATAATCTTGGCTTCTTAAAAACTGTGTATCATTAAAATATATGTTCTGCAAGAATTAAAACTGAGTCCATGAAACTATCATAGGAAGACATAAAACTTTAAAAGGCAACTCAGTGATGATGGAAACGCACTTACAAGTGGTGGCCAAATTTTTTAGGTGAAGTTGAGCACTCTAATTAGCAAGTTGGAGGGATCACATGCAACACAGCTTCCCCTCCCCCTCCCCATACCAAGACAAACCTAGCTTTTTAAAAATATTTTAAGAAAGAGAAGGAACTGTGGAATTTATTGGCAGCCAAGGAATGTGTCCAAGACACAAGCTGAGGTTTTGAATAAAAAGTGAACTTTTGTAATTTGAATTGGGTCCCCCCCTTAGTTCTTGAATTGTTATGAATCCTATATCTGTTTGTATATTTGCAAGCCCTTTGTATTATAATTGTTGATATTTCCCCTTTTTAAAAAATACCATTGAAATCAGCATGACAAAATAACACTGTTGGCACTTATAGGTAACGTGATTGATTCAGTATCTTAGAGTTTACAGTTTGTGTTTTTAAAAAAAACTGAAGGTTTTTTTTTAAGTGCAACATTTCTGTATACTGTAAAAGTTATAATAACTGAACTGTTTGGTCGAGTCTTTGTGTGTTATATTCCAAGGAAAATTGAAAGTATTCAGAAATTAAAATATTATTTGATATCTGAAACCTGCTTGGCTGTCCCCACTCACTGTCTTTCCATCAAGCTGAGCCCCTGTGAGTTCTCCCTGAGCCAGCGGGGGGCCGTTTGTTTACTCCCCTCAATCAGTTTGTTCAAAGGTAGACTAGTGTATTTGCCTGTTTAATTTGGGTGTGTGTGGGGGGAGTTGAAGTTAATGGTTTATCTATGGTTTAGGAAGTGCCACACTGATATAGTAAAGCCACCCCCATTCACCTAATCCTCCTTTTAATTAAAAATGGATTTTCCAGGAGAAAAAAAAAAAGAGGCCCTTATATTTGTCACACTTAAGTGCCTGCTTAGGGATGGTATTGTGAAAAGTATTAGAAATCTCGAGATCAGTATCTATTTTATGATCAGGAAAAAAAAATCCGCTCTTTTGTAGATTTCTGACAGTTATACAGAGGATTGGTCAAGCAAGCTAATCACAGCACTGTATATAGAGAGCAGTTGTTCGGAATGAGTTTTTCCTTAAGTAAGTGTGATTTAAAAAAAAATTCTGTGGTTCTCATCTAGCTTGGCTGTTGAGAGGATTTTGAATACAGTGATGTAGCTGCTAGCGATGAAGGGTCTGTTTTTCATGTATATATGATAACTTGCAGTTGGTCTGCCTTTCCCCTCCCCCTCCCTCTTCAGTCTGTGAGAGCATGACCACAGGTCAAGGGAATCTTTTCCATTGGAGTTATGCACATAAAAATCCATGGACATTTGGACATTTCAGATTGTATAAATACAATCTGTACTGCTCTTGGGATCCTTCATTCTTAGAAGCCAATTTTTAAAGAAGAGAGAGAGAGAGAGAGAGAGAGAGAGAGAGAGAGAGAGAGAGAGAATATTTAAAACAAAAACAAAAAACTTCACAGGGTGTGCTGATCTGGGAAGTCTACTGTTTGGTCCAGTTCCTCATTCTCTTTTCCTGGTTTGGAAAAAGCTCTGTGCTGGGAGCCTACAATTTGTTCCTATTTAGACTTTCCAAGCTGCCCTCCCTGACATTACTTTTACCATGTTGTGGTTTAATCTTAAAATGAGGGAGGGGGCTGATGAAAGGTGAAAGAAAAAGGATCATTTTGCAAAGTGCATTAAACTTGGATGCTCAGTTCTGGTTCATACATGCAGACCTGAAAACTGTCAGATTTAGGCAGAACTCTCCATCTGACCCTCACCTTCTCTCTGTAGATACATATAAATATAAAGTATGTTTTACAGCACAGCATTTGACCTTTAGATGGAGGTTTTGTTGGTTGTTTATTTTTCTCTCTTGCAAGTGCTATCCATGTGAGTGTGTGAAGTTTCTCTACTAAGTAAAACATAGGCCCTTTTCCTTGTTTGTTTTGTGTTAGCTTATTGTAAACAGCCATTTGTTGTAAATTATTATTGGCATTAAATTATAATTTATGATTTTCAAAGCAAAAGACAGTCCCTGTTTTATTTTGCTTTTTAAGTATGTGTTCTAGGTGTTGAAAAAATCTCTCTCAGGCTCTCTCTAAGTTTCAGCGATGAGCTTGGGGGTCTTCGAGGCAGAAAAAAAACAGGACTCAGAAATTTTCAACGGGTTAAAACAAAACCCCTTGTATACGTTTAGAGTGGCCGGAGGAGGATCTGTTTAGAGTCTTGAGTTCGGTTTAAGTTTATTGCATTTAAAGAAAGTTTTTCTTTTCACGCTGAGTTAGAACAAAAGATCTTTGCTGCGACTGAATTAGACAAAAGACGAGGGCTGGGACCCAGCGAGTGCGTTCTGTGTGAAATTGACGAGATCTTTAAAAAAAAAAAGAAAAGAAAAGAAAAGAAAGAAAAAGAAAGAAAGAAAAGAAAAGAAAAAAGAGGGGGGAAAAAGCTGCTAAACATGGCGACTCTTTCCCTTTAAGTGTCTCTTTTTTCCTTGCTGTTTTTTCCCCCTCCTACATCTGATCTGAGCTCGCTTTATTTCTTTTCCCAACCCCACTCCCCCTCCTCCTGACGCTCGGTGGTGTGAGAGAACCCAGTTAGAGGCGAAATGCAACAATGGTCCAAGGAGAGAGAGGGGCGATCGCTCCTTCTTGCCACTTTCAAACAAACCTGGGAGAAGATTGAGCTTCGGGGGGAGGGGGGTTAGTTCTAGCCGGTTCGCTCGGCTCGCCGTCGCCTTGCCTCGGCCTTTCACTTAAAGCTTGGCCTGGGCTGGCGGGTGGGGGGAGGTGGCAGAGGCGAGGGCCTGGGGCTCAAAGTTAGCGGGAGGCGCGTCCAGGCTGGGTCCCTGGCGACGGCCTGGTGGAAGCACCGGGCAGTCAGTGGGGACCGGGTCGGGACTTGGCAGCCGCTGCGGGGAAGTGCTCCCCCCGCCCCCGCCCCCACTGCCAGTGCCGCAGCGTTCCGCTCGAGCCCGGGAAAGTCCGGGGTGCCGAGAGCGCCCAGCTGCTCTCCCGGGACGTGCACCGAGCGGCGACGGGCGGGGGGCGGGGGCGGAGGGCGGTCAGGGGGAGCTCGAGCGTGTGAAAACTCTGCCTGCAAGCTCGCTTTTGACTTGGTCCTATGAGCTGAGCCAACATGGCGTCTCCCATTGCACCGCGAGTGCCGGCTGCCAGGCACCGCACGGCCGGGTAATAGAAAACACATTGGTTACCAAAAAGAAGGAAGAAAAAAAGGGGGGGGGTGAGGACTTAAGGGCTATTCGGTCTGCAGGCAGAAATCCCTCTTTTAAACTCTGGCTGGCAAGTAAGAGCAGTCTTCGATTATTCTGTAATTAAAGCAATAGCGTTTGTAGGGAAAATGTTGGTAACCCGGGAACCTAACCCCTCTTTTTTGACACCCCCCATATATTCAGGAGAGTTGATTTCATGTCCCCTCTCCACCCCCCCCAGAACCAAATGTGAAGAATAAAAATCGGGATCCACAAACAATCTGAAGTGTTTGAATGGTATAGGGGGAGGGGGGGAAGCCAGTATTTACAGACCTGGGTCAGCTCATCCGCTCTCATTAAAGCAGAGACTGCTTTGGGCTTCCAGCGGGCCTGGGACCTGCTTGGGGATGGGGTGAGGGAGTTGCGAACCCCGCTTGCTTGATACAACTTGCTGCTTGCTCATCAAAGTTCGGAGAAAGATGGCTTTGCGGATAGAGATTTAACTTGAGAGTAGAACCAAGGGGCCTAAGGCGGCTTCCAGGAGGGTGATCACAAGGCCCAGTTATGTAGGAACCTTCGTGGACTGTGCGTGCCACTTGCTGGAGCGCATCTTCAGAGGAAGAATGTCTTCCTCTCGTGGGTCTGAGAACAGGCAAGGGCGGCTGGGGCCTCCCAGAAAGTCTTCCCAGGCCTCTGCAGGAAACCTAGATTGGGACTCATCCCCTCTGGTTCTATGGGGGGTTGTCTTCTCCCATCTAGTTCCAAACTTAGTCTAGACTTGGGGAACCCTATCAACCACCTGGGAGGGAAGGGAGGGTCCTCTGAATTCCAGGCCCCGTCAAGATTTATTGAAGTTGGGTTTTAAAAAACGTGCTTCAGATGATTTTTTCCCATTTTCTCAGATTTCAAAGGCTCCCTGCAGCGCGGCTGCCTAATTAATGGTGAAATTCAACTAAATCTAATTATGCAGTAATTTTAAAGCAGTTAGTGCTGGGCGTTGGTTTGTAATAGGACCCCGGTTTTTAAAAGTTTGTTGACTGTATTGGTTTAGGGGAAAGCTATCTTTTGTATGCTAAAGAAAGATGGGGAAGAGTTTGCCTGCTGGGAAGGGAAGGGCCCAGGCCTGTCTGCCATCCCACCCGCATCCCCAGGTCCCATTCAGTCTCCTGCCTCTTTTCCCTTGTTTTATCTTTCATACTCCGGCTAAAAAGCTGAGTGAGGTGCTAACCCCAGAAGCAGAGTCAGTTTCCTGGTGAAACAGGAAAGGGAGAATCTTTCCTTTGGACACACAAAGGGGCCAGGCTGGTATGGGTCCTCTTGGACTTGAAATCCGGGAAGGGACTCCCAGCTCCTCTAATCCAGAACAGATTTCCTCCCGGGCATCCATTGTCATTAGGGTGCAAAGCTGACTCTTGGAGTTATAAATCTTATCGTCCTTCTGATAACACACTTGTAATAAGTTAATGTCGTCGTATTCAACCTGAACTGTAAAACTGCCTCATTTAATATGGCATCTGTGTCACTAAAACTTTCTCCCCCTTGCCTGATGACTTGATGGTCTGGCTGTGGGGTAGCGGAGGTCCCTTACTACTGGGCCTCTGGGGTTGGGCGGATTAGAAGAAAGGTGTGAAAGATGGGCTTCTGGGATTGCCCCTCTGGATTTTAGGCCAGGGTGAAAGACCTCCAGGCAAAAAGGGCTTACAGGGGTGGTGTCCCTCTCTCTAGCCCCTATCCCAGTAGCCCCTGAAAATGACATTTCTTGAAAGAAGCATGCTTGTGATTAGTTAGGCAAACACATGTGCTTTCGGAGTTGGGCCTTCGTTAATTAGCCGAACAAAGGGCCGTTTTGCTTTTTACCTTTTGCTGGGAAGATTGTGTTATTTCAGGAGTGTCGCGAGCTCTCCTCTTTTCAATTGCAGCCACGACGTTAATTTTATTGGGATTACTGATGGGAAATGAGGTGGCGCAGGCTTCCGAGAGGAAAAGCTTGATCATTACTCCCTTTGGAACTATATTTTTCCACCCAACCTCCTGCTTGTGAGGAGGGGGTGGGGGCGAACTGCACAGCAAGTTCGGAGCAATTGGAATCAGGCTCGCGGTACGTTGATCTCGGGTGACAGAGCGTGTGTTGAAGCTGAACTCTATAATTTGCGCTTCTGTTCCTTTATTAGGCCTGGACAACGAACTAATGAGCTTTGGCCCAGTACAATGTCACTTGTATTTATTTTCTTATGGCAACTTTCAGATAGCGGAAATGCTCCTTACCAGGAGCCTGGGAGGGCCAAGAGATCGCTCTGCTGCTATCTGGGACGGGTCAGTTGCTGTGTCCCCAGGGAGTAAGGACAAGGGGAGAGCCATCCCAGGGATGTCCAAGTAGAGGCACTAAGCCATTAGGGTGAGGCTTTTGGACCTCTCTGTATAGCATTAGGGTCTTTAATGGCCTAGGCACCCCCTTCAGACTCAGCTCTTAGAGTATATGTGTGTGTGTGTGTGTGTGTGTGTGTGTGTGTGTGTGTGTGGGTTGGGAGGGGGCTAGCCCAGGACAAGTTTCCAGTTAAGAAATGGTCCAACGCGCAAAAATGTGGCTTCGGAGTCATTTCTAGTGCTAGGCAGAAAAGAGATTCTGCTGCACAACTTGCCAGGCCAAAGAGACCTTAAGCCGGGGGGGGGGGGGGGGGGGGGGGGGGGGGCGGGGCGGGGCGGGGGGTGTGCTCTGCTAGGTGGTAGAAACACCTGGCCTAGCTCTGTGGTTATCTTGTTAGGAGGTGTGAGGCAGAGGATGCCCTAAATGGGTTCTTAGGACTCTGAAGTTCAAGAATGCCTCTTCTATTCCTTCCTATTTTATCTGGAGAGGCCTGAGATACAGTAAAGAGAGGGGCGGAGATATTGCAAGCATCCCTTATGTTCTGGCAGAGAGAATGGGAGACCCCAATGCAGGAATTGATGGGGACACGGAAAGGGAAATCCCGGAGCTACTGGAGAAGCGCATGCTTCTCTCCACAGCCTGAGACTTCCCGAGGCTCTCTCCTTGCCAGGCAAGCCTTGTTAATAACGCCCAGGCTCTATGGCCCCCGCCCTCCCCATCTCTCTATGCTTCATCCCTTTGCCTTACCACCCCCTCCCCACCTCTTCCTTCCTTCCTGCAAATGGGTGTTAACGTGGGTCTTTATGTTCTGTCTATAACTAGGATGTAATCAGGCGCCCCATGCCTCTCTCTAAAAGCATTTAATAAATGTCTATTAAAGCGCTACAAATGTAAGATGAATTTAGTGGCGCGGCTGCCTCCCTGAATCCAAACGGTAATGATGGATTTATCAACGGGGATTCGCCTTCAGCACAGCGAGGGAGGTTTACTCAGCAAATATGTCGGCGAGCACCCACCCAAATACAATCATTTGACCCCCTGCTGGCGTTAGCTGCTGTGCCCCTTCACAAGCTAGGCAGGCAGGTCGGGGTTGTCGGGTACAACTCCCGACCAGGAGGACCAGAAGGGGGTCTCATCCATCTCCTGGTGTCTCCCCCTCCGCCTCTGTCAAAGGCCTTCAATTCTCTCTCTCTCTCTCTCTCTCTCTCTCTCTCTCTCTCTCTCTCTCTCTCTCTCTCTCTCTCTCTCTCTCTCTCTCTCTCTCTCTGCAAAGAGTATGGGGGTACCTGGCTTAGAGATTGGCATGTGGGAAGTGGGGAGGAGAGATTCCACAGGCAGGATGAGTGTCTTGGCTTTATCCCGAGGCATCAGTTGGAGCCCAGCATCCCTTTTGGTTTTGTAGAGATCACAATTGTTCCCGAATCTGCGATTGTGGGGCTTTAATGTCCTGGCTTTGACCAGATTTTAAAATCCTGGAGTCCCCGCTGGACACTATGGGCACCACTCTATAGAGCCACAGTTCTAAGATGAGTCTAATTTCCAGGCCGAGTCCACCTCACTTCAAGCCCCCTGATACCACCAAGACCAACCAGAGGCAGCCTTCAAGAGTGGGGGCACAACTTCCTGCCCTCTTCCCCTAAACTGAACCCGTTTCTCTCTCCCCTCCCCACCTCCCGCCTGACCCTGTCTCATCCACCTGTCTATTTTAAAGTTCTCTGGAGCATAGATTTCCAGCATTCGGTTTGGGTTGTGATCCTTAAGACTAGCACATCTTTCTTTTTCTGTCTTTTCTATTTCTCCTTTCTTTCTGAGGCGGAGGAAAGTGAGGGCCTGTTCAGTCCAGCCCACTTCGCATTTGCTTTGGCCTCTGATTTCTCTTTCTTCTTTGGAAATTTCATTGAGATGTCTCTGTACTTCGCTTGTCAGTTATCTTTGTTCCTCTTAAATAAAGGGCTTTTAAATGGACTTATTGCTCCCAGCGTGGGTTCCTCTCTCTAAATGTTAGAAAATTGTGCCATCTACCCGCTATGCTGAGTACTGTCACACTCGGAGACCTTGGGGACCTCCGGACCGGCTTCAATGCTGCAGTGTCAGGGGCCGCTGCGGGCAGCAGGAGGAGGGGCAGCTCACGTGGATTTTTACAGCTCTCCGCCTGCAGCCGGCCCTCGTGGCCGCGACAGGGCACGGCCGCGACGCGCGGAGCCTCCTGCTTGATGGCGGCCAGGAACTTGGCTGCAGCGCTTGATCCTGAACCAAATCGCAGGCGTGGCGCTGGGTCTCTCTTCCCTTCTTCACGCTGCAGCTGCCCGAGGGGGCACCTGGGCTGACTTTAGATTGGAACAGCCATTCCGGGTCACGGATAACAGAGGACAATGGGGCGGACAGGGGCTGCCCGGGAGGGGCAAAAGAAGGATGTCGCCGTGCTGCACGGGGTTTAGGAGCACTGGCTAGGCTGCGTTTGCAGCTTAGTAGCTGCGCAGAGTCTGGCTGAGTCCGGAGGGAGGGAGAGCAAAGGCGGTCGGTCGAGTAGCTTCGGACAGCTAGCTGTAGAGCTCCTGGCAGGGTAGTTAGGATGCAACTTTCAGATCTGTGCCTTTCCTGTTCCAAAGGGTAGAACTTCTTTCCTTTAAGTGGAATGCGGTTTAGATGGAATGCATCTGAGCAAGTCAGGTGTGTGGTCATGATCTTCTCACCATGACCCCTCCGGAGTAAAACACCACCCACAACCGCAGGTTATTTTGAATGAGTTAAAATGGATTAACAGTTTAAATTTTATTATGTAGTTACCCCCTTCGGACCCCCCCTTTTTTTTTTAACCCATTAGGAGTGTTAGCTAAGATTTTTTTTTCAAGTGTCAGAGTATTTATGCTTTTGTGGAGGGGGGAATCTTCGATACGGTTTGTGGCTTTTATTACATGTTTCACACTGTTCAAGAAATGGAGTTTTAAGCAACATACAATTAAATCTATATTGCTGTTTGGAGGAGGGCCAAGGAACTCGGCAATCAATTAGTTTAGATCTTTTGATACTTGTTGCTAAAATACAAATATAAAACTACATCCTCCCAGGCTGGCTGCTCCCCTTCTTTTTAAAAGAAGGTGGACTAGCTAGTACTATGTAAGGAATGACAATTGCTCTATCCCTCAATTTTTCCTCTGAATTCTTCTGCAGTACTGAGACCACCTCACCACCCCACCCCTGCCTGTCTTCACAGCAGGTTCTTGTCTCCTGCTTTTTACTTGCCTGTTTTGGGTTTTTCTTAATAAATTTACTTATTAATTTGTATTATTTGCAAATGATTTTTCATTTCTTCCCCCCCCCAAGCCTGACATCAAGAAGGGAAACTATTTAATAACCACATAGTACACTGGTTTCGTAACAAAGGCAAAATTTATTCTTTACAGCCAAAGCAAAAGGAGGGTCTCCATTGTTTCTTTGGATTTCTCTCCTTTTCTCTCTTGTAAAAATCAGTTCCTGAGTGATCACCTACACTGAGCAGAACGTGCTGCTTCTGTCAAAGGGCTGCCACTCCCTTTTCCCTGGCCATCTCTGAAGCAGTCCCTTAGGCTATTGGTAGTCCCTTTGCCCATGGCCCTGTTCATGAGATTAGAGGTGCGCCTGTCTGGCCCAGAAGACAAAGAGGGGAAGTTTTGGGCTCTGCATGGCCCATAGGTGCCTGCAGAGACAGATAGCAAGTTCTGAATGAATGACTATATATATTTCTCCCTATTGCTCCCTGAGGCTTGAACACCCCTGCCCCCTTCACTAGCCTCACCACTAATTATGAAGCCCTTTGGCTTCAGGACAAGCCAGCCAGTGGCTGAGCTGTCACCTCCTCCAGGATATCTAGAACATCCTTTCGTCTCCAAAAAGGTTCAGAACCAAGTGAAGTGATTTGGCAGAGTGAGTATCCCTAATGGCTTTCAGAAGTGTTCCTGTCCTTCCTGGGAAGTGAAGGCTCCATACAAGGTGAGCCCTTTGCTTAGACCTGGGTCACTGGCCTGGCAGCCCACAGCTCCCCACCCCAGGAGACTCCCCACTAGTCTGACCAGGCAAAGCTTCTGCCCTAATTGCTAGAAGGTCTGGCAAACATTTTCTCTGTGCTAATTTTATATTTCCCCTTTTCCCCTTCCAACATTAAACATAATTTTGTGCTGTCATTGTCACTAAGATTGCGGTTTGCTGATGTCTCTACTTGGAAACACGACCTCCTTTCCTCCAATAAGGAATTGTCCCTGGCTTAGCTAGCCATCTCTTCTCCACCAGAAACTTCTGAGATATTGTGATGAAACAGAGAAAGGTGGAAGGAGAAATGGAGTGGGGGGGGGGATGAGCAAGGTAGTAAAGACAGTCCCAGGCCTGCGATTCCAACCCCTCTTAGCCTATTACAGAAGGAGAACATGTTTAGTTGTTGGCTTATTTGTATAATAACCCCCCCTCTCTCTGTGTGTGTGTATGTATGTATGTACAGGAAGCCACTTTTAAGCATTTCAGTTTGTTTCTGTGTCCTTTATCTTCACCATCTCTCTTTACTAAAACAGCCCTGACCCACTACATTCTTTCTGACCAGGCAAATTTCTCTGGCCCAGTGCTCGTCCACATAAAATCCACTTGTCCTTTACATGTCCTCACTGAGACCCAGTTCTCTGGGTCCTTCGGTGGTAGGGCAAAAAAGGATGAAGTGATTTCTTATTTCCTTGGCTTGTCACCTCCTTCTGTCTGTAGTGGCTCTGAGCAAGAACATAGGCAGGTTTGCTCTCCACTCCTGACTGCAGAACTGGTTGGTAGCCTAGTATTTGTTTTCCTTTTCTTTGCAAGGAGCTGCTAGTTGCTCTCTGCTTTCCGTATCAGTAGCTCTGAGCTAGTTTGTAGCAAGGCTGGTGGGTTGCAGAGTGATTATCTCATTTTCCTGGTGTAGAGAGAAGCTGCTGGCAGCCCCTGGGTCAGACATTCAGTGGAGGGCCCTGTCAGGGACCCAACCCGAAGGTTAGTTTCCTCTCATTAGCATTTCCGTAGTCTGCTTGGATTCAGGCTGCTATTTGCTGTTTTCTCTAAGCTTAGTGTGACTGATAAAGTCTTATTCATATTCTCTCTCTCTCTCCCTCCCTCCCTCCCTCCCTTCTCTTCTCCTCCCATACCAATCCCATTTCTTGAAAACCCATTTTGTTCATTTACCAACCAATTTGCCTATTTTTATTCTGGAGCCCCCCTTCTACCATTTTATCTTTTATTTTTCCATGTACACTATTTACAAACATAGTCTGGCTTATCCGAATTCATTCATTCACCCCCCCCCCTTTTTTTTTTTTTTTTTTTTTTTTTTTTGCTTTTCCCACCTCCCCTCATTCTTTCAATAACGTCTAGGAAAAGCAAAAGGTGCAAAGCAGTGAGGTGGAGATGCTCCTAGCTACCTGGAGAGGAAGCTGGAGGTTTCCAGTAACAGTGGAAAAGACAAGGGAAGAGATGATGTTGTTGGAGTGAATGAGTGTATTTATATGTCCTCCCTGAGTCTTTTGCAAGCTTTTCAGAACCACTTTGATTTTGACTCCACTGAGGCATTTGCTGAAGCCAGTCACAGTGAAGGAACTCAGCGTTAACCTCTTATACCAAGTGAATCTTTCCATTTAGAGGCCAATACATCACCATTTCCAGCTACCCTTTGTTGATCAAGCCTGGACTTAGTGAGGCAAAACCACAGCTTGTAATTGTGACCAGATAAAGTTTTCCAAAGTTGAGATTTGTTTTTCTCTTTCCTCTCATCTAACCAAGAAAACAAACAAAAACAAAGCAACCTAAAACAACAACAAAACTGCATCTGAAAAATCACCCCATTTAACAAGTAAAAAAAAAATTCAACAAAATAGCAGTTCTTCCTTTTCTATGCAGAAAGCTGGGGATTTCTTGAGATTTTTGTTTTTTTATTTTTTTTATTTTTTATTTTTTTGTTTTTTAAACAGCCAGTCTGTTGATTGAAATGGTTTCCCAAACTGCAGTGCTGAAAAGATTTATAGTATTCCAACAAGTCTTTATTTTGCAATGTGGTTTTAATGGGGCTAAACCCATCCAATAATCAATGTAAAATGAGTGTGTGTTTTGGGGGTAGGGAGGATTGGCCAGGACCTGGAAGAGAATGGATACTAGACACATGAAAGCCAGTTTGGATCCCCAGGAATGGGTTTGGGAAAGAGCCTGCCCATGTCTGCTCCTGGACTGTAAAGAAATACATTGTTAAGGACAACAACACAGACAAAGCACTGAGCTCTGCTGTTCAGGGCTGAGTTAGGCAGCAGAGTTACACTGAAGCAGCTCTGTCCATTTTGATGGCATTTCTGGGTCATGTGAAACTCATCCTTTGGCCAGCTCATGGTGTGTGGTTACAGAATTTATTTTCCCATTTATTAGCCCTCCCTCAGAATTTTCTTTATTTACTGATTGCTTCCCAGGGGGTTACTCTGTCCCCCCTTTCTTTTATATTTGTTCCAGTTTTGGCCTCCCACAAGTGCAGCGGTTTGTTTGTTGGACATCCCCCCCCCCTTAAGAGACAGAGGGAAATGAGAAAAATAGCAGGGGAGTTTCCAAATGGCTCCTCTCTGCGTTATTAATTACTCTTACAAGGCAGACGATTCTTAACTAATAACAAAGTTGTAAATTGCTACTAACTATCAGATATTTCTCATCTGTCAGCTCTTGTTGATCTGATTAATATTCCACCCTTTACAATCATTTTAAGCTGCACTTCCAATCAACTCCAGGATGCAGATGGCAGACTCTCACCCTAGGATAGGAGCTGCCACTTCATGATACTTCCCAGGACCTTGTCACCTATCCTGATGCCCATGGTTTTAACTGCAGAGCAGTCTGCAAAGGGCGCAGGCTAGCATGCAGGGTTGGAGTTGCCTGGTGTACATGAATGTGCTGTCCTCTATGTGAAATTTGGAAAATTTTATTGAGGGATATAATGGTGTTGAAAGAAACAACAACAACAAAATGTTTCTTGGGTCTTGTGAAAATTCTTTAGACTCCATATTGAAGGCTAGAAAGCAGACTGACTCATTCAGAGCTATCCTTAGTCTGTGTGACTGGTAAAGAAAGAGGCCTTGGGGGTGGGGTTGGTACTCAAGGCAAGAAGAGCTGACAGAACACTGGTTAAGACTTCATCTTTTGGAAAAAGGTTATATTTTTCCCAAATTCTATTGCATCCCACTGTAGCATCCAGAATGCATTTTTTTTTACCCCCAGCTATCAATAGCTGCTGCCTCAATACCTCTGGAGTTTTAATCTTAATTATATTATTAAGTGAAGTACCGTTCTGTCAGGGCATTGAACATGATTTATGACGTCTGCCTATTAAAGGATCGATTGCGAATATCGCTACCATCATCTATCAATATTCTCAAGCCTGGGGTATTTCTCACACCGGGTTATTTGTGGTAGCAGAATGACAGACTGCAGGAAAAGACTATTTCTTCTTCCCAGGGCTGGCTTTCCAGGTGCAAGCAGGGAGAGACAGAGGTGTAGAGCATCAGCAGCCTTCCCCAATTCTTACAGCATCTTACACCTACAGAGAATGTAGAGATTTTTTCCCTCACTCCTTAATGCTAAAGCCAGTGAATTCTCCCTAGGGGCGTAGAGGAGGAGAAGACTAAAGCCACTTTTTTTGGGGGGGGGGAAGTAACGCCTGCAGGTCGATATGGGGGGGGTGGCGAGCATTTCCTAGCTGCCAGGTGATTGTAGGGGGAAAAACCAGCAACAAGCAGCCCTTTATAGGAGGACGGATGGCTGGGTGCCGGGGGCAGATTTTATTTTTCTGAAACAGATGCCTGGCCCTGCCTAAGCCCGCGGACTCGGAGGTGTTCAATTTAGGCAATCAATAAAAGTTCTCTGCTCCTTAGCGCCCCTGCTTCCACCTGCTCCTGTTGCCTCTGCAGAGAGATGGAGGCGGGTGCGAAAGACACAGTGTCTGGGCCTGCTGGAGCCAGCCAGTTCGGGTCTTTTGTCTCCAGACAGCGCTGAGCCTGGTGTTTTCCACACTCTCACTCAGGGGGCATGGCCGGTCCCTGGGGTTACCTGCTAGTCTCTGCCCTCAGCTTTAGGGGGATGGGAAAGACGGAGGGAGAGTAGAGTAAAACTCTGTCTTGTGTCCTTCTGTGGCTGGAGACTGGAGAAGCCCAGCAGGGTGGGTCTTGGAAAAACCAGTGTGTGGCAAGGGGGCAGCCTAGATAGTGCCTCACATCTGGTCCTAGCTTCTGGTCTCTGGGCTTAGCCTGGGGCACGCACTAGGAGGTGAACACTGGAGGCCCCTCTCTGGAGGGTCAAGTACACAACCTGGTACTTAGTCAAGCACCCACCCCCTGACACTCAAGGTAAGCTCATCTAGCTGGAAACAGCAGTAGGAGTCCAGGATATGGACCTGGTCTTTGGGTGACTAGCAGTTGCCACCTGTCCACACATGGGCAACACAGCCACCACCAGACTTTCCTCTCAAGATTCCAGCTTGAAGAAGAATCAAGAATACAGCTCTGCCTTTTCAACTCCCAGGCCAAAGGCTTGGAGTCAGTCATAGGAGACACAGTCATCAGTAAGGAAATGGGGTTCCAGGTGTATATATCCCTTGGATCTGGATTGTCTTCGATGCCACACAGCAGCATCTTGCTGCCCTGAGCAGGGCAGTCTGTCAAGCACAGGGACCTCCACCCTCCCCCCAAGTCAAGTAACCTCACCTATCTGGCTGCCTTGCTTTGAGGCCTATTTTGGTCAGAACCATTTATTGACCAGTCTAGAAACTACCCTGGATAAGGGCAGTGATAGACACATTGAGAGAGTAGTCTACTCTCTGAATAAAGGTCGCTGACCTTCAGTCCCAAATTAAGCACATCTACCTTCCTTTGAAAGCAACCTCCACTCACATGCATTCACTGCAGACCAAAACACCATTCAGGCAGGTCTTCAGGCCTAGTTAATCTGTCTTGGAGAAGAGGGTGCATCAGCTGCCCCTGCTCCTTCAGTGCTAGACTCACAAACTCCAACTGAGACATTCTAGAAGAGAGGCGGAGGCCTGTGGACTCTCTTTTAGGATGTTGATGCAGACCTGAGTCACCGCAATGGCAGGCACAGGAGCCTGAAGCCTGAAGCAAGTCTCAGCAGGTCCCCAATGTGCCCTCCTTGGGACAGCCCCAGGAAAGGAGAGTTTTAGTGAAATAAGAACTTTTGGGGAATGGGGCAATGGAATGCCCCTGTAACAAGAACCAGAACCTGAGTTCAAGTCTGATCTCCATTATCCAAAGGACCAGTGGCAAAGAATGTGAGGGAAAAGACTGGGGTCATCAAGAAGTGATAGAGACTGAGACCCTGGAAACATGAAAATGAAGTTTTCTTTCAGATTACTTAGATAAGCTTCTAGCGGGGCCTATTGGAGAATGGCTATGGGAAATAGGAAATAAACTCACAACGTCCATGTTACCAGATTTTAATTAGAGTTCGACCTCAACAAAAAACATTTTTTGCATCACCATTCCTTTTATTGCCAAGTGTACATAACGCCATTATTATTTCAATCGACCTTTCAGCCTGTGTGGCTCCTGGGGCAGCTGCAGGAGCCCCACATCCAGGAGGACAGTCACCATCTGTGCTGTGTGGCTCAAACTTAACCCTGTCCACCCGCTCCTCCCCTCTCCTCTCTTTCTTACTTTTTTTTTCCCGGTTAATGGATGGATAGTCGTGGGTCTAGGTTCCTTTTCTTAAAAAAATAATTTAAAAAAATCACAAATTTTGTTAATACAGACAACCTTTGCCCTATTGATCTTTAACCATTTTGTGGTGCAAAGAACCCGGGCTTAGGGCTGGCGGTGCACTTCGCGGCATGCATCGTAACTTAATCGCTGAAACCTTGCCCTAATTTTAGGCAATAGATCTGGAGACAGGCAGTCAGAAGAAACCAATGGCCCAAGGACCTATGGATGTAGGCTTTAGATGGATCGAAAATCAACCGGTTGGAATTGTATTTCGCCCCTATACCCTCACATGGCCGTGGGTTTTCTGTATAGATCTTTAAGTCCCCAGCTCTCTAGAGCTTGCTCCAGTACTTCTCTTTGCTCAGTCTCTTTGGACTACGGCGCGCCGCCTGGGCTCCCTTGCCTGCACTGAGGCATGCTACACACCAGGCTTTTCCCAGCCCCCGGGAGGAGGCGCTGGTGGCCGGGTCGCCTCTCATCCCTCCAAGCCAAAGTGCTGGAGCCCCCATTCACAAAGCCCCTCTTGCAAAGGGGACACACACACACTCACGCCGCCCCACACGCACTGCTTGGAGGGCAGTTTGATCTTGTCTCATTGGCGTCTCAGGCCTGAAAGGAAAATCGTTTGGGTAAACAGCCAAGCTTCCAGGCTTAACGCCCCGCTCCTGCCTCCGCCCCTCTGTCCCCTCCCGCCTCCCCCCACTCCCCTTCAACCCCACCCGCCACCCACACTCGGCTCCGGCTGCCCGGCCTCCAGCGAGCTCCGCGCATCCGGGAGGGAGCCCAGGGCTCCCTGGTTCAAAGGGCCGCAGCCCGAGGGGATGCCCTCCTCGTGTGCCCCGGGGTGCAGAAGCAGACTGCAGGGCGGTGGGACCAGCCTGGGCCACGGTAGGAACCTCGAAACCTCATGCACCCCTATTTAGCTGGTCCCAAGGGAGGGCACAGGGGAGTTCCGAGGCTGGTCGGACATTTCGTCAAAATCTAATGCGCAGGCCGGGTCAGCAGCTGCACCTGCGGGCTGCTCCTTAGTCTAGATGGGTCATTCTGGTTCCTACCACTTCACCACAAGCGTTTGTCCATTTGTGTAACCTAATAGGGGGTAGGGGGGCGAGCCTTGAGTTTCTTTGGCCGCCCTGGGTTGCATAGACCCCTGGGTTAACGATGACCAGGCCCCCACAGCCTTCAAAGGGCCTGACTATTGGAGTAGCCTTGAATCTAGTATTAAGCGATTTCTGATGTTTGATCTTTCCCAAAGGAGAGTTCTTCATGTAACTGTAAACATAATTGTTATTAGTATGGCAAAAAAGCGGTGCTTAAAAGGATACTGAGTTCTCTCTAGCTCACACGTTTAAGCAGAGAGAGCCTTGAGATCAGAAATACTGATGAGATTATTAGACCTGATTCGCCCCCACCCGGTTCTTTAATGAAAAATGTCCCTCTCCTGTGTAGTTCTGTCCCTCCTCCTCCTCCTAGTCGCAGGCTCACTCTAATCCAGGAGTCATTAGCAACACCCTCTGGCTGCATGTTTTGCGTCGGTGAAACATTGTGGCATCGTTGTAACACTAACTCTTGCAACACATCTTGCGGTAGGAAGGGTAATAGCAAGAAAAGAATTTTTCATCCTCAGGCTTTATTCTGTGTGTGCTGGGGGGTGGATCTCAGAAAATATGAATGTGAGATGGGGGTGGTTGTGAAAGAGAAAGAAATGAAGATAACTGGACAGAGAGTAAAGTAAAAGTTTCCAATTTAGAACCTCCTCCAAATTGGAGGCCTATAGCTTGAAGTGTATTCTTCTCCCATGACTTCCTCCTTTCTGTTTTTGTCTGGGCTCCTTATTGCCACCTTTCAGTGGATGATGCTAGGGCCCTCTCTGGAATTGCCACTTAGCTTCTAGAATCTGTCGGTAGCAGCTTTTCCACTAGTTAGCATCATCACCTCAAAGTGGGAAACTCCTAAGAACCTGGCCACCCCTCTGCAGCTGGCTTTCTGAGGGACACCCTTAAGTCCTGCTAGGAATCTGAGACCTCTCTCTGGTATGGTCTCTCAGGAACCTGCTTTAACCTAGTGGAAAAGGGACAAGCTGACCAGAAAACTAAACTGCCTATTTTCTTGGCTGAGCCCTATAATTTCTGAGCAGGAACCCTGAGAGCCTTTTAATCTGCGATGTGGAGCAGAGAGGCAGGGCACTCACTCTGTCTCCTGCCTGGCTGCCCACCGACCATGCTACCAACTCTGAGAAAGTGCAAAGTTTCATAAAAGGCTCTCTAAGTTTGGTTTGCTCAAGCAGAAAAATAGAGGAGCTCAGATGTCACCACCTTCTCTTTCCTTACATTCTGCCTCCACCCACTGTCCCTAGGACAGCCATCATTTCACCCGTGGAATCTATTGAACACCACACACACACACACACACACACACACACACACACACACAACACACACACACACACACAACACACACACACGCACACACACACACACAGTCTTAGAGAGGGGTTAAAAATAAATAAAAACTACATTACATGGAAAAATCCAGGTCCTTTTCAAAACAAATGGACCACACAGCTCTTCACTGGGCCATAAGCAAGACACTTCACATTCAAAACTATGTTCAAAGTGGAAAATACCTTGTTTCTTATCCTACTTGGCTCTGGGATGAAAAAGAAAATGAAACAAAAGACTCACCATAGTATATCCTCGAGTTAATTTTCTGTATATTTTATAGTCTACTCCAGTGGGTATATTTAAAGGTGAATAAACATATTAACTGACCAACTGGTTGAAAAGGAAACAAATAACCAGTTGCATGTTGCCTGAAAATAATGTGTAATTCAGAATTTCTGGCAGTTGCTACTTTCCTTGGTTGAAAAGGTGGGCATGCTGAGGACTGCATTTGGTAACATTGTTTTTTTTTGTAAGGCTGACAACGGAGAGGAACCAGACTCCAATGGGGCAGCCTCTGGCCTGGCAAAGCCTCTCTGATACCCCACGGGTCAAATGAATGGATTTCTGTGGAAATCGTAAATGTGAGGTTATAACTTCATAGGCACCCGCTTCGTGGGAGACATTTGCATTGGCCACAGCTGAATGACTCAAAACACACCGCAACCCGAACTGGTGGCCCCCTGACAACAAGTCTCATTCATTTTATCTTTTCTCTGAAAGCAGCTTTGCAGCTTAGGTGACTACCCTTGTTTAGTGAAATTATGGTTCTGTATTTTGCTTCCATTGTGCAGTTACTTTGAGTTATGTGGGTCACAGATGATTTTTTATTATTTATTTATTTATTTGTTAGTGGGGAAGGAGGCCTGGGCTTTTCGGCTTCTTTGGAGATGGTAATAAAAGAAAAAGAACGGGTGAAGTTAGACTGCGGGAGAGTGTAAGGCTTGGCCGCGCGCGTTATTCACATTTCCGAAGCGAGGTGGCGCTCCAGGGCACTACACTGCGCCCGGGTTTCCGCAGCGGAGCAGCTTCGTAGCGTTCGCCCTGGAAAGCGGCAGCCTGCGAGCGACGATGTAAACGCAGAGTTCCTAAACATTCTGTGCGGAGTCCAAGGATGCTCAGACCCTCCTAGGCCTAGTGGTACACAAGGGTAACAGAAGCCCCAAGTTCGTTACTTGGGGAAACAGTTTGGGCAAACCCATCAAGTCAAGGCCAGGCCGGGGCATGTTCTGCGATGGGTCTTTCCTGGAATATGCAAGGTTCTAATTCTTGGTGGGACTCTAGCAGCTCAGGGATGCAGCAGAGAGAACTGGGCCGGACTCTCAGAGTCATCATCCCCAACTTCGGCTGGCAACTCACTGAGATTTCCTCCCCATCCTCCCAGCTCTAGCTGCTTCTTTGGCCTCAGCGCCCTCCCCCCTGTTAAAAAGAAAGGCAAAGGATCAGGAGGAGAAGGAGAAATGAGAAAAAAAAGCGCGCGGGGGGGGGGACATCTGGTGCACCTCATTTTGTCTTCCAAACTAGGTCCTTTTTTTTTTTTCTTCTGGTTTTCCTTTTTCTCTTTATTGCCAGTTTCTTCCCTTCTCTCCTTTTTTGTATGTTTTCTTCCCTTCTTTCGTTATTATTTACACCCTTATTTGTGAGGGGAGAGAGAGAGAGAGAGAGAGAGAGAGAGAGAGAGAGAGAGAGAGAGAGAGAGAGAGAAAGAGAGAGAGGGAGAATCTGAATAAAAGGCATCAAAATTGAAGAAACGATTTCGATTTATTGCATGGATTTTAATCCACACTGCTTCGTTTCCACATCGCTTTTGCATTTTCCCGGGCTCTGGCTTGTAAACTGCAAGTTAAGGGGGGGGGATGTCCTTTACTCACTTAGACCACTTTGAAAACTATGATAGAGATAATAATGGCTGTCATTTCTCTGAGTAACAAGCACTTCTGTATTATGGGAGTGTCACCGTGGTTTTGCAACAGTGCTTGGAGGACCAACACAGAATTTGTCCTCTAGGTCTGAGACCCTGTTGCCAGCTACTGGTTCCTCTGGGTCCCCTGACTCATGAAGTGCTCTTCCAGAAAGCTTACAGGGTTTGAAGCTTGTACCCTGGTTATGCTTCTTCTAGCCCCCATCTCACCTGAAACTTCCCTGAAAGTTTTAAAAGAGAAATGGTGGGATTTTTTTTTTTTTAAATGCAATTTAGGAGTCTACAGTAACTCAGAGGGTCAGGTCGTTAGGAATGTTAACGGACGACCAAGAATTATAAACATGATCTGAAAAGTCTCTTCCAATTTATTTCTTCAAGTATTTATTTGTGCTAAGTGATGAAAGGTGACAGTTGTGAAATAGACAGCTTTTAAAAATAATGAAGTCAGATGAGCCTTTAACCTGTCGATTGCTATAAATCAACTTTGAAAAAGACAAATGGGGAATGTTATTTGGGCCCCTAACCTCCAGCATTTGCTGTGCTGCCTTGGCCTGTCAGCAACTGGGCTCAGTAAAGCTTTGGTCTGGAGAATGGCAATGGGGAGTGTGTGGGGAATCAAGCACCACAAAGACCCAAAAGGGAACACGTTAGTGAGCCTGTGTCACCACTTATACTCGCATACCAGCGGTGGATTTAGGCTACTGTAATGTGTCCAAGCCAGGCTGATGACAGGCCCTAGGACAGTGGGGAATTCAGAGACCATCACTCAAGGGTCTGAATGTCACGTTATAGAGGAGAGTTCCCATTCAGCCCCACTGTTTGTCAGGGTTTGGAAGACTGCCCTTGGAAATAGTGGTTATGGTTTTTTGTTTTTCCTTCTGTCTGCCGTCCCCCTCTCCGTCCGTCCATCCGTCCGACTGTGAAACTAAATTTTCTCTATGACACTGGCTAGTTTTTACAAGAAAATTGTGTGTGTGTGGGGGGGGGGCTGAGGGCCTACAGGTAGGAAATAACAGTTTTCTGCAGGTTCGAGGGAAGCGGTGAAAGTCCCCATTGATGACTTCTAAAACAGGCAAAATGCTGTGCTGTTTTAATATAAAGTTTACATAAGCTCGTAAAGACATCAGTTCTCTACAACTTTCATTTCAGTCATAGCAAGGTCTAGGGTGTTGGGTTGAGAGAAAGAAGCTTAAGGGATGGAGTTGTCTTCTTGCAATGGACTCCTGCCCTATCGACACTCCCCACCTGTGCAGCCTCCGTTTTTGTTTTTGTTTGTTTGTTTTTTAGTTCAGTCCTGAGCTAGAGAGGGTGCCCCAGCTTCTGGCTTTTGGGTCTGCTTGTCTTTTCGCTTTCAAACGTTTGGGGGGGGGTCACAGACTTCTCGCGGTCTTGTCCCTCCCGTGCATCTTCGAGAAACACCCCGAAGAGCAGAAGAGCTGCCTGAGCACTAGCAACAGGTCCACACTGAGATTCCTCTGTCCTTCACCGCTCCTTTCCTCTCTTCCCCCATTGCTGGGGTCAGCTGCGAAAGAGGAGAACTGTGCGCCCCTTTCCTCCCGGGTCACCCACAAAAGCCCTGGAAGGGCAGGCATCATACTGAGCTGTGTCTTAGGGTAAACTGGCTAAGCGGTTCTGGTGGTGGCCTTTCGCTGGACACTCGCTTGGATCGAAGAGTGGATCTCATTGGAGGACGACGCCTAAAAGAAACAACGAGAAAGTGTAAAGGATCACATCCTTCATGGGAGATCCAAATAGACACCCAGGCTTTTGGGTGTGACCCTCTGCATCCATATACCCCTCCTGCTGGTCGGATTTGAACCTCCTTCAGCGACTCCAGAGCCTTCAAATCTGATGTCCCTTTATTTGGGGATGTCAGCTGAGGTTCAACCCAGGCTAGGAAGGCTCCAGCTCTATCTGCTTCCTGCCTACCCTCGAGGCAGCTGGAGCTGGAATGCTGCTGGGCCACTGCCACGGTCTTCCCAGCAGGAACCTAGACATCCCTGCTCCCAGGCTAAGGTGGCCAGTGCGAGGGTAAGCTCCCTGACCAGCCAGGTCGAAGCAGTGAAACTGCAACTTCCATTTTTTTCCCCAGGCGGGGAGGAGGGAAATTCGTCGGAGGAGGTCGGTGGAGACTCCTCCTCCGCTCCGCCCGAAGGCAGCCAGAGCTCCGCGAGCGGTGCGTCTCCGCCCGCCTGAGCGTTTCCATAAATCAGGCCGCTGGCAGGCTGCTAATTAGCTCTGGCCGAAAAGAATGAGAGTTCTGTAGCACACGGTGGGTTGGGAGTGGGGGGCTCAGTAGGTGGGAGATCAGAATTCCCCAGGATTAACCGGGAGACTCGTTGGGGGCATCTCAGCATCTCCTGCCCAAGCCACCTCCGATCACCTCCTGCTAGCAAAGGCCTGCCGGGCTTCCAGATCCCCCGCCTCCCACACTGAGCGCACCTCAGAGTTCGACCTGGCCCGCCCACCCACGCCGAGGCCCCCTCTCCCACTCGCTGAGCAAGCCTGGCGTTAATTAACTCCCCCTTCACCCTGTGCAGTATCGGAAGACTTTCAAAACCCATCCCCAAGTGTTTCCTTCTCAAGCCCGAAAGCTGCGTTTGGAACAACAGGCAGAAGGGGGAGGGGGGAGGGGGGAGGGCTGGGGGGGGTAAGAGTCGGTTTCGTCGGGATTTGAGATAACAAGACTTCCCTAGCGACTGTGTGGGTTGAAGGATGGGCCGCTGTAACCCTATCCCTCCTCCCCCAGTGAAAAGGCGAGACGGTCAGGCAAGATTAAAAATAACATTAAAGTTGGATTATTGATTCCCATGTAAATTGCCAGCCGCGAGAGCGACTTCTGTTTATTTTCTTTTTTTTTCCCCCACGCTTCTCTAAGACCTTTGGGCTCTGCGCCCCTTGGAGCCATTCCCACCTTCCTCAGGGAAGAGACTCCCAGATGACATCACCAAGCAGAAAGGCGGCCTCCCTGCCCCCGGCCCCAGGACTGCTGAGCGGAGATTGACAGGTGTCTCTCGCCAGGACAAAGCCTTCCAGGTGTCACCGTCCCAGTCCCACCCCTCCCCACTCGCCCTTTTTGCTTCCCTTCCAAACAAACAGCTCCTCTACCCACCCACTCTTCTCTCCTGAAGGCTCGTTCATTGCCCCCACCCCCAACTCGTTGCTCTTTGCATCCGGGCACTGGGCTTCAGGTCTGGTCAAAGGACCCGGGTGAGGCTGGTGTTGTTTGTGCCTGCAGCGAGGCCGCTCCGAGATGCCAGAGGCTCGGGTGAGGGTCCTTGCGGTGCCAGTGCTCAGAGACAGTTAAGGGAAAACAAGTGAGCATTTTAAAGGAGCCAGAGCAGTCTCTGCACTTCGTGTCTTCACTCTCTCGGCTCTCCAACCCTCACCCGTGCGCGCTCGCAACACACACACACACACACACACACACACACACACACACACACACACACACACTATAACAGAAATGAAGATAATCCTGCCATCTGGCAAATCCCAAATTTGGCGACCAAGTTACAAAAGCAACAAGGACTTTTCTTTCGAGACGGGGTGGCTGACCGAGCCGGATTCCCCAGAGCTGAGAAAAGGGCGCTGAGCTCTGCCGGCCACTGGCTTCCATCCTTGCAGCAACCCTGCCCTCCCTACCCCGACCTAGTAAATCTTGGGTGCTTTCTCTCTGAGCAGCTAAGGGATTCACAGGAGGGGAAATGTTGTTGGGAGTCTTCCACCCTCAATACCGCATCAATGAACTAAAACCCAAATTCAGCTTTATTTATGTATAACCAAATGTAATTCATAGCTGGGCGGCCTGTCGGTGGCGATTTAAATCATTTGGTGATAAGGATCACACTTATTAGATTTTTTTCAAAGACGTTGGGGGAGGTTCTATCTATTTTTTTTTTTTTAAGAAGGGCATTTGTGCTAAATTGCCCAGTGCTGGTGTGATAACTGTCAAAAGTTTGACATCAAAGGGGCTAATATTATTCAGTTACCAGAGAAGCTGTCTAAATAAGAATATCTTAATTACAGCATCACAAAGGTAGAAAGAGGGTCGAACTGAAAGGGGAGAGGTATTCAGCCTCTTCTTTTGATGCACTATCTATATTAGACGGATGCATGTACTTAAGCAGGCCTAGGATTTCCTTTCCTATCCCCATCGGTTCTCTGAACTTTATAACTATATGTAAACACGGCGTCACTGAGGACATAATCTTCTTGGGTTCTTATTAGGAGAGATTTTCATCCTCTCCTGTTCTAGATTAGGCAGTGGAGCCGCTCCATCAATGAAGGGACGAAGGTTTCGTGGACAATAATGTGGCAATTGTTGATGGTTTGTGACCCATAAAATGTGGAGGTGACTGTTCTGGCTTTGGTATGTAATTATGCAAAACACTTTCCATAAAGACTTGCCATTCGATCTAATGGCAGTTCCTCTGGTCTGTTTCAAAAAGGGAGGGCCTATGTACAGAGAGAGGAAAGTAACATTTGTTTTAACACAGGTTTTATGGGTGTGTGTGGTGTGGGGGGGAGATAAATACAAACACCTCCTGTCTCTGCCCAAACTATTTTTTTCCAGTCAAATTAAAATAATTACAAGGGAGTTTAATAAGTTAATCATAGCAACACGGCATCCAAACTCGTAGAAGGGTGTCAGCCCACCTTCTCTGGACCTGGGACTCCTTCCTATTGAGGATTCATCCCTTGGGTCTGGACCAGTGCAGTTTCACCTCTGTCTCACCTCATTCACTAGGGCGACCTGTTGGTGTCTAAAACTCCTTCCTGTCAGAGGCTGAAACTAGGATAAGGGTGCCCAATGTCTCCACCTTAATGCCTTGTGGGTGGAATATTTACTTGGCATAGGACATTTAAATATAGCAGTTCTATCTCAGAAAATACACCCATCTCCTTTCCTCCCAGTGCCCTCTTGTCCCAAAGAATAGCAGGGCAGGAATGAATGCTGGGGCAGGAGTCACGGATTTTGGCAGAAATTTAAACTCAAGGTTGTATTCACATCATGCTGGGCATGCTTGGAGCAAGGAAAGTTTTTTCCTGCCCTTTTTCAAACCACCTGAGGTTTTGTTTTGTTTTAAATAATAATAAAAGGTATCAAAAATGAAGTGTAATGACACGGATGTCCACAGCCAGGACTGACTGTTGGTCAAAAACAAGCTTTTTTCCCCTGGTGTGGAAGTGGTCCCCACCCTGCTTGGAGATGCATCTCCATTCCCAGGGCTAGAAGTCAGGCCATGCTTCCTGGCTGACCACAGCACTGTGATGTTGTAAGAGCGAGCAAGCGAGAGAGCGAGTAAGGCAAGCACTGGAGACAGAAGTTCCCCCCCTCCAAGGGGAAAATGATGATTAAAAAAGTGAATCATCTAAATATCAAAGTGGCACATGGGGGGACCTGGAAAAATATTTAAGCTAATGAAAAGCAAATAAAGAAGCCAGCACTTAGGCTGAGAAATTAAATATTATGTTTAAGATGGTGCTTTTGTAAGGGCTTGGAGACTTCCGATTCATGTTCACATAATAAACACCCAGGTTTGTCATCTGGAGGTGCAAATCTGAAAGATATTTCAACAAATGAAGTGCTGGCAGCCAGAGGAATAAAGAGATCGGTGCCTGTCAGGGGTCAGGCAGCCTGAGATTGCTTCTAGAGATCTTTTGAAAATTTCACAGGATTGAAGGCTTAGGGGCTTCACTGCGCTCGCATTTCAAACTCAGATCAGTGGGATCACAATCAAAAATAGAGGTCTGGAAAATTTTGATGCAAAGATGGCCGTGGCTGCTGTAGGGTTTCTCTCACTAGCATTCTCCCTCCCCCCACTTCTCCCCCCCCCTCTCTCTCTCTGTCCCTTCTTTTTTCTAGACAGATACCCTGACATAACTATGATCCTGTGGACGACAGAGTTGCCAGAAAAGAAAGGCAAAACTGCATCCTAGTCTCAGAAGTTCCTTTTAGGAAAAAAGAGTTTAGGTTTTTATTTCCAATGAGAGAGGAGAGAGGAGAGAGGAGAGAGGAGAGAGGAGAGAGGAGAGAGGAGAGAGGAGAGGAGAGAGAGAGAGAGAGAGAGAGAGAGAGAGAGAGAGAGAGAGAGAGAGAGAGAGAGAGAGAGAGAGAGAGAGAGAGCTGAAGGTTCAGTTCAGCAGGCAAAGGGAGCTCAAGAGAATTTTGGTTGTCATAACTAATGACTAACCCCTAAATGCATAGGTTTGCTT
Source organism: Cricetiscus sungorus (assembly GCA_030556225.1). Taxonomy (NCBI): domain Eukaryota; kingdom Metazoa; phylum Chordata; class Mammalia; order Rodentia; family Cricetidae; genus Cricetiscus; species Cricetiscus sungorus. Next base: position 36,101,586 of record JANBXA010000007.1, on the reverse strand, counting down.
CTCATTTCCCCACACTGGGATGATTTCTTATTCAGTTTACACTGCAAGACTAACATCCACAGTGATACCAGATAATTTATCATCAACATTATCAACTCCATACATAGTCATGTCTATGAGCATTATTGCATGAATACAAACACCGACACAGACACAGGCACATGCACACACAAATGTGCATGGACACACACATAAAAGATTGGCTTGGCTGCCTCATTTTTATCCCGAAGGAGTAAATGCTCACTTGAATTTTACCCTTCTCCCTGAGCTAGAGTTAGCAGCACTTCCTGGTTCAAGTAAATCAATTGTCTCTGTGATTGGTCCAGAAGAGGTAAAACAATAAAAGAATCTGATAAGATGATTTATATGAGAATAGAGAAATTTAAGAAACATTGAAATGAGAAGCAAAAGGTCTGGGCAGACAGTCAGGGGAGCTGTGAGACATTGCCTTGGGAATAAAAACAACAGCAAAGAAGCAAAAATGAGAAGGGGTGAATTGTGTATGATTGGGCAAACATTAGGAGCACAAAAAAAGGAACCAATTCAACATTGCTATGACTGTTTTAATTTGCCCTGGTTATCTCAAGGAAGCAAACCGGTTTTTTTTTTTTTTTTTTTTTTTAAATGGTGTCAATTAGAATTGTCTTCTTAACCCCCAAAGCAAGACCATCAGAAGTGAGATTTCTGAGTGTTCCCCTGCAGTGCATATATTACATGTTAGAAGTGTGGCAGGGATTTCCCGAATAATAAAAGTCTTCTGTTTTTTTGGATCATGGACTCAAGCCATTAACGGCAAAAAGGGAAAAATGTGGGAACTGCTCTATTCGCATTCCTAGATTCACTTTGAAGATTTGAATCTTGTTCTGGCCAAGACAGACACTCCAGGATTGAGGTACTGAGGCTAAACTGTATGGGGTGACTGACAAGCTCAGGCTAAACATAACAGAACTTGGCTCCTGGCTGCAATCCACACCCAGAATCCACCAAAGGCACTCAAATTGCCAATTTGAGCCAGAGAACTTCCTCTTCTGGGAATTTTGAAGGCAGAGGTGGGGTATGTGTGGGAGTTGCTGCTATCCCTCAGGTCTTCAAATGCACAGTAGAGGGACTGAGAGAAGCTCAAGCACGCCGCTAAAACACTTGAGCAGAGAAGCAAAGAACGGTGGGCGGTGTGGGGGGGCGGTGTGCAATGTTGAGAAGGACCACCTATAAGGCTCCCAGACACCCCACCCCCACGCCGCCGCTTCCCCCGCTGGGAAGGATGGTGGCATCTAACTGGGCTTTGAAAGAAGGCTTTTGCATCCTGAATTTGAAGGGTCTTCTAGAGTCCCGAGAGAGAAAATGGGCATGAAGCAAGAACTTGAGGGAATGGGGACAGCTAAAAAGGGGACTCCTGACCTGTCCTGGGCTATGTAGCCAACTAGCTAGAGAAGACTGAGTTCCAGCAGGATTGGTGTACGTTCTGCAGTCGGAAGCCGGCCCAGAGCCCAGGAGGTCTTCTGAAACCGGCTGGCCAGGGGCAGAGATTCTATGCAGAATGAGGAGGTCTTGGAGGCGACTTCTGCAGTGTTTAGAGCTGGCCCATCTCTCCTTCACAACAACAACAAAACACGTTAATGCAGAGATCTTGTGTGTTACACACTTTGTTCACAAAACATGACTGTTCTTAGCACAGCTGGGTAAGAGACCTATGCAACCTGAACCTTGCCAAGAATTGGCGCAGAATGTCCCTTCGGCAACTTCTTAGCCAAGCACTCTAGCGCAAAGACCCTCGAGGGCAGCAACCCTGATCACAGGCAGCCGGCGACCTCTCATGATAGTTAACAAATCCTTTTCTCTTCTCTTCTCTTCTCTTCTCTTCTCTTCTCTTCTCTTCTCTTCTCTTCTCTTCTCTTCTCTTCTCTTCTCTTCTCTTCTCTTCTCTTCTCTTCTCTTCTCTCCTTTTCTTTTCTTTCCTTTTCCTTTCTCTTTCTTTCTTTCTTTCTTTCTTTCTTTCTTTCTTTCTTTCTTTCTTTCCTTCCTTTCTTTCTTTCAACCACCAACAGCTCAGGGTAAACCCCCACATACACACTATCTCTCAAAATAGACGAGGTCAGAGGCTGCTCCCAGCTTCTGTTGAAACACGAAACATGGCAGCTAGATTTTAAAGCAAAGAAAGCTGAAAGCAGTCCAAATGCCTGGGTGCGCGGACCTGGGCTCCGGTGTTGCCTTTGGGGCAGAACGAAGGCGGAGCAGAGCTCTGCACTTCAGGCCCATTGGGGACTCAAACTCTCAGGCTCGGCCTTGGCATTGCTCTGGCCTGTGGCTCTCAATCAAGAGACCCTGAGCACATCCTGCGCACCCTCTCAATAAGCTGGCTGCCAGAGAAGGGCGCAGCACACAGCAAGAGCCGAGATGGCTCAAGTAGAGAACTAATCAAAGGGCGCCAGAGGCTCGACAGCCATGGTCCGGCCTCACAGAAACCGGTGCCCTACAGAAAGGCAAACAATGAAATCCTTGGCGGGCTGGGTGAGGAGAATATTCCCAAACCACTTGAAGCTCCATCATGTCTAGCCCAGGAAAGCTTCTGTCACCGCGGACCAAGGATTGTCCCTCTGAGTGAGGAACATGCTAGGACTCCCGAATGATAATCTTGACATTCCTAAAACGTTATTTAAAAAACAAAGTATAAAGAAATCCAAAACCCCAGGCAACGCCTTTTTTCTTGTTCATTTATTTTATTTATCTGTTTATTCATTTATTTATTTATTGGTGGGTGGGTATGACACCTACTAAAGAAAACTCTCTTTCAAGCTATCTTCATTTCAACTTCAAAGAATGCTAATTTTACCCCTTACTTAAAAGCTTGCTGTGGCTGACTCGAACAGGTTACTTCCTTCTCCAGCCCCTTCACTGTGCTTCATTTGTAGATGATACTTTTCATGGAGAGTACAAACCGGCTTAATCATGGTTCAAAATTTAGCACGGAAGGCATGAGCCTTTGCTCTTGCAAGTGTCCAGGTTGTCTGTAATCGGCAGTCAGTCTAGATCTGGGGACAGAGCAGGAGCCAATGCGGCGCTTCCTTGGCTGCTTGCAGACCATGCTGGCTGGGGAGAGGACATCATTTCCCGATTGGAAACGCCAACAGTTACGTTCACAAATCTTGAGTGCGTTCAGAGCAGCTTCCTTCCGTGATCACCCCAGGCAACTTGGCCGTGGCCGAGACTCTTCTGCCCTTTGGAGGCAAGGCAGAAACTAGGGGAAACTTTTGGAGAGCGAAAATTCTATGTCCAGTTTTTAGGACTTCGTGCTAATTTCTCAGCGCGTTTTGTCCAGATAGTCTAAGCGCTTTGGGGTTAATTAACTTATGGCCTAGCAGCGTTTGCAATCCAGTGCGCAGGGTGGGGGGTGGGGGGCTGGCTGGGGGGGGGGGAGACCTAGCCGAAGGAATCCGGAGAAGGGTCGAGGGGGAAAGCATCTAGCTGGATTCAGTCGCAGTTAGTTACCGACTTCCCAGCTGTGCGGACGATGCGGACCATTTACTGTAATTGAATTGCTGTTATAACACCTTTCAGGGGGACAGCAATGCCTTTAAAAAAAAAAAAAAATGTTGTGTTTGCGGCCTGAGGCTGGCTGGGCCCCTGCCGGAGTCGCAGGCCACACTCCAGGCAGAGCTGCCTCACTGGGCTGGGGCAGGGCTTGGTAGACCCAGCGTGGATACCCAGGAGAATCCATGCTCTCTGCTCTTGCTGTTTCTCCATGAACTCTCTGGAGAGTGAGAATCCCTCTCGAACTAGAGTCCAAGGCTGAACTACAGAAGCAGCAGACAGCGAGAGGGGAGGGCGGCGAGGAGAGGGGGGGTTATGATTTTTGGTAGGAATTCCACATCGCCTAGGCTTTTGCCTTCACTTCTTTTAATTGGCACTCTGAGAGCTATCTTCTGCAGAGCTCCACACCGTCCCGACCTATCTGGTGGCCCCAGGAAATAAGGTTGTCTGCTACATGGTGAGGACCAGAGATAACCTCCACACTCTGCTGCCCAGTGTTGAATTATTTACTTCGTCCAGTATCCTCCACCACTCCCCTCGCTGGATCTACTCTCCCGACTCCATTTTCCACTTTTGCCAGATCCACCCCCCAGACTCCATTTTCCACTTTTGCCAGGAGCCAGAGTAACCACCTTGATTCTCAACCTTGGCGCACTCCAACCCCTGCCCTTCCTCACTTTCAGACTCTTCCTTACTCCTGCCTTCTGATGGGAAGGAGCAATCTTTTCCTGGGCCATCTCTCACTCTTCATGGCTCCCCCACTCTCTGCAGTGTAGAGTTTTATAAGTACAAAGCACACCTCTTGATGGATTATCAGAGTCCTCCAACCTTCATTGTAGGGTTGGGCTCTCTGGCCTCACAGCTGCACATACACTTGTCTATCCTACTACCTCAACAGGGTTTTCAGGGCCTGATTGGTAAGCTCCAAGAAAAGGCCACAAGTGCACCCTGGAAGTATTCCTGAGAGTGTTCTGAGAGTGATTGGGGCCAACCAATGGAGCTGGTAGGATATAAACCAACTTTATCATTTTCGCCATCTTCCCCCCTACACAAACACTTTCTAGTCCAGGTTCCATACCTCAAGTAACTGGTTAGGTGTGGGGCATCTGTCTTGGAAGTACTCATTGGGCAAGGTTGGAGCTGCTACGGGGGTGGGGTAAAGTATGAGAACCATGACAGATTTTGGTCCCCTTCCATAGGCCAGTGTGTGGGTCTCCATTTGACTTCTCTTTGCTGGGAGCCCTTCAACTGTCCTCTCCAAAGACTACAGGTCCATTGCTCTGGAAAGCATCGTGAAAAGTGATTGTGTGCTTCTGAGACAGCATCATTGCTATACAACCTCCCCATCCCTCTTCCCACCTACCCAGGGGCAAGTGGCTGCCTTTCTTTGTATCTTCTGGTGTGTTCTGGAGGTGGAGGGAGTGAGTTGTCATGGCCACTTCAGACTCCAGAGAAGAAGAACTAGGCGAGATGGAGTTGGAAATGGCTGAGATGCCTATAAGACTGGAATGCTGGGGCTCTGGCTCTGAGCTGGCCTGGGAGCTGTGGTAAGAATGAATTCTGGTGAGAAACCACCAACAAACAACACAGGTCCTACATTCTGCAGGGAGCCCAAGAATATTTGATTTGCACTTCATCAGCATTCTCAAGACCTGGCAGGCCTGCATCTGCCTTTCTAGGCTTTCTTGCAAGTGCAGGGAGGCACTCAAGGGGAAGGCACTCCAAAGCACCTCTAGGACCCAGGGAAAATCCTATTACAGGGCACAGTAGTCAGGCTCCAGAACACCTAGTTCAAGAACAACAGCTAAGCTTGGGAGGTTTTGCCACCTGCTCTGGTTTCACTGCACTGGTCTGTCTGCCCTTGCCACCAATCCTAATATAACCTATATCCTTGCAGTTTTGACATCCACACCCCCAGACTTGGCTGTGGCAGTTTTCACAGTATTACTCACAGTGTAACCTCCATGACAAAAACCATTGCCCCAACCTGCAAAGATGTGGTTGTAAAGACATACAAGAAAACAGAAAGGAGGAGAGCTGAAAGGAGTTCTGAGCCCTGTACAATTAAGCTGTCCTCTCCTTTCTTTTCTCCCTTTCCTCCCTTCCTTCTCTTTCTCGCCCCACTGCTTTTTGTTTTGTGTTAGATAAGGTCTTAAGTAGGGCAGGCTGGCTTCAAACTTGTTAGGTAACTGATGAGAACCTTGAATTTCTGACCTCCTTTTCCTCTCTACCTCTTGAGTCCTGGGATTCCGAAGCATGCAGCACTAAGCCTGATTGCTAATGGTTTGCTGGCATAGAGTGGACTCAAACCCAAGGCTTTGCAATGGCTAGGCAAGCACTCTGTAACCTGAGCTACACCCACAGTCTCAAATGATTTTTATCTGCTCCCCCCAGTACTAGGCATTAAACTCAGGACTTCATGGGTGCAAACCAAATACTTTACCATGAAGCTGCATCTCCAGCCCAAATACATTATTTATTCTCAGTCACAGGTCCTAAGTTGCCTCTCTCTCTCTCTCTCTCTCTCTCTCTCTCTCTCTCTCTCTCTCTCTCTCTCTCTCTCTCTCTACACACACACACACACACACACACACATCATTATTGTTAGGAAAATGGGCGTGGGGAGGTAAACAACCCTATATCAAGATGAACCAACCAGCTAGAATGAAACTTACCCCAGATACAGCCCTGCTGACCATGCCAGCAGCCAAATTTAGTCTCAGACTGGTTCAGGAGATAATTCAGTCCTCTTAGATGCTATGGGACGAGTCTCTCTGGGGACAGAAAAGTACCCATATCTAGAGATCTGTGCTTTGCTGCAGGGGGCCTAGCAAGGTCTTGACATCTTGACTGCTCCATTGTAAGGTAGTAAACAGATAGGCAATGGAGACCCCTCTGTGGCCACTTGACTTCATTCTTTTTTATATTTTAGAGATGAACTAGTGGCTGTGATTTTTTTTTCAAGAAGTCTACAATGATCCCTTTGTAAGGGCATATTAGATGAACCTTTCATTTGTAAGAGAATGGGGAAGAAAAAAGAAAACCTGTGATATGGGCAACTATGCAGTGTATTACTCCTGGACAATTAATACAGGTTGGCAGACAGTAAAGCAATGTGATCCATAGTACCAGAACATCTGGTATACTATAACATGTGCTCAGTGATGATGGACATAATACTGAAGGAAATACAAAGAGAATAATACTTGCCCTAAGTAACTTGTCACATTCTGCATGGGCCTACATGTGTGCTCTTAGAGTGGGCCACAGAAATGTGCATTTATGTTAGCAGTTCCTGTCTGCTGATGGAGGCGTAAGTATGATGTATGACAGAAAACATGTTCTGACTTCATTCAGTGTTCTTTTTAATTTATCTCTTTCAGAAGCATGTGACACAATGAATTACAATATTTACATAAAGTAGATATAGACAGGTTCAGAAGGGTAACATGACCTACTCAAGGTCAGTGGCAGAGGCAACGTTTGCACCAAGGTCATGTGCCCTCAAAGTTTCTGTTGGTAAATTCAGTCCTACAGAAGTTTGCCATTTTTATTTAGTCTAGAGAATGTTTACTTATGTAATGACACTTTTTTTTGTTTTTAATTTCTGTTCTATAATTCCATCTTCAGAGTTTCTTGATTTTTTTTTTTTTTTTTTTTTTTTGGTGGGGAGAGTATTCTCTGTGTAACAGCCCTAGCTGTCCTGGAACTAGCTCTGTAGGCCAGGATGACCTAGAACGCATAGAGATCTGCTTGCTTCTGCCTGCCGAGTTCTGGGATTAAAGGTGTGTGCCACCAACACCCAGCTGTTTCTTGACTCTTTTTTTTTTTTTTTTTTTTTAAGAAATGAAAATATCTTTTTCACCCTAGATATAATCTCATCTGCATAGGTCTTTACAAACTTTTAGGAGATTGTTTGGTTTTATTTATCAGGGTCATTTTTTTCTCTGCAAGAAAAGTTTTGGCTTGTTCTTTATAGGTAGGATGCAATTACACAGTCTGCTTGAAAAAGGATTCTTGGGGAGCAGAATGTACATGGATGCTAAAAAATGCTAGGCAGCCAATACCTTGTCCACTGGAGAGTCAGCCCCAAGCTTATTCTACATTCTGAGGTGTCAGCTGAAATTTCAAACCTTGGATCCACAATTTGGGACAGTTCCAGCCTTCTCTTAATAACCTGCTTGGCTGATCAGTGATGACACTGGAAGCAAACTGAATGGACATATTCAACCAAACATAAGGGATAACCGAGACAAAGGAGATGAGTGATTCAGAACAAAGTTTGGTTCCTGCACAACAGTAATACATCATCTATCTTAAGATTTTGCTTATAATGCTATTGTGAAAGAAAATTCAGTGTGTCTTGTTATTATTTTATTGATTCAAAACAACAAAATGAGACAGTATTTAAAACTTAAAGTTGTATAAAAGAGCCTCCCTGGCCTGTGTTACTCATTCACTGAATGGTGAGTCAAAGTCTGGATGTCTCAGGAAAATATTAAAAATGAAGGTAAAATTATCTACGTACTTATACTTCAAGTCTACCCTGAATTTGACGGTTTGGAGGAGATATAAACTGTGACTGGGGCTGAGAGGGTGAGAATTTAGTAGCACAGAAAGGATGGTTATCTTATTGTTTTTCATGAGAACATGCTCACTTACACATTTATGTATTTATTGAATGGGTAAGAGATGTCCATCATGATTCAAGAAACAGAGGCAAGAAAACATGCACTTTGATAACTAATGCTAGAACTTTAGAAACTTGAAAGATAAGTTCCTTTTGCTGGGGACAACTATGTGCAGAAAAGATAGTTACATGGTAGAGGAATATTTTACTTGGGATATGGAAGTTGTGGGTCGTAGGGACAGACCAAAGACAAGGATGACAGAGAGTCATCTGGGAAGCACAGAGCAAAGGCAGGAGCCAGCCATGTTCTACTTCTGGGGGATGATCAAAATTACTGTTCCTTAGGTCATTGGAACTTGCTTAAAGAAACCACAAAGTTTTACACACTTCTGCCTCACAATGTGTCTTCTCTCTGTTGTTTATTAGTAGAGGAGAATTAAAATGGTAGCCTAGAAGTGGAAATTAGTCAAATTCAGATAGGCTCAATTCAGAGAGAACACAATTAACTAGACACAGGCTGCAGAGGAGGTTAGTACAGGAGGAACAGTATCCAAAAACAACTCTGCCAGAACGTATTGCTAACTTTGCACAGGTGCCAAAAATGTTGGCACCTTTGGCTTCTTCCTCAGAGACTGTGCCTCCACCAGAACAGATGAAACAAACTGTTTTGGTTAGTTCTCAATGGGTCGCTCCCTCAGGGCTGGAAACTCCTTGGAGGCTGGGAGGCTGGCTGATTTCGCTTACATTCCCAGCTTCCTGGCATTGTGCCACGCTCATAATTAAAGCTCAGTATATTCTGAATGAATGAATGATGCATGTTGAAGAATATAGGTTTTTAATTTATGTAATGATAGTAGGAACATCTGAGTATCTTTTTATGTTTGCCATTTGGGATGTTTAGTTATGATTGCATAAAATAGTCGTTGTCAAATGATTTATTATATATGGTGGGACCAGCATGGCGGAATGCAAGAGCCTGGGTGTAGATAGTGAATTGTGCACTGAACCTTGACCTTGGATACTCACTTTCAAGAAACTCAACTGTAAAAACAAAACAAAACAAAACAAACAAACAAACAAACAAAAAACTGATCAAGAAGTTTCCAATCAATGCTTTCTTATTTGTTGCTTGAGTGACAGCTTAGTTTGATGTTAGTACTCAACCATGTTCCTCACACTGGTATTTCTATAACTCAGAGCCACTGTAAAAACTCACAGGATTAAAACCCGACCTTTGCCTATTTATCTATCACTTTATGAATAGCATTGGCAACACTGAAGATACTTTATTAGTTGAGCTAAATAGTAAGTGAAGATTTTTTTTTTTTTGGTCTAGACAGCTTCCTTATAACTTTGAATGACCTAAAAAATAGGAATAACCTGTATCCTTAAGTGCTAATGTCTTATGGCCAGTATTTTGGGCAGAGGGCAAGATCCAAGCAGGGGAATGTCCATGCACCTAAGAGGCCTTAATAACCTTCTTTAATAACACTGCCCTGTTAACATTTTCCAATGAAGGCATCAATTAGAGCTCAGGGACAAGTATGGAGAAAAGCATTAAATTAAATCAAAACATGATTGGCTACCTCTGAATTCTACCGTATGTTTTAGCTACTCTGCTGGCTGGCTGGCTTGGAGTAATTTCAAATTCCCACTGGCTTAATGGCAAGGCGTCATCTTATTCTTTTTTAGACACATTCCTCCTTTAAAAATGTCTCATACTGACCCGTCTCGCATGTGCATTATCTTTTAAGAAGTCAAGTTGCAGCTGGGCAGTGGTGGTACATGCCTTTAATCCCAGCACTTGAGAGGCAGAGGCAGTCAGTTCTCTGTGAGTTCAAGGCCAGCGTGGTCTACAGAGTAAGCTCCAGGACAGACTCCAAAAGCTTCACAGAGAAACCCTGTCTCAAAAAAAAAAAAAAAAAAAAACCAAAACAAAAAAAACCCAACAACAACAACAACAACAACAAAAAACCCTGAAAAAATTCAAATTGCAAAGGGCTTCAGGAACAAAGAAGAACACATATTTTGCATGGTATGCCGTCTAGTGTTCACCGCTCTAGGGAACAGTTAAAATTTTCAATAAAGAAAGTCTGGCTTTTGTTTGCTTTGAGTTGAAAAGGCTGTGTCAGCCCTAATAAACATCTCTCAGATATTTGATTGTGTCTGTGTATCTGGACTATTGAGGAAATGTAGAAATACCCAGTCACTATCACATGACTTCAAAGACAGGCAAAATTGTGAGACTTACAAGCACTAACAAGACAGAACAAACTTTGGCTGTCAACATCACACTGTGGTTCTACAAAAGCCTGTTCCAAGAGATGTAGATGGGAGTAGATGACACAGATACACACCCAGAAGATCATGTTTCAACTCTCTAGTGTTCTGGCTGCTTTGCACAGGCTATATAGTACAGGCTGGCTTTTATGATTCTGATATGAACTTCCTGTTGTATCCTTCAATATGACACATTCTTTGTAATAGTAGAGATGGGATTTAGTAGAAAGTCGTATGTCACTAGAGCATACCCCCAAGGGGATGCTGGACTCAATCCTCCTCCTGGGTATCTCCTTCCCAGCCTCGGGATATGTTCTGCCAATATGCTCCCATCCTGGTGCACTTCCTTCCACTGATAGATCAGAACCTTCAAAACTATGAACTCTTTATAAGTTGATTATCACAGGTATTTGTTATAGTCATACAAAGCTCGTAAGCGTGGTAGCTGGTATAGTTTTCTTTTGTTTTTGTTTTTGTTTTTCTAACAGCTTGGAGAAATCTGCTCTCACACGAATTTACCTACTACTAGGAATCCAAATAATTGTTTTTTCAATTAATTTGTCTGTTTGGAATTCTCAATACAAGGAGTCCTAATAAACAGCAGGGAAGGAAGATCCGTGACTTAGTTATTGAATAATTACAAATAATATTCTTCAATCTCTTGTTATATATACCAGAAGAAAAAAATCAGGAGGGAATGAAAAAGATTCATTAATCATTGAGTATAAACTATAAATACCTAAATGTTTGGAATTTCTTGTTTAAATAATGGAGCCAAGTCCCTGCTTTGCAAGCATAGGTTTGACCTTGTACGTATAGATTCAATCTGTTTTTTATCCAAAGACAAAACAACGAAGTAGCTGGTACTAATTCTGTCTCTTGCTGAGAAAGGCAAAGCTGAGAACAAATAGTTAATATTTACCTGTCAGAAAGCAAGCATTGCAGGGCACTGAGCTATTATCTTGGTATAAATCTGAAATTGAAAAAAAAAAAAACCCTACAGAAATATAGGGAGTTAGAGAGAGTAGAGAGAGAAGATTTTCTTGTGTTTACTCTGCCTGGGGAAGATGAAGTACTTCGCTGAGCTACACTATGTAGAGAAGGGTTGTGTATGAAGGGCCAATTGTTTAAAAAAAAAAAATGACATTATCAATTTATAAATTCTAAAGTTAAAAATAATTTTCATTTAAAACCTAAGATGCCAGGCAATTTCCTTATGTGAATAGTAAGGCTGTTCAAGCAGTCTTTACTTGCATAAGATGGCCTTTAATAATCTTCCATAGTAGTCAATGAAAAAAAAATTCTTCCTATGTTGCCAATTTAGTGAGCATAAATTACTGGGAACCTTATATGGAATAAATTATGTTCTTAAGCCTTCTCAGATGTGTAGCCAGTAGAGATTTTAAAACAGGAAAACAAAATGCAAAATTTAGCTGGAAGGGGCATTGGTGGCATTTGGAGCCCTCTCTAGGTTTATTTCCTTTCTACCCCATGAAGGGATTACAGGGCCATATTCCAACCCGAGGCTTCCTTAGCCACATGCAGCTCTTCAGAAACCTGCATGTGGTTTTCTTCTTAGATTTAAATAGAGTAACAAGGACTATTGCAGTGTTTCTGTGGCAGTGGTTGTGATGGAAGACAGATGAAGAGTAGGTCTGAGTCATAGAGAAGACAAAAACAGTGTCACAAACTCCAAAAGAACCATTACCTGACCCCTACTCCCTTGCTGAGAACCACAAACCACCACCCCTTTTTGTAAAACCATTTTAGGTGCAATTCCTAAGTTGTTCTGAATGCAAGGGGAGTTTAACTGATTTTCAGCTTTCCACTTAGCTGATGATGAAGTGGTACTTCCTCTGTTGAACTTGATTTCAATTCAGAGATGAGATGCTGTATCCTCTAAAGTAACAGGTGGAATTTCTGCTTTAGAATTTATTGCAGAAAGTAAAGGACAATGGTGACAAATTTGAATCTACTAGACAGTTCATCAGATCAAAATATAGTCAGACCATTAGAAGTTAAGTAAATTGGACAATTAAAATTCATTGTGAGTATTTTTATGGAAGTTCCCAGGTTTTCCAAGGATCTTAAGTTTCTATGGGCTCATGAGATGGCTTAGTGTGTAAGGAATTTACTTGACAAGCTGAGTTCAATCATTGGGACTCCCATAGTGCAAGGAAAGAACCAACTTCAATTAATTATCTTCTGATTTACATGGGTACTGTGGCATGTACACATTGTATTCGTCAAGAGAAATAAATTAAGTTTCTATGTCATCTTAATTTTCCTTATGATCTTTGAGCCACTCAAGTACCCACACCTACTAGAATTTTGTATATATGCAGTATGTTGACATATGAATGGAAGAATAGCATCTCCTGGGAAAAGGTTATCAACATCTTCAAGAGAGATTGATGCTTTCCAGTTTTTTTCTAAAAGGGCTGAGAGATCAGATTTGCCCTTGGCCCAAGTCTATTTCTCATCCTATGCCAAACATGTAATGATATATATTGTCTATTGACAGAAAATCAAATTTCAAAACAACACATGCTGATTATAATTGGCAAAAATATGGACTACAGATGAAGGAAATGCTAGAATTTTCTCTTTTTTATTCAACCCCTCTTCATAGTTTTAAAATGGTTCCGTTGATTCTGTGATAGTTCACCCCTTAAGTGGTGGCATCTAATTCTGAGAGTGGAGTTGCACTACTCTGAAGACTGGGTGGTGAAAAGTTAGCTGTCGCCTCTACCTAGGATTCTCTCTGTGCGTCTTTGTCTCTGTTTGTCTCTCTCATTCATCATTGGTGTGGGGAATGCCTAGAAGGAAGCTCTAGTAGAGAGCAACTTGAGTGAAAAACCAAGGACCCATCAACTGTGAGAAAGAACTTTAAAGCAGATCCTACATTTTAAGTCTTAAAGTAGTGCCAGCTCTACCCACCAGCTTGATGACACCCTCATGAGAGATTTTAAATAGAAACCACCCAGGAACACTGACTTTTTGTTTCTGAGCTTTAGAAATGATGAGGGAATAAAATTCCCATTGTTTGAACTTACTGTGTTTTTGGTCCTTGTGGCAGGGATTGCTAACTTCTAAGCCATTAGGAAGGAACCATACCGTACCTGATACAGATTCCATACAGCACTTACTAAACGTTTGTTGAACATATGAACTAAGATGCTACAAATGCAAAGTTTGATTTACATCCTTCCATACTTTCCTCCATTTTTATAGCTGCTTTTAAAGTAGATTCACAAAAGAGTTTTCTGGGGCAGGATGTCTTTAATTATGAAAAGTTAAGCCAGTGGACACATATTTATTGTTGCTTCTATTTGTCAATGAATCAGTCTCTTCAGCTATGAAATACTTGTGGGCCTAATTGAGCATCTGCCATGCTTTTGGGAAGAGATATTTATGAATCTCTCACTTTAAGCCTCTCAGACTATAGAGGTTAAAACCCAGATGTTGCATTCAGTAAATATAGTTGACCAAGGAAAGCGAAGGGAATGTTACTTTTATAGCTGACATGCCCAAGATATTCTTAGGAATGAAACGCTAAAATACGCATGGCTTATCACAGCACAAGATTGTTCTCATGCACAACACATATTAACTTTGGGTATGCAGAGTCTTTTTCAGACAATGACACATGAGCATGTCCTATTGATGTAGACTACTGCCTGGCCAATCATCAGTTTAAATGGTCTATAAAAGATAGTAAGATATGCATCAAGAGAGATAGGAGACTTGCATGTTTATGGGCATTATAGATGTTTTTTGTGTTCCACTTCTCATCATGTAATCAGCATAGGGCAGATAAGAAAACTGAGGCCTTAAAAAACAAAACAAAACAAAACAAAAAAAAAATGGAATGCAGGGCATGAAGGCAGAACCAGGGGTAGAATCTGGGTCTTCTGCTATAAAGTATTACTTCTTTTGTTTATTTGAATTGGAGGAATCTCACTGTGTAGTATTGGTTGGCCTGGAACTCATTATATAGGTAAGGCTGTCCTCTAAGCTATGCTTACACTCATGCCATCCAATCACATTGTAGGATTACTAGAGGGAATTATCATGCTTATCTTCTGAGTGTCACCCTAGTGTGTCTTTTCTACTTTCTCAAAATGTTAATTTTTGTTGTTGTTGTTGTTGTTGATTTACTTTTTAATGTGTACAAGTGTGTTTGCTTGGGTCAGTGTGTGTGTACAAGGCAGAGGTCATTGTCAGGTATCTTTCTTTATCATTCTTCATCTTATTTTTGAGGTAAGGTCTCTCACTGAACCCAGAGCTCACTCACCACTTTGACTAGAATGGCTGACCAGCAAGCCCTCAGTATCTTCCTGCCTCTGCCCCACAGCTTGATACCAAGCTCAGTTTTTACATGGGTGGCAGTCTAAACAGAGGTTTCTATGCTTATGCAGCAAGCACTCTACCCATCTTCCAAGCTTCTCTATATTCTTATCTTAATAAGAATATAGTCCATGTTAATATCTGGAAGGTGTTAATTGAGGCATAACTAATGTTTCCATTGTTTAAATTCTCTTGGAAATATAGTAAACATTTTGATCTCCTTTGTTGATGAAATATAGCTAACAATAGCACATCAAACTAGTCACTAGCAGAGTTTCTGTCATACCCTGTGTGCTCTGTGGTGACTTCTGTCACTAATTTTCAACATGACCAAGTAGAGATGGAATAGGAAACAACTCTTAAGAATTTGCTATTTCTACTTTCTGCTCCCAGGAAGCCACTGGGGTCCCAACAGATGATGCATATAATATACACAGTATTTCTACAACTGGAAAACCTCTTTAAACTAGCAAGTCTAATTTCAGTTGCAGGAAATGGAACCTCCATAGGAACTGGTATAATGAAAAAGAGAGAGCTAGATGAGATGACTGGGCAACTGATGCCATTAGGAAATTTCTTTCCTAGTCACTTGTCTCTACTGAGCTCATATACTGCCAAATAGATTCTCTATAGATGTCAGTGGAGATGTCTACCAGTATCCCAAACATTCTGCCTTCCTTGTTTAATATCTTTCTCAATAGCTGCTTCAGACAGTTCACTGTTTTTATCTGTGGATCTTGTGGGAAAAAATAAACCCAAACAACTATCATTTTGACTGATTTGGCTTAGGTCACCTGCCAAGAGATGAAGACAGTGGAGCCAACTCCTTTTAAGCCGTAAGAATTGAGAATAGGGAAAGGGGGGGTGGTTTAAGGGAAAATCAAGGTGGTATTATTACAAATAGGTGGTGGATTGCAGATGCGTATTATAGTACTTAACTCTGTGCTTGACTATACAACAAAGGCAGGAGTGAAAACAAATTCTTGTATTTGAGAGCACTCCTTTATATCACCAAAAGCAGTGATAGTCTGGATGCTATAGACGTGTAGACAAATCTGCTAACTGACATTTCTTAAAGTTACCTTGTGACACTACATTTTCCTAGCTCTTTGAACACATCATAGAAATGGTAGAATCTTTTTGGATTTACTTTTAAATACAAAAAAAGATGTATAGACTATAGTCTATAAAGCATAATTTTGTAGTGTTGTAAGTGACCAGTCTTTTTTGGTTTTGGTTTTTGTTTTGTTTTGTTATTTTCTGAGACAGGGTTTCTCTGTGAAACTGTCTTGGCTATCCTGGAACTTACTCTGTAGACTAGGATGGCCTCAAACTCACAGATTTCCACCTGCCTCTTCTGCCTGTGCCTCTGCCTCTGCCTGTGCCTGTGCCTGTGCCTCTGCCTCTGCCTCTGCCTGTGCCTCTGCCTCTGCCTCTGCCTCTGCCTCTGCCTCTGCCTCTGCCTCTGCCTCTGCCTCTGCCTCTGCCTCTGCCTCTGCCTCTGCCTCTGCCTCTGCCTCCTTAGTGCTGGGATTAAAGTCATCTGCCACCACTGCCCAGCTGTTTGCTATATTTTTATATTTTTGCTAATGACAAGATTTACACAGACAGCCATAGCCTCCACAGCAGGCCCACATGTCTCTGTGGACAAAATATACCATTTATATGTCTTAATCGCACTGGTTCAGAACTAATCTTTAATTCTTATACAAAAGTGCTCTGTAAATAACCACTGAATTCATATAATTCCACCAGGAGAATGTTCTTCTAAATAAATCTTACCAGCTGTTATTTGTATAGCACATTCCTATTTCCTAACTTCTTGTATGTGAGCTATCTCACTCGATTATCTTGGAGACTCTGGAAGGGCAGATAACATTATCTTCTCATATGATAGATGACAAAATGGAGATTTGGAGAGATGAGGTGACTTACTCAAACTGGTATGAGCAGTAGCTAAAGTTGGTCTCACGATTTAGATCTCAAATTTTTCTCAAAGCTCATCAGTGTCTGACTTTGGCTATGGCTTATTAGAAGCTAACAAAAAGCTTTGCAACTTGTTAATGAAATTTAAACACATGTAAAAACCCTCATAAGTTTATTGAAATTGCAGTGGTTCTGAACCAGTGCAATTAAGACATATAAATGGTATATTTTGTCCACAGAGACATGTGGGCCTGCTGTGGAGGCTATGGCTGTCTGTGGAACTTGTTTCTCTTGTTTTTTCCTTATTTTGAAGTTTTTCTGATTCAAATTGCAATATAGATTTTCTTGGTCTTAATTTTATGAAAGGCAGGTCAGTTATTTCCACATAGCTCTATGTTTGGTGGGGTTTTATAATGCTGGCTTTGAATGTAATGGTCAAGACAGCGGTTTCATTGGGCGAGACTCAGGCCAGTAGAAGGCCTTCTAGAATAAAAGCAGACAAAAAGGAAAAGTATGTTCTAAAGTGGCAAAGCCTATTCTGGTAATCTTGGCTATCTTTTCCATCCATGTGGGACCACTGGCCAGTACAGAGGTAGAGCTCAATGCAAGAGTGAGGCCAGCTTCCAGACACGGGCAGCTTCCAGTCTACTGCAGATGCAGAAAAGACAGCTGAGGGTGGGTGTTAGTGAATTTAGGGGGAAATGCCTAGTCCAGATTAGGGGAGTTATCTTTAAAGATGCTGTTATTTAAGCAGAGGGATGACTCTATCCAATTCAGGGTTAGTAGAGAAATGGCAATTACCTCAGGTCTAAAGAGCATCCTAGAACAAATGCAGGGACTGAAATTATCTGGGTCATGGAGTGGAGTCTTTACTGGCAAACCAGTCAGATAGGAGATGTAAGAAGTGGTTGGAGCTGGATTAAGAGGCAAATATACAATGAAAACATCTGACATCTTTGCTCCAGTCCATAAAAGCTGGTGTTCCTTTCCTGTCCTTTTCTGTGTTACAGCCAGGCTTTCTGGAGACTGAATACAAATAACAGCGATGAGGAAGTATGTGCCAGGCACTGAGGCAGATGCTTTATAGTTATTTAAAGTTACAATGATCCTATGACGTAAGAGAATAGGGGAATGCTAGATGAAGCAAATGTCTGCTGCCCTCCATCTCTACTCCCTAGGAAAATGACACTAATGAGAGGCAGAGCTAGAACTTGACCCTGGCTCCAAATTGCCCTCACCACAAAGGTCTTCAGCAGCCAGGCATCTATTGGTGCTGGAATGCCACCTGGAACTTTTTACACAATGTGATCCTGAACACAAAAACTCTCATGGTATCATTAAGAAATTTGACATTAAGGCCAGGAGGATGGTTCAGTGAGTACAGTACCTGCTGTGTGAGCAGGAAGACTTTAGTTTTTATCTTCAGTACCCACATAAAAGCTGGGTGTGCAGACCCCCTAAATATGCATGTCAGTTAGGAGAACTGGGTAGTCTATGGGGCTTCTGGAAGTAGATCAGTATTTAACCCTAGTGTACAAATGGACTTTGGGAGCCCATTCCACATAGAGGGATACTCCCTCAGCCTAAACACACAGGGGAGGGTCTAGGTCATGCTCCAAATGATGTGACAGATTTTGAAGATTCCCTCATGGAAGGTCTCACCCTCCCTGGGAAGCAGAAAGGGGATAAGATGGTGTGTGTGGGGGAGTGGAGGGTAGGGAAGGAGGGTAGAGTAAGGGAATTGGGATTGACATGTAAAGCAAGATTGTTTCTGATTTAAATAAAAAATTGTATAAGAGAGAGAAAGAGAAAGAGAGAGAAGACAGACAGAGAGAGAGAAGACAGAGAGAGAGAAAGAGAGAGAGAGAGAGAGAGAGAGAGAGAGAGAGAGAGAGAGAGAGAGAGAAGAGAGAGAGAAGAGCTGGGTGTGGTAGTGTATGTCTGTAAAGCCAGCACATGAGAGGTGGGACACGTAGATATCAGGGGTTCACTAACAAACCAGTTGAGCTCAAATGGAGGACTCCAAGGTCAGGGCCAGAACCAAAATAAGGTGGAGAAATAACCAAGGAAGGCACCTAACACGCTCTCTGTTTTGTAGACATGCCTACCAAAACAAGCTAATCAGCACACACAAGTACACATCGCACCGCATTTATACCATATACATACACTCACACCACATACATGTATTCTCATAATACATACGCACATCATACACACTCACACCACACACTCACACCACACATCACACACACACACACACACCATACCACACACACAACACACACACCCACACACACACACACACACACACACACACACACATCATATACACTCAACACCACATATACATTCACACCACACACCACACTCGTAGCACACCACATACACATACACATACTACACACACACACACACACACACACACACACACACACACACATACACACACACACCACATACATACACACAGACATCACACATTTATCAGTATCAATTTCTTTTTAATGAAAATGATAGGGACAGTGTTTAACTAAGGCTTACAAAACAAGAATTTATGTATGTGGGTTTTGAGACAGAGTCTTGTTTTGTAACCCTGGCTTATTCAGTACATGACAGTGAGGATAGTCTGGCTTCAAACTTCTGGCAATTCTCCTGCCTCATCCTTCTGAGTGATGAGATTACAGGCATGTGCCAGGGACCCAGAGGAAAAAGATTCTTTTATTTTAATTTTTATTTATTTATTTTCCTTATTTTACATATCAATCCCAGTTCCCTCTCCATCCCTCCCTCCCTTAAGGTCCACGTTTATGATTATGAGTCCACACAGTTTGCTTCAAGGTGCTTTCAGACACCTTCTATCTTCTCTTTGACTTTCTCTTTAGCATCCATAATAAAGCCAGACAAGCCATTGTTCTTTATAGTCAGTAACACTTCCTGGTTCTCAAAGAGCTGACTTTTCAGAACTATCATGTTTTTAGATTTTATTCAAAGACTAGATTTTACCATGACTTATTCAGGACTTTATTTTATTGCACTGTAATTTTTAGAGCAAAGTTTCTCTTCTCAGTGTTTTACCCCAAGTGGAAATGCATGCTTTGCTTGGGTCTCACACATTTTGTTCTCTCAGAAGGTTGTTGGAAGCATGCCTAAGGCACACTATTGCTTCTCATCCATCTGTAATAGTAGACAGCAAAGCATCCCAATTTCAAGAAAAGGGGAGAGGAAGAGAGAGAGAGAGAGAGAGAGAGAGAGAGAGAGAGAGAGAGAGAGAGAGAGAGAGAAAGAGACAGAGAGAGAAAGAGACAGAGAGAGAGAGAGAGGGAGAGAGAGAGGTAGGAGAAGAGAGAGAGGGAGAAACAGGTGGGAGAAGATAACCATTTTATTTTTTTTAAAGGAGGTATCCAAGCCTTGATAACTTTATCGAAGGGCTTTCTTACTGACATTCAATATGACAACCTCAAAATGAACATTGCCTTACTAATAACATCTGTATTGCACTTGCAGCTTTTCAGCCAGACACTACTCTCTCTCTCAGGAGAGAAATGTCATACATATTAACTGTTTTCATATTTGTCATGTATACTTCAAAAATGATGGCCAAACAATCAGATTTGAGAAATGCAAATCAGGGCTTGGAATGCAGCTCAGTGGGAGATGGCTTCTCTTGTATGCAGAAGACCCCAGGCTCAATCCTGACTCCAACACTGCACAGCAAAACACAAAAAAAAAATCACATCTTATCTGACATATTATCTGTATTACCAGAGGATGTTTAGGTTACAACAATGATTTTAGGCAGATTGTAAAATTCCTAGAAATGATTTTTTTGAGGTTTTATTTATTTATTTATTTATTTATTTATTTATTTATTTATTTATTTATTTATTTATTGTTTCTGTTAAACAATATTTGGAATCTTCGATCCAGTCATTTGGCCTTCAAATCCTATGTCCACTGTTCTAGGACTTGTAAGCATGGATCAACAGTCTTTAATTATCCTGATCAAGTATGGGATATATCCTTTTGCTGACCTACTTATAATCAACTGTGATCTCCTAGAGGCAAGCAAATTGATTGACTCTCTCCTCTCCAATTAGCCACAGGAGTGGATCATATATTATCCTGCTCTGTCTGAAAAAACCAACTTAGTGATTGATTTTACAGCTGCCCATGCCTGAAAATTTCTCAGCATGAATCTCAGCAGGTGAAAAGGTATTTTCTACATCTTGCTTTAAATTTCCTCAGCATTAGTGTCTCGGCATGGCCTGGTCTCTTATGGGACAATGAAATAAGGGTCTATCGGTTTTATTGCCTAGTACAAATCTTTAATGCCTAAATAGATCTGTCCTATTGTCTAGTATGAACTTAGTCATGCTTACTTTTGAAAACTTCATGATCCTACCTCTGTGCCATTCATGCCCTTGCTCTGAAACAAGCTACCATGGCACTATATTGGTTTGTTAACTTTGAATTTTACTTACCGTTATTATCATGTATATGTGTGCATGATTTGTATGCTTGGGTCAGGGAACAACTTTATGGAGTTAGTTCTCTCCTTCTACATTTATTTGGGTTCTGGTGATTGAGTTCAGGTCATTTTGTTTGCATAGCAAGCACCTTTACCCAATCATCTCTCTCCATGGCCCATCCCAAACAACATTTCTTAAGGGAAGGATGTGAAGTTCAAAGACAATAATTCAAGGACAAGTATTGTTTCCCCCAAGAATGCTGATGTGTTATGTTCTTTCTTGTTTTGTTCATTTCATTGAAAACAAAGGCAAACATCTCTAAAAAAAAAAAAAAAAAAAAAAAGAGGAAATTCATTGACTACAGAGGAAAATTTCTTTGGAAGTACTTTATTTAAAAAATCGACTTCATCCTCAGCCAGGGTGCCATGGTACACACTTTAAATCTTAATGCTCCTGAGGCAGAGGTAGACAGACCCCGAATTTCAGTTCACCCTTGTCTACAGTATTAGTTTCAGGCCAACCAGGACAACATGGAGAAACCCTGTCTCGAAAAAACAAAACAAAACAAAAACTAAGTCTACTTTATCCTCATGTTCAGTGTGATGTGACCCTTTGTAGCATTACATAGCTTAGACTTTGGATGTGTGTGATGTTGTGAATACGGAAGCCAAGGACTGGTCCATGTCTGGCAAGTGCTCTAGCATTTTCAGCATCTTTCAGCTAAGTGTAAGGGATCTTGGGATTATCTTGGGTTTAATTTCTGCATTCCATGAGGAGAGTAATAAACCTACTTTTTAAAATTAAATTGAATGTTTTTCTATCTTATGAAATAGACGCCTCAAGCATTGCTCCTCATGAAGCACCATACGAATAAAACAAATAAAACATGTAGTCGTCCAAGACCACATTTTCTTCTTTTGGTTTTTTGAGACAGGGATTCTCTGTGGCTTTGGAGCCTGTCCTGGAACTAGCTATGTATACCAGGCTGGCCTTGAACTCACAGAGATCCGCCTGCCTCTGCCTCCCCAGTGTTGGAATTAAAGGTGTGCATCACCAAGCCTAAGACCACATTTTCTATCGGATTTTTCCAAATAAGTTTTTGTCTCTCTTCACCCTTAAATGATATAATTTTTCTTTTTTTTTCTGTTTTAAGTAAATATTTCATTTTTTTCTTATTTTACATATCGATCCTAGTTCTCTTTCCCTCCCTCCCATTGTCCTTCCCTCCCATACCCTCCCCACTCTCATCCCATTCCCCCACCCTACCCTGCAGGGAGGTTGACACCTTCCAGGAGAGATCAAATCTGTCAAGTCATTTGCAGTAGGGACAAGGCCCTCCCTCCTGCCTCTAGGTTAAGGGAGTATCCCTCTATGGGGAATGTACTCCCAAAGTCCTTTTGTGCATCAGGGATACATCCTGGTTCCACTGACAGAGGTCCCTTAGACTGCCCAGGCCTTCTAACTGAGACCTGTGTTCAAGGGGTCTGAGTCAGTCCAAGGCTGGTTTCCCAGTTATCAGTCTGGGGGCCTATTAGCTCCTCCTTGTTCAGATCAGCTGTCTCTGTGAATTTCTGTAGCCTGGTCCTCCCTCTCTGCATCTGGATTCCAGTTCAGTTCAGTGTTTAGCTGTGGGTGTCTGCTTCTGTTTCCATCAGCTACTAAATGAGGGCTCCATGATGGTGGATAAGTTAGTTGTCAATCTCATTATCAGGGAAGAACATTTACGATAGCCTTTCCACTGTTGCTCAAATTGCTAGTTGGGGTCAGTCTTGTAGGTCTCTGGACATTTCTCTAGAGTGTCAGTTTTCTCTTCAAAAGACTATAATGGCTCCCTCTTTTATGGTCTCTCTCTCCTCTCTCTCTCTCTCTCTCTCTCTTTCTCTCTCTCTGTCTCTCTCTCTCTTCTGTCATCTATTCCTCCCCTGACTCAATCTTCCTCAATCTTTCCTCTCCACCACTTCTCTTTCTCCTAGCCCCCTGTCCACTCACTGCCCCCCCACTCCCCATGTGCTCAAGAGATCTTGTTCCTTTCCTGTAGAGAGCTGTGAAGTGCCGCACCTTCAAGATGGCGCTGGCTTCTGCCTTCTACCTCCCCAAGCGTGAGGGCTCTCTGGTGTAAACAAGCCCTTATTTGGTTAAGTCTGTTCAGCCTGTCTGCTTCTGCATTAGAGTAGCCTATCTGCAGGGTCCACGTAGCTCACTGGGGTTGGTTAGTGCAAGGGGATTTAAGCCTGTGCAGGGGTTCCCTGGGGTCTCTCAGGTCAGAAGAACATGTTCAAGGATCCTGATTAAAGCTGCATGAAGAAGATCTTCCCAGAGTTGCATCTTCTTTGCTGGCAGGGGTAGGCGCGTACACTTTCCCTTTCTGTGAGGGACCTTATATGAATCTCTTAGATTCCTCCTTGTATCCTAGTTTCTCCTGTGGTGTGAATTATAGGCTAGTGATCTATGTCTAAAACCCATATATGAATTGAGTACATACCATGTTCCTTTTTTTTGTGACTGGGTTACCACAGATGGACAAATGATCTTTAACAACCCCACATCTGACAGAGGGCTGATCTCCAAAATATACAAAGAACTCAAGAAACTAGTCACCAAAACACCAAATTACCCTATTAAAAAAATGATATAATTTCTACTATCTTTCATGAGTTTTAAAATGTCAGTATTAAGATGGGCTCATTATTTACTCAGTAAAATTTTTGTAATATTTTAAACCTTAAATAGAAGTTGTGTATTTGTTAAAGTCTATTTCACCATTTATTTGAGATGTATATAATAGAATCCTGGTTCTTAATTCTTGTGGAGACAATTGGGCTTGGAATTACACAGAATTTTGTGTAGGGAAAAAAAGCAACATACATGTTCTCATACAACAAACAAAAACAGAAACGTGGGTCAAACTGAGGGTGTCCATCGAGGCAGGGTTGATTTTTAGTTTTGTTCATTTGGGAGTTTCTGTGAAGAAAATGGGCAAGAAAAGAGAAGGAAGATACCGTGTTTGGGGAACAGACAGCTAGGAAAGGCTCTGCAGTGGCACACTCTCTTTCCTCCTTCATTTCCCTTCTTCTCCTCCTTCCCTACATCCCATCCACCTTCTCTTACACTTCCAGGAATGATGGCACACCAGACACTCCGCGTATGTATTGCCTGAAAAGTAGTAGCGCCAAGCAAATGTGTTTGGTGTTGACCTAGCAAAATTGGAGGAACAGAGAAGGTTTCCTATGAAAAATAATCAGGGGCCAACAGGAGAAGTAAAACAGCCAAAGGAATGCACACAGAGGAGCTGAAGGAAGTCTGGAGGTACGAGGGCAGGGTTGAAGGAGAGTTCTCTAACAAGGGGAACCAGTTTACACTTCAAGGAAAGCCAAAGAAAATGCCCGCTCCTGGAAAGCTGTTCACGGCTCTCCGGCTTTCCGTGAACAGGGAGGTACTGCTCACTGTTAGTGGTAGAATATTTGTCCCCAACACAGGAAATGGGAAGCTCGGGACAAAGAGAGTGCTCCTGTTCCTCAACAGAATGATTAGTGAGAGTGAACATCATTTCAGAAAAATCTTTTTCGGTGTAGCTTTGGAATAGACCCTTAAAGAGCATCTTTAACATTCAAGAACTAAGCTGGGGGTGTGGTTCAGTTGCTAGAGTTCTTCTGCATTCTGCATAGAACTCTGAATTCTGTCCCCAGGGCTGCAAAAGACAGCATGGGCCCACACAGCTCCCATGTCAGCACTCGGAAGTGGAGACTGAAGCTGAGGAGTTGGAGGCCATCCTTTGCTACTTAATGGGTTTGAGGTAAGCCTGGGTTACATGGGACCCTGCCTCAATAATTCATTCATTCATTTGTTCATTCAGTATTATGTGAATTATCTGCATCTGTCTCCTCCTCCCTCAACAAGGTCCTAAAAATATGACAAAGCAGCCAATGCAAGCTGGGGCTGTGTGCAGTAGAGGCTGCTATGCCTGTGAACTGGCTGAGCCACCCACAGGCATGCAGGAATTGCTCACCAAGGCACCTTCTCCTCAGTGTCAACACTCATAACTTTGAGATACCACAGAAAACATTTCCCGGTATGCAATGCTTTTGTTTTTAGTACTGGGAGTTGAGCCCAGTGCCTTGTTGCCACAAAGATTACATCTCTAGTTCTTGGTCTTAAAGCTGTAGCACAGACTGGTCTTGAACTGGCACTCCCTCTGGCCTCCACACCCAGGGCTATAATCATGTGCATTTGATATCATGCCTGGCTCAGACACGTAACACTTTTACTATAATATCAGCTCTCAGAAGAAACTCCTCCCCCCTTTTTTTGGTGGTGGGGTAATCAAATACATACAAATAGAATGTTAGGCAATTTGAGATTCCACACCCCACAAAGTCATTCTTTTGACAAATAAGACGGATTTAAAGGTTGGGCTCATATTTCCTCTGCCCATCTTCCTATTGGCTCAGAATGTTAATTTCAAGCTCCTATTGTACTGGAGGTAAAAGCCATCCTCTTCCTCCTCCTATGAGTGCACACATGAACATCACACACACACACACACACACACACACACACACACACACACACACACACAGAGTTCAGCGCTAAAAACAATCCTACAGCAACTAGGTCTCTAGTAGGAAACTTCTATTGCAAAATGCCTCTTCAGAGTCAGGCAGAGATGTGCCTGGTAGAGGTCTGACTCATTGTCCACAAAGAATGCAGTGTGAGTCACACCCTCCTCCCAAAGCATTCTAGATCTTGCCGGACCATTTCAACTTCTCACCTTCACACTTTCATAGGCTTATCTGCTGATAAGATTATCCATGTTGTTTGAACTTTGGTGTTTGTTTGTTTGTTTTTGGCTTGACCTAACAGAGGAATGGTTAGGAGAGGTATTGAAACACATATTGTTTTCTTTCAAACGTAAGAATATATTCTGTTACCCTGGCATAACAACACTGGCCTGTAATTCTAACTCTCAGAGTTAAGGACTGCAGATTCAAGGCCAGCCTGGAAGATACTATGGAACCCTTTTGAGAGGGAGAGTAGAGACAGGTGGCTCCCTGAAGCTCATTGGCCAGATAGCCTAGCCAGTTCTAGATTTAATGAGAGACCCTGTCTCGAAAAAAATGTGAATTGAAGAGACATCTGATGCTGACTCTCACCTGTCAAATATACATGGACATATGTGCACATAACACAATATACATTTTTTTTAAATGGAAAGACAGAATTAAAAAGAAAAAAGCATATATTCTAAAACATGGTACGGGGAAATCAATGTAAGATCCTGGGCTCTTATGCAGATTTTCCAACATTTTACTTTAATTTAACCTTGTAATGGTGTACGGCCAT
Organism: Cricetiscus sungorus; assembly: GCA_030556225.1. Taxonomy (NCBI): domain Eukaryota; kingdom Metazoa; phylum Chordata; class Mammalia; order Rodentia; family Cricetidae; genus Cricetiscus; species Cricetiscus sungorus. The sequence goes on along the minus strand of JANBXA010000007.1, from coordinate 36,075,060 downwards.
TCCACATCATTTTTAGTAGCTCAGAAATTCAAACCAAAGCTCAGGAAACAGATGACTTGTGCCAAGTTATGAAGTAGTCATAGCTCAGTCATATCTATATGGTGACAGATACAGTCTCTGGATGCAAAGTGAGTGTGGCATTCAGCCATGCCCTCGTGATTTACATATAAGCACTGAACTTTTGGGTTTCTTAAAGAAATTTTCAGAGAAGAATTTTAAAAAGTCTTAAACTGATATTATTATTATTGTTAAACTTTTATTGATTCTTTGTGGATTTCACATCATGCATTCCGATCCTTCTTACCTCCCTATTGTTAGTATTCAGGCGTCTGTACTGGCGTGTGCTTGGGGTTCTGACATTCTCAGTTGCAGCCACTATGTGTACATTCACTATGTTTCCTTTTAAAAGGACCCTACCCATCTCCCATCCTTCTCTCTTTCTTCCTCTCCCCCAGTTTCTCCTGCTCTTTCCCCTCTCCTCTCTTCTGCTGCTCCTGTCTCTGAAGGCTGGTCTCCCCCTTCTCCTTTCCCCCTTTTACGATCCCTCTCCCTAATTTTAAAAAAAAAAAAATCCTCTGCTTGAACCCTGTCTCATGGCATCTTTCTCTTGCACACTGCTTTTCTTAAATTACAACACCCATCTTCTCACATCTGTCCCCTGCCCTTGTAAACCTCCACCCCAAAAGAAAAACAAAAAAACCAACCAAAACAAGAAGCAAAACAAAAGAAAGGAGAATCTTGTTGTGGAAGCCTGTTGTGTGGCCTGTTGAGACACACAGTTTACCTTTTAGTCTGTTCATCTTTACTTGCAAATGTTCATTGCCACAAGGCAGTGTTCATTGGCCTGGCTGGATGCCTCCAATTTCTGCGACACCTACAATAATGGACTCTCCCTGGGATTCCTCTTGGATATCCCATTGTTGTCCTGTTTTGTGGAGATTGTGCTGTTTTGGATTTGTAGGTTCATCCCTTTCACATGCTCTGACAGCTCAGACTCAGTGGATGTTGTGGTGGGCCGACTCATAGCCCTGGCTCTGGGCTAGGTGGTAGCTAGGTCATCATGCCAGATTCTCCTCCTCATCACCACCCAGGCAAGCTCTCCAGCACCGTCTCTGCTGGGCTACTTCACCCAATGTTGCTTATAGCAAGGAGCCGGCCAGTTCTCCTGCTCTGGAGTCTTCAGAACCCTGTCCTTCATCTATCACCAGGGCCAGCTCTATTGAAACTGATATCATTTATTTTTATTAAACTATGATAACATATATGTTAGTGAGCCCAAGGCTTCAGATAAAATAAAAATTGTTTTATGTTTTAAGAAGCTAATCTGGACTGGTGAGATGGCTCATTGGGTAAAGGCATGTGCCAAGCTTGGTGACTTGAGTTTGAACCCCAGAACTCATAAGGTTCTGAGTTGAGCATTTACACCATCAAGTTGTCCTCTTACCGGACAGGGATATCCAAGCTCTCACTGCTCCCATGCCAAAACCAACAAACAGATATAAAAAGAAGGAGCTAATATTCTATGCTGAGGGGGTGTTTTATTTGCAAGGGCCGTTTTCAGGACAGTTAGTTTAACTGGGAAGCTGTGTTTGGGGACTTTCCCTATATAGGTCGTGTGATTGTTGGGCGGGGACAGCCCATTTACCTACATACTCACTTGTTCCCCAGAACTCCTCATGGGGTTTCCTAAGGAGAGTTCCTCAACACAGAAATAAAAGGGTGCTCCAGCATAGTTGGTGACATTAAAGGATGCAGAAATACCCAGTTCCAGCATGCATGTCAGGAGTTTGCTCTTGACCTCTTTTTTGCCTATTTCCTGTTTCAAGATAGACAAACATTCCATAGTGGGACTAGTCAACTTAGCATAGAAACAATGGCAAACAAGACTGAGTGAGCATTTACCATATGTAAGAGACTCTGCCACACACCATTATGTAATTGACACAGCAGTCATGAAGCATATACCTGTTAGACTTTCTATTTTAAATAAGGAAATTGTGGCTCAGAGGAACAGTGATCATAGGGACAGAGCTCAAGCCAAAGGTCTGATTCTGGATTTTGTGTTCAAGCTAATCAAGCTGGCTCAGACAGTATAAAAATATTTTAGAGAAACAGAGATGTTTCCCTCGGTCCTTGTGCATCCAAAGCAAATTTAGAATGAATCTTACTTATCTTTCCATTCTTTCTTTCACTCTTCATTTCTTTTTTTCTAACCCCATTTTCTTCCTTCCTTCTTTCCTTCCTTCCTTCCTTCCTTCCTTCCTTCCTTCCTTCCTTCCTTTTCTTTTGTAGGCTTCCTTGGAGCTCACTGTGTTGCTCAGGTTGACCTAAACTTGTAGGAATCCTCCTGCCTCAGTCTCCTAAGTGTTCAGATTATAGGCATATACTACCATTCCCAGCCTCACAACACTTTACAATCTATATACCAGCAACTATTGTGGATACACCAGTGGGGCAAGGGAGATGAATGAGAAAGGACCAGTTCATTTCAGTTGTCTGCCCTCTATTCTCTTTCACAGAGGACATGGACTAGACAGTTTTGAAACCTGGCTGTCTAGAATCCTTTCGTCAGGATGCTGAGCTCTGCTGAAAGATTTTAGGCTTACAGTTAATTGTTCAAATGTATTTTGATCTAAATATGGCCTCAGTCTTGTGTGCAATGGGGAGGGAGCAGATCTTCACCATGAGTGCTTGGCTGGCAGCCTTTTGCTCCACCTAACCTGTTGAGTTTCATTGTTTACTCTGGGGTAAAAAAATTCCATGTGTTCCAACCTCATGACACTTAAACCCTGCTCACACAGCTAAATCAAGAAGACTAGTTATTTGAGATCATGAAGACAAATCAGCTGGTACACACTGGAACAAGTCTGTTCCCACTGGCACATTAACATTGCAGAGGGAGCCATGGATTGTTAATTAGGAATGCACAGGAGAGAACTTGTCTTTCATTTGTTAATATCCAATACAAATCTAATCCCAAGAAGCTATAGTTACTGTGCATTTATTTTTCTCTGTTAGCATCTTTTGTTATACCATCATGTAAGAACTGCCCAAGGAAATTAAAAAAGAAAAAATAAAAGTTACCACATGGATTGCTTAACATGGCCTTCCTGCAGAGGTGTTGGAGGAGAGAAAAGACACCAGAGTTACTCAGGCCCTGAGGGCGAGGAGTCTGCTCACATGTGGGAATGCCAGTCAGCCTGGGTGCTAGCAGAGCAGGCTTTGGCAGGCCACCAGAGAGAGGATATTTCGTAATTGAGGCCTTGCCCCAGAGGATTCTGAGCCAAGAAACTACAAGTAAGGAGCAGGGCTGAGAGTACAAGAAGGAAGTTTATATCATGGGCCAAAACTTCGAAGGAGGAAGCAATTTCATTTGACTTCCATTCCCATTTTTGGGTTCCTATTAATTTTTTACCTGCCTGGTATTTTGATTTTGCTCATCAGACTTAATCAGTACATTTCATTATTCTATGTTTGTTGTTTCTGAGTGCATTGCCATATAATTCATTCCTAAGGGATGTGCTGGCTATTTAGTGGGGGAAGGTTATTAGATAATAAGACACTGAAATGATTAATGTTTATTGAGCACTTACTTATACCAAGTGTTTTGCTAAGATCTCAATGGGAATTCCTAGGTAATGTGTGGAATTCTAGTATTTGGGCGCTATTACTGAGCCTAATTAGAGCTGAGAAAACCTAATGTGGAAAGGTTTATAATTCTCCAGAGGTCACAGAGGAAGTAGGTCTCAAAGCTAAAGGAGAAGCTCTGTGGCCAATCACGTCACTCTCTTAAGTGATCCTGTGTTCCTCCAAATGCAGGCAGCTCTTGCCTAAGTGTATTCATGGTGCATGTGTCAGTGTGTGTGTGTGTGTGTGTGTGTGTGTGTGTGTGTGTATCTATTGCCAGGATCTGGTTCTCCACCTTTTGGATATGCCTGCTGTGTTTCTGTGTTTCTTTAATCCATCCAAAGGGGCACCATATCAGAAGGCAATCTGACAATCTAATGGCTAAGTGAGCGCACGATGAACATATGATCCAGCAGTCACATTCTTGTCATTTACAATGACAACTTGAAAACTTATGTTTCCACAAAAACTTTTTGCTCCAGTGGTTTACAGTAGCTGTCATGGCTTCTGTCTGACATGTTGTCCATAGGCTCCTTTTCAAATGCTTGTCCCCCAGCTAGTGGTGCAATGTGGGGTAAGGGTTGGGACCTTTAAGAGGTGGGTCTACCTGGTGCAAGGTCACTAAAGGATGGACTTTGAAAGTTTTACTTACCCACAGCTCCCAACCCCTTGCTTGCTGGCCTACTGTGGTAGGAACAGCCTCTAGCACTAGATCTCAAAGCTTGGACAGAACCATCAAAGCTTGCCTTCCTCTCCACAATGCTTTGAAACACTGAACCAGAATAAATCCTGCCTCTAAATAGTTACTGTCACATACTTTGCCCCAGAGATAAGATAAGTAACTATACCATAATAATCTTCTTTGCCAAAACACAGATACAGTTAAAATGCATTTATGCAGGTGAGTGGACAAACTGTCAATCCAGGCAAAGTGATGTTTATCAATAAAAAAAGAAAAAAAAGAGCCATCAAGGCATGAGTGGACACAGAATAAATTTAAGGCATGATGCCAAGTGAAAAAAAAGGCTACACAGTATACAACTCCCATATAAAAAGATAGCCACTATAGGGACCAGAAAAACATCAGCTATTTCCATGGCTTGGGGGAAAAACAGGTAAAAGAGGCAGAGAACATAGGATACTGGGAAGGATGGAACTATGTTCCATCTGTATGTTGCAGTAATGGCACATGCATGTCATTGTAACCCTGTGAAAGCCTATAGATCATACCACAACAACAATAAACCAAATGTAAGTATGGAAATTTCTCAGTAGGGTAGTGGCACATGCCTTTAATTCCAGCACTTTGGCAGGCGGAAGCAGGAGGATTTCTGTGCATTTGAGGCCAGCCTGATGGACAAAGCAAGTTCCAGGACAGCCAGGGCTACAAACCCTTTCTCATTTTTTTTTCTCAACGACATATATATTGCCACACAGAAAGTATTTGAATTATACTTTCTAACACTTTAGGATTTTGAATTCAAATAATTTACGAATTGTTGTGCAGACAGTTCACATGGTTTATGTGTGGAAAAATGAACTTAAATGGAAAAAGATTTACAATTACAGTTAATTGTGACCATGTATATTTAGCTATAACCAGTTTGAAATAAGATCTAACTTTGTGACATACACACATCATGATATTGCCATTATAAAAATGTGTTATACCAAGGCAAAATATACATATTAAGGGAAGCTGGTAAGGGATATATGTGATCTCTCTATATTTTCCATTCAAGCTGCACACACACACACACACACACACACACACACACACACACACACAACACACACACAATTAGTTTTTTTGAAATAAGGCATTGGTAAACATGAGGTGGGGAGGGATGAAGAGGTAAGACCAGCAGAATGTTGTCCTCTCTCTCTCTCTTTTTTTTTTTTTAACCTTTTCCATGTTTCTATTGCTGTCTCAAAACCAATTCATTTTGAAAAGTAAGTATCTCTATTACATTTTCATAGTACACTAAAAATATTAAAGCCATGTGGCTGGGGTGTGGTTCAGTGGTAGAATACATGCTTAGCATGTGTAAGGTCTGGAGTGCAGTATCCAGAACCCAAACAAAACAAAGCAAACAACTACAAAAAGAAGAACCCCAACGTAGGGGATGACCCTGGGGCAATACTCTCATGTGGGACCTATTTCTAATGGTGAACTCTTGGTGTCTGTGTCCCTGTTACATTAGGAACACCTTGCTTAGGAATGGCCCACTTGGTTAGCAAGTGGTGGGTCTGCACGCATAGGTCAGTTTCTTTTTCTCATCTCCATGCTGTTTCCCTCCTACCCTTCACAGCATCACATAGTTCTTTGTTCCTCACTCTGAAGTGCTAGCTTCGGTTGCCTAGTTCGCATTCAGAGGTCACTGAGTTGAGATAGTGCTTCAGAAAAGGAGCAGAAATGAGGGACACATCATCTCACGAATCAAGGGAGAGGGGAAAGCACAAAGCAAGAAAGGCAAAGAGGAGAGAGAGAGAGGATAAGAACAATTGTGATGGAACAGGCGGGAAGGTGGTTAGCTTCCAGCAAAAAGCCAGGTCTTGGTAAATGGGTCTTGAAAAACAAAGGTTGCCATCAGATTTTCCAGCAAAGGACAGAGCTGGAACTTTGCCTGATATGCTCCATGTCAACCTTGGAAGGAACACTACACAAAGACACTAGTTCATATTTGCCACCATGTTCTGCATCCTCTCTACCAGGTCTGGTAGACACATTAATCATTCAGGGTGTCCATCTGGGTTCCTGTCATCTGGGCTGCTCCCTACGGTCAGAGAAGCAGCTGACAGGCAAATGCCAGACACTTGGCTGTTTAGGTCGTGAGTGGTGGTTGGAAAGAGGAGTTCCTTCTTTTTGCATACATTTTAATGTTCCCCGAATTTAATTTACTCTCACAGAATGCAACACTTTTGCTTGGAAAGAATGGAGCACAGTCAATTCCATTTTGCTTTCTTGTTGAACTAACATAGCAGAGGTTTTAAATATTACTGGGCAATATTAACAGGCATGTGTGTGCGTGTGTGTGTGTGTGTGACTGCACACACTCACACACACGCACACATACACGCACACACACACACACACACACACACATACACACACACACAAATTTGATTCAATTGGTATTGGTAGTTGTCTGAACAATTTAGTTTTCACCCAGACACTTAATGGGTATTTGGTTTTAAACACAGAACTGCAGAGTCAGCATGACCTGGGCCCCAGTACATCTCAGCTTCATAATAAGCTGCCACCAAACTTTCAACACAAGAGTGCTTGAAGGGCATATATTCCCAACCACTGCAGAGCGCAACTGTGAGCTTTGATATATGAAGACCTTTACAAAGGTACAGAACATTATTATCAATGTGAGATTTTGTTTAGGATATACGGAACTTCCCAGACAGTTTCCCACAAAATTGAATTATTGGTTCAATGTGAAGTTCTCAAAAGAACCAGCAGTACTGGGATCTTTCTAGATGATGTGAACTTTTGCAGGGGCTTCCGGTTTCAGCATTCCTTCAGTGTTTGAGACTGTAAATGCTCCCACAGCTTCTCTTTAAAAGCCCCTAGGAAGTTTTGCTCCTATTATCATTGACATCAGAGAGTAAAATAATATATTCCAAATCTCTGCACTCTCCTTTAATTTATAAGAAACATCTTCTGGTCAGCATAGCTCATGGCATTTGTGTGTATGCGTGTGCATGGTGCAAGTGTGTGGTTGGTGCAAGTGTCATGTGGAGGCTAAGGGAAGGTCTTGGGTGTTCTGTTCAATTACTCCACTCCTATTCTTTTGATATAGGGTCTCTCCCTGAATCTGGAGCAGGGCCAGCAATTTCTAGTGTTCTCACCACATTGGACAATTTACACACTTCATCTGATTTCTTTGTTTTTTATTAATGAGTGGGGAATCAGTACTTCCCATTTCACAGAGGAAGATAATGACATTTAGGGAGGTGCCACCTTCCTTGTTTTTGTTATAACTGTCATGAGCAGCAGCAATAAGTACACTTGCCTCCGAGAAATTGCTCTGCTTTTGGAAAACATGACTTCAAGAATCCTTAAATAATTTTGTAGGTTCAAAACCACCAACACTTTCATGCTAGAGAGTTAAAATGTGTACTCAAGGCTATAGAGAACTTTTGTGAAGTAAGTATACGAGTAAGCTTTATCAAGCCTTTGGGTAAAGGAGAAGCAATATATTATACATATGACTGGGAGAGTAATAGTTTTAAAATTTTAACATACATCCTTTTCTTTTTTGATACAAGGTCTCACTGTGTAGCTCTGGCTGGCCCGGAGCTCACTATTTAGACCAGGCTGACTTTGAACTTACAGAGAACTACCTGCTTATTCCTCCCTTATGAGGGGATTAAAGGTGTGTGCTATAGTGCCCAGCTAGACATTCTTAATAACTATATATAGGCACTAGCAAGATGGTTCAGTGGATTAAGGGGCTGGTGACCAAGCTTAATAAGCTGTTTGATCCCTGGAGACCTACATGGTGTAAGGCAAAAACCAATTCCTACCAGTTTTCCTCTGACCCACACATGCCTATTGTGACTGTGCGCATGTGTGCACTCACTGACACACAATGCACACATAAGTAAATATAATAAAAATACCATAAGCACTTAGAAAATGATGTCCACAATTATGTGCACATGTTTTTAGTGTCAACACATGGCTACTTCAGCTCTTCAAACAAAGGGGTTTGTAATATTGTCAACAACACTTTTCAGGTGAAAACAGCCTTCATTTATGTATAGGAGACATTTGGTAGTAAGAGTATACAAGGGGACTGAAGAGATTGCTTAACAGCTCTTGCAGAGGACCTAAGTTTGGTTCCTAAAGCCTATATGTCAGCTTATAATCATCAGTGCTCTGGTTCCAGGGGGTCTGATGACCTCTATGGGCTCCTGTACACAGGCAGTGCACACACATTACACTGAGGCAATCAAACAAATAAATACTTTTAAAAGGATACTGGTGGTACATACCTTTAATCTTAGTACTCAGCTGATTGAGGCAGGAAGAGCAGGAGTTCAAGGCCAGATTCAGCTACACAATGAGTTTGAAACTAGCCAGGGCTACAGAGCACCTTATCCTAAACAAGAGAGCAAAACAAAACAAAAACCAGAAATGAATGATAGCAAGACATTGAGGTAATATAGTATTGTTTTTCTTCTGCACAACCACCATCATATATAGTATATTAACCCCAGAAGCAAAACTCAGCACAAATAATTGGATTATAAGAGTTATGAGTACAAATGATAGGAGACATGGAAACTTCCATAAATTGGGAAGTTACCTTTAGGTAGTGTATGATAATGTATGGTGATATCCAGTGGTAACAAAGGGAATCTTCTTATCTAAATTTGGTATTCCCAGGTGTGTCCCTTAGTTGCCATGTTCTCATATTTAATCACATCCAGTTCACTCAAGGGATTAAAAGTAAGGACACTTTCTTTGAGAAAGAAAGGATGTGTGGACATGTGGCCCATTTACCAAAGTCTGAACACACATTTGGTTTGATTAATTTCATTTGTTGAGATTGATATGAGCATCCCATGGAAGGTGAAATGACTTTCATCTGTGCATTTAGACCACCGTGATGTCCAGGAGAAGTGCCATTGCATATGGTACCACTTGGAATCAAAGGGCTATAGCCCCTGTCTGTTTCATGGGCTGGTATCAATCTTTCTGCCCCAGCACTCCATATCTCTTCCCTACCTATCAACAGTACTCACATATGCACTGTCATCATGGGAGAGATGGAAGTTTATTCTGCATAAACAATTTGTCCGTTGGCCGCTCTCTGAGTCTGCCAACCAGGTTGCCAATTCCGATGTCGACACCTGTCCATTTGGAACAGGAATGAAAACAGCCACTCATTTCCTAGAAACCATCAAACACCCTGTCTGTGAACAACAGCTCTCCCTTAACTGCAATATGGGCAAGATACGAATGGGTCACACAGACAGATAATTGCTGATCAGATCCTCCAAGTCTCTCAATGTCCTTGAAATTGAAACTTTCATATGCCTTTCAGTACAGTGCAGTTTGGGGGAGAGTCACCATTTTAGGGCTGTGCTGTAGGAGAATGAAACTTCATCTTTGTCATGGAATTGAGTTTCATTATCTAGACTTGCTAAGAAGAAGATAGAGTCAATGGGAATTTTCAGATAGCTTTCTAGCTTTCAAAATGATGTCTTCCTTGTGGACATGGAAACAAGAGTTATGTCCAACCACATGACAGTGAGATTCTTGGAAATATGCATACTTTCACATAGGATCAAGGATATCTCTACCCTGTGTATGTGCATGTGCACATGTATGTGTATCTGTGTGCACATATGTGTGTTTGACCATTTGAGTGGCGGAAGCCTCTTTGGCACTTCCCCTATGCTTTGTTCTTTGTAATGGGACATCCTCATGAATCTTATGTGGCAAATATTTTAGCCACTGTTGTCAATGACTTGCAGGTGACATGTCACCACTGAAGTGAACTTTCAGAGCAGCCTGGGCCTTGCCTTTGGGAGCTCCTGCCTGGCAGAGGCTGGGGACTAATGTGGGTTTAATGTTGTTATGAGCCAGGCAGCTGAGCCGGGTAACAATACGAGTCTGTTGGACATGTCTTCTGGGTTGTCACGTTCAATTTGCACACGACCTCCCGGCCAAAAAATGGGAAAGAAGTGGTAGAATGTGGGACTGAAAGCTCATATTATTGCTTTGACAGCTTCACTCATCTAGAAGTAATGCAAAATGCAATTTATAGTTATACACTCTGACCTCCTGCACAGAGAGGGAAAGTATCTAATGACGGGCCGAGGTAGTAGAGGAAGAAACAGATCTCAATACAGCTGGAATTTGTCTACGTCTCTGCTCTTCAACCATTCAATTACAGTCAAAAGACAAATGAAGCAGGGACAGTGTGCTGGTGAGGTAGTGACACAATTATTTTATAGTGACTGGCTTCTGGCTTTGAGTCTTGGCACAGGAGGCTACAACACGCCTTATTTCACTGGAGACAGATAATCTGCTTGCTCCCAGTGGACAAAGGCCCTCTGCTTGTAGGTGCATCATTATGCCCATCAGAGAGGAGAAAAGGCACTAGCCAGTCAGTGACACTCCGGGTATGCACTTGGAAGTTCTTGAGAGAGGCTGACACTTTAATCCTATTAACCAAGATAAATCAAGTCAGGCCTGGTGGTAACTGGAGCATTATTCACTTTTGAGTGGAAATAGGCAGAAGGCAGAGAGTGTCATTTTCTTTTGTGCATCAGGAAATTTACTAGCTTTTCCATGTTCCTAGATAGCTTTATTTGGAATAGAATCCCCTAGCTAACTGGGAGAATGAGGGTATCATTGTCCAAAATCTTTAGGTATGACCTGAGTATGCCAACCAGTGCTTTAAATGAACAGTGTTTTCTGTAAAAGTTGGCCTCCTGGGGCTGGGGAGAGAATTCTGGCTTTTCTGAAGGATGGAAAGGGACAGAAGTGGTCACCTTCACAAAGCTGGCGGTGCTGGCAGAAGAGCATCAAACCACTACTTTCTCTCTGCATCAAGAGCCTTGCTAGAGACCCACAGATTACACTTGTGAAAGAAACAGCACTGGGGACGACTATAGCTGACAAGGCAGCAGAGTGCTGTAAAGCATTTCCCCATGTTGCTTTCTTCTTCTTTAGAGAATTGAAAATGCACCCTCCCAGCTTAAATTATAACACACTTTCCCCTACTGAATCTATCTCCCTGTTGCATCTAACTGGTGACTTGGTGACTTCTGATGTAGAATGCTCAAATGTTTTTTTTTTCCCCCTTTTACTTCAAGCTGAGCACAATGGACTCTCTGTGGAGGAATATTGTGTAACTCCTACATTATACAATATTGTGTACCTCCCATATTATACAATATTGTATAACTCCTATCTTCTAGAGGGAAACCATCTGCAGAGTTCAGCTGGTCAATTTCCCAGGCATCCTGGATTTTGACACTATTGATTTCAAGTTCTTAGTAACTTCCTAGAGTTAGAAGAAGGTAGTGAGTGATTAAAAAGGAACAGGGGGATCAGATGTGTATGCTGGAGACAGTGTTTATATCCTTGGGGGATGTCCAAGAGAGATGTACTGATGCACATCTATGTACACAATTGTAAGATGTACACTGTATGTAAGAGATGTACTTAGGTTCGCTGTACATAAGAAGGAATAAGGGCTGGCCAGAAAGCAGGGGATGGGCTATTTTTTCTGGATGAGAAGAGTCTCACACTTTCCTTCCTTTGGGGACTTCAAAAAGGAGTTCTAGGATTGAAGTGAGGACCTAGAGTGGGAAAAGACCTAAGACAAGGCAATGCCTGTGCTGTGCTCTACAGGTATGGCCAGCATCTCCTTTGTCCCCAGGGTTAAAACAATAAGGTAGTTTCAGAAACTCTTGTTTACTTCCCTTTTCCCAGTCTGGGTTGTCCTCACTGACCTGAGCTCCCAATTCTCCACCCCCCAGGTGATATCACAACCAAGGACCCCCTAAGCTCACCAAGTGTTGAAGATAGGAGCACAATGTCTGGGAGACTGACACCCACCAACACCCTTACTTGAGTATTCTAGAGGGACTTCTGAAGGGGCTGGCCAGGTAAGAAGTGGGTTGGTTTCCGACATCCAGCTGATTAGTTGTGGTCAGGTGTCTGTGGATTCAAAAGACAGCCCCAGGATCACACAAAGAAGTATCTCTTGGTACACGCTGCCAACTGGGGATGCAAACTCACAATCTGGGCACTTCCCAAACAGGTGAGATTTAGACCACGTGTTCGCATTATCTCTTCAGGTACCCGGTGGGCCAGAAAACCATGCCTAAGTCTTCCTATTTTGTTCCCAGGGTCATGGAAAATAATTTTAGGATGGTTTGGCTAACTGAAGAAAGATAAAGTAGTTTGGTAACTAACCCAGGCGGAAGTTCCCGTGATATTGACCTAGGGCTTAATGTCTTTCCTTCTGTCCCTGCCCTCCTTACTGTGTGTCTCTATGACAAGCCCACTCTACCCAAAGAGTAAAATAAGTTCCTTTATTTGAGTGTAGTATGCAGCCACACAGGTCCAGAACTTTGCCACCCCCCCCCCCCGTACACACACACACACACACACACACACACACACACACCCTGAGGTCTCCTAGGGTGCTGGGTATGTGGAGCAGCTAGTTCTCTGTAGCCGGCCTTGCAGGAGTTAAAGACCCGGACAGACAAAAGCGAGGCCACAGCACCTTTTCTCGGCTGTCAGCTGCAAATAGAGCCGCTGCCCTCTGGACTTTAACTCCCGACAGAAAGGGCATTTTATTACAGGCTATGACAAGTTGCAGGGAGACCGCGGAGAACTCAATAAGAAGGAGCAGCGAGTGGAATCAAAAACCCTAGGAATGTTTGGAAGACTTAGCAAAGATGGCCCCAAATGATAGATGTGAGCAGGACTCGAGGTCGCGTCTGCGATCTGGGCTGGGTGGGAGCCCTGCAGCAACACTGCCCGCTGCTGAGGAACAGGACACATCGCTGGCCGACAGCCCTGCAACCGATGCGCAGAGCCGGTGGCCTGTTCCTCCACCCTCTCAGTAGCGGTGGCTGCAGCTTATTGCGCCAGAAAAAGCTGACCCTACCGGCTCCCCGAATTTGCAACTTTGTGTTTTTTATTCGCAGGAGGGAAATGGACGCTTCACTCTCCAGAGCTGGTTTCTTCCTGAGCCTCTGCGAGAAGCTGTCTTTCTTCGATCAGCCTTTTGCAAACTTCTACTAGACTTTATTAGAGTTGCCCCCACCTTCACTTCCTGTTTCCCCCTTCTCACGAAAATAGCACGGGAGGGAATGACACCAAGGAAGAGACATATTTTTTGCCAGTTTTTAATTTTAATTTTTTTTTTTAAATTTTTCTGCGATTGCTGCTTGCTTAGTACAGTGGCCTCAGTCTGAGCTGCACAGGGTCTTCCGAGGGACTGATTGCTCAGAGCGGGGAGCGTGTCCTTCTCCCTACCCTAGCTGCCTGCAGTTCTGGATGTGCTTTTAACCAACCAGTGAATACACTGCTGCCTTCTGGACCTGAAGAACTTGCTAGACCCTAAAGTGCGCTATGGAGTGGGAGACCCACCAGAACATAAGCACCCCATTTAGATGTGGACCTAGTACCATTCAGGTTGCCTTGAGGATACCAGCTCCGTTGAAGAATGCTGGCGAAGGCTCAAAGGACTTCTAAGGAACCTTGTAATACAAAAAGTGAAATGTGTGTATCCCAATTCTATTCTCAGAATCCCTGACATGAAAGGCAAAGTTGGTAGATGTCAAAGTTAGCGGGGGAGGGGGGGGCAAACCCAACAAGCTCATTTGCATGAAGGGTGCAGCTCACCCAAGCCCCAGATCAGAAAGATTTTTAACAATGATTCTTAGGACACCGTGCAAACCGTTAAAAAGAAACTGTAGTTCCCCTTCCCCTTCCTTTTCAAAAATTTATGCAAATAAAAAGTGAGCAGTCTTCCGTAATTCCACAGTCGAAGCAGAGAGAGCTGATGCATCGGAAATTCATATCTTATGGGCATAAATGTTTCCCCGATCCTGTGTTCTGCTTGGAAAAAAAAAAAAAGAAAAGAAAAGAAAAGAAAAAGAAAACAAAACAAAGGTAGCTAAAGTTTTTGAGGTCTTGTTTAGTAGGAGAAATTTGGGTTCTTGTTTAGTTGGAGAAGGGATCCAAGGTTTTAAGTTTATTGTTTCAAAGAAAGCAGATCTTGGACACATCTTGCCAGGTTCCATCCCCTGTATAACAAAACTGTGCCTTCTGTTTTCTCAACCCTACCCCAATTTTTATTTTTTCATAATTTTGCTTTTCCCCTTTCTGTCAAAGTGTTTTTGATCTTGATTAAATATTAATTATTCATTCTTTGTCTGAAGCTCAGTTGCATTCTCCCAACCACTTGCATCAGAGTACAAACAGATCCACACTTTCAGTGTCTGATTACAGTCAAAGAAAGTTCACGAGGTTAGAATTTAGTCTAAAACAATGCTTAGGTACCCACTGTGTACGGAATAACAGCTGAAAAATAGATATTAAAAGTAAATAGCCATAAATCTAAGAGGGTGGGGAACACACTACAAAACAGGATTTTTTTTTTTTTAAACTGACAAAGAAGTTGTAAGATGAATGTAATGGACGCTGTTTCTTCTTCTGTCATGATATGTGACTATCAATAACTGGACCATGAAGAGAAAACTCCATTTCTCATCTCCTGTGCTATTTTGTTAGAAATCTATTCGAACTAAACAAATGCAGAGTGCATGTTCTTCAAAAAGCTATCTGCTTACTACTGCCAGGTAAAGAGTTGTAAAAGGGTGTGGGTTTTCTCACTAAATAAATAGCATATGAAATAATTTTAAAGCCCTTGTCAAAAAAAGTTCCTTCAATATTTTGGTTCTGAAATGGCTGGGAGAGGGACATTGTAAACGAAATTACTTCCTTGGCATGGTCTGTGTAAATGTGTATCCTTAAATATCTGAGAGGATGATAGGGGCTGTAAAGTGGTGCTAGCCAGGTTGGGGTTTGTACTCCCTGACCCTGTGAGCATCTGGGAAAAGTAAAGGTGCAATTTAATCTTCATATTTCTTTTCTTCTCTCTTTCTATATGGAATCTTGTTTCAATTTATCTTCCAGAATAAAACTGCAGTGTACTTCAAAGTTTCTTGACTTTTCATCATCTCTTCCCGGCCTATGCACCACATCCTTCTCTCTTCCTGGAAAGGGCAAATTGTTGGAAGAAAAAGGTATACATCTTAAATTTCCACCAGATCCTTCTAGAAAGTAAAGGAATGGGGTTATGCTCCTGGGGAAGGGGGGCAGGCTCACCATAAAGATAGGTCACTTACATAGAGTCAAAGAAGGTAACTTTCGTAAGTGAAATGGCTCTGGCTGAGGTGGTCTTACTGTGGGAAGAAGCCGAGCAGAAATAGCCATTGGGAATTGTATGGTGGAAGCAGGAAGTGGGCAAAATTTGTAAACTGGAATCAGTGAGAATGGGAAAAGTCTCAGGACCACCATCTACCCCAAACTTTGCAAAATTTTCAAGCATCTTGCTGAAGTCTTGAAACATGGCCAGCAAGGGAACACAGGCTGCTGCAGGAAAGCTGTTGGCTATTTCACCTCCTTTGGTAAAAGAGTTGGGGGGGGTTGTTTCTGCAGTTTCCCTCCCTTCTGAGACTCTGAATAACTAACTCAAGTGGCTGCCCCTCACCCTTGTCTATCTTCCTTAGCAAACTTGACATTGTGGAAGAAACACGATGTGTGAATTATTAAAGAGGGGCTGGTTGGCTTGTAACTCTGGGTGCATTGCTCAGGACCCATTACCTGTGTATTTATCGGAGAATGCCTTACAAGAATTACAGAGTATGTGAGCCACAATGAGGAGAGGAGAAAGCAGGGAGACGAGGCTGTAAAAATGCCAGGGGAAGCAGGGTGTATATCTTACCATTTGGAACATTCAAATGGATGAGTAATATGTTTCAGAAAAGTAACTGCTCCTTTAAGATGGTGGGTCAGTTTCTGTGTCTAAGGAGAAAGAGATGAATTCAAAGAAAGTTTAGCTTCTTCAGACAGAGTTTCTTAGGATTTTAAAATTCCATTTACTTAAACTCATTCTTATCTTTATAAACATAAAAACTTATCAAGGGCTCTTCCTACTCACCCCCCCCCAATTTACCTCATTTCAGGTAAACTTCTACTTTCATCTAGTTATAAGCGCTTCTCAAATGGTGAGGAACACTTTATACTATAAACAATGTTCCACAGACATTTTCTAAGTCAGAAGTTTGCAAAACTGGAGAAGAATCCAGAAAATATTTAATTCGCACAACCGATAAAAAGATAAAAAGCAGCAGAAGTCATTCAAGGCAAAAGTGTGTGTGTGTGTGTGTGTGTGTGTGTGTGTGTGTGTGTTGTACACTAAATAAGCAACCATTATTCTGTGTTGCTGTCTTTCTGGGCAGCTGTTGATGGGATAAAATG
This sequence comes from Cricetiscus sungorus, assembly GCA_030556225.1. Lineage (NCBI taxonomy): Eukaryota > Metazoa > Chordata > Mammalia > Rodentia > Cricetidae > Cricetiscus > Cricetiscus sungorus. The sequence goes on along the minus strand of JANBXA010000007.1, from coordinate 36,058,394 downwards.
GGAAAGGAACCATCAAATATCTAAGATGTTCTTTCAAAATTAAGAAGAAAGGGATGCACTGTAAGCCAATAATAAGAACTACTAATAAGAACTATTGCCATTACTGTTTAGTCCTTTGGGCACCATTCTGTATATCTTGTTGCCAAGGTGGAGGTAATAATTGAATCTATCCTAAATCTGAATGATGGAATAGTCAGAAATGACTCCATCTGACAGGAGAGCCAGGAGGCAAGTGATGGATACTATTGTCCAGACCTGACCCTCCATTAACACTACCTATCAGCATCTGGATCCTGTCACTGGTTCCCATCTTAGAGCCAAGAGGGCTGCCTAGCAAAGTCCAAGCACTGGACCTCTAGCCAACTGAATAGTTGAAGAGACTAACCTAAACCCTCCATCTCCATCTGCCTTATTGCCCCTCTCCAGACCCATTGTTTGGCAGGTGTCGGCAATTTACTCCTTATCTTGCCTATTTATGAGGGATTTTTAAAATTAATAACAAAGGGAGAAGTGGTATTAATATTAATTAACACCATAAAATGAGACAGTTTTGGGATTTCACCCAGTGAATCCTCTCAGTCTCTAATTGGAGCTTTGGAGAAAGGGGAGGAGGAGGAGACAGTAAGGAGAGGGAGGGAAAATGTGTGTGTGTGTGTGGGGGAGATACAGATGACCTACTGGGTGACAGGCACAGGTTGGAAGGGTGACATTTTATTGTAAGCCTCCCAATGAAAGGAAGAAAAGGAAGGGACCAGTCAATTTAATGCAGGGACCAAGAGTGCAAGAGTGTTGCTAAGAGACAGAGATGCTGGTGAAGTTCTATCACAAGCCCCACTCTGACCTTATGCAAATAGAGGCGGCCAACTCTTTGTGGAGCGGCTGAAAATTCCACCCCCTGTGTCACCAATACCTGGCATCGAGCCTTTCATTCAAATGTTCTCTAAAAACACACACAGAGGATGTGACAAAGTGTGACACATTCAGGGGGCTTTAACACACACAACTCACAAAAATATGGGGTTTAGTAATAACAGTATAAGTTTTTAAATGGGGAGTGGTGTCTACAGCAGATCATGCTGAGGATTTGTCACCCTTCTTTACCTTCTGTCACCATCATCTTACTTTAGCTATAAAGTAACCTGAAGATCCAGAAATTGCCCTCTCCTTACAGAAATAGAAGCCTATTAAGATACTGCAGCACTGCTCAAAGTGCTGTCATTAATTTATGAGTGGAGGAGTATGAGGAAGGATGGTGTGAGGGTGGGTGGATAGAATGGGAAAGCTTGGTGCTGCAGACTAGAGCAGTCACAGTTTATCCCACCCCACCCACCAACCATTAAAAAAAAATCCTTTCTGTAGGATAAGTTGATGTTTTAAAAAGAAGAAACTTAGGGGAATGAGTCTTTTAGGAAGTTGAATATTCTTAAGAGTTTACATGGGAAGGCTGACATGATCCATCCCACTGAGCTGGTGACAAATGGGTACTAGCTGTAGAAAGGTCTTGGTCCTCTTGGCCAAGGAGTGGGGGAAGTCCTTTGCTCAGAGCCCTGGAGCAGAGGAGTTTGCTCTGCCACCTGGTCCTGGTGCTGGAAAGTGAGCTATGAGTTGGAGCGGGGTGCTACAGCAGACCTGACCCTTAGGATCCATGGAGCATCCCTGGAGAGGCAGAAGAGTGAATCCTAATCTGGGATGCAGGCACTGGGTCCCCACTTTCTTTCTTGGGCAGCCTCATTTCCATTGTGTTTGCACTTCTTTTCACCCCAAGTTAACTATTGGCCCTTCCCCGGAGTTGGAGTATGGGAGTCCATTCATTCACCAGCCCAATGCAGCTTGTAAGATAACTGCCATAGGGTATCGATCCTGAAAAATTGAACACCACACAGAGAAATAGATTATTTCCATGGTTCTTCGTGAAGTTTGTTCCCTTGGAGCCACAGGTAGGATGGCAGTTTGGGGACTTTGAGGACCTTGGGGGCTGGCAGGAAGAGGGCAGGATTTGAGGAAGGCAGGGCTTTCTTAAAAGCCACATACCTGCCTTTGCACAGCCTCTGGGCAGCTAGAACCCAAGCCAACCTGGAGAGCTTTTGGCTTGTTCCTCATGCGCTTCATACAAACCAGAACAGAATCATTTTCTCTAAGTGAGGGCAAAGCCCAGCACACACAACTTGGAAAACTCAATTTAGTCAGCCTGCTTTTTCACATTCCACTTCCTCCCTCTCTTTCGATTTCAATATTGATAACAAGCACACGGCTACGCATCTTTATGATAATAGTTGCAAATGAGTACGACAACCCCCCCCCCATGCCCCGTTCCCCGCCTTGGGAGCATTTCAAGCGCTCAGTGGCAAGTAACTTCTCAGGGTAACTTCTCCCTGAGATCACTCCCCTCCCCTTTTAATGCTGGAACTTTTCATAATGTGCACAATACTATTAAAATTTCATATTAGCACTGTGTATGGTGAACTTTGTAATGGGAAATTCAATAGCTGCTGTAAATATTAATGGAATATGAAATGAAGCCACAGCCTCGACCAGCCCTGACAGTAAAACGGAGTGAGCATGTGGCGGCCCCGGGGCGAGAGAGGCCTTTCCTCTTGTCGCTCTCGCTTTATTACATTAGCGCTGGTCTCCCCACGCCGGAGTGGGCTCAGAAGCCGAGGCGCAGGGTCACCCATGACAAATGTCCCGGTGTCTCTCCAACCGGCCCCGCCTGGCCCTGCCACTCCATCTGCCCAACAGGCCCCCGGAGAGTGCTTGCGGGTGTCAGTTTCGGGCACAGGGCTTTTGGGAGACGCCAAGTTTCTAAAAAGGTTGCAGTGGTTCCGGTGTCTCCTCAAGTCACCGCTCCCTGGACCTGGGGCGGGGGGAAGAACTCAACACGCGAGTGTTAACGAACCCCAAGTGGCTTTCTGGGGTTGGAAGGGGTAATGGGAAAGCCAGACTCTCACTAGACCCATAGACCCCTCCCCCCCACCCCAAGCCCCAGCCCAGCTCCAGTCCTAGCCAGCGGGACCTGTCTGAGAATCGCCCTGAGTTCTTTTTTTTTGGTGACAGCTGCGGTCACCTCTAGGTGACTGGGGTCGTAAACTGACCCACGGGCTCCCATTCCCTCCTCCCCCAGCCTAAACCACCCGGATGGTCTATTTTATTTACAGCGCTATGTGAACTATCAGAGTTTAGGCCTTGGAGCTACCAGCCCAACCTTTTTGCAGTCTGGAACAGTTCAGAAACCACTAGGGAGGGTATGTGTAGACTGAGGGAGTCGCAGCGCTCCTTACAGGCACGGAGGAGCAGACCCAGCCCTTCGGGAGCCAGGTCGCTGTCAAGAAGGACTGACTACAGGCACACAAAGATGGCCATCAACACCTTGTACTGCGATTTTTTTTTTTTCTACAGGCTGGGAACGATCGGTTTTGAGTGGCAGGCGACTGCCTGCTCCCTGTATTTATGTTGTACAGAAAGCGCTTAGGAGACCTTAGTTTTTAGATGGGACATTAATCTTTACTTGTTAGGAGATCGACTGTCAGCCTTGAACAAGGGCCTTCCCGCTTCTGGCGGCCTAGGATGGTCCGAGCTCCACCGCCCGCTACTTGGACGATGGGGACGTGCGGGGCAGCGTGCAACACCCAGGAGCAAAGCGGGACAAGGCGGGCCCTGCCACCGTGAAGGAGATGGCTGGCTGAAAAGGAAGGTTGAGGGAGCCCAGGACCATGTTGGAACCATGCCTTTTCATTTTTCCCTAGTTGCAAGGGGCGAAAGAGGGGCACTTTCTCATTGTAAGGATGCTTTTAAGGCAGGACGCTCAGTTCACAAGATAGCATGCTCGCGGTTGGGTCCGGAGTCCACCCATTTCACCGCCACTGACTGCAGAGTCAGTTGCCACCTCTCTCTTACCACTGGCAGAGTTGAGGACACTTCTATTCCGACTGTGCTCTCCCTCTTTAAGTTGTTTCCTGCCCAGTTTTTCTTCATCCCGGGAATCAATCCAGAGTAGCGCTACTGCTGTTTCCTCCAGGTACTCAAACATTCAAGGCTCAAAGGAAGGGAAATAGAAACGGGATTGAAATGCACCAGGAGTTTCCAGGCAGGGATCCATTCAACAAGCTAACCCTGTATTCCAGGGCCCCGACTCTGCTCCAGGTGTGGTTTGCAGGTCATGATCCTTTGGCCAGTTCATCCTTCCTTCTCAATCGAGCTCAGCCTCAGTGTGTCTTCAGGGCCATTAAATGCACCTCCCATGGTTGTCATTTTTTTGCCTTGCCCCATAGAAGAGTTACAGTTTCGAAGAAGAAGAAGAAGAAGAAGAAGAAGAAGAAGAAGAAGAAGAAGAAGAAGAAGAAGAAGAAGAAGAAGAAGGAGAAGAAGAAGAAGAAGAAAAAAGACAAGAAATGGATATAGGTTTTGTAACCGTTAAATAACTTTCCCAGCGTGTATTAAAGGAAGATTGTATTTTATCAACAGCTGATTGATGCCCGTGTGATCCTGTCGGTTTGTCTATAGTATCATATTTATTTAACCTGCTGGGGGACTATGTTCAGGGGCAGCCTGTTCACGCTGACAGGAGCGTGCACATTACACACTACCCCAGGTATTTTGATTGATTGTTCCCACCCCAAAGCCTTTGGTTCATAATTTAGCACAGCGGGTTCTGCATCACAGACTAGGCTAAAAGAAAAAAACAATCCTGTAAGAGATTTCAATGAACAACTACTGGCAACAAACCTTTCTCTACCTGTAACCCCCAAATATTTTACATACCTCTCCAGATGTTTCAGTTTGCAGAATTAACAAGCACAGGCCATTCACATGTTATTTATCCCATATCCCTGAAGTGGTATCAGAAGATTTATTTTGTGTGGCTGGACCAGCGTTTCTTAATTGGGGGGGGGTGAAGTGGTGGGGACAAGGCTACATAGTGTAGACCTCTTTTTTCTTTCTTCTCTTTCTTTTGCAATAGCAGGCTGGCTTGCAGTGTAGAAGGCACAGACAGAAAAGGACAGAAAAGAATGTTTCCCCCCCCCCCCACAGATGCTCCTCTTGTGTGGTTTTGGAATGTAGTTCATAGGGTCTTTTGCTGGAATTACTGCCATTATTTAACTCCATGAGGGAAAAAAAGACTTTTTTTTTTCTTCTCTAGGAGACAAACTCTTCAGTGTACCTAAGAAACATTCAAAATATTTGTGTACTTAAAAGGAAAAAAGAAAACCACCTCAGCTGTCTGGGTTCATCCTAGCAAAATGTAACTTGAAGTTAGTAATACATAGTATAGAACCAATGAATAATTTTCTCTTAAGCAATTTCTAAGAGGAAAGAAGTTTATTGAGAAAATTATTTTTGTTTGTACCAGCAAGAGCACATGTTTTAACTCATGTGTTTTTATACAAATTCTTTGCTGTGATAAAAATGGGACACATCATTCTTTTTGTATTACTGTTATTCTGGTTAGTAATTTTTTTTAAGGGATGCAAAAACAAAGTTTGACATGTATGTTGTGACCAGTGACAAAGTTATGTTTATTGTGCCTTGTAGTTTTTGCATTTGTCTTTAAGAGATTCTTGAAGCCTGAAATGTCATCTTGGCAGTATTGTACATCTAACACCCCTCCTCAGAGTTTATTTTGGCATTCTAGGTCAGATGGGATGGTCATTATTAAAATGATTAATTGTGTGAGTTTTCAGGGTGTAGATATATAGACACTAAAGAAAGATGTCCAGAGCAAAATTGACCTCACATAAGTCAATATAGCAAGCTAATGCAGTCCCCTGCATCAATATATATCATGTTCAGCAACTCTTTTTATCCCTAGATGTTGCTATTTATCTTTAGATGATATTCAATGAAAGAAGATAATCTCAGAACATTTTAGAACTGTGGGAAAGGCATCTCTTTGCTGAGAGAACAGCCATGATCAAATGTAAGTGCAGACTTAACATCCAGAGAAAAAGAAAGGGCAGGCTGGCAAAGGAAATATTTACCCCTGCCTCCATGGCAGTCAGTGACAATTAGGCAGACTCAGAGGTTAAGGGAAGGCCAGTTTGTTTGCAGTAAACAAATTCTATGCATCTTAATGACACATGTTAAGGAAGTATTGAGGTGTCATATGAATCTATTGGTTGTCATTTCCCAAAACACTTAAAAATCACTGGTTTCCTTTCTTCTTTCTCTTTCTTTCTTTTCTTTCTTTCTTTCTTTCTTTCTTTCTTTCTTTCTTTCTTTCTTTCTTTCTTTCCTCTTCTCTTTCTCCTTCCTTCCCTTCTTCCCTCTTTCCCTCCCTCCCTCCCTCCCTCCCTCCCTCCCTCCCTCCCTCCCTCCCTCCCTCCCTCCCTCCCTTTCTTCCTTTCTTCCTACAGTATTTTTTGTAGCCTTCCCTGAATAACTTGATATGCAGTTACAGGATGACCTTGAGCTTCTCATACCTGCCTCTGTCTTGTAAGAGAACAGGCATGTGCTATCATACCTGATTTAAGTGGCACTGGGATTAAACTCAGGGACTGTTGTATACTCACTTGGCAAGTACTCTAGCAACCAAGCTCTGGGGATGAACTTTTTGAAAAAAATCATCCACCACAGTTTTCTTTAATGTAACACTATGTTAATTATCCATAATAATGAATAAACTATTTTCGTATGTTGTTTCCTGGGGAAATCAAACCGAACAAGGTCCCAGCCATTTTTGAGGGAATATTTTGATTAGTTTAAATACATAATGATATACATACAATTAACCTCTTTGAAGTTTGGCTACTTCTTAATTGTATATAGCTCTGGGAAGGTTACTTCATTTCTCTGTCACTGAGTTCCTTTATGTAGAGAAATAATAATCTTACCTGTTATCAGGGCTTGTGGAAAGGGTTATGTGAGCCAATTCCTGAGATGCTCTTAAAGCAAAGCTGGACAGGTACCACTCCTAGCCACCCAGTATGGTAAGCCCTGATGTTTTAATATTGTTATTAAAAATGATGCTTTCCCTATGATCACCTATAATGAATGTTGTATGACCACACCCTGAAACTCAAACTAAGGTTGAATTGGTTCTAATGAGGTTGCAAAAACAAAAACAAAACAAAACAAAAAAACCCCAAAATTATACTGTAGTCGAGTGTCAGCCGAACAAAACATCCCTCACAAAACAAAGCAATCTTTGCTTTTCTTGTAATTTTATGCTCAAGGCACATTAAAAATCCTTATATGTAAAGTTTAAGTAAAAATCCAGAAAATGTTAAGAATGCCACCGAAATGTTTGCACACCAAATCAGAAAAAAACCTGTCTGGAGGCTCCTAAAGATTCAAATGGCTGTGTTCTCAAGTTGTAGCCCCTTAATTTCATAAGGATATCAGCATGCTTCTTATCCTTGCTGCATGTTAGGTACCTATAGCCTTCATAGTATATTTTAACTCCTTCTGTTAATATTTAACATGGTAGGGGCATTTCAGCTTTCTTTGTTAAAGCATCCTTTTGTAATATGTGCTTTGTATGTGTACTATTAGGTTTCACAAGTCCAAATTAATTCCTAGGACAAAGTGATACGTTCTGGTAACACATTAGACTAAGCTAACAGTGTGAAAAATATAGAGATTGGAAAAATAATGTTTTTAAGGTTCTGATTGTTTTCTAATCCATATGTTGAGTTTCGGGCTATAACAAAACCAGCTTCAAGTGGAAATTGTGGCAACATTACCAGACTATGGAGTCTCTTTGTGAGCTGGTCTATTGCCATTTCCAGTAGTAACTTGAGATGAGAGCTCAAATGAAAGTAGGATATATATGTGGTGGTAGACAAGAGCCCTTCCCTCTGCTGCAAGTCCCCCTTTGTGGATATAGAATAGGACTTTCTGTTCCAGTTAGATTCCAGCACTTCAGGTATGAATAGTTTTTATTCCTCCCCCAAGGGGGATCAAGTGGGGCAGGAGTTGGTGTTCTCAGAAGTGTCAACATCAGCCTTGCACTGGAAACCATACCCTTCTTTTTTTTCAGTCAGTGTTTCATGTCCTACTCACGTCTTCCATTACAGTGCCTCTAGGTCTGAAGGAAGTCCTTTTCTATTCTGTATGAAAACTAGAAACGCAGAACGTCCCGAGACTCTGGGCTTCATGGATAGTCAAATGATCTAAATCAGGGATGGACTTGATCAGATGAGGGATTTTTTTTTTTTTCAGATGTCATTCTTAGTGCTTTGTTTGATCTGAAAATGAATTTTAGGTGTTTAAACTCAGTTTTGGTGTTAGACATTTTTTTTTAACTTTTATCTATTTTTAAGATGAGGGTGAAGAAAACCTTACTGAAATATATAATCCTTCTTCCCACATTGTTCGCTTTTGTTCCATGAGCCTGAAATGAATCTGCGATTTTCTCATATCCAAGCAAATAGCAGTGTCAGAATTGCCTTCAAGCCACCAAACAGCTATTAGGATAACCTCACGATCTGTGGTTTCCTGTATGCAGAAAGTGAGGTTGAAGGAAGTACCATAGCTCGTTTCTAATTCATAAATAAATTCCTTTTTAAACATTGCTCCCTTTGAGATTTGGCAAATAGTTAAACTAGTTTACACATGTCTTTTCTCTCCCCTTCCTTTTAAGTACAGCTCATGAGTAAGCAGACACCTTAACTGGCTTTCATAGTCGACAGCTTTCTCTTTATTACCTTTTCATAGCAGAGCTATCAAAAATAAGATAATGCCCAAAGATCTGGAGCATAATCAGCTTTCTTGCTGAGTTTAAAGAGTCCTGAGGCTGTTTAAGTTAGCCCTGGTTATGCATGCGGGTGGTTGCGGTGTTTGCTCTGCCCTGTTTTGATGGAGAGGGTAATGTGTTTGCCAGATAAGGGGAAAGGAACCAGCCACAAATGCAGGGCTCTGTTTGATAAACCCTGACATGGTTAGCCATTTTTCACACACATAAAAGGAAGCTTTCAAACATGAAGGAAAATAGAGGTGTCCATTCAAGCTTACTCATGTTTATCAAGGAAAAAAGGTAAATAAAGAAAATTGGCATCCTGTAGTCTATTTTATTAATTAGCTCCAGAGCTTATCATGAAGTTGAAAAGTTGGATAAAGTACAAGTCTGTTTCTTTCAGTTGTTATTTATTGAAAGAGGAATTTCTCAGGTTCATATGCATTGGAAAGACAGTTATTTTGCTGGCCCATGTTGCCCCATTGGGAGGTACAGTTTCCATGAGAAGTTCTTGAAGTTTAGTCTTTATAGGGCTTCTTTGTGTAGTCTTGGAGTAAGAACAGCATTTGACATCAGTGTTAAAATAAATGATAGATGCCACAGATTGTAAAGGGGCCTATAGCCTAAAAGAGTTACATAAGGCTGGGAACAAAAATAACATGTTTGGAATATATTTAATAATTTGAGGATGGTCTCTTCTAGAACTCCAGGAAAGATGACTGTACACATAAAGGTGTTATAAAATAAAATAACTGGTTTGGAGTTACAGCTTAGTTGGTAGAGAAATGCTTAGCATAAATGAAGTTATGGGGTCAGTTCTTAGTGCTGTATGAAGTAGGCATGGTGGCACATACCTATAATCTCAGCACTCAGGACAGAGGCATGTGTGCATATGTGTGTGTGTGTGTGTGTGTGTGTGTGTGTGTGTGTGTGTGTGTGTGAGGAGAGAGAGAGAGAGAGAGAGAGAGAGAGAGAGAGAGAGAGAGAGAGACAGAGAGAGAGAGAGCATCTTCAGTTTCATAGTGAGTTTGGGACCAGTCCAATGTACATGACACCATGTCTCAATAAACTAAATAAAAATAACAACAAATAACTTCTATTTAGAATGATGTTTTAAAATGCTGGGAATTTGGACTGGAGAGATAGCTCAGGGATAAGAATACTTGCTGCTTTTCTAGAGGACCTGAGTTCAGTTCCTAGCACCCACAATGGGTGACTTATGACTACCTGTAACTCTGGGTCCAGGGGGACCTAATGTCCTGATCTGGCCTCTGAATGAATGCACACTCTTGTGTGTGCACACACAGACATAAACACCATTTAAAAAGTAAAAATGTTTAAGTGTGGATGTTGGGATTGAACTATGATCTGTTTTACACATTTTTTTTCTTGTCTAGAAAAAGAAAGGAAATCAAATGTGTCACAAAGTAAAGCCTTTCTTGGAATACAAATTCAGTTATTTTTGTCATTACCACTGTAATTTGGGGCTTAACTTTAATAGTTTAATGACTCATGATTTATATATAAGGAAATAGAAACTTTAACTTAATATCTAATCAGATTTTTCTTGTTTCTTTTTAGAAACACTACTCTTCTTGTCTCTTCTAAATTGAAAGTGTTTAGTAAACTAAGTAAATGGCCTCCATTTACTCCAATGATTAGTTCATCTATAGAATACTTAAGAATGTGATCACGTGGAGTTCTAGAACTGTGCTTTTCCATATATGAATCAATTTAAACATTTTGTGCTTTGGTGTTAATAATCTATATGAATGTAGAGTTTTAGATGAATTTAATGTCAACTGGGGATTAATGTGCATTAATTAAATTGACAGTATCTTCTTTAATGAGAAAAAAGGATTTAGTTCTAATACTGATGATCTTAATAAAGCTCCCCTCTACTTGTCTGTATTTTCTCAACATTAGGAATTATTTTTATTAGAGGATGAAGTAATTGAGTGCTGGCTGGGTGGCAAAACTCCAATAAATCAAGTGACTGCAAACCAACTTTGTTTTTGTTATTGAGGCTATATAACCAAGCCATGTAACTTTCAATTAAAAAGGGATCAATTTCTATCAGCTATTGAAAAATAAAAACACAAATTGAACTCCACACTCATTTTTCCTCTGAGTATTATGGAAGATGGATAAGCATTTGGAGGGATTAGACTCAGTATCTACCACGTGATATTCGACAAGCTTGTTTCAATCTTCTTACATAATGGAAAAGCCATATTTCCCCAAAGCTTTCCAAGTAAAATCCTTGTCACAAAAGGTACCATAGATTGTAGCAAAATCCTTCCACAAACCAATGAAGAGTCTCCAATTATGTTATCATCACATTGAGAAGGTGTCATACTACCCCAAACACATGTGGGAGTGCAAAGGTGTCCTGATATGTTCCCTCCCAGTACATTATCCATGCAATATAATATGTGTCTTAGTTACATATTGTAATTTGAGACTCTTGTACCACTCCTCATTCTGCACTCCTCTCTCTCTCTCTCTTGAGATAGGGTCTTGTTATGAAGCTCAGCCCAGGCTGGCTTCAAATTCACAGTCTTTCTGCATCTTTCTCCAATTGCTTTCTAAATTACAGCTTCACTCTTATTTTGAAATGGAAGTAGAGGAGGAAATGCAGCGAGAGGAACAACGGCCAAAAATAAAACTCTATTCATGATATACATTGATTCACTCCATAAACAAATGATTATGGGCCATTGTGTGTATACATAATATGTGCATACATACATACATACATGCATACACACATACATGAACACACATGCATACACATATTTTTATTTTTCTTTTTTTTTGTTTTGTTTTCTTTCGATAGGGTTTCTCTTTGTAATAGTTCTGGTTGTCCTGGAACTCTCTTTGTAAACCAGACAGGCCTTGAACTTCCAGAGATCCACTTGACTGTGCCTCCTGAGTGCTGGGATTGAAGGCATATACTACCACTTCCTTGTTTTTTTAAAAAACAAGGTCTCACTATGTATCCCTGCTGACCCTGACTGTCACTTAAGACTTAGACCAAACTGACGTTGAACTCATAGAGACTCACCTGCTTCAGCCTCCCAAGTGCTGGCGTCAAAGGTGTGCACTACCATTCTTAGCAAACTTTTTATGTATATGTATATGACTGGCAAGAAGGCTTAGTGGGTAAAGGTTTTAGCCACTCAAGCCTGAGATCAGAGTTAAATCCCTGGCATCCATATGGTGTAAGGAGAGAACTGAGTTCTGCAAGTTGCTTCCTGACCTCCACATGTACATCATGACATGAATATGTTCCTTCACTCAAGCACACACATGTATGCACATACATACATTCACACATTAAAATAGAACACAAATAAAGAACACATCAGAAGTTCAAAAGACAACACAAGACAACACACACACAGGAAAAGTTTTTAAAAATTAAAAATTTAGGCTTGTTCTCCCTTTCACATTCCTATACATTGTCTACACTTCATGTATCCATTAATTTGTTTGCATACTTACCTTGTTATATGCTGCTGGTGATTAAACCCATGGCCTTGCTCACATAGGCCAAGCCCTCTGCTACTGAACAAATGCTCTATCCACAGCCAAGCTTTTTTCCCCTTCCAACAATACTCAAACTCCTACACCAGGCCCTCTGTAGCCTCCTTACAATCAATTTTCACTTGTCTGCCCCCACAGCTACCACCCTGCTTGTCAAGGGTCTTGTTTGATGTTTCAGGGCCCAACAAGCTTCTCCCCTAAGACACCATGCAGACGCATGCTATGAGATGAGGACGAGTTTAAGGTTTAAGGCAAATAAAATAAAGATTTATTTATTAATTTTAAGCCTGGAAACAGAGATCTGTTTTAAAACAGGAGGATCTCTGCTTTAAAACAGTTGTTATACTTGTATTCCTCTACAAACATTTTAAAAGTTTTAGCTTAATTTTGTTTTTGTATGTGTATAAGTGTTTTCTCTGCATCTGTATCTGTGCAGCATGTGTGTGTCTGGTGCTCTTAGTGGCCTGAAGAACACCCCGGATTCCCTGGAACTGGACGTGTAGATGGTTATGAGCTGCCTGCCCTGTGGACTGTTGGAACTGAACCGAGGTCTGCTGGGAGAATAGCCAAGGCTCTAACCATTAGGTTATCTTTCCAGCCCATGTAGCTTCTATTAAAAGGACTACTTCAGTCCTCAATCTTTGTCAGTTAAAGGCTCAAATCTACTTTTCTGCTAAGAAGGAGCCCAAAGTTGCAGGATCCATATTAAGCACAGAGTACAGTTTCAAAACCAAACCAAACCGAACTAAACTAAACCAACCAACCAACCAAACAAACAAAAAACAAAAACCAACCAAACAAAAACATGAAACAACAACAAAAACAAAAAACAAAACAAAACAAAATAACCCAAACCTAACAACAAAACAATAGAAAGCCGGTTTTCTGAGCATGGTGAACATCATGCCTCTCCATGCAGCCATCCCCGTATTGAAAGATTTGACTGGAGAGCAACTCAATCTGAGGAAGATTGTCTTGTCATTTACTTGAAGACCAGGCCTCACTGTGTTGCTTTGGCTGGCCTGGAACTTACTATGTAGATCAGGCTGGGCTTGAACTCAACAGAGGTTTGCTTGCCTCTGTGGTGGTGCACATGTTTAATGTGTACCATCACACCTGGCGAAGAGGTCGTTCCTGTCATTCAGTCCGGTGATAGCAGTGTGTAAGGTTATGCTGCTCTTGGTCAGGGTGGCAGAGAAAGTACACTTAGATTGCACCAGAGTTACTAAAATCATTGTTTTCCAACAGTGATTGCACAAAATGGAAAAAAAAACTGGGAAAATTTTTTTAACTATCTGTTTTACAACCATCCAAGAAATGCCTTCCTTCACAGACATAATTTCTGGTATCTGTTAGAAATGAGACATCTTTGCCATGTTATACTGAGATGAGAGCAGTCACTGGGAGTGCACAATCTTTTGCAGTTTGATTGTGCCTTTGAAACTCAGCAAACCTCAATCACCCTTCTCTAAGCAACATTCTAACATGTGGAGATAAAAGTGAGCACCAGGGACAGTAGAACCTTGGTACAGAAGTAATAGAAAACTCACGCACGTGTCCAAATTAATTCCCCTTTTAACAAATTATTATTAGTCAGGTACTATTTATATAGCAGATTATTAATCCCTTACTTGTTTACTGAATTTGTTCAAATTCTCTGGTGTGTGTACAGATCATGGTGATGCATATGTGGAAGTCGGAGGACAACTTGTGTAAGTCATTACTTCTTACCACCATGAGGGTACTAGGGATCCAACTCTGGTAGTCAAGCTTAGGGGCAGACAAGTGCTTTTACCATCAAGCTGTCTCACCAGCTCATTTTTCCAGTTTTGATATTAACATGTGGAAGCAGCCATTTAGAAAATTATTTTGTTGATTCAGACGAATAAGTGAGGAGCTGGCTCTGGCCTATGGGCCATAGTTTTATTTCATCTTGAGGGATGATGACAATGGAAGTTGGCTTCTAGGATTATATTCTCTAGTAGCCCATCTCAAACTGATACACATGTGAAGCACCAGGTGATGGCTGGGGGCATGGCTCAGTAGCAAAGCTCTTGGAGAGTTGGTTGAGTCACATACTCTAGGCTTACCCTATGACATTCTGATTTGTACTCTATATATTTCTCACTTGAGTTGAGGCTGACCTGTTAGTAACAGGAGGGCAGCCAGCCTGTCACCATGCTGCTCCTGCTGGCTTGTCAATCACAGGCACATTCTTGAGGATTCAAGAGGCTCTCTTCCCTCCCTGAATCAATACCATCCCTGGTTGATGATTAGAGTGCTCATACTTGCACTGGGAATCATATTTCTGGACACGGCATCCTGGATTTGATGAAATAATCTCCATCCTGTTGGCAAGTTTGACTGACTCATCCTTAAATACTCTGAAGATGACCTGTTCATGAGTGACCAAATCTAATGCTATAGCATGGGTGACTACTTGTTTCAGGGGAATACAATCTCATTCCAAATTCACAGATGAAGAAGTCTACTCTCTTATAGGTAAGATATACAGGTTTCCAGGAAGAGACATGTGAAGCAGCATGGGAAGCTGGGTGTGGTGGCTCACACTTCTGATCTCAGCACTCAGGAGACAGAGTCTGGAAGATCATGGCAAGTTCAAAGCTAACATAGGCTACACAATGAGTTCCATGAGAGGTAGGGATATCCAACAAGATTCTATCTCAAACTAACTGAAGCAGGATGGAACTGGGTGTAGTGGTGAATGCATGTCATCTAGGACTCAGATAATTGAGTTCCAACCTCAAGTTTAAGACTAACCTGCACATTTTGAAGCTCTCCTTTACCAAAAACCTTTAAAATATGAAGCATGACAATGATGTGACTCCAAAGCCCATTCTCTTTCTTCAAACACACACACACACACACACACACACACACACACCATACTCACTGACAGACTTTATGTCATATATTGTTCTATAAAGATTCAAAATGATCAACAAAAATTCAAACTAGAAGCAAATGAAATATGACAATAAGGGAAGGAAGACAGAGTACAGATTACATCCATAAAGCTCTATTAGCTTGCCAGTCATAATGAACTTGACTCTCAACCTCTGAAGAAAAGGCTGCTTTTAAGGGCTCTTTATCACATCCTGTTGACAAGGCCAGTAAGGGCAGAGAGGATGCCAGTGTGAATGGAGCTGTGTTACATCCCCAAAGAGCGTTGTCCAGATTTCCAGGTCTACATTGCACTCTTGGACATGGGACTATCAAGGATGGCTATAGTGGTGCTCACAGACCAAGCTACATTCGTGAGATGTCGAAAACAGGATGCCTATCAGGAACACTCATTGCTCTAAGTTATCATACCTGAGTTGTAAATCTGGACTCAGGGTTCTCTATCATTTAATTTCTTCTGATGATCTTTGTCACAGCAGCAAAGGTTAGATATGTTAGAGAGATTTATTTTTGTATTTATTTTTTATTTGCTTTTACATCCTGACTACACTTTCCGCAACCTCTTCTCCTTCCAGTCCCTTCCCTGTGACCTTCTCCTCCCATCCACTCCTCCTTCATTTTTTTTTTTTCAGAAAAGGACAGACATTCCATGGACATAAAGCAGCTTTGGTACAACAAGTTTCAGTGAGGCTGGCATCTCCTCTCCTATATTAAGCCTCGATGAGTCTTAGAAGGAAAGGGTCACAAAAGCAGACAAAAGAGTCAGAGACAGTCCCAGTTCCTACTGTTAGGAGACCCACAAGAAGACACAACTGTAACATGTATGCAGAGGCCTAGGTCAGGCGCATGAAGGCTTCTTGGTTTTTGGTTTGCTCTCAGACAGATTTCTTAAACAAAAGATAAGATAGAGTCCATTGTACCCTTTAGCACTTGAAGTAATTCTTCACTCTTCAGATTTTATTTAGTCAGTTGAAACAGAACATGCATTAGGACAGATTGTTTCTGAGAAAAAAGATAGTCTTGGCGGAGCTGTGGGTATAATTCAGGGGTAGAATTTAGTGTGTGAGGGGTCATCAGCTCAACCGTCAAAAAATAAGAGAAAGTAAAAAAGTCATGGAGATAAGACAAACATAAAACAAGTTTTCTTGGTAAAGGGCAAAGAAATGTCTTTCACTTAGTGTGACTCTTTTCTCCAGAGAGTGAAGGACTTAGGTTTACTTATCTGAAAATGAGGAGGTTGGTGCTTTACCAATCTCTAACATCCTTTCCAGTTTGAATGCTTGTGAAGGCATTAGTCAGTCAGCATTTTGATGGATTCAGAGATGGAAAAAAGAGGAACAGGGGTAATCCTCAGAGCACTGGAGCCAAGAGTCCATCTGAGAAGCAGCCAAGCAGCTTCTGAAGCAGCCTCATGTATGACTCACGGGATGGAACCACAGCTGTGTGCTGTGGAAACCCTCTCACCAGCTCCAAGCAGAGGCTCAGCCCAGGCTGGAAGGCACGTTCAAGGAATTCAGATCTTCTGCCAACAGGATCACTTGAGTCATCTTTCAACATCACATTCCAAACACAGTGTTCAGGCTCAGTCCTTAGGCATTTGTGGGGAGGCTGGCCTGGCTTGGGTTTTCTGCAGATCCATTGCATCAGAACTTCACCTTGACTTCCACAAAAGGTTAGGTGCTCGTCACCCACCAATTATTTCTCAGTTTCTGTTCAAAATTACTCGTGATCTGAAAAACATTTCCTTTCCTTCTTTTTCTTAACTACGTTGTTGGACTAGTGTAAAAAATAGACCATCCAGCACCAATGAAAGTCAAGAGGGCAAACCAATGCCTAGTATAACAGTTCTTGCTGAATTCTAGCAGCAGACCAAGCTCTGAGATCTCTGGACCACCGTGTTGCTTTCTCTTTTGTATTTGTCACTCTGGGTGCCATTGTCTGTATTTCAGTCTATATACACTGCATAGCTAGAAATATATTTTAAAGCCAATGAGTTGTTTTTCTTCTAAAGTCAGATAGTATCAGCACACACAAATCAAGGCATGCATAAGCTTAAGTCAGTTTAATTGTTGTTCTTTGCTGGTGAGGAGGAGGTAAGTGTTGTCTTCCAGACCCGCTATCATTAATTCACCTCTCCCTCTCTCCCTCTTCCCTCTATACCACTGTCCTGCTCCAGAGTTGTGTATGTTCAGAGTTGTGCCTGTGTGTGAGTATGTGTGGTGTGAAGGCTGAAAGTCAGTGTTGGGAGGTGTCTTCCACAATTGCTCTTCAGTTGAGTTTCTGAGGAAAGGTCTCTCACCAGTTACCACAACCCTTTCTTACAGCTCTGGGGAAGCCATCTCCTCATCCCCACCTGGCCACAGCAATTGTTCTAAGATTTGGCAAATGTTCTCCTCAGTACTCACAAGTGCTGGTGTCAAGACTTGGTATGGTGTTCACTAAAGGATTTAAAATGGAAGTAAAATAAAAAGATATATATTAAATTTGTCGCCTATGGAAAAGTTCAGCTGTGGACTATTTAGGGTTTACATAGTAAGTATGCTCCTGATATTTTTAAGAAATAGGTTTGCTGATTATAAGATATATTTTATATTATTATAGGTGTTCTTCTTCTTATTATTGTTATTATCTTGAATTTTAGAGGCTAGATTTTTTCTGTGTAGCCCTAGCTGTTCTGAAACTCCCTCTGTAGACCAGGGTGGTCTGGAATTTAGAGATCTGGCTGCCTTTCTCTCTTGAGTGCTGGGATAAAAGGCATGCACCACTACTATCTGACATGAATGCATTTTAAAATGTTAAGACTGTAAAAGAAAAAAATTAGACAAATACAGCCAGACGACCAAACCATTGGAACAAATAGCTTATAGAAAGATACCTATCTACATATGGCCTATTAATTTCCAACAAGGACAAAGACTGATTTTATGACAAGAAGGAAAAATTTTCTCCATACATGGTCTATGACAATCGTGTATCCAAGAGAAAAATGTAGCCTTTAGAGTATACCATATCCTAACAATAGTTACACATGGATCATGGAAAAATGATATATTTCCAGAAAAAAGCACATGATATGCAAAGAGTTTTCAAAAAGAAGTACCTAAAAATAGAAATAATTAAATATAAGAATATAAATTAGACATTGTGAATAAAATGAATAAGGCTTGATTTTTCTGCATTTCTAAGAAAATTAGTATCATTTAAAATCTAATATTTAGCAAGATGTACCAATTTTTTAACTTTTATTAAGAAGATACCTTTCAGCTTATGCTTGATAGAACTTCCCCAGCTTCCTTTTCCACCATTAATGGTAACATTACTGGGGGACTTTTGCATCTCAATCCTCAGATCTATTAACTTCAGTTTCTTTGGACTATTATCTGCCTCTCTACATGCACAAAGCCTTTGAGCCAATTCATTTCACCTATGCAATTACCTCTCTGTCTTGAAAGATATCTACTGGGATTTCCTTGGAAATATTTTCGTGATAGCTTCATTTCATAGACAAAGGAAACAGTGAATAAAACCTTTCCTGGGAATTTGACAGTCTTGGCCTTGAAAAGTTAAGCACTGGAACCATAACAGATGCATACAAGCGAGTGTTCCGAACACCAATGTCAGAATGTTGCTAGATCCCAGCTTGATGAGTGCCCCAATGACAACCTGTGTTAGAACTCCTTTCCTACACTTGGAGTCTTGTCTCTGCATTACCTGAACTCTGCCAATTAGCTCTGGAAGGAGGCTACACTGCGAATAGTTTTGTAATGTTGGATGTGTGTGAATCTGTTTTCGCTGATTAAAACATGACACTGTCAAGAGGAAGCAGGTTGGCAGATAGAGGAACACTGGATAGAGAATGTCTTATCTACAATTGAGTTTCTGTAAGTGTGTCTACATTTCTAACAGATATTGGCAGAGAATCCTCCCTGCATACTCAATGTGGTGTGATGCAGCTGACTAATGATGCCATTTCGTTGGTGTGGTAGTCTTTCATCTTAAAAAGTGTCATAATACTTAAAGTTTGTAAAGTTTGCCTCCTGGGTGCTTATACTGTTTACCCAGCAAGTGATATTAACCCATCCCTTTTACACTTCCTGAAGCTCCGTGGCACATAACCTTTCCATCCCCAATAACAGGGAGCTGAAGTAATCAGCGTATGAAGAATGCTCACAGTTGGCTCACAGTTTTGGAATGTCCAGTCTGGGCTTGATGCAAGGCATCACACCATTGTAAGACTCATGACAGAGCAAAGCCATTCACCCTTGTATCCAGGAAGGGAAAGTGAAAACAAAGCAGGACCTGGAGATCCACAACTCTCATGGAGGGCATAAACCCAAGGGATCGAGGACTTCCCATGATGCTCTCTCTACCTCTTAAAGTTCCTACCTCTTTCCAGCAGAGCCTTCAACTGGGGACCAAGATGTAACAAAGGGGCTTGTTTACTGTTTATGTTTTTGAGAGTCACAGCCCTGTGTTCTGGAGTTGCTCAGAATCCACACCCACATCTAAAAGCATTTACACGGACAGGTTTCAGGACTGAAGAGCCATCAAGTGGACTGGCTGTTTCTTCACTCTGCTTCTGTGCAGATGTGAGCATATGTCCTCACCGTACTCACCTTACAACCAGCTTGGTGGGGAGGGGGTAGGATTTCTACAGAGGCTGTTTTGATAAGCTCCCTTCTGCCTTAGAGTGGTCCACATGGACCCTAGAGAGTCACCTCTGCTTTGGCCTGTTTCCCCCAAACCTGACATTCCTGTCTTTGGCAGATGTATTTCTGCCAGCATTTTTTTTTCTTTCACTACATAATCCCCCCCCCCCCCCGCAACCTCTCTACCCACCCCCACCCCCCTATCATGCATACAGTCTGCTGTTTGAAGCAGGGCTCAATGGCTTTCAGAACTACTTTGCCAAAGTAGTTTGTGAGTAGGACCCACAGAAACTTTCGGTAATAATGATCTGTAAGGGCCGAAACAGGTAGCGGGTTACAAGACAGGGCTCTATAGGACTTCAGCCAATTCGGACAAGAGAAGAATTCTTCTGCTCCTGTAGTTACGTGACACTCCCCCCTACCCCCCAAGCCCCGCCATGTGCTCGAGGTTAAGGATGAACTGGATCATTTGTGTAAAGGATAACACAGACTCTGATTTAACGTCGAATTATCCATTTCCCAAACTGGCTAATGACTTGGGCATCAAGGGGTAGAGTGAGTGCTATCCACACATTATCGTATTTAATCTGCCAAGCTTGGAGAGGTTAAGCTGGGCACTGTAGCTGGGAGAATGTCTGTTCAAACTGAGGAACTGAACCGCATCAACTACTGCATCCTGATGCAACAATTATGTATTTTGCCATAAAACCTGTTTTCTGATTACGCAGGTTGTGGAAATAGATAATTTTTATTTCTAGTGTTTATTTTTTGCTGCAACCATATATTTAATTAATATATTTCATATTTGTTTCATTTGTTTATAAAATATGCTCTCCTTTTATGATTAGATAACTAAATGGCAGGGATCATAACTTAATTATATATTTCTTAATTATTCCTGTATTAGTTAATTATATGGAATTAATTTTTAAAATTAAGTAATCATATTTTCTAATGTGACTATTCTAATGTCAATCACATTTATCTGCTAATTTTGAAATATGACTCAGGCATGATTACATGTATAGTTAATTTTGGCATAACTTAAACTAAAAAATAAGATTCATATAGGCTTTTACTGAGACTTCACATATACTATACACACATGTATATACAATGCAAATCATTTGTCACAATATGTACAAAATAAAATAATATTAAGAAAACATGCAAGACATTTCCAAAAGAGATTGTGAGCTCAGAAACCACTTGAAAATGCTACTCTTCAAATTGAAGACTTCCTGTCTTTATACCCTGTTCTATTATTTTACACTGGAACCATTCTATGTTGAAAGCCTACTGTGAGAAAACGACTTAACTATGCTGTCAGCTTCTTGGGGACAGGGTCATTGTTTTATATTCTGCACATGAAATAGCTTCTGGCACAGTAAGTGTTTGTCAAATTTGAATTTTGAATTTAAGTGAAATGATGCTGAAAATTTTACATTAGCTACAGTCATCCATCTGAATTTAAGCCAGCGGTTGCTATCTTGTAGAGGGGAATCATTAATAATGTGATTTCTATGGAGGTTATTTTGGTGACAGAACAAAATGAAAACATTTCTTCTCCTTTGAGTTTTCTGTTCCAATCATGCATGAGATCTTCAGACTAGTATTTTTGACTCAAGTGAAAGTTATGAGATACATTATCATTAAAGTTTCTGATATCTCATGGCAAAAGAACTTAATAAATTTAACTTCATGATTTTTATAAGAAAAAAACAAAGGGAAAGGCAGAGAGTTTCAGTGATTTGTCAATGTCACCCAGGTATCTGCTGACAGCAAGTGTGATGCTTCTGCATTTCTGTTCAGCATTTCTTCTGTTGTAGTTATTACAGAAACTTTTCTATGAAATAGCAGACTTCTTTGCAGAGCTAAACAGTTCTGATTTTTTAAATACATTTTAAATCCTTGTTCAATATATGACATGTAATAGAAACAAAAACTTTGTAGTATATTGAGATGATAACTTCTTTTGAAATATTTAAAAGATTTTTCCCCTTCCTCCCTTTACGCCTTTCTTTTTTCCTCTTTCTCCCCTCCTCTCTCCCTTGTTCTCCCTTTCTTCTTTCTTCTCTTCCCATCTTTCTTATTTTGAGAAAGAACTTTGCCTAATCTTGAATGTTTCAACCTCCTAAGTGCTGGGATTATAGGCATACCCCATCATCATAATATTTAAAAACAGCCAGCGTCAGGAGAATTTAAGTCTCCAATATACTGTAGTGGCACTTTCTGTAATATGCTATCATTTTAATAAACCCTTCCACTCTCCCTGCCATTGTAGGCTTGCATGCATTAAACACACATATGTTCACGTGACAAGAGATTGTGTAGGAATTAAAATATTCCCTTATCTTTTAATGGCAATTTTGTTATATTATAGTTGTAAACTTTTTACTGTGCAGGTATGCAGTTAAAGGTGTATTCAAGTATTTTATTTTCTTAAGGAAATTGTAAAGTACTTCAAAGTAAAAACTTATTAGGCCATGTTTTTTCGTCTGACTTCTGGCCTTAGAAAGAAGGACTTAGAAGATGTGGTATCAATGAATCCAGGCATATTTCTAGTCCTGGAGAGTCCCCTTTGGGTTGTATGACCCACTGAACAGATTGCTCCACTTTTACCTCCCCTGTCTCTTCTGACCATGGTGTGTGAATTTACAAACCTCATGGCTTTGGGCTGCTGTTGATCTAAGCAAAAGGGGAACTGACAGTACCATGATGAAAAATCTTCTCTACTGAGATTAGAACTCATCAATGCCTCCTCTTTCCTCACAAATATGCTTACAATGTTTCTTCTTCAAAGACAATGCAGCATCTGGGATGCCAGAAGCTTAGACACTGAGTAGGTTTCCTAATAGCTGGGCTCACCATCTTGATGACAAAGGAATTTGTGGTTCCAGAAGATTCAGGGTAGGAGGATCTGAAATAGAAAAATAAATGATCTAAATAATGAGTAATACTATTTGAAAATGAAAATAAATTGTTTATATCTATCTGAATTTGAACAAGCAACTCCATATATTTGTAGATAGGGGGTAAAAAAAAGACTAACTTTGATGTATAAGGAAATAGTCTACTGAAAAAGATTTCTATTTTTCAGTGGACTTTGGGAGCCCATTCCACATAGAAGAATACTCCCTCAGCCTAGATACATGGGGAGAGTCTGGGCCCTGCTCCAAATGATATGACAGACTTTGAATACTCCCCATAGAAGGCCTCATCCTCCCTGGGGAACAGAAAGGGGATGGGATGGGGGTTGGTGGGGGCAACAGGGGAGGACAGGAGGGTGAGGGAACTGGGATTGACATGTAAAACAAGCTTGTTTCAAATTTAAATAAAAGTTCAAATATATAAAAACGATTTCTAAATAATATTTTAAATGTGGAGTGGTGATCATATATAAATATATATAATAAAATTAATAGTTATTTACAATATTATTTCAATTTTGTTAATAACCAGGATACATGAACTTAGAGCAAAAAATGACTATATGTTGGTCAAGGTTAAATAGATGCCCCCAAATTCTAAGACTATGCTATTGGTTACTCTCCACAACTTGATGGTAAGACCCTATTACTAAAGATACCACATGCTTATGGCAAAGAACATGGAGAAATCTAGCTGGTACCCTGCTGGAAGCTTCATCCTTATTGGCTAGCATTCATGGTGCTAGAAGGTGTTGCACATGCAACCGGAGGAGAAAAGTAACCATTATTCTCACCTAGCTATAAACCCTGAAAGCCATAATAATGGCCTGGGTAGAGTAGACTGGTGCAATAATGGCATGATATTAGGGAAGTAACCAATCACTTTTTAAAAGGACTTAAGGCCTTTTAAGCCTTAAAAATGGGATGAAACCCATTCCTGACACCATTAATCAGGTCAAGAACATGAGACTAGGCAAGTCATAGGCCTATTATTCTGCTAAATAAATACAGCAATAAAAAGGCTCCTAATGACATATTGCTATACTCATAGATCGGTGCAATGGCTCGCCTGTCATCTGAGAAGCTTCCCGAACAGGTGGTAATTAACACAGAGTCCTACAATTGAACAATATTCAGAGAATCAGAGATTTTGAATCCTCAACCCTAAGTGGGATTCTGTCCTCTCAATGCTCAACCCTAAGTGGGATGACTTTATAATACCCTCCCCTCAATGTTCAGAAATCTATGTGGGAGAAACAGCAGAACGGTTTTAAGAGCCAGAAGTGATAGGTGATCTTAAGGAAACAATTTACTTCAGGCACAACAGGGCAGATAGATATAGGAGCTCTTCAGAGACCGTGACAGCATGCCCAAACTCAAGCTAGACTAAATGCCAGCATGGAGAAAGGGAGGTGGAGACAAGGTCCCATCCTTAGCCAAGAAACTATTGACAAATATTAGCTGCTGGGAGAGAGAAATAATTTTCATCAATGGAGTGATACTAGATATATCAGCCAAACTCCAGGGCAGGCTTCATAATCAGGAGAGTTGGTTAACAAATTGACTACATGTTTTCTAGTTTCTGTTACTTTTCTTTTTAGTGAGATAGAGAAAGCAAATGAAGTTGGATGGGTCAGAATGAGAGGAGATGAGGGACAGGAAAGAGGATTAATTTTCAGCATAAATTTAGGAAGGGGGTGTCAACATTTAAGTCATAGAAATACTTGAAACCCCTTTTCACTTTAAGTAAGTGTCTGAGTTTTAAAAACCAAATTAGAAATACATCTCTCTTCTCTCTCTCTCTCTCTCTCTCTCTCTCTCTCTCTCTCTGAAATGTGTATTAAATACATATGTACTAAGGTGAGAAGGGAAATGTTCAGTGTTTTGTGCAATAAGTAGATTTCTTTGTAACAGAGTCTCTCACTGAAACTGGAACTAGGTCAGTGGCTAGCAAGGCTCAGAAAGCCTTCTATTCCAGCTCCTCACAGTGCTGAAGATATGGTTATAAGAAAGGCCATGTTGAGATTTTATATATTTTTTAATGTTCACACTATGGTTCAAACTTAGGTCTACATGCTTGTGCAGCAATAACTGTTACCTTCTCATCCATTTTTCCAGAAATAATTTAAAAAAAAATCCACTACACACACACACACACACACACACACACACACACACACACACACACACACACACTTGATGATAGCTGCTAGCTGCTCAATAAATTACTCTCTATTAAATCCAAGTCAACCTAGGAGTATTTCACTAGACAAGATGTCATATTTTCTTCTCTTCTTTGGGTGGTACCCATAGACCCCAGAATCTGTAGCTATGTTAAGAAAGATGCAAGGATCATGTCCCTGTAGCAGACAAGAGAATGTCAAAGCCTCAGTGATTATGATACTCACAAAAACTTAGAGAAGCCAGCCAAGGACTCTAGTAGGTATCAGTCAACCCAGTTGAGCTAGAGAATCATGCATTACTGAAACTGAAACAGCACAGGATTCCTATATCCCATGAAAGGGTTTCTCATATTATTTCTGCATCCTTAGAAGTTACGCCTTGCCTGGATTCATTTGTTTTATGAGGCTTCTGGGCCATAAGAACTGAGTTTTATCATGTTAAAGTGAATCGAGTTCTTTTTCCAAATAAACTTTTTCTCACATAAACTATTAATTTCAAAAGAAGCCCCTCCCCACCCCCAGGTTTAAAGGCATAAGCTTTGACAATAGTCACTACATGCTTCACTGTAGAGGTTATTTTTCATCAGCTGGAGTATGGATCTTCAAAGGTAGTATTAGCCCTTTTTGAGATGAATTCCTTGGTAGATGATACTGGCCTTAGAACTTTCTCAACTGACTTTTGTGGAAATTATTTTGATTATTCTTAGCTTCAGAAGTTTGAACTGGGTCCCAGTTTTCCCACATAATAATGATATAAACTTGTTCAAAATGCTTAACTTCTCTGGTTATCCAGTGATAAGGTGCTAAATGATTAAAAGGTATTTCATTAAAAATTGCTTAGTATATAAATGTGTCATTTAATGACAACTCAGTTGAGCAATGGGGAATGAGTTGCTAATATATAGCAGTAAGATATTCTAGTGTGCCATTGTGCAGTAGGTGGTCACAGATGTGGAATATGTATTGACTATCTCAAAAGGCTAGAAGAAAGCATTTCTCATGTTTCACGATAAAGTGATAATAAATGTTTGAGCAACTATCTAGTTTCCCAGTGTTCATATATACCAAAACATCCCCTAGTACCCTGTGAGTCTATTAAATATTTGTGTTTAAATGGGTTATTAAAAAACACATGTCAAAGCCGGGTGGTGGTGGCGCATACCTTTAATCCCAGCACTCAGGAGGCAGAGGCAGGCAGATCTCGGTGAGTTTGAGGCCAGCCTGGTCTACAAAGCTATTTCCAGGACAGATTCCAAAGCATTACAGAGAAACCCACCTCTAAAACCCAAAACCAAACCAAACCAACCAACCAACCAAACAAACCAACCAAAAGAAAATCATATTTAATTTAAGGATGCTTTAAAAATCCATTGTTTCTATGCAGATCTGCCAGTTGTTCTAATTGGGACAGCCTAGATAACATGTTTCCAAAGTCACATACATTTTTGCATGTTTGTTCACATACTGATATATTCATGTGCATCCTTAATTCTAGGTGACATAAGCTGCTACTGGGTGGAAGCATGAGCACTCCCAGGAACAAGATGCAAACATCCTTGGAAAAGTACAGAGACTATCCAGTGGAAAAATAGCTGGCTTGGGCTGAGTAGTCAGAGGGAAGAGCAAGCCATCCATATGCAGGTCTGTGTCAGGTGTAAAAGGCTCTTTTGATTTCTGCACCAGCCTGCTTTCTTTGCAATGGTGTAGATGACATAAAGGTGACCTTTTAGGACTGTGGCTAAGCTCAATGATGCCAGATGGAAGGAGTGTGGTTCAGAAGGAAAATTCCTGCCTGGTTGGTCTTTGTAGCTCCTCTCTCTTTCTCTCCCTCCCCCCTCTCTCTCTCTCTCTCTCTCTCTCTCTCTCTCTCTCTGTATGATAGCAGCATGCAGTGTTCAGAAGACAACTTTGGGGAGTGACTTTTCGCCTTCTACCGTGTAAGAACCAGGGATTGAATTCAGGATTGGTAGCCAGTGTCTTTACCCACTGAGCCATCTCACCACCCCAAAGAGCCAAACTGTCACAGGTAGTTCATAGTGAGAGTTTAGATGAGACAAGAGTTTGGTAAATCTGGAGGTTTCAAAATAATCAGTGACCTGCTGCCCTACATGGTCTTTTGTCAGTGATAATGGCTGCTTTTGTGAGTCCATAGACTCCTCTGAATTGCAGTCATCTTTTTCTGGTCTTTTTATTTGATTAACCACAAACTCACTGGTACACACTGTTGAAATGGTAGGCTATCTAGTGTTAAAGTCAGCCATCATGTCTAAAGATTCTGGAAGTGACTCAGATGCAAATGCCATTAGTTCTCCATGTTCTTTGACTGTCCTGAGTTGCATTTGTAGGGACTTCTTCTTGCCC
Organism: Cricetiscus sungorus; assembly: GCA_030556225.1. NCBI lineage: Eukaryota > Metazoa > Chordata > Mammalia > Rodentia > Cricetidae > Cricetiscus > Cricetiscus sungorus. The sequence continues at coordinate 36,031,126 of JANBXA010000007.1, read as the reverse complement.
TGTGGGTCTACTGTCATTTCTGAATGTTGCCTGGCCCAGTACCTATCCATCTCTAATCATTATTGAGGACCCTGGATGCACTCTATTTAGGAAACTAACAAAATTAGGTCAAACAGAAGTCAGACTAAGGTGGGCATCAATTCTTCTTCTCATGCATTCCAAATTAAGAGGGAAAGGAAGGGTTAACTGTAAACTGCATTACCTTGAACCCCCGCACTCTCTTTATCTAGCACACCATAATAAAGATCAAGAGTCCCTGCTTATTATCTTATTTTTCCTGCCTGCTCCACCAGGCTAAGGCCCAGTCTGGTTATGGATTAACACGGTGATCAATAGTAAGCCTGCTGTCTCTCTCTCGGCAGGGGAAAATGAACTCAAAATGCAGTCAAACTCTTATTGATCAAGGATATAGGTCTCACTTTCATTACCTCTGTCTCCTGATAACCCACAAATAATGTGATGAGTTGCTAATCTCTCTGATTTTCAATGGACCCTTCACCCCTCCTGTCTGCACATTGCCGCTCTTATTTTCATCTTGATACACACTGTGTAATTCATGTAGCATGAACTCTCACTGTCTTACTGTCAGGCCTGGTCAATCAGAACTAATAATATGGCTCTTCACTGGGGATGGAGGTTCCAGAGAGCCCAGCATACAGTGTCTGCAAACATGACAAGGAGGTATAAGATGTCAACCATGAGGATAGAGGGCTCCATCTTGGTGATGTAGCCCTCAATTTGGCAGCAGTGTTCATCAGGGTGATCCATCATACCATGACCCACTTCTTCCAAAGTGATGCCCAACTTACTAACTTCACCCATTAAGGTACTTTGAGGGTGAGTCACACCGGGGGAGCTGCAATGACACAAATGCTTGACATTTTATTCTGTGCTACTCTAAGTAGGTCCCTTGACTTTGCTGCTTAAATCACCTCAGAAAGTTTCTGTTAAATAGTGAAAAACAGCATGGAATTAGCTTCAAATAGCAAGTGTTTTTGAAAAACAATAACAGTTGTGCAATATAGCATGGTTTTTACATCTAAAGTCTTACTTTAGAGAACACACATTTGTGTGTATGTGTAATCATGTGTTTATGCATGTGTATTTATAAATTCTTGTGTGTTCTAGTGCAGATGAATGTGGAGGCCAGAGAACAACCATAGGTGTCATTCCTGGGGAGCTGTCTTGATTTTTAAAGACAGCATCTCTCATTGGCCTAGTCCTCACTAAGCAGGCTAGCCTGGCTGGCCAGTAATCTTGGGGATGGCCGCATTCTTGCCTCCCTAGTGTTGGGATTGCTGGCATGTACCACAACATCTGCTTTCTTACACAGGTTGTGGGAATGGAAGTCATTCTTAGGCTTCAATGACAAGCACAGACTTAGTCATTCCCTTGGCCCAGAATAATCTATGTAGGCAGACAGGAAATTGAGGCTGCTGTTTGTAAACAAAATAACTTCAATTTTGCCCAGAAAATTTCTCTGTTTTAATTTATGATATAAAAATGGTTTTAAACAACAAAGTTAGGAAAATGTTGTCTTTGGGTGCATAGCTTCCTCCTTTTCCCCCTCCTTTTTTCTTTTATTAAAAGTAGATTATGTTCTTATACAATATATCCTAATTATAATTTCCCCCTCCCTTTACTCTTCTCAGTTCCTCCCTATCACCCTTCTGCCCAAGTTTTACCCCATCCCAGTCTCTCATTAGAAAATAACAGGCTTCTAAGAGACAGCAACCAAACATGACAAAATAAAATATAGTCAGATGAAGTAAAAACTATCATATTGAAGTTGCACACAACAACCCAACAGGAGGAAAAGAGTCCCAAGAACAGGCATGAGAATCATAGACCTACTTGCCCTCACAGTCAGGAGTCTGTACAACAGGTGTACAATTTGTACACCTGTTGAACAGAAAATAAAATATGAGAGTGGTACAAAGTCCAAGCAATTTAAAAGATTTACATTGAGTCCTAAATCTGAGATAATTGCAAGTCTCCTTTTCTTCTTTTGTTCTGTAGAACTCTGTATGAAATTTACAGCAAAGATCTCATGTCCAAGCCCTCCCCACTTCTTTTTAATTTGTTTTCAAATTAAAATTTTTTTTTATCAGCTTCACCCTGCAGTCTGCTTGGAAATGATGTAGATTTTGGGAGGGGGTGGTGGAAGGTGGGGGAGAGGCTCCACAGTAAAAGAGAAGGAAAAGAGTGGTCAAGCGTGGACCTTTCTGCTTGTCTACCTGGTCAGTTTGGAACGACCATTATGGATACACTCTCTTAGCTATTCTTGAAACTCTTGTGCTCAGTAAGTAGAGTGAAGAGAAAAGGGTGGGAAGCAGGCAGGCTTTGGGTAATAGAAAAGGCGAAAACTCTTAGCAAGTTCTTCTCAGGATGGGTGTGCAGTGACATATACTTTTATGCTCTGACTAGGATAATTTTCAGGCTGATTACACAATCTAGGATACCTTTGATGTTGCCATAATCATGGATGTGATCTTTAATCACAGATGTCATCAAACTTTATTAAACCTAATGTAGATAAAAACCAAGATGTTATTGATTTGTTCTGCCATGAAAAGCTCACAGGTTTCATGTTAGAGTGGTTTTCTTCTGGGGAAGCTGTCTTTACCCTTCCTATCACATGTGTACCCTTGGAGCCACCACAGCTTCCCAGCTTTCTTTGGAAACCCAAGTCAATCATAATAACTAAGGGAGCTTCATACAACTCCAGCCACCTCACTATATTGGGAACCATCTCCTCAAGTTTGCTGTTGTACTGTTAATTCGTGTTCTTTCGTGTGGCCATAATTACTGCTGTGCATTATGTACGATTCTTAGTGACATATTTGCCATTGACCCAGATTGAACTAGAGAGATCCTATTTAGATTTAAACTTTCTTGCCTTATCAATAGAATGATTGGATTCTGACCATTAAGTCAGTTTCTTTCCTCTTCTTAAGTATTTTGCTAGCAGTCTACTCGTTTTTTTTAAACTTGATACTAATATGAAACATTAAGAACCCTTATAATTTCCTAGATGGCCCATGTGAGCAGATATTTAGTGTCATGTAAGTCAAGCAAAGGGATCACATTGCTGAGTTTCTCAGAATCATTTTCTATTTAGTCTTGGATCAACACAGGCAGTTTTCAATCTTATATTCTTCCTCATTGTCTGTTTTTCCTTCCACACTACAATCAAATCTTGTTTCTAGTCTCCTTTTCTTTCTCCCTGGATCTATGTTTTAGGTCTGCTCCTAACATGTGCCAGCAAAGTGCAGGCTGGAAGGCAGGTGGGGGCTGTGAAGGAGACACAAACTCCAGAATGATGCCTCTGGAGGTGACAGTCCTAGCTGGATATCTATCTAGGTTAGTTATGGTTCTGCAACTGAAGACCTGCAGATTTCATTGTCAAACAGATATCTGCATGAAAAAGAATAGGACCTGAGTTCATAGGAAAATATTCCCCAAACAAAGGTCCTTGTTGTTGTTGTTGTTTTTGAATTGGGAGCGGGGAGGGCTCCCTGTGAATTTAAGGGGAAATCCTTCAACTTGCTCTTAAAACTCATTCTCACAGATTAATAACCTCCTTCTTTGTGTCTACTGATTGAAGCATATGCTTCTCAGCGTAAATAAGATTGCAGGCGCTCTTTACTCTGGGTTCTTATTCAAGAGTTATTTCATGAGTTCCTGGCAATTCAACATCTGCTAGAGGTTTGCTCAAACATCTCATATACATCTAGAATGTCAGATTGCTTCAGAAGCAGTATTTCTGGAGTAATGTCTTCCTCTGTGTGTTAACACAGTCACAAAGTATTTGTGCGGCTTTTTAAAAAGTATGGTTGACATCAGTAACTTTTTCCTAAAACCCTCATGCAAAGATAGTGTCCTCCTTTCTGACTTAAATTTATTTGTTAGAAGTTTCATTACAGGAAATGCTTTTCTTTAGCTTTCGGTGTGTTGGAACCACTTTCTACTATCCGCTGATGCTGAGCATCCTTGAGATCTAAGAGCTTGTGTTCCCTTTGCTCCTTCTGGGAAAGTGGTATGTAAATTCAAACTCACTAGCAACTGAAAAACTGGAACAAAACAAATCAAAACAAAAATACTATTGAAGCTTGCTATTGACTTTCAGGAATTCTGATTTGGTTGAATTCTGGTTTATGGTTTCATTTTAGAAATTGTTGCGGTAGTTTTACACAGTAAGCAAACTATGCATTAATTACAGCACGCCTTACATAAGTACATAAAAGGTACCGAAAAGCAAGCAAAGCTATTAGAAGTATGGCCCTGACAAGCCACTTAACCTGTCTGGCATGGCTTCCTCATTATAATCACCAAGTCCTGTCTCCCGTAGACCAGACCTGTGATCTGGTGTTCCCTCCGTGCTCTGCCTGCTTTTCTCAGTTCTTGGCCTCTCATCTCTCCAACTGGCCCAATCTTCTGCAGCTCAGATAATCTTTTATGCCTGCTGTTTTCCATTCTCCCTTTCCCAAGACCCTCAAATGGTTTCCCATTAGCTTCTGGGTCATATTCAAATTGTTACCTATTGGTTTCAAGACCTTTAGTCAGGCAATCCTTTTTTATGTCACTTTTAATCTCTCCCCTTCCTGCTCCCTTTGTGGCTGACAGAATCGCCTTGACCAAGCCACCCTTGTTATAGCCTCCCTCTTCTGAGCCCTGCCAGCTTTTACCTATCAGATAACACATTCTTGATTATGCCCATCTGACTCCAGCCTCCCATTGACTGAGTGTTTAAAACCCTAACAAACCTCTGTTACTTACTGCTACACATCACTACAGAATCAGAGTATGTTGACCTGACAAAGCCAAAGTCCCCAGGCAGGTGTTAAGGGACCATTTCCCCACAAACCACATTAAGATGACCCAAGAGGAAGAGTCTTTAAAAACAACCAAAGATGTCATTTGTATTCTTTGCACACAATCCAGGTCGCTTAGTGTTTCTCCCAAATCATTAATCAATAAATCAATTGTCTTCTCTTTTTTCTTCCATACGTTTCCTTAGTATTACTAAGTAAGTCCTTAAAATGGAAATCGATTTCAATACACTGGATGCGGGGGATAATGTGATTAAATTCTTTTTGTGAAATATGTCAAGAAAGAGCACAAGAGCCAAACTGTTATTGTCTACAAATTCAGATTTCCTGAGATGGAGTCATCTTGGTACCAAATACAACACAAGTTCCCTGTTTGGAGTTTATTTCTCAATTATCCCTAGGTAAAAGTGAAAGAAAAATTAATATGTTGGAGCTTCTAGAATCCACAGACACTTTCCATTGTAAGTACTAAATGTTCAAAACACATGTGTTTTGGATAAGGTAAAACCAGCCTTTTAACCTCTGCCTTCTTGTTTTATACTGAGAGGCCTATATGGAGGCTTCTCTCTGCCTCTCCTCTCTCTTCCATGTGTGAGCATGTATGTATGTGCATGCATGTGTGTGTGTGTGTGTGTGTGTGTGTGTGTGTGTGTGTGCATGTGTGTATGTGTGCATCCCTGTGTGTAAGGAAGGAGTTGCCTGTTAAAATTCAGGGTACTCAGAATAGATTTATTAAAACTTGTCAGGTTCCCAGAGAATTTTTAGGTGAACTACAGCTTGACAAGCCTTGCCTTCTGAATTGGAATCCTTCTGTTTTAAATTTAATTCAGGATCCAGCTGCTCTGGTAAACTAAGTCCCTGATCAAGAGAAAAGATGTCACTTTGATCCCCATCCCTCCGTTGACCCTGCTGCACACTTACTGTACACCTACACCAGCTTCCTACTATTCCCAGTCACAAAGGCTGGAGGGAGTCAATTTTATGCTTACATAGCAATTCAGTTTCAATCATTCAAGGAATCACAGAAATACAATCAAAGTTGGTTTGAGTCCAGTCAGGCTTGTGAGTAAGCTTCTTTCTCAGTCAGCTCTCTTTCTTTCAGTCCTGAGTCTCCATGCTTGACCATCAAATGAAAGAGATTCTTCTCCATCAAATATTTTAACCTTCAGTAACACATGGACTATATTTAAACACAGGCATTGGGAAATTTCAATGCATTCAAAATCATACTGATTCAAAACAATCATTCACAACTACAATGCAATCCCTCTCCCTCCCTCCCTTTATTTTTTGCTCTCCTCCTTTGTTCCCCCTCCTCCTATCTCTCCAACCATCCACCAGTCCATCTCAGCAATGCTATGTAAATGATGGGATAATTGTGAAGATCAATGAGAATGATGCCTTGCAAAGTGCCTGTAGACATGAATGTCGTCAGTTCCGATACCTCTCAAAATGTTTAGTGTTATTTCACACTTAGCGATACTTCTACACTTAGTATAATACATATCTTAAATTTCACATGTATATGATTAGAAAATCAAGTATTTGGAAATTTGAACCCTAGAACTTAAATGCTGTCCACAGGCCAAGCCACGTTTCACCATATTGGTAGTATCAATGACTTTCTGTAACTAAGGGCAGAGGAAGAGATTTGAAGATGTGGTCAGAGAGATGCATCTGGGGGCTGGTTCAACCTGAGAAAGGTGAGATAGTTCTATTACCAACTATAGAAATGTGTAAAAAAGGACTTTTGAAATCCAGAGGATTCTTTAACATCTTTTTTTAGTTATTTTTTCAGTGAGTCACCTTTATTTTTGTCAACGAACACTGTCTTTGACCACCTTAAGATAAGTCTTGTTCAGGGTCTGTATCAGAGTTCCTACAAATCAGGTTAATTGGTGATCAACAGAGCTTTTCTGCCTTTAATGAGGCTGAGTAGCCCAAGGCAAAGCCTACCTCTTGATAAGGGACTTTTCTTATTTTAAACTCTTTGATCTTTTAAAAAAACAACCCAGGAAGAACAACCACTGGGAATGTCATTGTTTTTTAATTGCCTGATTACTAAACAGTTGCAGATAAAAGATAGATGTTCTCAATTAATAACATTTACATAGATTAGCATCACTAACAAGCCTCATTAGTAGCGGCTGATTTTTTGTTTAGACCATGTCCTGTGTCATTTCCTCTCTCTCTGGTTGTACAATTCAATGCATCTCTAGTACTACAAAACATTGCTTTCTAATCTAGTTACATTAATCAAACCATAAGACATTATAAATACACAGTGAAGTTTTTAATTAATTAAAAGTTCATATCACCTAGTATATTTAAAGAAAGGTTTTACACATTAATAACATTCCTAAAACTGTTTTAAAACTTTGGATATACTTTTTTTCAAAATTATGATTTTTATTCAATTTGTTCTTTGACAGACACATGTGACTCTCATCAGAGGTTGTGTTTTTCTGAAGCCTAAGCATGCTCCTTGAATGAATCATACCACCACCGAATCTCTGGTCATGTTGATCATGGGAAGTGTCTGTCTTGAGCCTTGAATCTCACAGTTATCATTTCATTTCTCTGCTGTTTGTCCTGTGAGGGAGGCAATAGCATGGCCATACTCTTAAGTGGATGCTCAGAGTTTAAGTAACATGCTTAAGATAGCTCAGTCTTAGTTTTACATTCCAACTCCAGACTGTGTCCCTGAGACAGCCTACTGCTTTCTGTGGACACCTACAATAAAAATGCATTGAGTCAGAGCAGATGCACATCCAGTTTTCAATTAAAAATAAAAGACTGCATTGGTGGCGCATGCCTTTAATCCCAGCACTCAGGAGGTAGAGACAGGTGGATCTCTGTGAGTTCAAGGCCAGCCTGATCTACAGAGTTAGTTCCAGAACAGGCTCCACAGCTACACAGAGGAAGAGGGAACTGGAATCGATATGTAAAATAAAAAAAAAAAAACAAACAAAAATAAAAAAACCAACCAATCAAAACAAAACCAAAAGACCCAAGAAAGATACCTTATTCTACCATGTTCTTTTTCTATTTAAGTTTATGCCAAACCAATTTTCACAAATTGTAGCACTGAGGCATTTTATTACAAAAAAATTGGTATTCATATACGTCGACTAATATGAATTTAAAATCCATTGCATGTTTGCTTTATTTTTAGCATGACTCGTAAGTCTCTAGCGCTGTTGATTTTGGTTGCCATGGGGAGGACCTCCTGGGGTGATATAATAACAGAACTTATTGGTGATTGGTGTCTCTCCTCTTTTTTTTTTTTTTTACAGTCAATAGGGTCCACACCTAGTTCTCAAGCTTCTTCCCATTGTGTCATGTGGGGTTCAAAAACACTTGTGTTATAGCTACCACCAAAGGCAGATCTTGGACACTTTCAGAAACTTGTTTTACTTCAGGTGTCCCAAGCTTCATGGCTTGTGAAACACAGTGGTCTGCAAACCTGGTAGCAGCAGTGGTCACTCTGTATATTGTACTGGCCATTGCTCAGTAGTCACCCTCTGTCTCCACCAGGTACAGGTCATCCCAGACTTCCAGCTGTGGCCACCAACTCATTTATTTTGCCAAAAAGTAATGTGGCAGGCTCCAGGCCTACCTAGTTTTCAAACAGATATTGATATATATATTTTCTCTAACCTTGAGAAAGAGTCTTGCCAAATTTCCCAGGCTGACATTAAACACAAAATAACCAGCATTTAGGTATACTGCACCATACACAGTTTCTCAACACTATTTAAAAAGTACCATGATACAAACCACCAACTCCCCGTAAAGAATGCTAGTAAGATCTCAAAAGTGGTTGCCTGCAGTTCAAACTCCAACATCAGGAACGGAGGAGGCTCACAGGACACTGACAAGTTGAAGAGAGTAAGAAGAATCAGGGTCAGATAAGACACACTTTATTCACTGGCACATAGGCTGCTAGGCAGGCAGACACAGCAGTCACATAGACATACATCAACACATATTGGCCATACCCACGTGGGCACAGGTACACATGTAGACTGTCACAAAACACTGCAGGTAGGCATGCACTGGCCTATTTAGGCTGTCTGGCAATGGCAAAATATGAAGTAAAGACACTGCTCTTTTATCCCAAGGCCATATTTATATAAAAGTAGTATTTTGCCAGCAATGACTACATAAAAGACTACATCACTGTTGACCTTTGGGCATCCCAAACATCTGGCGTCAGTCAATTTTTGCTGATATTTCCCAGATGTCCAGCATCAGCTATCTTTATTCAAACTTGATATCCATATTATGCTATGCTGTCAAAACATAAACTGTCTTGTTTAGCTCTCTGTTCCCTTTAAATAATTACAGGAACTTTCCATACGTGCCCGAATGCATTTACATGGGCCACGGGCACAGGTGAGCACGCAGACATGCACACATACACACACACAGATTCACACACACACACACACACACACACAAACACACACACACACACACACACACACACACCACATATTTTGGGGACAATTATGAGGCTGAATGACAATTCTTAACTCTTATGGCATGATCTAGGTAATGTATTTTATTTGCATTTATAAAGCCTCCAGTATGTAGCTTTAATAAGAAGAACACATATGATTTAAGATTGGCATCTGGTCCTTTGTTCCTCAAAGTTCATTGAAGTTATAGCAGTTAAAAATACAATTGTGTATCTCTGTCTTTCTGGAGCTTTCAATGAGCACCTCAAAACAATTTTATCCAAATGTTTTCCCCCTTTCTTCTCTCACTTCCCCACAGTTGACCCATTGACGACTCCTGTTTACTCTACCTGTAAAATAAACCCAGAAGTGGGTATCAAAGTGCTTGCTGTCAAAGCTGAACCAGAGTGGATCTTAGGTTTGTTTCCAGATTTGCCTCTAATGTATGTAACATTTTCTCTACATATAGGAATGAACTTCTAAGTATGCAAATTGTCATGAGTTACTTCTCAGCTTCTGGACCAATGGCAGAATATGCTTTGGGATGAGACCCTTCCCCATTCCAATCTGATGTGGGGGTGGGGGATGTCTTTTCTGTAATGTTTCTCTTATTGGTTAATGAATAAAGCACTGTTTGGCTAGTGGCCAGGCAGAAAGGATAGGTGGGGCTGCCAGACGAAGAGACTTCTGGGAAGTGTAGGCAGAAAGGAGTTGTCATGTGAGCCCAGGAAGAGAGGACATGAGTCAGGGGTTCTCCAGTTATAAGACCATGTAGAAATACATAAATACTTATGGGTTAATAATTCAGAGAGAACTAGCCAATGAGAAGCCCAAGTCACCAGCCAACAGTTTCATAATTAATATAGCATCTCTATGTGTATTTGGGTCTGACGTAACTGTGGAAACATCTTGGCAGGAGAGTGCTCCTTATACCAATCTTTCCAGGTTCCTGTTGCAATGACTTGCCTGGTGATAGGGGTGCTGTGCTCTAGTCTCATGGTATTCTGTGTCCTTCAAAGCAGTGCCAGATTCTGCTAAGGTGGCAATTCTGCCACATTTTCTGGAATTCTTTCTTACCCTGCAAAACCCAGTTTACTGTTCCCAAGGTGTTTCTCTAAACCATATGTCATTTAGTCCATCCCTTTACAAACAAAACAAAACAAAATAAAAATCAAATCAAAACAAAACAACAACAAAAACAAAAGATAAAAAAAGAAAAACCCAAATAAACTCCAAACAAAAACCAAATCCAAATATAAACCAAAAACCCTTTTGGAATAAATGAGGGAGAAAACTATATGACACAAACTTCAGGTCTCTGATGAAAGAAGTTGAAGAGGATATCAAAGATCAAAGGATCTCATACATGGATAGCTAGGAAGAATCACTACTGCAAAAACTGCCATCTCGCACAATCATCTAATAGATTCTCCAACAAAATTCCAATTCAGGGGCTGGAGAGATAGCTCAGCAGTAAAGAGCACATATTGTTCTTTCAGAAGAATCAAAGAGTTTCTATCACCTACACTGGGTGACTTACAGCTCCTGTAACTCCAGCTCCAGGGGATCTGATGCCTCTGTCCTCTGTAGGCACCTTCAGTCATTTGCATTCCCTATATATACAGGGGTTGAAAACAATAAAACTATATCTTACATTTTAATGCAGTTCTTACAGAATTTGAAAAACAATTACAATTCATGTGGAAATACAGAAGGTTCAAGGTAGCCCAGACAATCCAGAACAAGAATGAAACGGCTGGGGGTTTATCAGCATTACTGATGGCAAGTTCTAAACCCCTAAACATTGCAAGTTATTTTTGTTACTATTGTGTATTCTCCATAATGTGATGGTAAGCTTTCATTTCTGGATATCACATACTTGAGTCATGAAATACAGACATTAAACTAGCATCAGCCTGGGACCTCATCTCTACTGGCTATCTCTCAAAGTCATGGAAGCTTCTGTGCATGCTATCAGGGACTGTGGGTTTATTTTTAGACACAATTTCCTCCATAACTTGATAAGATAATAGTATTTAAAAATATTAAAAGGAAACTGTGAAGTAACAGTTTGGTCACTTTTACTTTTGAATGTTCAAGGTTTATCTCAAGTTTGGTTCAGCATGTGTTTTCTAAAATATGTAACTCACTCATGACATAATTTACAAAGTGTCCTCCATATTATTATAGTCCTTTAAAATGATACAATTAAAATATATTGGTTGTAAAATTTTTAACCTGCGCAAACATGTTTAACTCAGAAGGTCAAAGTTCACATAAAATTGACTCATCATAAAGGCCTTTGTTATAGTACTTTCATTTTTAGCTCTACTTAGTAATTAGAATATTGAGTACTCCAATCGTTTCTTAGTTCAGTCTAAGCTACTGAGTTTCTGCAGCTGCCCAAGTTTACCAGCAAGACTGGTTGGTCGGTTTACTGACCTTAAGGATTTTGAGTAACAGAATAGGCTACTGTAAAAGCAACAGGGAACTTCTGGCTTCTTACTGTGATTAATGAGTACCTCACTGGCTCTTTCTTGATCTTAAAGTTTTAATTGTACAGTGGCTACCTTTTTACTTAAAAAAAAAAGTCTATGGTTCAATCGACATGCTTCTCTGAAAGGAACACAATGATTCTAAGATCTAAGAGACAGAAAACTCCAATAAGCATAGCCACTTACATGGATCCAGGATTTTATAAAGGAATGTGAGTTAAATTACATGAATAGTTCATGTACATACATTGTTAATGAAAGCAATTTGGGAATTATTTGGAGGAAGATAAGGAACCTGTGAGAAGAGGGGAGGGGCAAGTGTGAATAAGAGTAAAGTTTGATGACATGTGATTGAACATAGAGTAAATTCTTTTGATAGGCTTTATCCTCATGGTTTCTACCATCACGAAACATGAAGGTATGTGTTGGACATCCTAACATCTGAAATTAGTTTCCTACTTAGTTATCTATTAAACTGGAATCCTTACTTATATGTACTGGAGGTGAATACAGAACAGTGTTGTTTTTTTTATTACTGTTTTATTAAATGACAATTAGTTACTGAAAAACTGTTTCATCAAGAAGCATCCTTCTAGAGTATAATGCTACCTGATCTAGAGCTTCAAGGCCATCTTCTCTTAAGGTCATCTACTCAAGACTGAATGATTTCTAGGAATCCACTTCTGGGTCCTTCCCTACTGTGCTCTTGACTCTATCTTTGGATCCTTTGTGCTGGTAATTGCTGATAATTACTTTTTGAATATGCCTGAGTCTTCCCTCAAGCTTTCTCCTTTGTGGTATGGTCTCCAAGATAAGAAACCTTATGGAAACTTTCATGAGAAGCAATGAGCTTGGTGACAAGTTCAGTACTATTAGAAAGCTTCCTTCCTCTTTTAAAGAATACAGAGTCTCTGCATTGCTACTCAATATACTGTACTACTTCTGTCATCACTGCTGAGAGTTTATTAATAGTCTATCAGACGAACTTCTATTTATAGTCATAGCTCCTCAATTCCCTGTATTTACAATGATCTCTAATAGTCAAATAGATAGTATATAGCATTCTATAATTCATGAATCTAGAATGGCAGGTTGAAATAAAAAATTAGATAAAAAGGAGCCTGAGTAATTACGATATAGCAAATCCAGCTCTGACCCTGCTGGACTGGGAGGTGATGTGAGTCTTTGCTATGGTTCTTCCTTCTTTCAGGTTATGGCTTGTAAATGAGTTCTTAATTGGTCTAGATAATAAAAAGCACTAGTCACATATAGAGGAAAATGCTAAGAGATCAGAGAGAAGGAGAAAACCGCAGACACATCATAACCTGCTTAGCATCTCAGCAGACAAGAGAGTGATTTCCTGTTTCTTCCTGCTTATATCCTGTTTCTGCCCAGCTACTTCACTTCCTGTCTGTCTGTATAGACCTCCAGAGTTCTATGGTTTGTAGTGAGATATTCACTTTGTCGAAATCTGTGACACTGACCACGCCCATTGGGGGTTGGAGACAGGGGTAGAAGTGACCTAGGGGAACTAGGTCTGAGGAGGAGCCTGGGAGTGCTCTCTTGCTTGCAGCACATGGATAAGAGAGCATCCAGAAGAACCTGATGGTGTTCACCTGTTTGTGTTGTAAGTTATTTGTCCCTGAATAAACTTCCATTCGGCCTATTTGTCTCTCCTGATCCTTATTAAACCATGCTATCTGGTGTCAGAAGTGGGACATGGACCCACGCCTCCATTCTGTCTATGCTGTAAGTTATTTCTCCCTAAATAAACATCCATTTGAACAATTTGTTTCTCCTGATTCTTAATAAACCACAATAATGGTTAGCTAGTGGCAAGCTCCACTCACTGACACTCAGACAGGCTTTATTTGTATAAGCAAGATTATCACCACAATAGCTTACAGGAGATACACTTAATTTTTACTTAAAACTTTATCACATTTTGTTTTAAAATGTGTATGGATGTGTATTAGAATATTAAGAACAGGAGGAAGATTAAGAACAGGATGTGATGCTGCTTTCAACAACCATGGGTCTTCTGTGTTTTTAAAACAATGTTCATTTGAAATTTTTTTCTCTGTTCTTTTTTTACATATGCATACTATATTTTGGTCATATTTATTATTTTTCCTTCTCTCTACTACCCCTGCTCCCAGGACCTTCCATCATATTTCCCTCCCAATTTTATGTTCTCCCTTTATAATTTTAATTAATTAATTATCATTTTTAACCCACTGACTCTAATTAGTTGCCACATTCCAAGAAATAGTGATGATTCTTCTTCTAGTGGCTATTACTTGCCAATAGTTCTTCAGTTGGAGCTGGGGCTTTAGAAGTCCCCTTCCCTTCATGGAATGGTCTACTCTTTTGATCTTGTGTAGAAAACTATAGCTACTGTGAAACAGCCATGTCATGTCTGGAGGACAGCATTTGATCAGCACTCCTCCCATATTTAGACTCTTAGATTATTTCTGCTTCCTTTTATGTGCTGTTCCCAGTGTCTCAGGTAGGGAGCTTGATGTAAACAGATGGTCCATCTTAGCTGAGCTCCATATTCACTTTGAACAGCAATGTATCCTTCTATTAACCAAATACTCACTGCTGTAAGAAGCACCTCTGACTAAGGCTACCAGCAGCACAAGTCTATGGATATTAACAGTTATTTAGGAGGCACTTTGACAACATGGTCATTTAGAAAAACAGCATCAACAGATTTTATCCAAGGGCCTGTGTCTTTCCTTGGCCTTGATCAAAAATAAACACTGGGGAAAAGACAGTTTCCTCAACAAATGGTGCTGGGGATCTTGGATTTCAACACACAGAAAAATGAGAGTAGGTCTTTAACTCTCACTTCACACACACCTCAACTCCAAGTGGATTAAGGATCTTAACATAAGACCTGATACTTAGAAACTTTAACTTCTAGGCACAGGTAAAGGTTTTATGAATAGGACTGTGGTAGCTCAAGAAAAAAGATCAACAATTGACAAATGACATCTCAATAAACAAAGAAGAAAATGGGTAATAAAGTGAAGAGGCAGCTCAGGGAATGGAAGAAAATATTTGTGACCTATACATTTGGTAGAGGATTAGTGTCCATAATATACAAAGAACTAAAAAAACTAAACACCAAGAAAATGAACAATCAATTAAACATGGGCTGTGCAACTTGCCAGAATGCCCTCAAAAGAAGAAATATAAATGGCTAGGAAACACTTAAAACAAACATTTTTATCTATCAGGAAAATGAAGAGTTAACTTAATCAAGATTCCATCTCAGTCAGAACACGGATGGCAGCAATTGCTGGTGTGGAGCTGGGGAAATGGGAACCCTTAAACACTGTCGGGAGTGTAAACCAGGGCAACCATTTCTGAAGTCAGTCTGGAGACTTCTCAAAATACTAGAAATAGCAGTGCCATGTGACTCAGCTATATCACTCCTGGGCAAACACCAAAGGGTTTTATATCATACTATGGAGACACTTGCTCTTCCATTTTATTGTTTGTTGCCTTATTCATATTAGCTAGAAAAGTGAATCAGCCTAGATGCTAATAAACTGATATATAGATAATGAAAATGTCATACAGTGGGACATCATTCAGTCATAAAGAAAAAAAATGAAATTATAGAATTCATGGGTAAACACTAAATTAGAAAAAAAAAGTGATACTGAGTAAGGTTACCCAAATTCAGAGAGACAAATTTTGCAAATTTTCATATAAGGGGCCTAGCTTCACTCTTTTGTTTTGTGTCTTTAACATGGGGCACATGTAAAGTCAAGGAAATGAGACAGACCATTGGTAGAGGGATGCATTTAGGGAGGGGGGATCATAAAACATAGGTGGAAAGAAAGTAGAGATGGTGAATACTGAGTCTCCTCCTTTGTTATTAAACATCCAATAAGCAACACAAGCAATAAGATCTGTAAGACTAATCATTACATTTGGTCAATATGAGATCAACATCTATATCTACTTATATCTGTGTGTGCATGTGTATATGTGTGTTCTTGTGTGTGAGTACATATGTGTCTGCAGGTATGCACATGTGTGCAAAGGTCAAGTTCCTCGAGTATCATTCCCCTTTGAGACAGGATCTTTCATTGGGCTGAAATGTTGTCATGTAGGCAGGACTAATTGGCTAGTACATTCAGGGATTGGTCTATCTTCATCTTAGTTTTTGCCATTGCAGGAATCACAAGCTTGAGCTACCACATCCAGATTTTTATGAGGGTTCAGGGTTTTGAACTTAAATCCTTATTCTTGTGAAGCACTTTTTGTAGACTAGGAGATCCTTAGAATTTCAAAGAAATAACAGATAGTGGTTAGTGACAGCAGACTTGATACAATATTTGGGTGTGAATAATGTGTTTTCCTACTTTTCAAAATGGTAATAAGCAATTACTAATTTAATAAACCTTTTAGTTAAAAAAACTTTACCCTCATTCACTTTTTGAATACTATTTTGGCATTAGTTGGAAATTGGTTTTCTTATAATAACTAGGAATATTTCTAGAAGTCTCTGAAAAAATATTAAAAAATAATGAACAAAGCCAGACATAGTAGTACATGCCTGACATCCTACTAGTCCTTAGAAGACAGAAGCAAGAATATCAGGAGTTCTAGGTCATTGTTGACTAACAAGTGAGTTGGAGGGCAGCCTAGACTACATATGACCATGCCTCAAAGCAACAGCAACACTAGCAAAAGAGTAAAGAAGAATGTAACGTGTGGGCCATATTGGCTGTATATTATTTAGGCACACACTGGAAGAGAGTCAGGAAACAATATTCAGGTTTTAAAATAAAGGTGAATATAGGAAGAAGGAGAAGGAAGAGGGGGAAGAGGAAAAGGGAGGAGGAAACCAACAATATATTGAGCATTAACTACATTCCATGCCCAGTGACCAGTACTTTTTATAAATTATTTACTTTTCATCTTCATGGACACCCTGAGATGGTATGAGATGAAAAAGAAATGGAGGTTAAGCAATGCTCCTAGGAACACAAGCAAAGGGGGTTTCTGAACTAGGAATGCCGGCTTTGTTCTCTGAACTATATAACTTAAAGTCTCAAAGAGGTGTATCTTCAGTAATATATATTAGATTCCAAACATTATTACATAATCCCTTCAGACAACACTGCTGAATTTGAAAGAACTTCATAATTATTTGTCATGTATTTCTCAGTCTAGTTTTGCCCTAAAACTGTATTCTTCAATACATTCTAGGTATAAGTGGTTTAGTTTACACAGAAATGGGAAATGGCAAAGTTAAAAAGAATCATGCCTTGGTCTGAAGCCTCCAACAGGATTTCAAATTCCCATCTTGTTGTTACAGTGTACCTTCATTCTTTAAGATTATTTTCTCCATTTTTAAGATTTATCATGGTTATCTCATGGGCTTCTTTAAAGTTCCACAACTTTCTTTTTGATAACTTTGCTTAAATTGTGGTCTCGTTGATTGAAGAAGTCATGACATTAACTAGCATGGACATCATTAAAGAGGAAAAATTATTATTTAATTAGATGACTACCATTACTATTGTTACTTTATTTTCAACTTCTGTGGAAATAGGCTCCCTGCTGCTTGTAGTTTCTGGCTATCTTTATTCCCTTCATTACTAATTCCTTTTTACAATTATGCCTGCTAATCAGCCCATACCATGTGCTTGGAAGGCTGCTTCATCATTCCTTCATTTTGGGATTCTGGGGTGGCTAGTAGATCCAGGCAAGGACTTAATCAGTACCCAAGGTCAAGGGGATTCCTTGTGAATGGCACATCCACATCTCACATACTATTCTATGCAACTATTGCATTTCAGGGCCAGGGTTCATGGAGAATTTCCATAAATTTGATGGGTAATGTGCCACATGAAATTAGAGAGAGCGTCCTGTGATCACAGTCAAATCAAAATATCTTATGTTAATTTCTTCATACACGCTTGAGGCAGGTAGTTAATCCCTCTTTGGGAAGAGCTGGAAACACACAGAAAGGAAACAAGCTATTGTCTAAGTAGACAGATAAAGCAAAATGATATTTGGTATACAGAGGAATATGGAATCTCCTCTCTGAGTTTGTTGTTTCTGTATCCAACATTATCTGTTTACTAATTAATAATGTGAATTATTACCTTATTTTCTTACTCTAATTGACCAGTAGCACTTGTGTATCTAAATGTTAAAGATTTCTTCAAGGTATTTTGCTGAAAAATAGAGAACTCAGAAGGGAAGAAAAACAGTAACAATAGCCCATTAGCAAAGGATGAGTAGTTTACAAACTTCATCTCTATTTATCTACATACACAAATCACAAAAGTGCATTTGAAACCACCCATCTTGGAACTGATACCAAAATACTGTACTTTTATTTGAAAGTGAAACAGCACTAATATTTTAAAACAATTGTAGGTAGAGGACTGAAGAAAACAAGCTGGCCTTCTGGTCATCCAACACAGGGGAAGAAGAGCACAGGCTCTTAAGCTTACATTATCTTTCAACATACCGAGAAGTTCCTAGATGTAAATACAAGGGAAAACACATTACCCAGAGGGTCAAAGCATTCACTATTGATGATAGAAGTATATTTGTTAGTGTCATGGTCATTCACCAAAATTTAACATGGATTTATGAAGAGTCTGGTTTGTTCCCTATGTGACTTCTGTTACAGACAGCATTAGGAGGCTCTCAGTCAGGATCGGCTGTTAGCTGAGAAAGCCCATACAATCTCACAATGGAAACAAAGTTTATAGTAGGAAACCACATCAGAAAAAAATGTGATTAGATAGTGAAATAGAAAATTCAGACATGAAAACCAGGAGCTGGGGGAGTTGCATGCAGAATGAAACGCTAGGATGGATTTGAAGGAAGAGGAAGGCCTGTTATGGTTTTGAGTCAATTTAGCTAAGAAGAAAAATCAAGTAAAGGCTATTGAGGCAGCTAGAACAGCATTAGGATAAGTGAGGCTTTTGGTCCCTACTTGAGCAAGTTCATAACCCTAGTAGGCAAATGATGATAGAATCAGAACTATAGATTCTGTCCTGTTCTGTCACTTCCATCCTACAGGACCATAAAAATAAATGCAGTTAACCAGCTTCTTCATCAGAAGAATGAGAGCATGCCTGCCAGCTCATCCAGGTCCTTCCCATCTCCCAAACTCACTGGTCCTTGGGATAAGTTCCAATCATGGCTTCAGCTAAATCAAAGGAACTAGTTTCTTTTGTGTGTGGGTGTGTGTATTTATACACACTTATATTTATACATGTGTGTAGAGTTCAGAGGAAAACTCTAGAATTGTTCCTCAGCTGTTATCAACTATTTATTTGTTTATTTATTTTGAGTTAGGGTCTCTTATTGGTCTGAGTCTTGCTAAGTAAGTGAGACTGGTTAGCCAGGGAACTCCATTTATATACCAATCTCTGAACCATGAAAAATAAAAGACCTAGAAACTGATACTGGGATTCAGAAAAGCATAGCACCTGGTCACTAGCTCTAACCTCTAGCACAGGATGAAAGGGCTGATCTAGAGCTCTCACCAAGCCTTAGACTGATGCCTCAGAGAATTCTGAGATGGGCCCTTCCTATCTTCAATGTGACCGGGGAATGAATGCCTAATACTGAATGCCAGCTCTGAGACCTGTTCCTGTCTTGTATATCTCCTTAATGATGGAACTAAAAGCATGTGATCCCAGCTGCTGGGATCAAAGGCATAAGCTATATTACTTTTCACTCTTGGCCTTGAACTAACAGAGATCCATCTGCCTCTTAATCCCGAGTCCTGGAATTAAAAGCTGTGTACCACCACTTCCTGATCTCTATAGCTTGAGGCTGACTTTCCTTTCTGAATTCTCAGGCAACCTTTAATAAATCATAAATAATATATCAACACAAGTCTCCATATCTCTGTTTTTCACTTTGCATTGCAAGTACTTTCCCAATCATGTTACTTTTCAGCCCTACTTTTCCTAACATTTCAAAGTGACATGTGATCCTTGAAAAAAAAAATTGAGTGTGCTATAAGGTGAGTGCTTAGAATAGGTTAGTGATTTTGTAAATCTTAGACAGTGACTTTTTTTAAAAAACAAAAGAAGCCTAATTGAAAGTTTTAAGATTATTTAGTATCTATGAATGAATATTATTACCTACTGACCTAATTGCTTTCAGGTTGAGGCATCAATTTTGTAAATTATGAAGACCTTGGCTATTAGGATTGGGAATTTGAGCATGGAAACAGGAGTGGGAAGTGAAGACTTGGTTAATGGCAGGTGTTTGTTATTGCTTGAATTTAAAATGTCCTCAAAAGCTCATTTGTGGTAGGTTAGGTTAATTAGTTGGTGGTTTTATGGAGAGATGAAGAGATTGGATCATCAAGGTGTTAACCTTATCAATGGATCATTCTTTTGATCATATAATAGCTGTATGAGACATTAGATTTTTTGGGGGGGGTATGTATGTGCATGTTTACAAAGGTTGTATATTCTTCCTTTTCTTCTCTCTGCTCCCTGACTGTCAGGCAATATTAGTCTTCCTCTGTCACATGTTGTGATGTTCTGCCTCTCCACAGATCTAAAATTAATAGAGCCACTCACTTATGGACTGGAATCTTTGTAACTATGAATAAAAATAAATTTTCTCTCCATTAAATCTTTTTTTCTCAAGTATCATGTCACAGCAGCAGAAAGCTGGCTTACATTGAGTTGTTAAACACAGAGTGAACGTTACCGAGATTGACCTGGAGGTACAGTATCTATGTGGATTCAAATTGCAGGATGATAAGGGTCTAGGTGAACTCTAGGTGTGTTATGTGGATGGAATATGACATTGATTTAATTTTGAAAGATATGACAAAAAGACAATGTAATCACATCACGAGAATGTGTAGCCACGATTCATAACTGTGGTGGAAAGGTAGGTTGAGGGGTAGATACAGGGATAGGAAGATTAGGAGTTGAATTAATGACTTGAGGGGAACTTGGAAAAAGTAAGCTCAAACGTGAAAACCTTTAGTTTTAAGAATGGGAATAATTGACACTGTAAAGAGAAGAGGCACCAAAGACAGAGGTTAGTTCTTCATACACAGACACTTGTGGCATTATGACCAGAAAGTAGAGAGCCAGGCTCACCAACATGACTGCAAATGGCCATCATCTAGTACTGTTGAAAATAGTGGTATCTCAATTCTCTTCCAGGTGACTCTCATATACTTTTGTATGCAGTCTAGATGTTGGATTTTGTTGAGTCTTGTTTTTGTTATAGAGACACAGTAGCCCATGCTGGCCACAAATTCTAGAACCTCCTGCTTTAGCCTTCCATGTGGTCATAGTACAAGAGTGTGTCCCCCCTTCACCTAGCCTTGGCATATGGATTTTTACACTTTTCTCCCAATATTCCTTCTGAGAGAAGTCTAGACTACAAGTTTGTTGCCCTATGAAAAAGGGAAGCATGTATGAAAATTCACCTACCAAGTGTCAGACTACGTGGCTGGGGCATTTCACTCTGTTCTCTTATGTAATAATCGCTGCTGTTGTCTGGTTCTTTGGTAGTAAGTGATAAAAAAATGTGAGCCCAAGTTTCCGGCCAAAAACGTGCATGAAAGCACTTTTTTTTTTTTTTTTAAATGTAGCCTTGGCTGTTGTGGACCTCACTTTGTAGACCAGATTTATCTTGAACTCATAGAGACATGTCTTCCTCTTCCTCCCCTGCTGCAATTAAACACATTCATTACGATGCTCAGCCCCAACCACTATTTTTAAGGAAAAAAACTTAAAGGCAACAATATGAGGAGGCTAAAGAGATGGCTCAGCAGTTAAGAGCCCTTTCTGTTCTTGTAGACCTCAGTTTGGTTCCCAGTGCTCATATATGGTAGCTAACAACTGCCTGAAAATCCAGCTCCAGGGAATCCTACAGTCTCTTCTGGCCTCCACAGAAGACAACACATATTAACCTCTCACAAAGATATTAATTAAAATTAAAGTAAAATATATGCTAAAAAATTTGACTGGGTATAGTTTTAATATAAGGAATCACTGACCTTAAACTAGTCTGGGATGTACTATAGCTGTATACTCCAGCTGTATAATGTAGCTATATACTGTAGCTAAACTGTCTCCAATGAATGAGAGCACCTCATGTTTGGAATTTACTAAAAGCACATGTTAACTCTCCAAAAGAAAAGGAAAAAAAAGAGTCTAAATTTAGTATCACACAGCAGCATATTTACATTATTTACATATTCTAAGATGTGACCAGTTCCCCCCCCTCACTTTCATTTGTTTACCTCTTTGGAAATTTTATTTCTCACCGAGAACCTGGCTTAGTTTATATATAATTTTAACCAGTCTGGTTACCTGGAGGTTTACTACATTGCTGGTTGTAGTTGCTGCTACAGCCATTTTAGAGGGAGAGTTGTATATGGAAAGGCTTTGTGAGGTGAGGGTTAATGGAAACCAGAAAGCCAAGAAGAAATCTGAGGACTGGAGAGGGAGATTTTTTTGAGTGCTTATTACACACTGCATACCATGAGAGGTTCTTTGTGTGCCTCCTCATATGATATGCAGTAGCCATAGTGTCTAACTGACATCTGAACCCCTTCTTTGTAGAAGCTGAACCCTGTTTTCCAGAAAGAACTCTGACCCACTTTGCTTTCTTGGCTTTTTGTCAAGCAGGTAACCTTTCCATGTGCAATGACACTGCAACACAGACAAATGCCAATCTCATATGTCTCATGGGTGTGACATCAGTAGTAGCCTGACTGTGCTGTGCCCAGAGACATCTCCTAACTGACTGAACCCTGCTTCTGGGTCCTTTGTAGCCTAACTTCTGGGTTGATTTTCCTTTCCTTTCCCAGTCTCCCATAATTTCTTGCATTGCACGAGTTACCAGGTATCTTTTCAAACGTTTATTTATAATTAATTTATCCTGCATCACCTTGTCTGACCTGCAGTTAAGACTCATGCTAATGCTTCTGCCAGCTCTAAGAGGCATATCTAACCACGTGCATCACTATGAGCAGGAAAGTGACACCCAGAGAGACTGAAGTTACTTGACAGAGAGAGATGACAGAGCTAGAGGGGTGGCAGAGCCAGGTCCCAGATTAGATGTTTCGTGCAGGGTGTTTTGGAAGGAGAAGCAGGTTAAGGACTACAAAAGTCCTGGGGGAACGCCCTCATTCCACTTAATAATAGGAAACGAGTCTTCTTTAACCTGAAGGTAATGCTTAATTACCCTCTACTCATTTTAATAGAAAAGAGAGAGGTTTGAGACATTAAAGTCATGAACAGAATGCATTTTAAAGAGTTTTGGGAGTCTGGAAAGGTGGCTTAGTAAAAGGTGCTTGCTGGAAAGCCTGAGAACCTGAGTCAAACCGGCAGGATGTAGGACACACATGATGGAAGGAACAAACCGACTGGCACTAGCTGACCTCTGAGCTCCCTCCACCATATGCCCTGGCATGCAAAGGTGTCCCCTCCCCAATAAATAAATAAAATGTAATGAAAGTAAAGTACAAAGAGGCTTGCAAAAAATATCATTCAAAGGTGAATTCTTTGAAACCTGAAGGTAAATTCTTCAGCTGTCTGAAAAACACAACAACTTGATGAAAGTAAGGGCAAAAAAATTGCATCATATAAGTAAGAGACAAGGAATTCCTAAACTAGATGTCTTAGAGACCCGGAGCCCCTTTCCAGTGGATTTCCATCTCCTTCAGTCTTGAAGGGTCCAGCAGTGTCCTGGCAGCGAGACACCAGCCCTTGCTTGTGGAGATGTGCACAGTCTTGTCACTGAGTACACCTGTTATTGCTTGGCCAGAGGAAGCAGCAGATATCATGTTCCTGAAACCCTCAGATGGTGATTATGACTGATAATACAAGATGCCACAGTCCCTAATCATGTCATTTGTGTACCTGCAAACGGTGGTGACAAGGGTTTGAAAGAAGAAGATCACAGCTGTCTAATAAGAAGGAATCCGATAAAGCAGACAGTGTCATGGCAGATCATAAGCTAGACTGCAAAGGAGACCTAGTGATGAGGTTTTGCTAGACTCTCATGGGGCTTGACCCTGCCCACTTCCATCTTCAAAATTTCAAATCCTTAATACAGGAAGCTGTCAAATGTAATTCACGTATCCAGTTCGGCTCACTCACTCACTCACTCACTCACTCACTCACTCACTCACTCACTCACTCACTCACTCACTCACTCACCCTATCTATCTATCTATCTATCTATCTATCTATCTATCTATCTATCTATCTATCTATCTTCTATAATCTATCTGTCTGTTCTTGTCCCCACTCTGTGAAGTACAGTGCATTTCGTCAATTAATAAACTTGGAACCCATCATGGACAGCGTTGGGCCAGCTCTTGCAATTCAAAGAGAAGCACCACACCCCCTCACTGCCCTGTTCTGAAGCAGCACTAAGCTTCTAATGCTACCTCCCTATTCTGCCACTCCATGTTTAATCTGTCTTCAAAGGGAGAGGCAACTGTCTTGAATTAAACGCCAGGCAGTTCTTGAAGTCATGTGTGATGAAAGTGATTAAATAATTAATTCACACAAAGGTGATTTCTCAGTCAGGTTGGGGGTTAGAACGGAAAGAAAAAAAGGTCTTGATTCAAAGCAGCATCACTGAGCGTGCTGTGGAAAACAATGTTTAATGTGATGTGAGCTCAGCATGCTGGAGGTGATGAACCCTCTTTTCTTGCTGCCTCTGCTGCAGGCTCTCTGACCGCTTGCTGCTCCTTGAACAGACAGAAGCTATTTTCCCTACCCCAAGGCCTTCCAACCTCCTGTTTCCTTGCTGGACAACTTCTTTCTGGCTTTTATCAGGGTCACTTCTCAGACATGGAGTCTCTGTTCAATTGCCAGTTCCCCAGAGGCCTTTCCCAACTCTGATCACTGTAGTGTTGTGATATGCGCACCCCCATCTCCTCTAGTCTGCCACTTTTCATTCTTTTATGAGACGTATCACCAGCCACCATGCTTTCAAGGATTAATTCTTTACTTGGTCATTATTTTCCATTCCACATTTTATATGTATATATATACATATATATATCTGGAAGAGGATATATATATATATATGTATATATATATACATATATATATATATATATCTGGAAGAGGAGAGATAACATGTTTAGTATCCCTGTAGTGCCCTGAGTGTCTACTATTTACTCTTTGCAGCAAAAGAGGAATGCTCAGGGGACAAGGGGATGCATGAAAAGTTATAATTTAAGCCACTTTTTCTAAGATTGAAACTAGCTCTCACAAATGCTTTGGAGAGGACTGGGGGAATAGCTCAGTCAGGGTAGTGCTTCCTTTGAATCATGGACATCTAAGTTTGATTCCTAGAACTCATGTAAAAAAGTGGAATGTGGTGGCATATGCTTGTAATCTCAGTACTGGTGATGTAGGGATAGGTGGCACCTCGGGGCAAAAAGTATCAGTGAGCTCCATGCCCGTGAGAGGCTCTCAGAGCACAAGATGGGTGTCACATGGTTGTCCTCTATCCTCTCGGTGTGCATATGCATGTGCATATTTGTACACACATGAACATGTGCCCACTAACATATACATACTATCCTCTAATGAAGTGCTTTGGACAATGAAAGGCACTGTGTATTATTCCAAAAATCACATGCAGAGAAAGATATATTCAGATGTATGCACTCACCGAATTCTTAAGAAACAGAACAAAATGTAGGGATAAATTGCTGTTTGCTTTGCTTTGAATAAACCCACTGCCAATGCTGTTTGAGGTTTGGGTTCCTTTTATATGAAAGGCACCCAAGCAGGATCCATCTTTCAGTGTGTTTCTATTACGACGACTGGCTTAATAACAAGCAGATCTTGAGGTGGTACAGTGAGTGGCAGTGGCAGGTGACCTGATAGATCCAGATCACACAGGACGCTGGCTGTGTCAAGCTGTCTAGACACACTGGACCCCAGTGTTTGGCAAGCTCTTAGGCTTTGCTTGTTGAAAGTGCCAACTGTGTAAATTTGGTGATTGTTTAACTTCAGCATTCTTCAGTCAAATTTTAAGATTTTTTTTTTAAGGCACTCAGTCTGGATGATAAAAATCAGTCTCAAAGATTTTTTTACATCAGAGTCTATTGGGCCAATCTGAGCTGTATGAAGCCATCCATGGTGGTTTGAAAGAAAATGCCCCCCCATAGGGTGGCAGTATTAGGAGATGTGGCCTTGTCAATGTAGGTGTGACTTTGTTGGAGAAAGTATGTCACTGTGCCGGTGGGCTTTGAGGACTCCTATGCTCAAGATACACTCTATTGTCTCAGACTACTTCCTGTTGTCTATGGCAAGATGTAGGATTCTTAGTTCCCTTTCTAGCATCACATCTACCTATATGCCCCCATGGAGCACCGTGATGAGAATGGACTAAAACTCTGATAATGTAAGCTGCCCAGTTAAATGTTTTCCTTTATAAGAGTTTCTGCGGTCACATGTTTCTTCTCAGCAGTAGGAACTCGAACTAAAATCATCATCAGGTGACATTATGTTTTATTTCTTTTCCTTTTTATATTATCTCCCATTTAGTGGAGATCAAACTTGAGATCTTAAATATACTAAGCAGGTGGTGTGTCCATGAACCGAACTTCAAACTAACTGATATTCTATTCATGACACTGAGCAGTAAGACAAATCTAGGCAAAAACATACATGTGATAGCAACTGCTTAAGCAAAGAAATGTGTCTACACATGGAAATACGGAGCAGTGTGATATATCAAGGCCATTTGTCAAAGTGAGGGTGGGCTTGAGAGAGCAAGCCAGTTTGAGAAAAGCAAAAAGTTGTAATGTACAGAGCAGAGGACAGCATGCAAAACATGGCAAGGATATTGTCTCTGCAGTGTTTGTGATGGGGGATTTCAGATAGAGGAGGCTGGGACCAGAAGAAAGACAAGGCTGATTACTGTCAGGACAGGCAAAGGTTCAACTGGAACTCTTCATTTTAACTTAATGTTTTATATGTATAGGTGTTACACCTGCATGTATGTCTGTGCACCACATGTGTAACTGGTGCCTTCAGATGACATAAGAGTGATCCCCTGAAACTGGAGCTACAGACACTTGTGAGCTGTCATGTAGGTGTTGGGAATTGAACCATGGTCCTCTGGAAAAGCAGCTGGCTCTCTTGACCACCAAGTCACTTTTCCAGCCTCCCAGGACTGTCATGCTTGTTGGAGTCCCAATGTTTAGATCTGTGGTGAGGAAAGCCTTGTGCTGAGCTGGACCCCTAGTTAGCAGGAAGAGATGGAACAAGGCAATCAGTTCACTCTAGCTGAGATGCAGGTCAAGGGATGCGAGGCCTAGTCATGTAGCATCATGGGCGGAAGGGAAAACTGGTAATTTCCCCTGTGGAATCTCTGGCACTGGACAGTGGGATACTTTTGGTCTGATCTACGTTTCAGAGCCATTTTCAGACAAAGCAATGGTAACAGGTATATAGAGAAAATGTGTTAGTCAAGATAGATGTTTAAATTGGATCCACAGGTGATTATTGCCTATGATAATTTAAAATGTTCACTAAATATTTATGATTTTTAAATGTAACATGACACACTAATTAAATAATTGTATTTAGATAGTCTGTCTTAGTTATAACTATAAATACAATTAAGAGAGTAATTAAAACATTCAGAACTGGAGAATAGGCTTTGTTTGAAAGTCTTCTGTCCTCAGGAGAATTTCAGATGGAAATAGTGTGGTTAGAAAAGACCAGAAATCATATGAATGTTATGAAATATAGAGATATAATTGCTGTCAATGTAAGTAATGTGGCTTTGCCGAGTAAAATAAGATGATTGCTTAGGGTTTTCCAAAACCCCTGAAAATTGCTTCTATACCACATGTGGTATAAATAAAATGTAAGTCAAAGGAATGAAGAAAGATAAACATATAATTAAAAGCAGCTCAGTATGTACTCTGGCTCATTCATTTCGATGATGGCATCTGTAGTTTATGGCGCTGTTATAGACCGGCAATATATTGGAGTTGACTACATGCCATAAAACACATCAATGCAGCTTGGCCCCAAATTATTACACACAAACAATAAATCCACCCTGTTAACAGGATAAATATGATAACCCTTGATAATTTTAGAGAGTGCCAGAATGGGATCCCTGAGTGCATAGTTTTGTGTTCCGAAGGAACAAAGATCACATTGGCTTGTAATACCTCCCTGACTTCAGTTCCTCCTCTATTTGTAGCTCGAATTAAAAGACAGATTGTGGCCTTGAAGCATCTATGCTAATTACTGTTTGTGAGTCTAATAAAAGACTCAAGCTCAGACATTTATTCGTTTAATGCATGCTTCCTACGTTGAAGGTCAGTTTTAGTTGACGTAATATAATAAGCCCAAGTCAAGGTTCTTTTACCTTTACAATTGCTCATAGAGGGATCTTTGGTATTCTATCCTTAACCTTGAATCTTGTCCAGTATCTTGTAAGAAAAATAGCAAGTGCCTGCTACAATCCAATGAGGGACTCAGTGGTTTTGAGGTTTTCTTCAGAAGGCAGTTATTCAAACAGATGGAAAACCTCTTCACACATTGCCAGATGAAATAGTCTGGTAAATGGTGTGTGGGTATGAATAGAGTCTAGTTTCTTACCAACTATAGTCTAGCTTTGTCTTCTAAGAAATGGATCTAAGGAAATGGCCGCTATGGCTAACATCAGGAGGAAGTGAGAATAAGTGTATGGGTGAGTTGTTATAAAAACTCATTTTATATGCTATTGACATAAACAAAGTATACAGGAACCATATGGGTGTGTACACTGTAACTGTTGGTTACACTGTATCTAGTGGTGGGCAGTGGATATGCACATAGACTTTATTAAATGTTTGTCTTCTTAAGTCTATTGTATTATTTGGGGGCAATTTACAGTTCTTCATGGGTATAAAAGTCTATTGCAAGAAATCTATGTGTGAGTATATTTGGTATATGTGATCTGGTGTGCATACACATACAGGTATAAGATTTGTTTCCATAAAAGCATTTTAATCAACTTTTTGAAGCACAATTCATGTATTTCTAGACAACAGATGAAACACTTTTAGGAGATAACTTGATGAGTTGTCACAAAGCTTGCATTCGCCTGGCCACTAGGAGGAAAATTGGGACTTAGAACATCCCATTACATCAAAAAAAAAATATCCCCTCAAGCTCCATTGTCATCAGTCTCCTTAGTTTTTAGATAGTGACTGGTGTTTTAAAAATATTGTTGTTCTTTTTATTTATTTATACGGCATACATTTAAGGTACATAACATGATTTTTTGATATTTACATGCATACTTAAATGAATACTATGGCCAAGCCAGTTCATTTATCCATCACCTCATGTAGTTATTATTTGCCTTTTAAAATTGGTGGAGGAGATAAAAGGGCACTAACACCTCTATTGTACTGTATACGGCAAATTTCCCATATATAGTACAGTATTACAGTTCTTTTATTGTCTGTTGGAACTATTGACCTTGTGTCAGTCATAACAGCATATTTATACCACCCCTCTCAGTTAACATCATTCTAATTGTGTGTGCGTGCGTGCGTGCGTGTGTGTGTGTGTGTGTGTGTGTGTGTGCCCATGTGCACATGCATAGGCCAGCAAGATACTGGCCCACTTTCTGATTGCCCCGAGCTAGAGTCTTTCACTATTTCCCTTTGTCCAGTTGGCCAGCAAGCTCTTAGAATCCTCTTGTGTCTGACTTTCAGCACTCAAGTCACAGGCAGACCAGCCATGCCTGGCTTTTTACCTGAGTGCTCTGGAGTTGAGCTTGAGTCCTCATGTTTTCAGAGCAACCCTCCTAGCTCCTAGTTGTCTCTATTTTTTGTCTTAAGACAGTGTGTCATTATTTAGCTCTGGATGTCCTGGAACTTACTCTATAGACCAGCCTGATCTCACTCTCGCAGAGATCCACCTGCCTCTGCCTCCTGAGTGCTGGGATTAAAGGTCTGCACCACCACACCCGGATTCCTATTCTACTCTTTATTTCTATATATTTGATATTGAAAAAGACATCACGCATAAGAGGTATCATTCAATGTTCTTAAGTTTGAATCTTAATTATTTCACAGTACAAATTCCCTCAGTTTCCTCATTGGTTTCCAAAGACAGAATTTCCTTTCTACAGCACAGTATTCTGTTATATGCATATGCAAGTTTCTTATGCAGTCACCTGGTAAGGGACACAAGTTGTTTCCATGTCCTTGTTTTGAGAATGGTACTGCAGCAAATGAGGGATGCAGAGATCAGTCTTGCAGTGCAGTCTTTTTCTTTGGGGTATACACACATAAGCACTGTATAGTCACATGGTAGTTTAACCCATATTTTCTTTTGAGGGATCTCCATCCTATTTTCTACAATAGCTGCACCAAAATGCTTGTCTACACACACTCTTCCTCTGTCCCTTCACCAGCCCTTCTTAGCTCTTGTCTTTTTGAATGTCACTATCCTATTGGTGTCGTTATAGCCTCGTGTGATTTTTCTGTGCATTTCTCCTGCTGGCTAGAATAGTGTCTGTCACTATCATTTTGTTCTGTTTATAATTTCTTATAAATGGGATGAAAGAGAGTTATTGCTGGCTCATAGGATCAGCATGTGCACACGTTACAAGAAAATGCCACTGCACCCTTCAGCGTCAATATTGTTTTATGTTACACCAGCAGCAGCCAGTGTTTCCTGGCTTGTCACCTTTCTGCTAATGTGTGGTTTTGTCAGCATTTTAAATTGCTCCAATCTAATTGCATAGGACTCTGGTTTAGACTTACGATGTCTGCCATCTTTTCATGGGCTTGTTACACACAGGACTTCGGTTAGGTTTTGAATGTAGTTTAAATTATACGGTAAAGTTCTTACACCCACATAATAAAAGTTCTATGTTCAAATATAGTAGTTTACAAATATTTTACACTAGTAAAATATTGGCTCAACTATTTTTAATATTTTCCTTTTCACTTATTTACTCTCTTGAAGAAAATTTAAACCTTCTCCACGACATCTAATTTGATATTAAAAAAAATTAGTCTTCACTGATTTTTTTGTTTAGTTCTAATTAGATCTATTTTAATTATTTATTTCAATATTGTCAATGGTTCATTTTTCACATATGGCTGTCCAGTTGTAATGGTACCATTTTTGAGATTATTTTTAAAAGTCTTTTCATTATTAACAATGTTGTCATTGTTATTGTGGTTGTGTGTGTGTGTGTGTGTGTGTGTTCATGTAGCTCAGACATGTGTCCTTAAGTCCACACACATTGTTGTTCAGTACATCTGTAGTTCAGTACATGAGGAGTTCAGCATATGTGCAATTTGGCAAACATATGGTCAATACATATGTGAACCAGTATATGTGCTGTGTAGTACATGTGTGGTTCAGTATGTGTGTGTCAGTATGTATGTGATTCAGTGCAGGAATTTAGGATGTGTGTGTTTTATACATGTTGTTCAGTACTGATATGTATTAATATATGTGTGGTTTAGTACATGTATAGTTCAGTACACCTGTAGTTAAGTACATATTTGTGTCAGTATATGTACAGTTTTAATAATATGTGACTCAGTGTATGTGTAGTTCAGGATATGTGTGGTTCTATCATGTTAATCTTATGATCCAGCCTTTATTCATCATATTTGGATTTCCTTCTGATTATGAAGGCTTGTGCTGGATTCAAAGCAAAGTGAGACAAATCAGCATCTTTGCTGTGCTGTCAGTTTACTGGGATATCAACTGGTTCACCACAGTGTAGACATTGTTGAGATGTGGGTTATTTGAATGTATCACAAGACTAGAGGGTAGTCTTAAATGCCCAGTGTGCAGGTCAAAACAATGTCCTCACAGTGTAGTCTCTGGTTTGGACCACATGACTTCTTCAGTCCATCACCTTATGGACTTTTTTTGTCATAGCACTTTATGTTCAGTTGGCTCCTGTTTCCTTTTCCTGTTTCCTTTCGGAGTCAGTGGCTTCCTACACAACTTCCATGGACCTCATTCCTATTGGCTCCCACCAGGTCTTCTCAGCCTGTACCTTTTCTTCCACAGCAGTTTCAGTGGAGTGGGAAGCAGCTTTAATGTAGCTCTTCAGTGAGCAGGCTTCAGAGCAGGTAAGATATAGGCAACTGTATCTTTGAGTTGAATTCTTCATGCTGTCCCAGTCTCCCATTCTTCATCTAAAGATGGAGATGTTACAAGCCTCACAGGGTTGATGTGAAGATTAATTGAAATGATAAATACAGAACACTTAAGCTGGGGTCTGCCATAGGATTAGCATTTCATAGTTCTTTGTTTGGTACTGGAGATTAAAGCCAGAGCCTCATGCATGCTAGGCAAGCATCTACCATCAAGTCATTGAGCTACAGCCTCCGTTCTCTTTTTAAAAATATATTTTATTAATCCTTTGAGAATTTCTTACTGTGTGTTTTGATCATATTTACACTATATCCCCCTAGGTAGCTCCTCCTAGATCCACTCCTACCTTTCCACTCACTCCTAATTTTGTTTCCTCATTATTTGAAAAATAGCTCACTAAGTCAGTTTGTGCTGCCCATGTAGTCCTGGGTGTGACCCTATCCACTGGAGTCTGATTGATCCACCAGAAGTCACAACCTTCAGGAAGCCTGACTTTTCCCATCAACTGTTAATAAACAACTTCTAAACAACTTTTTTTTTGCTAGGGTTGGGGACTCATACTAGAATGTTGACAGGTTGGATCTTGTACAGAATGCCACAGCTGCATGAGTTCATGAGTGCAGTGGTCTAGTCAAGCTGAGAAGATGCTGTTTCATTCTGATCCTCTCTGACCTCTGGCTCTTACAATCTTCCTTTTCACTTATTTACTCTCTTGAAGAACATTTAAACCTTAGGAGTGTGTGTGTGTGTTTGTGTGTTTGTGTGTGTGTGTGTGTGTGTGTGTGTGAGAGAGAGAGAGAGAGAGAGAGAGAGAGAGAGAGAGAGAGAGAAATGTCCCATTTGTGGCTAAGTACTTCATTGACACATTTTTATTTATGTGTATGTGTGATTGCCTCTATGATTTTATATTCACATTTGTGCCTGAGCCTGTGGAGGCCAGAAGAGGGTATCAGGTTCCCTAGAATTGGAGTTACTGGGAGTTGTGAGCTTCTGTATTGGTGCTGGGAATTGAACCAGAGTCCTCTGCAGGAATAATAAGTGCTTTTAACTGCTTTGCAATCTCTCTAGTCTTCCACTTATATTTAGTTTTGGCACTTTGGCTTGTTTTGAGTTTGCTTGTTCACTACCATCTACTGAAAAACAACA
This sequence comes from Cricetiscus sungorus, assembly GCA_030556225.1. Lineage (NCBI taxonomy): Eukaryota > Metazoa > Chordata > Mammalia > Rodentia > Cricetidae > Cricetiscus > Cricetiscus sungorus. The sequence continues at coordinate 35,998,037 of JANBXA010000007.1, read as the reverse complement.
ACAACAACAACTCTGAAACTCTTCTTCGATGAGGACAAAAGCAGCACTGATTGAAAGGCATAGAGATGGAAAGTTAAAGGGCAGTTTGATAATATGCTAGATTAGCAAAGTGGCAGTGGTAGGTTCATCCTTGGGCAAACTCCACAACCAAGAGTTCTTGCAAAATTTACAGTACTGTGTATGTTCTCCTTGTGTGGAGTGAGTCTAACATGCAATCAGAAAATGGTCAGCTATATAACATTGATGTTATTGGCATATTGTTGCTGGGGTAGGGATAACCATTGTTACATTTCACAGGGTTTACAGCTTAGTAAGACTGTTGGTAACATTTTATTCTGTCTTCTCTTTTAACCTAACCCTCTCTTCATTTTAATTTTGTCACAGCACCTTATTAAATTGCCAGATTGGCAATGCATTCATTCTGTAGTTATGGCTGATATTAGGCTTGTAATCCTTTTGTCTCATTTTCCTAAGTATTGGGGATTACAGATCTATAGCACCAGGCATGGCTAAATGATTGATACTCATTTTTAAACTTAAAACAATCTTAGTGACATCAAAAGACTGATAGATAATGGGTACCAAACTTGTACTGACCTAGAACATAAAAGACTAGTGTGTGTCCTACTGTTTTCACATACATCCACAATAAAGGAATAAATAACATGTAAAAATTTTAGAACTCGGGCAATTGGTGGTGACCATAGGTCAGAAGAATCGGGATGAATGTCCATTTGTACAACCCCTCTGCTTTCCCACTGTGCTATTCTGGTCCCAGAGCATCATCACATGTTCCCTGCAGGTTTGGAGGGAGATGAGGAATAGGATACAGACACAAAGGGCATGGTGTGCATGGCTTTAAGATTGTTTCAGCTGAACCTTGTTGTTTTATGGGCTCCCATACAGTCAAATGACGCATGCAGTGGTTCAGGTAAACTTGAAAACCAAGCTCCAAGAGAAGAAGTTTGGAAATGGTCAAGATGAATTATAACAAGATTTTTTAAAAAGTCCTTTTATTTTCCATACAAGTTGCATGACATCACATCAGATAAAATGCAGAAGCAGATATGAGAATCCAGCTGGATTTTATTAAGCCAAACATTAAATGGATTTGTAAAAATGTAACATAGTCCCACTCTTCTCATTATCTTTTCTCCTTCAGAAAATATTATTTTTTATAAGCATGTGCCATTTGCGTTAACTTATATTGCTACAAACACTCTTTCCCACCAGCCTGGTCCCATAACCGCATGAGCCCCAAATGAACACACAGAGAATTATATTAATTATGAGTCTGTTGGCCAATGACTAGGGCTTCTTATTATCTTGCTCTGTCTTAATAACTAATCCATTTCTATTAATCTAAGTATTTACATGTGGTTTAATTTTACCAGAGAACAGTCCAGGGATCTGTTACTCCTCTGGCATCATACATGGCGACTGCTCTCTGCCTACACCTCCCAGAATCCTCCTTATCTCCTGGATCCACCTATCTTGCTGTCCTACTGGCAGCAGTGTTTTATTCATCAACCAATAAAATAAACATATTTACAGAATGACATCCCCCATCATTATATCATTGTTTATTTTTCATTATCTAAAAGTAAATCAATAAATTGATATTTTAAACATTTCTGAATTTATTTTTATTTCTAATTGTGGATGTGCTCTCTCTCTCTCTCTCTCTCTCTCTCTCTCTCTCTCTCTCTCTCTCTCACACACACACACACACACACACATGAGTGTATAGTGTAATTGCCTGAAGAGACCAAGGCATTGGATTGCCTGGAGCTGGAGTTCCAGGTAATTTGGAGCCAACCAACATGGGTGTGGGAATTGAACTCAGGTCCTCTGGAAGATTAGCAAGAGCTATTAACCTCTGGGACATCTCTTTAGCCCTCAATTTCAGTCTCTAATAATATTAACACAGGCAGATAAAATAAACAAAAAGTTTTGAGTTGATTTTTTTTTGTTTTGACTATGAAGGAATCATGAGTCTAGAGAACTTGAAACTTTCTGATCTACTAAAACGAGATTTTTTTTTTCTTTTTTAAAATTCACCAGGTCTTGGTGATGAGAGTTTGGGAGATTCTTTATCCAACAAGTCCACCTTTTTGTGTTAGCTGTCATGCAGATGTGAACTATGGCATTGGCTCCAAGGAAGATTTAGGATACTAGACAGAGAGAACACTGAGCAATATTTATAAACTGTGAATAATTCAGCAGAATGTATTATCTGAACAAGAGGGTCTGTATGTGCCCTGTTTTTTCTGCCCCTGTGTCTGGTGATTGTTGGTAGGGAAGAAATGTCTACTTCTCTCTTCTTACTGCATACTTATTGCTGTATAAAAACCCTTCACCTCATGTTTCCTGTGAATAAAATATGGTCAGTTTTCTTTCCTGAGTGTTTGTTAGATAGAGTGGTGATGCTGGTCAGTAGTGTTCCAGCTCCCTCTGAGGAAGACTAATATGTTGGGATCTAGAATCACCTAGTTAATCCACTGGCCAAGACTGTGACAGACCTCTTGATAAGGTTAATTGACTTTGAAAGACCTAGGTATGGAAGCTACCTTTCCAGGGCTGGTATCCAACAGTACATATGGTATCACTTTAGGGTTTCAGTTTGAAGGAAAACATTGGCCATTTTCTACCTAAGGGCTCTTCCAATGGCTGAGGCCATTTTCAGCCATTTCTAAACCATCTTTCCTCTGGCATAGTGGTTCTCAACCTCCCTAATGCTATGACTCTTTAATATAGTTCCTCATGTTGTGGTGAATGAACCTCTAAACGATAAAATTGCTTTGTTGCTACTTCATAATCACAATTTCACTATTAGTATGAATCATAATGTAAATATCTGTGTTTTTCCATGGTTTTAGGTGACCCCTGTGAAATGGTCATTGGTCCTCCCAAAAGGGTCATGACCCAAAGTTTGAGAACTAGAGTCTTCAGACTTCTTCCTATACACTGCCATGTGACTATGATAATTGCACATCACTACCATTGATAAACTTACTTCCAGAGATTAGGAGAGATAACCATCTGTTTGATCTTTCTCTAGAATAGTACCTACAGGCAGGTTCACATTATATGAAAGTTATTATTAATATTATTTTATGTTGTATTGTTATCATAAGACAAGGTCTTTCTACAATTGGTCATGGTGACCTTGAACTCCTGGCCTCAAGAAATGTCCTTCCCACAGCTTCCCAAGCAGCTGGAACTGTAGTTCTATGTGATACTACATTAGGCATTTTTCTCTTTGTAGTACCCCATAGAGGACATTGTTGGTTATCAATCAGTCCCTGCCTCATCTTTTGAAATATCAGAATATTACTTTCCTAGGAGTTTTTACTCAGGCTGCTCATGGAAACCCCAAGGAAAGGTTTGCTGTGTTCTTGGGCCTAGTGGTCCAAGCGTGGTGTAATCCTAGCTGCATGGAGTATGATGCAGGAGGACAGGAGGACCACACATTCAAGAGCATTGTGAGCAATGTAGTGAGATCCTGTCCAAAAAAAAAAAAAAAAAAAAAAAAAGGTCAAAAGAGGGCCAGGGATATATCTCAGAGGTAGAGCATTTGCATTTTCCCAGCATGCTTGAGGCCCTAGGTTCAGTTTCAAATATTTCCAAAAAAAGATTTTCTGTCTTCTTTGGCAGAGGCAGGGGGTAGGAAATGGCAGAAGGAGAGATGGGTGTGTTGTATAACTCTTGAGAAAGAATTTTCTTGTATCAGTCAGTGTCCCAGCAGGAAACAGATGGCTCACTCTAACTGGGTAATTAAGGGAGAATTTAATAAAATGACTATTTACAAAGGTCTGGGTGGGGTTATGGGAGGCCAACAAAGGCTGGTGAGGGACTCTCTACAGCTGGTGGGGAGTCATTATCACACTGAGACTGAGACAGAAAGTGGGATTGGGTTCCAGAGCCAGGGGGAACCAGGCTGAGCTGTTGAAGGCACCCTGTAGCAAGCTGTGATCTTTTCTAATGGATATGATCCAACATGGAGGCAGCCAGAGGTCAATGGAAAGCAGACCGAGGGAGTCAGCCTCGATTCAGGAAGATAAGGATGGACATTGGAGAAGTAAGAGGAAAATCTGTGAAACTAATGAAGAGGGGGAAGGAAAGAGGTAGAAAGGGGAAGAGGGAAAGAAAGGGAAGAAGTGAGTAGGGGTGAGGGAGGAAGAAAGTGAGAAAGACAGAGAAAGAATGGGAGAGAGACAGCAGTGGAAATACAGGGAGAAAGACGAGAAAGAATCCAAGAATCCTCGCTCTCTTTCTTCACCCTTTTGTACTTGAGGTTGGAGTGGAGCTGAGATTTTGTAGAGGCTGGAGGTGAAGAGAGCCTCTCCCTGGTCTACTTGGGGCTGATGGGACTTCTTCCATTTCCTCTGACATCTCGCTGCTGGCAGAAGCGAGAGCTCGTCTTACTTAAACCCTTTCTCTCAGGAGTCCACTTGTGGCCTAAAACAGCTTAATGGATACAGTTCACTGAAAGGAAATGGAAATGGAGAGCTTCAAGTTTTCCTGAGTGCGTGTTGTATGCCAGAGACTCTTCTCACAGGTTGGGTTTAGTTCCTCTCAGGTGACAGTCACTGTTACTGGTTCCTTCTCCCTGACCAGGAACCCAGAGTCTGAGTATGAACGCAGTGAGGAAAACATGCTGGCTGCTATAACAGCCATTCCAGGACTTTTCTCAGTACTCACACCTACGGGTCTCTCCCCCATTCTTTATCAGAGGGAGTCACATGGACAGGTTTGAGTCTCGACCTTAGGGGAGTCTATCTGGACCCCCAACCCTTCCTCTTGGGGAGTGGCAGTTCTGGAATCTTCACTGTGTTCACGAGGTATAAATTCCTGATGTTATAAAATTTACTTATTTAATTTTTATTACACATTTGTGTGTACGTGTGTGGATAAGGTGGAGATTGGAGAATAAGTTGCAGGAATTGGCTCTCTCATTCCACAATGTGGATCCCATGGATCAAACTCAGGTGTTTAGGCTTGGGAATAGGCACCTTTTACCCACAGAGTCATCTTGTCGTTGGTCCTACAATTTTCATTTTATTTCATGGTGATCTTGAACATTCACTGTCACCCATTACATTGAGTTACCATCTAAATTGCTCATGTCCAGCAGGTCCTAACTCACCTCATGGAGTCCATCTTGTATTTTAATAGTTATTTGTTGAGCAGTGATGATGTTCTGGGGATATTCTGAGCAGCCATGAGATGAGATGCAGCTTATATACTGCTGTCAGCTAAAATGCAAAAGTATACATAAGACCATTTATTCTATTTGTGTATATTTGTGCATGTATGTATTTGTGTGTGTGTGTCCATGTGCATGGGCTTGTGCATGTCAGGAAACAACCTCTTGTTATTCCTCAGAGTATATCAACCTTATTTTCAGCAAAGTTACACATTGGCTTGGAGATGTCCAGGTAGGACTGACTGGTTGGCCTACTATCCTGAAGGATCTTTCTGTCTCTGTCTTCTCAGTGCTGGGATTACAGATTTTGTTCAGATGAGTTTTTTAATAACTCACTTCAGGTTTTTTTTTGTGTGTATGACAATCCCTTGATTGACTGAACTATCTCCTCAGGACCAGCAAGAACATCTCAGTGATAAGAGGTCTAAAGCCACATGACAGAGTGATGGCTGTTGCCTGGATGGTGGTGTCTGTAGATAGGACATTAAGGAATATTTTCCAAGAAACTGACACTGAACCCAAAGCCTGAGAATGCAGGAGAATGCCTGAGGAAAGAAGGCAGAAAGAAGGTCTTAGAAAGAAGCTCAGCATGATCCAGGACCAGAACAGCCTTCTATGGCTGGGGCTCAGTGCATTAAGTGTGGGGATATAGATGATTGACCAAGTTCTATAGGTTCATAATAACACTGTGACTGTGGGTGTCCTTTAACCTCAGGATTCCCTTATAACAAAAATGACTTGTATGCTTGGGCTAGATCTCTGTTAGGGTTCTTTCTAATGTGAACAGGAATGAGGAACGTCTTCTCTCCCCCCTCTCCCCCCCTCTCCTCTCCTCTCCTCTCTCAAGGCTGGGTGTCTCAGCTGGTCTTCTGTATATGCCAGAATCCCAAAGATGTATGTCCAATGCCAGTGAAAGAATGGATGTGCTGACAAGGTGAGGGCAAGCAGGGAAAAAAAATTAACTCTTCATTTTTCCATTGTCCATATATATTCTTCCAGGAAAAGGTGTGGTCCATATTAAAGAAGTGTCTTCCAGCCTCAAGATCTGGATCAGAGGCATGCTGTCTTCTTGCCTCAAGATCTGGATCACAAGTGCCCTTATCTCTGAATTATAGTTCATTCCAGATATAGTCAATTTGACAACCAAGAATAGCTATCACACTCCCAATCTGTGCCTTGATCACATTCAGAGCGCTTAAGGACAGGACTTCAATCAAGCAGTGTACCTCTTTGGCAAAGAATCACCCCCTTTACATGGCCACCAAGTTATTATGATGCCAGTCTGTAAGGAATGGAGACCATGAGAAATGTGCTGATAATTTCAAGGTTGCTTAATCACATAATCAAAAAGTTAGTAGTAACTGTCATTGAATTTTTTGAGTGTCAACCATGTACTTTTTATATATAAGTACCTAGCTCTAACTGATTGTGCCACTGGAGCTCCATCCCAGGTATTTTTCAAAACAACAATTTTATTCAGTGCTAGATAATCAAACCAAGTCCATATACATAGTAGACAAGTGCTCTACCACTGAACTATATCACCAACTCTGATTGGTTCTTTATATAGCCTCTACATCACATCCATGCAAACATGTGTACATATACCATACATATATATATTTCACTCACACCCATATACACATGAAAAGAAAACCAGAAAAACAGTATTTTTTTTTATATGGCATGGAGACTAGCAAATATTGAAGGAAGTGTTAAATTACAGGTGGAGGCAAAAGGTTAGCTACATATTTTATTCACCATCTTTGCACTTCATTATCCTGGGGCCAGGAATGGAAGACAATCTTTCTGTTTTGTGGAAATATTGAATTTCCCCTTTAAAAATTAGCACAGTACCTATTTATGATATAAAATATGATTCATAGAGGTGAATATTATTCTCTTCAGTTCATGCAATAAATTAAGACAGATGGGCCATTCACTTACTTCTACTTCATAGCAAGATAATGTATTGATTTTCTTCCCTCTCTTCCCTTTTAAATCTAAAGAAAAACTTCAAATAAAATCTAATTACATCACTCACTTTCTGAACTCTTCTGGAAATTACAGAGCTATCAATATTAAGTACACTTTACACCAATTTGGAAATCTATTTTTCCCAGACATACACCCAATATCACTCTGATTTTTGTGTAATTGAGCTCTAAAAGGTGGCGTGATGTGGATTTTCTCATTAAGTTATGCTGAGTTAGTTGGGATTTTAAATGTGAAATGAAAATTGGACCAATTCTTAAAGGCAAAGACATCCACAAAGAAAAATGGAAAGAAAGGCTAAAGGCAGGCAGTCCTGTCCAACTAGACCAATTCCTAGTGTATAGAGTTTTAGATAAATTGGTTGCTTTTGAAGAATTTTCAACCTTTCATCTACATAGTGACCCCCCCACTGCTGTCAAATTTACTTTGCAACAATAAAAATAAAGTATCCAAGTACCCAACTGAACATTCTACTTAAAATTCTAAGCCTGGGCTATGAGTACATAGAGGCTTTATCCCAAGTTCCCCCTCCATCTCCTGTTCTAAACCACGCAATGCAGGGCAGGGGTGGGGTGGGGGGAAGGGCAAGGGGAGCCACTTTCCCTAAAGAAAGCTTGTGCTATCCATATAACCACAGAGGCTAGGAAGAGAATTAAGGGACTAGAAGGAGGGGATTGAGTCCCACAGGATGGGGAAATAGAATGGATAGTTATGGAGGGATGAGGTATGTGGTGGAGACTGAACTGGGAGGGTCAGTTAGGGAGAGAGAGGGAAGATGGCAGGGAGAGAATACAGGGAGGGACAGCTAAAATGCAGAGCCTAAAGTATATACACATTAGAAGATAATCTAAATGAAATCACCAATTAATAGGGGAGATAGACCCAACTGCTTATTGTCACCAAATGAAGCTTTTTGTATTACATCTGGTTTACGGCTAATCAACTTCTTGGCCAGTAGGAACTCCTAAACAATCCAGATTATTGCCAAGGCTATTTGTTGTTCTCCACAAACTATGGTAAGGCCCTGTTGCTGAGGAAAACACCTAAAGAATTCATTGAACATTGAGAACTCAAGCTGGTGCCTCTCTAGTCTTCACTCCTACAGACTAATGCTCATGGTACTGGAAGGTATTTTGCATATTACCAAAACAGAAAGATAAACAACAACACTGCTACAAACCCTTATATCTACAAAGGTGACAAGACTACCAGATAAGCTGGTGCAATAATGGTATAAAACTTGTGACAATAACCAACCAATATCTAATTTGAGTTTAGACATACTCCATGAGATAGAATCCATCCCCAACACTGGTCAAGAATCTGGGAATAGATAGGGCATAGACTCAGGGGAAACCGAATACTAATGTTTCGCTAAAGGAACATAGCAATGAAATGGCACCTAATGGCCTTCTGCTATACTCATAGACCAGTGCCTTGCTCAGCCACCATCAGAGAAGCTTCCTTCTATAGCAGATTGGGGGCAGAGAGGGGGCAAGAGATGAGATCCACAGTCAGACATTATATGATCAGCAAGAGATGTTGGAATACTCACTCCTAAAGGGATATCTCCATCTAATCCTTCCTCGCAGGGCTAAGGGAACTCTGCAAGAGAGGAAACAGAAACAGTATAAGAGCCAGAAAAGATGGAGGACACCAAAGAAACAGGGACATGTAGACATAGCAGAGTTGGCATACAGATGGACTCACAGAGACTGTGGCAGTATGTATAGGGCCTGTACATCTCTTCACCTGATGGAGTCTCATTAAATGAAAGAAGTGGACACATGTCCCCATCTCCATTTTTCTCCCAAGGGGGGATCTCATTGGGGAAACAAAGAGCCCTTAAGGGTAGGCTCCATACCCAGAAGTAGATAGCCAATACAAAATGAACTCATTGGTATCTTTGGAGGGTCTTTGTCTCATAATGTTAAGTCATAGCATTGTTTCCCCATTACAGGTCCATCGCACATATGCTATGGCTTCCAGTTTTGTGTTTTTATGGGATTCCTGTGTGTGGGAACCTGTGTGTCACTGTGTCTATACCCACTTCTTGTGCTCTTTCTTGGACTGTTTTTCTTGCTTATGCCTTTTGTCCTATTTTGGTTTGTTTGTTTTTGCTCTGTTTTATTGTATTGTATTTTATTTTCTTGTTATTGTTTGGATACCTGTTTCTTTTCTAAGGAGAGTCTTTTCTAAAATGTGGATCTGGATGGGAGAAAAGGTTGGGGAAGAACTAGGAAGAGTAGTAGGAGGGGAAGTCATATCAGACTATATTATATAACAAAATATATTTTCAATAAAAGAAGGAAGAGGAGAAGAAAAAAGAATAAGAATAAGCTGTCACTTGCATCAGCTGTCACTTTACAGCAAAAGTGTGGAGAAAGGGTCATGTTCCAAAGTAGAGGTGAAAAACTAGACCTTCTTGGCTTGCTGACTTCTGAGGCTGACTTTGAGTTCTTATTAGAATACTTAAGGAAAACCCTCCAAGAGTAGGTCCTTGAGAAGAGGAGGGGATGCTGAGAGGGGTCTGAAATATATAGATCTGACTTTGAAAAGGGGGAAAGGGGAGTCTGAAAACTAAAAATCAGTGAGCTTAGTGTTGTTCTTGAGTGAAATTCTAGAGGACTGCATTAACTAGATTAGTTTATGAACTTACTGAGAATAAGCCTCGCTGGATAAATAACTTCAGTTTCTTTTAGTATATAAGTCAGGAGGTGAAGTGTGTATAGATTTCAGTTGTCCAGTAATGTAGTAGCTATATAAAGTAGAAGAAAAAAAAGATGTAAACATAATAGTTGTAAGCTGGTTTGGTTTTCAGTCAACCTGACACAAGTTTGAACCATCTCAGATTGGCCGGAAGGCAAGTCTATAGGGACATTTTTTTGACTAATTGATGTGGGTGGTCCCAGCTCACTCTGGGAAATACCACATCTGGGTAGTTGATGCTTCATGTAAGAAAGCTAAGCCCTTTCTTCCTCAAGTTGCTTTTGCTCAGTATTTTATCACAGCAAAAGAAAAGCAAACTAGGATAGTAGTGATGGAACACTATTTATTTATGGTGTGTGTGTGTGTGTGTGTGTGTGTGTTTATGCAATCATGTGTGTACCATGGTGGCCAGAGCACCATTTGTGGGAGTCACTTTTCTCTTTCCACCATGTTGGTTCTGGTAGAATCAAACTCAATTTCATCAGGCTTAGTGGGCAGGAACCTCTACCCACTGAGGCATCTGATGAACCCATCTTAATTGATGCTAAAAGTGCTATGTGAAGAACTATGGTTATTCATGTTGAAGATAAAGTCTCTGGGAAGATTGTGCAAAACATTTTTTAATCCATTGGTCTAGCGGGGAGAGAGCTCAAGCTTAGACTGGTTTCTGCTCTGAGGAAGGCTGGACTTGGGGCCTTTTGATCTAGGATGAAATGCACCTTTGGGTCCTAAAGGAGGACAAGACAAAGCTTACAGCAAAGGATGTCAGGAAAGTCACAGAGCAGGCTCTTTTCTGGGTGTTGAGTACCTGGAAGCTAAGTGATAGTTAGCAAGCGGCATCTAAGGCTTCAAAGAACAAATGCCTTCCTTTGTGGACAAACCCACTTCCATTTAAAGATTTAATTTATCTCTATTCCACTTGCACATGGCTCCAAGAGAGACCCACATCTGGCTTTAGGGAATACCATGTGACCCAGGTGGCCAATCAGAGCATTAAATCTTATGTGGCAGCAATTGACTAAAGAATGTGCCCTTGATCCATCTATCACATTAATCAGAAACAACAAGACACCTTTCCTTGAGGTATGGGAGAATCAGACTGCCTGCTCTCTCTCTGCTCTAGGACATGCTTTGTGATAATGAGAGCCTGGTGCTGTCGCTGACTAGAAGTTTGGGCTGAGGATGCAGCCAGCATATATGGAGTAAGAGCTTGTAGGTAGAGTGATGACAAGGTCTGAGCTGTTGATGTCTAAACAAAACATACAACCAAAATTTGCTATTCTGGCATGACATTATATGTTGTTTTTTTGCTACTTTCTATGGGTGTGCTTGGGAGGGGAATATTCTGAGACTGCCAGGAATCCAAAAAGAACCAATTCTAAAACCTATAACAAATTTGAAGCCACAGAAAAGCAAGGTCTTTGCTAACAAAGATAGTTTAGTTATGGAGAGAAAGAGGGAATACAAACCAATAGCTTCGGTAGAGACAATCCTCCAGGATCATCTAGTTTCTGTGTCATTTTCCTGTGGAAGGGACACAAGAGGTTTGCAGTGCTAACAGTGGGAGCTTTTAACCCACATTTTAATCACTAATGTGGTAGGAAGTGAGGAGAGAGATTTCCAGGAGAAACCATGGGAGAGTAAGTTTGAATTCCCTTTGCTCCCTTTCTCAACTACTTCAATGAATGTAGTTGAGACTGTAATGCCATTACCTTGAACAAGATCAGTCTGGGAGTGGATTCTACTCTCCTGCATAAGTGTGCAATGACTTTGCATGGGTTACTGACTGAGCTCTAAGGACTTTCTTATTCTCCTAGCAAACCTCACCTTAACTGAACAATTCTGACTCTCATGTGACTAATGTACTATACAGGGAGTTAATCAGAGATGAGGTGATTAGAACTGAATGAACAGGGTGACCTGATCCTCAGGTCCTGGGCACAAAATTTCTTAAGTCTTCTTTGAAGAATCAGGACTGATTCTAAGATGTGTGGATGGTTAGCATCTGCTGATAGTAATCAAGACTAATGTACTTCACTTTGTGGGGAAGTGTTTGAAAGGGAAATCAGCTGTGGGTGTTCTGCAAAGCAAACACGCATAGCTGAAGCAATCTTAAGCATAAAGAATAGGGACTGGCCTCAAATAACAGTGGAACAAAACAGACATGTTGATCAAAGGACCAGCAATAAATCCGCTGCTATGGCCATCATCTACTCTCTTCCTTTATACTTTTTTGTTTTTGTTTTTGAGACACAGTTTCACTATGGAGCTATGGCTGACCTAGAACTTGCTATGTAGACCAGATTAGTCTGGAACTCATAGGTAGACTCTGCTTCTAGGCATCTTATCTGATCTGGGCTTCTTTGAGACACTCATCATCATTTACTACTTATATTCCGTTGGGAAGGTCAAGTGAATCTGGTCAGTTTCATGTACTTCCTGAATCTGATTTGAGTGAGTTGTTCCTTTCTTAATGAGCATCCCTGCAGAATGGACTGTTTCATCTTCTTATATTATTTACCTCCCCATATACAGTCTGTCTTAAAAATATCCTGTTGTTTCATGTTCTATTTTCACAATCTAAGTCTTAAGAAGTTTCCCTCCAAGATGGAAGGTTTTAATCTAAGAGGCAACTATTACATAGCATTAGCTAGATTCTCAGACAGAGAATATATCCAAAATATATTTATATATCCAAAATATATAAAACTTAAAAACTTATACACCCAAAAATGTAAAACTTTCAATCAATAAATAACCTAATGGACTGAACAGACAGTTGTCAAAAGAAGAAACACAAATGTTCACTAACAGTTAAAAAGTTCTTCAACACCCTTAGCCATTAGGGAAATGCAAATTGAAACCAATTTGAGATTGTATCTCACCCTGATCAAAATGATCAAGAAAATAAATGACAAGTGCTGACAAAGACTGAAGGAAAGAAATAACCCATATTCACTGGTGGTGAGAGCGCAAACTAGTGTAACTACTATGAAAACTAATGTGGAGGGTCCACCACAAATTTAACACACAACTAACAGATGATTCAATTATACTCCTCTTGGGCATATCATCAAGGGCTCAAATTCCCACCACTAAAACATTTGCACTTCTGTGTTTATTGCTGTTCTGGTCATAATATCTTGGAAATGGAACAAGCCTATATGGCCATCAACAGAAGAATGGTTAATGAAAATATGGCATATATATATATATATATATCATATATATTGTGTGTGTATGATTTCACATACATATATTCTGTCTCATATGGACATATGGAGATGGTAACTTTTTATGTTTATATGTATGCCAGTAGGGGCCATTGAGATTAGGCACAGCCTATGAAACTAGGTAGGACATCAGGAAAGGGACACAAGAGATGGTAGGAAGAGGGAAAGTCAAAGGTGATAAGAAAAAGAGTCTACAGGGTGTAGAAAAGAGTTTATAGGGTATGGGAGGACACAAGAGAGGGTAGGGCATGGGGAAGAAGGGTGGCAGAGAGAAGCAATAAAATCAAATCTTGTATGAAAAATTACAACAATAAAACCTTCATCTTTGTAAGCTAATAAGCATTAAAAATCATAAAAAGTTAGCCAGGCTTGGTGGTGCATGCCTTTACTTCCAGCACTCGGGAGGCAGAGGCAGGCAGTTCTCTGTGAGTTTGAGGCCAGCCATGTCTACAGAGTAAGTGCCAGGACAGTCTCCAAAGTTGTACAGAGAAATTCTGCCTTGAAAAACAAAAACAAAACAAAGCAAAGCAAGCAAACAAGCAAACAAACAAACAAACAAAAACAATAAAAAGTTACAAAAAATCATGGCTAATCTCTAGAATTTCCTCAATTTCCAGAACAAAACAAATCCAGAAAGGATAGCAGCTGTTACCTACTATAGGCATCATTATCCCAAAATATCCTCAAGCATTAGATTGTAGTCTCACCCTGAAATTAGTGGGTAAAGCCCAAGAATTATGTCCGAAAAATATTCTTCTTGTACAACTTAAGAACATATACCAAAACTTAGGAGCACATTTCCTAGGTTTCTCAGATGAGTCTGCAAGTTAATCAGATCCTCAGACTCTGAATGATCTTTTGTGTGTCACCCAGTGACCTCAAAAGCAAACCCATCCAAGGATTGTGGACGTCATTTTGACTTCACAGTGTGTGAAGAGTTGGGGAAAGCTGTCAAACTTGAAAGAGAAACAATCAGGATGTTCAAAGTTTGATAAACATGTAGAATGTAAAATAAAACCCATGTGGTGCATGGTATGGTGCCAGGTCCTGAGGGCAGGATATGAATAAGAAATGGACCCTGCTCTGGAATAATGTAGCTTCAGAGGATATCACATCATCGCCCACAGGAAAGGTCAAGAGATAAGAAGGGAGGCCCCAGAATACAGCTGAAAGAAAAGAGAATTTCAAGAAAGAGCTATACTTGATGTCTCCTGCAGCCCCACATTTCTCTCCCATGTGCCAGTTACCAAATAACCATTCTGAGGCTTAATATTAATTGTGAATGTCTGATGACTCAGGCTTACTACTTGCTAGCTCCTACATTTAAATTAACAAGCTTGTGACTTGTTAACTCACATTTTGCTTCTCCAATAGCTGCTGGCATCTCCATTGATTCTGCCTCCCCTGCCCTGAATTTTTGCTTGGATTTCTTGCCTACCTATATTCTGCTATGCCATAGGCTAAGGTAGCTTTATTCATCAGCCAATAAAAGCAACACATATTTGCAGCATACAGAAGGACATTCCACATCAGTCTTCAGATGCTTTCAAGGTTTCACTGAAAGGTACGCTATATTTGCTGTGGAGGGTCCTGACAGGAACAATTTTAATCAAAGGACAACATTTCCATCTATATCATAGGACTAAAAAAAGATTTTGGTCATAGAAATAATTTCTTTGGGTGGTAGGGTGTTCCTTATCACTCTAGCAATATTCAAGTGGACTCTGATGTGTAATTGGGAGTACTTAAAGTATTTAACTAGGATCTCAGAATTCCACTCCTCCAGATTTAGCAAGACTTTGATTTCTGCTTTCTTACAAATGAAATGTGTTAGCGATACCCGTGGAACAGAGTGGAAGGGAAGATTAATGCTCAAGGTGGGCTGAGCACAGTGGCTCTTCAGTTGTTCTGGTAGTGGTAATGATGCAGGGATGCAGCAGCTGAGTTGCTTATGATGTGGTAGTGTGATATAAACTTCTGAGATGCAAGGAACTCAAAAACATGTCTCTTAGAATCACCTGGAGCCTCACATTGTAGGGTTTTAAGACTCAATGCTACACTGTCTTTGTCTAGGACAAGGAAAGAACCATTGTAGGTTCTGTAAACCAAGGTAACCCATTATAAAGTGCGGTTTGCCAATGTTCAACTCTCAAAAGATCTGTGCCTTATTCTAAATGATGCCTCTGATGTGGAAAGTGTCTACAAATGGCATGGTTTGCCCAGTGGAGACAGAGCCTGGCTTCAGAGCTGAATTTACACTAAAATATTTCCATTCTCTGTAATCCTCTTTGGATATCTGTTAAATATTGTGACACCAAGTGTATCACAGCCCCTACTGGCACTGCCAGAAGTAAGTTTTCTTTTAAAATATCTAAGCTTTGCAGCAGCAGTGCCTAGAGATGTCACAGTCCTGTGTAGTGCTCACCAGTGGATGAGGAAAATTCCTCAAACCTACTCTTCTTATGCAGCATGATTCTGTAGATGCAGATGTGCAATAAGTTAGCATTCGGTACCTATCCTGGACAACACCCCAAGCGACACTCCCTTCTCCAGATGTTCTTTTTCTTCTTGCAATCAGACATACCATAAGACAGCCTGGAGAAGGCTTCAAGAACCTGTTGCAATAGATATGGAAAGAAAAAAGTTCAGGATGATAAAAGTTCTATTTTCCCCATATGTATTTATTTGCTTTAGCCAAAGGAAGAATCTTCTTCTTCTTCTTCTTCTTCTTCTTCTTCTTCTTCTTCTTCTTCTTCTTCTTCTTCTTCTTCTTCTTCTTCTTCTTCTTCTTCTCCTCCCTCCTCCTCCTCTTCCCCCTCCTCCCCCTGCTCCTCCTCTTCTCCCTCCTCCTCCTCCTTCTGCTCTTCCTCCTCCTGCTCTTCCTCTTTTTTTTCCCCCAAAATCAGGAATATGTTTGCTTTAATTTTTTTCCTGGTGAATATTATACAATATGTTCTTTAAGTAGGAAATATCAGGAAAATGTCCCAAGTACCATCAAGATCTAGAAGTAACAATAGATTTTTTTTTAGCCAAAAAGCTTTCTGTTCGGCAGAGAATCAAACACATATCATACCATATAGATTTTAATGTCTGTATGAATCACAGTTGCAGAGGAGACTCTTCAGACACAATCACACAATTCTCTTTTCACCATGCTTTTATACTTTTCCAGAGGTGGCTATTAATAGGTTTTGGAACAAGGGTAACTTTTTAAGCTCACAATCTCTGCATGAACACCTCCTGGCCCCTGATTGTTTAGGGCTGCTAATGTAACCACACTGGGAAAATGTTTTAAATGCACTAACGTTTCTAAATGCCATTTTCTCATCAAAATATTTTCCCTTATTTGGTCCACCCAGCTAATGCATTTATGTGACACCTACATTAACACAGCTGTCTCTTTGCACCTTGACCCCTTCTGTATAGTCAAAGCATACTCTAGTGTCTGAGAGAACAGGCCTCCTAAAAAGAGGCAGGCAATTAGGCCAAAAGCAATATCTGGGTTTGATGAGCTTTGTTGGTTCATTTTCCACCAAAGTGGTCTCTGAACTATATGATACACTAAGCAGGAAGGAAATGGATTCGTGGATCCATACATGTATCTACATCTGATGAGATTGTGTGTTAATCAATTCCCTCTTATGGGTGGTAGAAATTCCTGGGTCCCTGCTTAGAATCTTCATCTCACAGGAACACCTGGGCACTGAATTTTTTCATCCACAAAGTTTACCTTGTAATTCCAGTAACCTAATTGAGACAGGAAATAACAATGGAAAACACATGTCTAGAATTAAAATATGCTCAGATAGCAGATGTATTGGGAAATCCAAGCCCCTGTCTTTTCCATTTACTTACTGTTTGGTTTTTATATGAATCTATGTTGACATGGGGTGCTGGCGTATGCTCAATTTGTCTGCTATAAGCAACATGTCAAGATATCTGAAAGCAGGCAGACAGGGAAGGAAAGAAACAGCTGGGAGGTGGTGAAGGGGGAGGGAAATGATGCCAAGAGCTAGTTTTCCTCCAGTTCTCCAAAGTTTAGGATTCACTGTATCTTGGGGTGCTGGCAGTGCAAAGTAAAGTCCAATACAGACATAGGATTCAAAATCTCTAGTACAAAAAACATTGAGTAAAGTAGGCAGAGAAAATTAGTGTTTGGAGGGACTGGATAGGACTGAGACTGAAGAATTCTGGGCTGGGATTGTTGATTGATGCTTTGGCACCATACAATTGCATTGCTCTAATCTGGTGGTGTGGTTATGGAGAAGTTCAGGGGAGGTTTGGTCCATAGAGGAGCAGGTGTTGGAACACAGAAAGTTGAATTTGAACTCGGGGAGGACTTCTAGCTCAAACAAACTCTGAGCTGAGAAAGAATTTGGTGTAAATGGAAAATGAAAACCCGTGATTTAAGAACCTTGATATTATGAACCAAAGGAATAGAATTTCTTTCTTACTGGATGCAAGCACAGGGGTCAAGGAAGATGGACTAAAGTTCATTTCAAAGTGTTAAACCTGTTAAAATATGGACACAGCTACCCACCTGAGGCTTTCTCAGACATTCCTATGAAGTATAGCAGAGTTTGAGAACAATCAACATTGTAATCACAGGGACTCTGGCATTCCCAACAGCAGCATAGCCCAGATACAGATATGATTGCTATTTAGGGAATAAATACCTATTTTTTTAGGTTGTGTTTGGGGAGATAATTTGTCACTAGAAGGCTGGCAATTTGAGAATAAGGTTATACATGCAGCGGTCTGCTCTCTGGGCATAAGACTTTCCTCTGGAAATTAGAACGACAAGTTTTCCTTTGGTAGAGTTTTATAAGGATTATAGGAGACAATGCTTAGCACACAATAAATTCTCAACTAACGCAGCTGCCATATCCTTCTTGTACTTTGTTTTCTTTCTTTCTGCCTCCTCATTCTGCCACTTTGTATCCATCATTCTCTCTTGCCACCTGCTCATCCTTTTTTGTTCTCTATCACCCTAGTATACCTGGAGATTTTTTGCATACTACCTCGTCCTACAGCCTCTTATAAAATAACTGTTCAGAGGCTTTGATATTGATGCTAAGTGTTTGATCAATGGCTCAGGCTTATTACTGGTTAGCTCTTACATATAAATTAACCCATTTTTATTATTTTTTTGTATCAGCATGTGGCTCGTGGCTTACCCATAGTCCTCCAGTAAGTGCTGGTATCTCTCTTGACTACACCCTCATTCTCCCTGTATTTAGTTTGTCTTTCCTACCTAGGACATCCCACATCACCCTAGTGATAATTTTGCCCCACTTTCCAGATGATGTAGGGCTCTCTGTTTGAAACTGTGTTGAGTGATCTGTATTCTAGAGAAGCAGGGGGGTGATACAGAGTTACAGACTTTCCCCAGGACTTAGGGTGGTGGTTGTAGTTTTCTTTGACCTGATTCCCCTCTCCTTGCCTGTAATAGTCTTCTTTTATATGTTGAGGAGGGGAGTGGAAGGGACCAGATCAAAAGCACACAAATAAAAGGAGCCTAGTGGCAGCCATGAGGTTGGAAGAACTAGGGGCAGCTCACAACACTTCCCCAACTTTGAAGTGATGGTCCCATGAAGATATTCTCATGAAAGTCTTGTGGCAATGCGTGATTTTGCTTTTGCTTTAAGCAAGATAGTGTCTGGCAGTCAGGGAAGAGGAGATAGCATCTTGTTAGACAAATGGAAAATTTCCCTTGGTAATTTCTTCAGATAATTTCATTCGAAAGGAAACCAAATCCATGAAGCAATATTGAGGAATGTGACTGGGGATGGGTGGATGGATGGTGGACTCTTCTTTCTCAGTCACAGGAAGATAAAATGGGCAGACATGAGGTTTGCACACCATGGATCCCAGAGCAGACAAGGGAGAAGGGAAGCTTTTCCAACCACCTTTTGTTGTTGTTGTTGTTTGTTTGTTTATTTGTTTGTTTTTTCCTTTTTTCTGTGACAGGAGATAGGCCTTTCAGAAGAACATAGAAAAATGATTAGACCAGGAAGTAAAAGATAACTTCATCTGAACTGTAAATGAGAAAATATGGAGCTAGTTATAGCAGAATAAAATTCGGAATCAGAATCTGATATAAACTCTTTTACTTAAGGCATCCCCTTTGAACACCCTATCCCTGGAACTGCCTCTGTTTTCTAAGTAAGATCAATGAAGCTTACAGCCTTCTACGGAGTTCGGCTTGCAAATTTTTTTAAAAATCAAGATGTTTCTTGTTTGTATTCACTAACACACACACACACACACACACACACACACAATACAAATCTATAGATCTTTTACATATTTTCATGGGCAGAGAAATAAGTTTCTTTTCTTTTCTTTTCTGATTCATTGTCTCAAATACCATATCTGGCTTTGTGCTTCAGGTTGCACATCTGACCAGTGTGCCCACACTGTGGAGAAGCCAAAGCCAAGGTCATCACTGTTGGTGCCAGATCACAAGCTGACATTGCCACGTGCTTACTCTTGGCTAGCAGTGGTCTATGTCTTCCGGGCACTAACTCACTTAATTTTCTAGATGGTGTTATTGTCATCTGCACTTTCTAGGTGGGGGAAAGGAGCACAGAGGCTAATGATCATTGCTCAGGTCATCATCAGTGCTCAGGAATGGGAGTTGAAGCCACAAACTTTTAACACCAGGAGGCCATGTTCAGGACACATGGTCTTAACAGGCATAGCTATTTTCTGCTACTCCATGGGCCGGTGAATTTATCTGGCCAGCTGGTTGCTATCATGATTTTGAGAGGAGAGACTAAGACTTGTAACAGTGTGAGCACATCCTGGCAGGGATGCAATCGGTACATCATCCTGGCTGGAAGAATGACTAGGAGAACTCTGTGGGCCAATGGTAAAGACTCTGTTCTTGTCTCAGACACCTTGAGGCCTTGGAGAGAGCAGCTAGGGACTGACACGAGTAGGCTAGAGCTCTTCCCCACCTCTCTTTGGGACTTATACTGTATCTACCTGCCAGTATTATTTCTGTTTTTTTTCTTTTCATAAAATATTCCTGCCTTTGTTGGAAGAATGTAGTTATGCATTGCATATTTTCAATAAAAAAGATTTACTTCCATTAAATATGAGTCTTGTAGCCACATTCTATGACCTTGCTCAATCTTCAGCAGCATGGAATCAAGCCCTTTGTATTATCTATTTAAGTCTTTAAATTTGGTATTTAGGTTAAATACAAAATATGGTTCTTAGCATTATCCCAAGGTCACTGTTCATGATGGAAAAAAATGTTAAAAGCACAGAAGCAATGCAGGGAAATTCCATTATTAAGAGCAGCACCCCCCTTATCTACAATAGCAGCTACTTTCACATGATTTCCTTGCATTGTGGTGACATACTATTGGTGTCGTTGCTAACACCCCATTAATGTTACCATTGTATATCTCTATTCAGCATTTCCAGCAGTTTATAACTCAGTATATCCCCAGACTAAATTTTGGTTTATGGCAATCTTGGTTTGAAAACTTTGTGGAAAAATTAAAAGCACATGTATGAAAATGTGCAGAGCATGGCTTTTGTTGTGTATGGGAGAGCAAGAGACACCTTGTTTGGGGGGATTTGAGGGGAAATTGATTTTTGTTTTTTAATCAGTTGCAATAAGGATTATAATGCTATTAATGCAAAAAGCATGCTGAAGTAATTAAGAAGCAGAGACCTGGAAAGTATTCTAGGAGGTAGGAGGGTCATATCCCATCCCCCCTCTTGACAAGTGGTGAACAATGTCCAAAGAGTCCTGGGCAATCCATTCTACAGTTGTTGTTGCTAAATCATTTCATTGCTTGACCATCCTTATTCTCAGGAATTTTTTCCTTATGTTGAACTCAAATCCTTGCAGTTTAAATCAATTTCCCGCTGCTTTTGTAGGAAATAGCAAACAGCTGTTCTGCATCATCTGGATGACAACTTCAAGATTTTATACATAGCACTATTGGCTCTTCCCAGGACCAGCCCTCTTGATAGAACATGGTCTTCCTGGTTCTGGTGTTAGAATTCTGAATCATCTACTCCTTGATAATGGTTCGAAGCCCATCTTGGGCCTAAAACTGACAATTTTCTAGCATCTGTCTGACTTGCCCATTGACTGATTAAAGTTTCTGTTGTCTTCTTGACTCAGAGAGAAAACAGACATTGTCATTGTATTTGATATTAGATATGAACGCCAGGCCACTCTGTCTCATTTGTGAGTGGCTTTAACATGCAGATTAGAATGCAGATATATAATCTGAACCCAAGTCTCCCTGATGGCAAAACCCTTCCTGTTGCTTAGAGGTAGTTCCCCAGCTTCTAGGAGGATATGGAGACTATTCTAAAATATGGATTTACTGATTTACTTGGTAAGTATATGGATTTTATACCCATTGAACATTATTTGGTAGGACTCTGGGGAAAATTATTAAAATTTCAGGACAAGTGTGGAGAAGAAGAAGCCATGCCTTTTAAATTTTCCTTGACATCATCACTACTATTACCCTACAAACCTAAGAAAAATGTTACCTTGCTCCCTTAGACTAAGGAAATGATTCTCCTGATGTCTAGGTTGGCAAACCAGTAAGTTATTGAGTTACTTACAGGAGCATTGATGAGGGATTACTTATGGGTACATAGGTGTTTCAAAGGTAGCTCATCACTGAGAAGCCCATCTCAGCATGAAAGCTGCCTCCTGGAAGTCCTCCTAGAAGTTCCTTGTGAATTTGCAGTCTGATCAAAGAGCCTCGTCTCCCAGCAACTGTTCTGTTCCTTTTTAAGCCTTGGGGAGGATCTTGCAACCCTTGTAACTTTTGTGAGGTTCCAGAACTTTGCCCGTTTAGTTGAGTCTTACAGGTATCATTATGCTGCAGGCATAGAGGTGCACAGAGATTTAAATATTAGCTGGGGAACTGGGAATAGCTGTTCTGTGTGGCTACTCTGGGATAGAGTATGTTCTTATAACAAAAGATCAGAAGAACACCCCAGGGTCCATTCCATGAGAAGCTTTCAGTGCCTGGACATGGGGTTCTGTTTTGGCTAAAATGTTCACCTTATCACTGGACATAGGTGGACATTATATGGATTATTATGGTTTGTTTGTATGCATGAATTCATATGTGTGTGTGTATGTATGTTAAACTCACTTTTCTATATCTGTGTTCTAGAAGGAAAATGTGAATCTGTTTATGTAAAAAATAAAAATCAGCTGATAAAGAAGCAGAAGAAGCAGGGAGAGACCATCTAGCAGTGAAAGGGTCTAGAATGAAGTACACTTTTTAGTTCATTGTAAGTTTAGATGGCACTATGAGTGTTGAGCATGAAATTAGATTTATAGGATGAAGTCCACAGAGTTGGAAGTGGATACCTGTTGAAAATCCAAATGGGGAGTCAACACAGTTCCACACCTGAGTGACAGCACATGATGCTTGCCTATCTGCCTGCTTTATTTCATTTAATGACTTTGTGTTCTATCTGTTTTGCCAGGGATGACAGGATTCTACCCTATTAAATAATTAAATGGTATTTTATTGAGTACCTTTACTAAATTTTCTTTATCAGCTGATCAACTGATAGAAAACCAATTTGTTTCCATTTCTTGGCTATTGTGGAAAGCGCTGCAATAAACAAACAGTGCACATATGACTTTGACATATGATATATTAATTTTATTTCCTTGGGATATTTGACCAATTTGAGGATTGCTTCATTATTTGGTAATTTGATCTTTCAAGGGACTTTCCTGCAATTTTCCAGGATTTATATTCCCACTATCAGTGTTCTAGAGGGTACCTTTTCTCTAAGTCTTGCCAGAGCTTATTATCTTTGTTTTGATAGTAGCTATTCCTATTGGGGTGACAGTATATCTCTTGTGGTTTTCATTTGCTTTCCACATTGATTAGTGACCCTGAACATTTTTTGCATATGCTGTATGTTTTCTTTCAGAAAACATCAATTTAGTTCCATTGCATGATATTTCCTGATTACTTTGGCAAACTTTCCATATGTCTGTCCTGTTTGGTATATCATTTATATATTGAGTATAAAAGTAGAAAGTTTTATACTAAATTACTGTGTTCCAGAACCTTCATGGAATACAGTTGTTTAAAATTGTTGGTTAGATCAGGGACTATGGAGATGGCTCAGTAGATAAAAGGCTTTTCACGAATACATGAAGACTGAAGTTGGCCTTATGAAGGCCAGATGGGCAGGTGGCCCATCTTTAATTGTGGTGCTGATGCTCAGGTGCAGAGGCAAGGAACCTTTTGGACAAGCAGGTGAGATAGACTGCCTAGAATCAGTGAGCTCTGGATTCTGGATTCAGC
This sequence comes from Cricetiscus sungorus, assembly GCA_030556225.1. Taxonomy (NCBI): domain Eukaryota; kingdom Metazoa; phylum Chordata; class Mammalia; order Rodentia; family Cricetidae; genus Cricetiscus; species Cricetiscus sungorus. The sequence continues at coordinate 35,974,566 of JANBXA010000007.1, read as the reverse complement.
AATAGAAATTGTTTCAATTAAAAAAAAAAGGGAAATTATCATGGAAGATACCAAGTATCAACTTTAGACCCCCACAAGCATGCTCACACTTCCTTGCCATGACACACACACACACACACACACACACACACACACACACACACCCCAAAATGTTTTATTAGTTAGAATGACATTCCTTGTTTACAGCACAGAGGCCATGGAAACACTTTTTTGAAGATGTTCCAATGTACCACCTAGCCTATTTGTTTCCTGTATTCCTGACTTGCATCCATCTTGCCTGGCTACCATGTCCTCTGGGGTTCAGGTGTCACTTGCTGTTTTTATTGCATGGTGAGTCTGACTGTTTCTGTTCTGCTCCCATATTCGATATTGTTTTCTCTGTTCCCTACAATTCTTTCTTGGTTTACTCTCTAATTTTGGCACTACACTGCCTCCACTTACTCTCTGCTTCTCTCTCCCCATCCCATGTATGTATGTATAATGTATTTGTGAAGGGACATGTATGCCATGGTGAATGTGTGGAGATTAGAGGAAAACTTTGTGGGTCTTTTTATTTTTAAACTTTCATCTTTATTTGGGGTCCAGGAATCAAACTCAGGCACCCAGGTTTGTGAAACACATGCTTTCACCTGTTGAGTCTTCTGCAAAGTCTGTTTCTCTTTCATTCCCTTATCCCTCCTTCCCTCCCTCCCTCCTTCTCACTCTCTTTCCCCCTCTCCTAGTTCCTTTTATTCCTCATTATCTCCCTCCCTCCCCTCCCTCCCTCCCTCTTATTCTCTTTCCCCCTTCTCTCCCTCTCCTTCTCCCTTCTTCCCTCCTCTCTGTATCATTCTCTAACGCAGATGTCCTAGTGCTCAGTATGTAGCCTAGTCTTGTCTCACTGTCTCTGACAACAATCCCTCTGGCTTAGTCTACCAGTCGCTGGGATTATAGGCACAAAGCACTGAACCTGCTGTATATTTTTAATTTCTAGAGGGTTGTTTTCTAAAAGGAGTTTTAAAAATATTTCCCCCTTTTTATTTTGCTCATGCTCTTTATGCTTTTCATGAATTCTTTCACTTGGGGTGGAGGGAGGGGAAAGGGGGGAGGGGGAGGGGGGAGGGGAGGGATGAGTTTATTGGAAGATCTTTGTCTTTACAAAAGCCTTTTCTACCTGCATTCCCCTTCAGTTTTCATTGTCAGAGACTTCATCAGTTGCTTCATTTTCCTTTGTCAAGTAGTTTACCTTAGTTTGCTGTAAAAGGAGAATCAGAGTCTGACTTACTTTCCTTCAGTCCTACTTATCTTGGTGCCCCTCTTTCTTAGCTGCTTCCAGACTTGGGGGCACTTCTTGAGCCCCTCTGGAGTACTCTGCCAGCTTTGTCCCCACTATGCAGTGGGGAACTCTCTTCCCCTCTGTCAGGCAAGCCTGCCCCATGATTCCAACTGTTGTTCAGATTTGGAAGGTTAGCTTTTAGGGGATTTTTACCCTTGGGGTTTAAGGTCCGTGAGCTCCCACTTGCTCAGGTCAGCTATATCTGTGGACAACCACAACTTTCAATAGCTCACCCAAGGAATTACAGCAAAGTAAAATTTTAGTGGACATTACCCACTGACCTTCAACTTAGGGAGAAAACACAGTGGTCATAACTTTCCTAGTAGGGAGCTTCTCAAGAAAGACTGAGTTTTCCATTTTATACAGGAAAGTAAACAGTAAGGTCTCTCTCTTTTCTTAGGTGACTGGGTTTGTAACCCTGCATCTCCTAGATTGTGACCTTTGCAGCTCATCAGCACCCCTTTGCATCAGTTTCTTTCTCTGTGAAGTGTTAATGACAGAACCTGTCCTGAGAGTGCTCTAGGAAGATGAAATTGGTGAGTAAAAATGTATCATTAGAGCCTAGGACACATGAAGCATTTGAGAACTGCATCCAACCAGTATTTAATTTTTGTTTATGTCTATGCCTCCCTTGAGACTTCCATGTGAATGGGAGAAATTCTGTAGTTGGGTCAGGGGATGTGAGAAGTGAGCAGGATGCTCTGATCTTTGGTGCCTGTTCCCTGGATGTGGAGGAGGCAAAAGAGTCCAGTTTCTGAACATGGATCATTTAGCTGTTAGCTTTCAGGCTGCTTGCCTGTCTGTTGATGCAGCAGTAACCAAGGCAACAGCAGTCTCTGTTCCTGTGCCCTCCCAAAGTGTTAAATATATGCAGAATCTCCCACTGAACAACCTCCGTGCTTCTAGAAAAACTCAAATGCAACAACACTTGTTGCAGCCAGACACAGAGAAGCCTGGGACATGGCTGCACACAGAAACCCCGTTCTCACATACCTCAAGTTAAACCTCTTCTTCACCCATCAGAAGTCATGTTTTTCTGTATTTTCCATCAGTTTCCCTTTGCAAATGCTGGCTCTTTATACTTATTTCTTTCCCACTGGTTAGTAACCCTCTTATGACTTACCACTTATCTTACCCATATCCCTATAACTCCACCTCTTTATACTTTTCATATCCAGACCTGTCCCTGTATAGATTAGAAAGCCTCCCATGATAAAGCCAACTCTCTCATATTTGGGCATGGACTGGGGAGAGGAATTGGACACGCATAGCCTCTTGCTAATCTGGATGAGAGGAATCCCATCTGGGAAGCTCTCCAGGCTAATGCTCACCATCACATTCCTCACCATGGAGCCTTGTAGCCAACATATTGATTTGCCCCCATACTCTGCAAGATCATAATCACAAGACAAAGCTTTCAGAAAGGAGACACACACCCTTCTCAGGAAGCAATGGTCCATGCATTTGGGCTGGCAACTCATGAAGGAGGGAATGCTACTTCCATATGTCTTCTGCAATGCCCCCAGGAAATTCATGCTGCTCACATCACGACTCTGGATATTATATGATTTGTTGCTCAGTGGGAAGACATTGAAAATTCCTGAAGGGAAGTACTTGGCATCAATAATCTTGAGTGTGTGCACTGTGGAGGGATGGAGAGCAGAGAGTTGTTTTGCTAGCTCTGCCTGGTGTGTTTTGTACGGTGGTGCAACTGTTGTGCACATTCCCATAGTTTTATACAAGAGGATGGTCACAGAGATAGGAAGGTGGGGCAGTGAACATATAATCTGAATCAGAAGCATTTGCCCTTTGCTCTTGGATGTCACCAAAGCATACTTCAAGGTGGAAGAACATCCAGGAGACCATGGTCCATGTTTATTCATTTTTGCTCTGTATGTGGCTCCAAGACATGAGACTCTGCTTCTTCAGAAGGATGGGTTGTAACTGGACACACCTCACCCATGTCTTAAGAAAGTGCTACAAATGAGCCTTTGTCTCTTGTGTGAATCAATAGAGACGTCCTAGCATCTCAGTTGGACAGTGTATAATCTTCAGAGATAACAACTGGTGGGGAAATAAAGAATAACTAGCAAGGTTCTTTGCTTTCTTAGGTTCTAGACAGTGCCACACCCAGCTACATATTCCACTAAAATTTCCAGCTATCTCTCCCACTCTACCAGTATTCCTAATGACAGGTTCATTAGCATTTTTCTGAGAATGTCTGGGACTGAGTGGGCTAAAAGTCAGCAAGAGTCGTAGCGACAATGAGATCATTTTTGGGTTGTGCAAACCACTGAGCTAGGTCCCAACCACATGGGACCTGGTTCTACCTTTTCTAGTCATAGCTGCTAATTTGGGCAAGCCACTCATCCTTTGACCACAGTTTGTTCTGCTGTGTAAAGGACAGCTTTTGGGTTGATTCAGCTCACTTAGCATTCCCAGCAGTTCCTGATCTGAATGTAAGTATCTCAGGCTGGACTGTTCTTAACCTGTAAAAGCAGAATTAAAAGTAAAGGGTGGTAACGGCTTAAAATGACCCAATGGGTACTTGCAGTGTCACACTTTTGCTGCACCAAGTCAGTCAATGTTAAAGATAATAATGACTACTGTCCTCCTTGCCTTTCCAAGCCAGGAGAAGGATGCAGGCTTTGAAAGTGGAACTGAAGACTGTTCTCACAATGAATTGGAAAGTAACATTCTCATTACTCTCTCCCAGTAGCAGTCAAATGTGGTTCAGAGCTTAGGATGTGCCTGCTGAACAATATGTGAGCCTGGGCTGTTGCAGTGAGAAAATTGTTCTCCTTGGGAGAAGAAACAGATTGCCTTTGTGGAACACTTCCATCTCTTCCAGCTTTCAGCCTAGATGCCCTCCTGCACTGGTACCAAGTTCAAAAAAGAGAAAGCCACTTGGGTGTTCGCTAACAGACCCCCACTACTCGCTCTGGTCTCAGAGTTATGCTTGGTCCTTTTTAGATTAGCATTCTGCTGTTGGAGCCAACTTTGGAAATCTCAGTTGTACCAATTAAAGCTCAGCTACGAGAAAGAGTTTGCCATATCTCATGGAGGTCCCTTACCAGGTGAAGTGTACACTTTCTCAAGATTCTCAGCCTTCCTTTGGACTCTTTCTGCGTCTCGTGCATGTTTCGGTGACTGCATGCTTCATTCCGTATTTGAATGATATGTCCCTTTGATTGTCCTGTGTCTTTCCCATGGGACAGTGTGTTCCTACCGGCAGGGAGTGAGCCTCATCTGCCCACCCTGAGTGCCTGTTCCTGCTCAGCATGTGTTTATTAAACCTAGTTAATCATCCTCATAGTCCCTAAAGGAGTCTTCCATGTTGCACTGAGTCTGTGACATCTTCTATAATCACCCTGGCTTGATGTACTTTGAAAAATACATTTATTTGAAAAAAATAAATGCACAAAGGAAAACAGGCAATAGTTCTTTTGGAGAGGGGGACACTACTGGTTCTTGTTGGACTGAGTGGGTTTTGAGTGCCATCAGGCGTTCCCATATGTAGAGGTCTCTTAAACATTTGCTCCCCCCCATTTACCTTCATTTCTAGAACTTTTAAGGGACCTTATCACTCCAAACAATTGGAGGTCCACTGTTGGTGACACACATACAGTTCTTCAGTTATTTTCTCCAAGTTGACATTTGTGATGTTCGTTTGCAAAAGTAAAAATGAATGGCACTTCATCCCCCACCTATTACCTCCTTTCTCTTCTTCAAAATAGGAAAGGAAGTATATTACACTAGGCTGGTGAGAACTGGCATGGCCAAAACCTGCCACATCTCAGTGCACAGGGGAGGTCGGTACAGCCAGTTCTATTCAGTCCCCTCTGAAGGCTCTGCTAAACACATGATGTAGAGGAGAGAAAGAGTTAAGTGACCATCACCAATTACAGCCTGGGAGGGGGTGATTAAGAGCAAAATTGCAGGGAGATTTTTAATTTAGCCATCTAGAGGAGTCACCCCCAGTCGCACCAGACTCATCAGATCATACACCTGGCTCCATCCTATCACCCTGTACTGCCAGTCAGAGCAAATGCAACAGAAAGTGTGCCAAATGGATTGTGCGGCTCCATGCCCTTTGCCTGCATGGACAATGGAGCTCCCTTATATTTTATTAGAGACAGCAAGAAGGGGCCAATCAAGCTTAAATTAAGCAAACCAAGAAACTACCCAGGGGGAAGTTTAAAATATGACTATGTGCTGTGCATTCAATTTGTACAATTTTGTGTCACTGCCAATGTGTATAAAGATAGCTGTGAACAGGGTTAAAGCAGGGGGTTTGGCGTACATGCTTGCGTGTGTGTGTGTGTGTGTGTGTGTGTGTGTGTGTTTCCTGCTACAAAATTATCTCTTATACCTTTTCCATCCATTTCCTCTGAAGTTCATTTGCCCTGCACCAATTTCTCTGTAATGTTGAATCTAAACCTCCACGGTAATGCATCTTATAGTGGCAACATGCAAGGAGGAGGTGGAGGGCTACTTTGAAGATATGTGCCAGCCAGTGAACTTCCTTTAAACTATAATGACACAGTATGCCATTAGGGAGAGAGAACTGCTAGGGAGCAGTGATAAGCATCTCTGCATGGCTGGTTGAGTGCCTGGCATTGTGCTACATGTTGAACATCATTGTGAATGCTCAGAGCATGGATGAGGGTGCTACAGTACTGCTGTACATTGAACACAGGTGGAATAAAACAAGGAAACAATGCCTATAAATTGCCTCATATATATATTGGATATATATATATATCCAATCTAATTGAGCTTCATATTGGATACCCTTGGTATAAATCTTTATAAATTACCTTTTAATTAATATGTTGGTTTAAGCAGTTTCCATCAGTAATATGAAGCCAGCAACACTATAGAGTTTCAGAACTGTATGAAAAATGAATGTTTGTAAAGATACTAAGTCTATTTTTTGGGGGGGTGGGATATTAAAAAGTCATATTGAAATTAAGATCTTGTATAACTTCTTATGGTTTTGCTGATAACATGTTCTTGTGAGTGAACTCAGTTAACTGTTCAAAGACTCCTAATTAAATTAAGAATAATGAAATATTGTCAAAATTCTTATTAACATGTTTTCTAATGAGAACAGTTTATTCTTTTTAGATTGTAGTGTGAATTCCACATTCTGATCATATTGCCCCATCTGATAAGGTGGCCTGATAAAATAGGGATAATCCTCAGTGCAGAATTATGAAAACAGTCAACTTTTCTCTGCATTTAATGGGATCCAATATGTAAAGTAAATGAATCAGGAATGGAATGCATTCAGATTCAGTGTGTTTTACTATGCAAATGTATCTATACGTCATGTGCCAGCAGAGAAGATACAGGACAACAAGGTTGAACTCTGGTTCAACCAAGTGTCAGAAAAGGCTTGCTAGTTCATCTAGTTTCTGTTCACTTATTACGCTATTTTATTCTTTTGCAAGTCTAGGTTGAATCATCAAAGAGTTTAACAATATGTTAGTAAATGATTTTTTAACATAACTATAACATAACCCAAGGAGTTCGTTTTTCTTTTAAGAAAAAAATCTTAGGAAGCTCCCTATAGATATGATTGTTTTGGGAATACTATATTCTATTTTTTATTCTGCAATTTTCTCATCTCTTATTACACAATCTGATCCTAACTAAGTAACTCAGACCAGTTTATAGTGAAGAACTTGTAGCATTAAAAATCATCAACTTCAGAAAATAAGTGTTTATTACTTTTAAGAGTGTGTGTTGGGTAGGTTTTGAACAAGTATATAAGCCAATTTATAGTTCAAATCAATGTTATTTTATACAAACCTAAAGTTCTTCATAAATTATAATCCATATCCCTGATAACACTTTGAAAGAGGGTTTTGCTGTGAAAGACCTTTAATGGCTTCAGATTGCAGCATGACAGGTAAATATGTGGGGGAAACATTGAGATAAAAGTATGAAGTGTTACTTGAGAAGAAGCCAGTAATGAGCATCCCACACTTTTGGTCACCGCTAACAGAATACTAGTCAATAATTTCATTCTCTTCAAGGGCTACATTCCAGAAAGCCTCGAGGAGATGGTTTCTAAGTGAACAGCAATGCAGTGCAGACACAGGATGAGGAAAATTGCTTCAAATTTGAATACAGTGGAATCTTATTTAAATACTGAACACTTTTTTTTTTTTAAAAGAAAAAGACATTTTAGCTATAGGCTTATAATTTGCACCTAAATAAATCAAGAAAGAGAAGGCTAAATATACCATTAGTATTTTTAAACTGTATATGGTTTAAATCTTCTAAAATATGAGTTCATTTCTCTTGGGATTTACTGTGTAAATTAATGTTTTCCACAGCTTACCACTGAAAATGAAAAGATAGAGTCCAGTTTTTTTTTTTAAGTTTTCCTCTGAAGACTTTAATTTAGTTAAATTCAAAGTGATTATTATAACGTTTCAGTAAAAACTGTCAACCTTTTATTTCCATGACTTGAATTTCAAGAAGAGATACAATTCACTTTGTTCTTTATATTGTTAGTTTCAAATAATCACCCACTAAATAGAATGTTAGGTAAGTATCACACTAATATTTGTTTAAACTTTAAGAAACTTTCACAAATTGTACACCTAAATAAAATGGAAGGTGCATTGTTTCATGTCTCATAATTTAAAATATAAGATCTAGTATACTGATTGATTTTTATCAACACTGGTTTAATCAAAGCAATTGAGAAGACCTTTATGATTGTTTTGATATGATCAGGAGATATTATTTTCATTTGACAAAACAAACAATGATTACTTACCTTAATATAGTTTTATTTTTAATTTGAAAATAATTTTGAGTAAGTTTATATTTTTAGGAGTATGCCGATTTTACACCCATTTAAACAGGTTTCTGCTTGGCTACAGTCTATACAACATTAATGTACCAATAATTTCGTTCAGGTCTCACATTCTACCCTAGAGTATCAAATTAGAAATTTAAAAATGGCCATGTGCTTTTCTACAACGATTTATAAAAGTGTCTGTAATTACAATTCATTTGTAATAAGATTTAACTACAGTACATGTAAGATTTGGAAGGTAATTTGTAATATTTTAAGAAGATAATTTGCAATGTTTTAGAAATTGCTTTTCTTTTCTCTATGTAAAAGTCATTTTGAAAGGAAATATCAGGAAGTGAAGACAAAATGGTGATTTATGGGCTACATTTAGATTTTATAATTTACTATTTTAAATCCTTTGTGATCATATAGCATGATTTCTTTCAGAAAATTATAACAAAACATCAGTTTCTGTGGTCAGTAATAAATAACAAAAGGTAGTAAAAAGTAATCCAAGATCATCAGGATCCATTGATTAAAAAGAAGCTAACATTTTGAGTAATGACTTTAATTTAGTAATTTACACAATTTTCATTTGTTGTACTTACTGCTATGCTTCAAATCACTTATAGAAACCACCCACCCATTGACTATAATAAAATTTCAAGACATTTTCAGAGGAATAATTGTATTAAAATTCTAAGTTAATATCCCAGGTAATAAAAAAGGCAGGAAAAAGTTTGGCATCTTAATCTTGCTTATTCTTAGAAACCAATGCTGCAGCAGAGAGTTTTGCTAGCAGAGAGCAGGCTGAGGAGAATGAAAGAACATTTTCTGTTTCTCATTCGTTTGTGTCAATATTGGCCCATGTGCACTCTGTTTGATTCTATTTATTTTTGTCAGAAGAAGTATTTTGTGGAAGTCTACAAGACTTAGTTTAGTTTATTTGTCATTGCTTCCCAAGGCTTATTTAAGTATTTCAAGATAAATAAAGCACAAGAGGCTTTGTTTTTAAAATGACAATAAACATTTAATGAAGAATGAATTTTCTTCCCTCAATTTAGAGAATCTCCAATACATGTTGTTTTATAAAATATATATTTTTTAAAAAGCAATATACATTTTCATGTTTTTAAATATCAATTCTTGTTTTCAGTTTAAATTTCTGAGGATATAAACATCATTTATTTTTCTACAAGAATATATTTCATTTGTAAAGACTTCTATTTTCCATTTGCTAGTATTCACAAATTTCCAAAGTTAAAGTAGCACAGCAGATAAGTAACTGGTGTTTTTTTGTCATTGCTGTTGTATAACATAATTTGCCAAATTTAGCATTCAGAGACCAGGTTCATAAAATACAAACCTAATATTCCAGAATATCTTAATAGTTTTCATATAAAGTTAACACTCTATGCTAAAGATTAAAAACCATTTACACCACAAGACAGTTTTACTTATTTTTACATTGCATCTATAAGCTTCAATTTCTGACCAGCTTCAGTTGCTCATAAAGTAATTTTTCACTGAGGCAATTAGTATAATTAATTAATTATTCAATAATTAAAACGCAGGTTAACAAACTTCCATATAGGAAAGTTAAAAAAGAAAATGTCCTTCATTCAAACTGTGAACTCTAAGCCTATAAAACTCTTCAAAGAACCTCAAGATATCAAGCAATCTTTTATTTGGCTAAACCTACCCCCCACCTTCAAGCTCTTTCATACTCAAATAGTCAGTATGTTCGGAGCTTGGAAGAAAGCTAGGAAAGCCTTAATGGATCACTGATTTTAACTAAAGAGGTAGGTGCGTATCCCTTATAAATGCATTCAAAACAATTTTTGTTTTAGCATTAATAGTTTTCACCAAATGAAAACAAGCGTCTTAGTGTAGAGAGTAAAGTGTTGAATAGGACACTTATTAGCATATCTTTTATTTTAAACTCAAGGACAAACATTCTAAAACAACATATATTACATGGAGACAATGGTGCAGGTTTTTTTTTTTTTTGTAGTTGTTGTTGTTTTTTGTTTTTCCCACTTTCTAATATTTCAGCAGTAGATTTCCTTTGAGCCGAGGGTAACATAACCAAAGTACAAAGCAAAGGACATAGGAAAAACGGCAGGGACACACAAAATCAATGTAAGACAAACAATATTTAATCTTGTCTGAGTTGAGAGCTAGTGCAAGTGAACGTGGTGCAGGCTTTTGCTTTGCCTGGGAGTTCTCTTCCCTGCGTAGGTTTGGCAGCACTGCAAGTGCATTTATGATTAAGGAAAATGAGGTGCAGATTGGGAGTTTGATCTAGGCAACATAAAGATTTCACAATATAAAGATGAGTCTCCATTTTAGGGTTAGTTATGATCAATACCAAAAAGAATGCTCCACTTGGTGGAGGCTTTTTCTCTAGTTCAGAAATAGACAAACCAGGTAACATCACTTTTTGGTCCCTCGGTCTCTTTTTGCCAGCCACCCATGCTACTAAGTTCAGGCTTTCTTCCTTGAACAATTCCGCACAGCAAACATTTGTGTCAAGTAATTTTCCCTCTAGCCTTCAAAAATACATGAAAATTTGGAAAATTACGATGGCATAAATTAGGTATCTTGACAAACACAGTGAGAAGGATAATTTCTAATTTTAGTTAAAGAAGGAAATTCAAAAGAATTAAATCGAAGATGATAGAAATGTCTCTTTTTTTATGGCAGTGTTCTTTGTTCCTGTTTTGAATAAGGTACACTAAAAGTCTTCAATTTTGAAAGCCCAGAACCAATCATAAAGAAGGCCCATATATACCAATCTGGTCATTTATACCAGATTGAATTTATATAATTATCCCTACAAGAATACAAATTTATCTTTTAGTGTGTGAGTATGAGAAACCAAAGAAAATCATTGCAACAAGTGTCACTCATTTCTAAAAGGATTTCCACATTAACTGTATGAACTTGATTTGGTTGTGTTATGAAAAAGTGACATTTTTTTTCATTAAAAATCTTTAAAAAGCCTTCCCCCCCATTTTAAATGAAAGTGTATATTTCTGCAGCAGAATTACCGATTGCACTGATTAAGACAATTCTTCACCTATTTTTTTCTGCCCTTTTTGTGTCCATGACCTTGTCATCTTTTAGCACTTTGATTTGGAAGTTTTATTGTCTTTTATCATTTTCATCCCTTATCGCTTTAATACATCATCCTGAGGTGTTGTCAAGTCCAACCCAAGCACCGATCACATATCTGGGCAGACATGTTTCTTTTCTAGCTTGTTCTGTGGAAACAGGTAAAGACATGAACAAGTGTATTCTGGCCCCACGAGGTCTGCAGCTTCTTTGTTTGACATCTGTCAGACAGAAACAGGGAAGGGATGCTGCTATCAATTACAGGAGATCACGGATAGCATTGGGGAGTTAGAATGAGGACAGAGCCTGCCATGTGTTTTCTTTAAATGGATGCCATCTATCACTATTAAAAGGTACTGAGAGAGAGAGAAAAAAATACTTATATGTGGTTACAAGTGAGCAAGCAAACAAACAACCCCCAAACAAAACAAACAACACTCCCTCCAAAACAGTGTAAGCAACGCCATGGAAGCCTGTAGTCCTCTTCTTTAGTAGTTATGTGCAGACAGCTTTTATTAACTTCTAAAGCCACAGTTAGAGAAAGAAGCCTATGTAACACATCACAGCAAATTCCACACAGTACCAATACACACCAATGATCACCCTGTGCTGGTCATTAACTAAAGATCAACAGTTGAAACATCAAAGAATATCTGGAATATTATTTTTCTAGAATCAAATTATATTCCCCAGCCTCATTAGAGGAAGCAAGTGAGGCGAAGAGCACTTTTCTTCAGGTGTAAAAGTAGTTCTTACGGGAAATGACGTGCCTCTGCTAATGAAAACGATAAATTGCTTAGTCTGTCTTCCTCTTTAATTTACATGATTTCTCTTAAATAAAATCATTTACTCAGTGACAGTAAACGCAACCAGCAGATGTTTGATTATTTGCTGAGGCAAGACAGTATATTAACTGATGGAAGTATCAATTGCAGTTATTAAAATAGATGCCATTTAGGAGAACTGTGGGATTCAGAAATAATTATTCATATAATTAGAAATTGGAAATGAGTCAACAGGAATTGTTTTGGCATAAAAAAGACATTTGAAATGACTTTAAGTGTGGTTCTAATGAGGTATAGCCTATGTAGATAATGTAAGTATCATATTCACTGTCTTATTGCTAAGATCATTCTGTAGTCTTGGAAGCATAATGGATTTGGTGCAAATAAAGATTGTGATAAATTAGATGTATCCTATGGCAACAGTTTATTTGATATCATCAAGGCTGGATATACTTCAAAACTTAATTTTTCTCAATTAATATGTTTCTTACTCATTTGGTAAAAATGTTGTCTATTAGCTGACAAGACTAGCATACAGACAAAATGCAGTCAGCATTTGCTTTTATATATAATTATGTTATTCTCCCCCTCGCCTTTAAAAATACAGCATAGAATGAAATATCAGCCTAAGTGTCATATGCGAAAGGAACTCAGAATAAATCATTACACAGTGTGAGGCTAGGAACTCCTCTGTGAACATATTGTATCAAGTGGTTACTTGGATCCATCCCATCTGAAAGACTTAAAAAGTACTTAGAATATACTAGCTGTAAAAAATGCTGTGCCAACCCTGACACATTTCAACAGTTTTTGTTCATGAAGGATTCCTTCTCCACATTAAACCAAGGCCAAACACGCAGGACTATAGTGCTAAAATGCACATACACAAAAAATTTATTAAGCAAAGTCAAAATTAATGACAAACAAAATCAAGTTTTCTTTGTGTTTGATTTTCAGGCAGCCGAATCCAAATATAAAAGAACCATCAAAGAAAGATATTCATTAATTATTAACTCTTAACAACTTCAGAAGGCAGAACCCTTAAACCTCCATTGACATCATTCTGCCAGGCTCCTAATCTGTGCAAGTTGCTGGTAAGAGTTACATTATACACACAGCATGCCACCAATCCTCCCTTTAACAACTGCGGTCATAGAGCTGCTCACTGCAGCCTGGAGGACCACACAAGAGAAACTAGAATTTCTGCAAAGACATTTTCAAGAAACCATTGCAAACTCACATTCTCAGTCACTCTACCTCTGTCAGCTGCACAAAAGTGCATCAATAATCTAATGGTAACATGTGTGTTGAAGAAGAAACTCATCCTTTTTTTTTTTCTTTTGGTGGAAGTACAGAAAGACTGGCGTGTTAAAATGCTGTACCACCCTGTAGCATGACCAGTTCAATCTGTTGATGATCCCCAGGCTTTTCCCAGAGCAGAGAGAAAAAAAAAAGCATCAGATAAGTGACTTTGCTAAAATACAGACATCAATAATGTTATGTAAGCAAGTGAGCTAATTTAAGTTTTACTCAATTATTATTATTAGTTCATGGTTTCAATTCAAGGTTAACTAATTTTCTGTTAGCAAGATGGTTTTGCCTATATGACAAACATTCAGTGTCATTTAAGATTAATGTAAATATCCTTTTAATGTATGATAATTTTTACAATGCCTACTTCAAATGTTCATTCTGGACTCAGGAAACTCTCTAGTCCAAATACAAGAAAATAAAAGGGTTGCTCATCTTGCCCGGTTGTAAATTGGCAAGATCACGGTCAACTAACTTGCCCCTGTGCACTGTACAAAATAAAAAGTTCATGTAGCATGCCTCCAATGCAAATGGCAATCTGGTAGGAAGGGCAATTAAAAACGCCTTAACATGAATGCAAAAATGAGTGTCTATCATCTCAGTTTTTGATTTTTTTATGATGACTTTCTGCAGATAAATCTGCACAGAAAGAAAAAAAAGCAAACAGCTGTGGCATATGATGGGAAATACTTTTTTTTTCCTCTCTACTTTTAGGATGTACTTCCCATACCTTATCTTTATTTCCCTTTTTCTCATTCTGCCCTCTAAGACCATAACAGAGTGCAGAGGCACAATGTCTGACCAAATAAGTGGCAGAGATCCTTGTGGTTCCTGGGAAGTGCCAGCACACTTGGTTAAGGAAAAAAAAAGTCAAAGGAAACAACAGAAGTGAGAATTGGTAAAACACATTTATTAATTAAGTCAATTCACCATAACTTTTCCAACTTCAGACTTACTCCTTCCTCATTGAACTGCCCTCAAGTCCTTCAGTCCTGTTTCTGTATTACATGGCCAGACTGGTTAGAAATCAAAACGTTAATTTTACAAACCAAGGGAGTGAACGGGCTGGAAAGAGTGAGTCTCTATGATGACTCCTGTTTAAAGGTTTTATCTCTTTACTCTATTTGATTAAAGGCCTTGTATTGAGTTAAGCAGCAAATCCTGCAGAATAATTAATGGCTGTTAGTTTTTTTCCCCCTCACCCACCCCCACCCTTTAAATGAAAGCTTAAATGGGGGGGAAAATGGAATGTCAGTCAGAAACTGGCTCATACCAATCATAATAATTATAATCTATTAGAATTAAGCCATAATCATTAGAATTTCTTTTCTCCTACCTTTGATGGCCTGTTTCGTCTGTTTCATTAAAAGCTGTGGTTTTTATGGATGCTCTTAGTTTTCCTATGGTTTTCATCAGAGTCTAAGGCATTCTAAAGGGAGAAAATAGCTCTTTGCCTATAGAAATAGATGTTGTTAATACATTAGTTACTCGAAGCAAGCAACTTTTGCAATATGTGTATCTGGTGTCCATAGTCGTCTTTATTTAGGCCTGCCCAGCATTTTGTTGTGTTCTGTTCTTGCCGGGCAGCTGGACCCTGACCTTCAAGTTTTTTTTTTTTTTTTTAGAAAAAGAAAAAAAGAGAGAGAATTCTTCTTTTCAGATTGCAAGTTTCCCCCTTCTTACCCTCCCACTGACAGCATCCTATTCAGAACTGGAGATAACTTTATTCATCTACACGTCATTGTATCAAATTCAATAGGCAAACTGCTTCAACAAGGCTCTGAGCTGCCGGGACAGCGATGTCTTCATCCATGTCCCCTCCCCAACTGGCCCCCAGTGCAATTGGATTTTTACCACTGTCTTTTCAGGCATGAAATGAGCACAGTTAAAAAAAAAAAATAATTTCAAACAAGTGTTTCAATCCTCTGTTGGGCCACTCTAGATAAATTTTCCAGCAAATTCCTAAACTGGGTGGAATATATTATCACCAGGCTGAATTCCTGGGAATCCTCTCAACCTAATACCTGCTGGAAAGGAAGAAGGGGATCTATTTATTCATCAAGTTTCTTAAACTGCGGAGATATTGAGGAAACGTGTTTGTGTTGTCAGCATCCAGTAAGTGAGAAATTCAGACTTAAACCTTAGCAAGTGATACTATGGCTTGGCTTACACAAAGAGTTGCAAGGAGGGATTCTGTGACGCCAGCCACCTAAAGGTAACATCCTGTTTTCAGAAAACAAAATAGCAAGTCTGCCTTCTGATAGATTTGGGGAGAGTGGGGATAGTGATTTCTCTCTGTCTCTGTCTCTCTCTTTTGGTACCCCCTCTCCTAGACTGTGCAACGTGTTGATTTCACTTTGCGGAGGAGTGTGGAATTCTACAAGCAGAAAAATAGCATAGAAGTTGCTTAATGTCAGGAACATCCAATAAGCCTTTCATGTTGGACACCCTTGCCCTTGCTACAAAAATCAGCCTACTGTCTGCAGCCAGGATGGTTGATTATCAGATTAGTTTTCAGGGTGGGAACTGGATTTCGTATGCGGATTCTCAACGAGGTAGTCAGAGAGCTCTAATCAACAATATAGTCCTTTTCTTTCCAAGGTGGATTGCTCTCTGAAATCTTAACAAGGATTCCTTTTAAAACAAAAGAGCCTTTAGGACTCATGGCGTTTAAAAATCCAACAAGAAAAATCTGGGCTCAAACAGTTCTGAACTCAGTCACGTATCCTTGTCCGGTCTCGAGGCGCTCCCCTCCCCCATATCAGAATGCAAAGCCTGAAAGCCAGTTGAATGATTAAAATTAAATAGAGCATCTAAAGTCCTTAAACTACTCGGCCATTATAAAACATTCTAGCTCCTGGAGACAGAGAGGGAGAAAGATCTTTTAAAATGCAGACTTACATCATTGAGTAGGTGTTTGCTACTCTCGCTTCTATATGTTTATGTAGCGAGTGTTAGAGACATTTGGAAGGATTTGAGAGTTTCAAAAGAGAGAAGTTTATACATTAGTGCTGCAAGTTGCAAAACACTGTTGATATTCAAATGTTTATTGTGCAAAATCGGGGATAAGCTTCGGCATGAGGGCCCCTTTAAGTGCCTACAACCCTTGCTAATTCCCCTCAGCATTGAGGCTTGCACAAAGGCCTTAATCCAATTCCACTTTTTTTTTCAGAAAGCCTATGCTATTTTCCCTCACATAAACTAACAACACTACCCCATCACACTGCAGAGCGGGTCAAAGAAAGAGCGCTCTCTGTTTATACTTCAGCAACACCGTGTTTCTCAGGCGAGCATGGTGTGGGACTTTAAGTGTCTCCCCCGACCCCCACGGCATCTTTGAGGGGGGGGGATGCTTCAGGCGCGAAGGTGGTAATTTTTAAGGACTCAAAAAAATGTTCTGGGGGTGTGAAGCATCCCCTTAACCGTTCTGCGAAAAGAAATCGATCGCTTTAGCCACATTCCTGAAATTCTGATTTGAATGACACAAGTCAGGCTTCTTTTGGCAAGACAACTTGCACATTTTGATAGGGTGGCATTATTTTTCTCTAGACTGTTGTTTCTCCCTCCTTTTCTTTTTTACCCTTTCCACCCTCTATCCCGGTTCTTTCTTATTTCCTGAAGGAATTCCTGAAGGAATTTCCTACATTACCTGACAATACTCATTACTTTCACCCAGTCACTGGTTCCTTTGTTCAAAATGAGAGGCTGATTCCGCACAAATTTTAGGCATCTATCCCTCCTTTTTTTCTTCTATTTTTTTTTGTGCCTGTGATTTTGTGGGCAATTTCTAGTTTAGCCAGAAATACTGCTACAAAACACTAACACCTGTGGTTGTCAGTGGACCTCACACATTTGCTTCTGATTTTGGAAACACAAGTGATCAATTACTTTAGTAATTAACTAACTGAGAGTTGCAATTGAGAATAACCATGATTCTATCACAAGTACATCACAGGGTGCAGGGCGGGAATGGAAAGTTTCCAGACTCAGAATGAGTCAGTTTTGCACCGGACTCTTGGCAATTGGTGTTAGCAAATATAAAAGCACGTGGAACTCTGGGTTCTCATCGGAGAGAAATATATCCTATTCTATTGATTTCCATCACAATAACAGACTGAGGGAACATGGCTTTGCAACTTCTGAATGTTTTCACTTTTCCATGAAACCTATGAGAAGAGAATGTTGGGGACATCTCTCAAGTGTATGCTTTTAAAAGGAAGCAACAAGTCATTGTCCTGGGAGATCACACTCATCGATATGTTTCTATAAGAGAAATCACCTTTGATACCAGATTTTGTATATTTTAAAGATGTCAATTTTTGCAGTGAGAGAAAGTTGTAACATATGATAAAACCAACCTATGAGGATGATATCTGGGTATTTTATGATTCTCAACATCTATCTGATTTTCTGCTGAAATGGTATCTGGGATCCACTGTCTGTATTGCTCCCCAGATTACCTCTGACAGGTTGCAAGATAGTATTTTCCGTAATTAGTTTGTGTAAGGAGGAAAAAAGTCAATGGTCTCTCAGAATTTAATTATGTTTCAGTGTCTGAACAGCCTGAATGGTAGTGCATGGCTGTGATGTTATGTTTCAGTGTCTGGACAACAGGTAGGAAGGACCATGAATTTGAAGGCAGTCTGGGTTGTAAGACAAGACTGAGTCAAAACAAACAAACAACCACAAAACACCAGCATTATAACTGTAGGGGCTGGGACAAGGCTCAGTGGGTATAAGCACTTGGTCTATAGGCATGAGGACCTGAGTTTGAATAACCAGCACCCACAGAAAAGGCTAGGCATGGCTGTGTAGGCCTGAAATCCCAGTTTAGAGGCAAAGACAAGGAGATGCTGAAAGTTCACTGGCTAATTGGACAGCTAGCCTAGCCTAAACAGTAAGTTTCTAGTTCAGTGAGAAATTCTGATAATAAACATTGAAAAAAGCAAAACAAAACAGCAGCAACAAAAACACCCTAGAGAACAATTAAGGAAGAAACCTAATGTTTTGCTCTGGCTTTACCATATGCAGGTACGAGCACTCACTTTACCAAGCACTCATACTGACATACTTCTGTGAATGTACCACAAACAATACAGCGATATTTCCCCCACCCATCCATGAAAAGTATGACAGGAATCTCTACCTTCCACAGTCACATATTTATCTGAGCATAAGAACCAAGGTAGACTTTCTACTTCTACTTTTAAGATCCATTTTTTTTTCTCAGTAAAAATCCCATTAACTAGTAAAAACAAAAAAAAGTTTGCATTAAAATAGTCTAATGAGAAGTAATTCAGACCCCAGGAAGCAGGGCCAGTCCCATTTGAATCTGGTCTGATACCTAATGGTCTGCTATTACATTATCAAAATGAAATCACTTATGTAATTAGGGCATTTTCATCCTTGTAGGACTTGCAGTAGACAGGTCAAAGGCTCGAATGAACATAGAAACAGATTTCTCTTTTGGCTCAGGAGGTCTCCATGGGAGGTGGATTTGTGTTGGGAGTGGACTGAGTGTCCTCTGGTGGGAAGCAGTTACAAGATTGGTCTCTTTTACAGTGACTCTAGAAAACAGGAAATGACATCCTGTTGGCAATTAAGCTGCAGGAACCTGTTTTGAGCTTGTCACAAACCACAACATGAGGAGTAATGTGAACAAATAGCTTTGAGTCCAGGGAAACAATGAGGATTACACTTGAGCCTGGTTGAGTTCTAGTGGATAGCTAGGGAATTATTTGCATAATCTACAGAATTTTTTAAAATTAACTCACATTAGTTAGGAAAAAGGTCTAATGCATCTCTTTTCTCAGGGAAGAAAGAAAGGTATGGAGGAAAACAGGGAGACAGGAGACAAGAAAAACATATTTAAAGACAAAGTTAGAATCAAACATGGAGTTGTTGAAAATCTCCTGTAGGATCAGCAAGATGGATCCAGGTATAAAGGCATAGACAGTACAAGCCTGGCAGCTTTTCTTTTCTTTTTCTTCTTCTTTTTTTAATCCCTAGAGCTTACACAAAGGTGGAAGAAGAGAAACAACTCCACAAAGTTGTTCTCTGTTCTCTGTATGAATGTTATGGTAAGAGTGTTTGCACAGACACACATCATGTATTATACACATGTCATATGCACACCCATATACATATAACACACACACACACACACACACACACACACACACACACATACACAGGAGAACATCCACACACCACACATCATTCTCTCTCTCTCTCTCTGTCTCTCTTCTTTGTTTCTGTCTGTCTCTCTCTCTCACACACACAAAGACTCACTGGGGAGCATGTACATAGCACACATCATATACCACACACATACACACACACACACACACACACACACACACACACACACACACATTTATCATTCATATTGTAGAGATTGTTTGGAAGACTAGTGTTGGTTTTGAATTACTTTGTTTGTAAAGAGTATTTACCGTGGAGACAATTTTCACCAGTCCCATTTACTGAGAAAGGAAAGAAGCTGATGTCAGGTTCCTGTGAAACTCAAGTCAGTAGCATGATATGAGGATAGACTTGTGTACAGGAGGTTAGAATGTCTGAAAGAGTTAGCTTTCACACTTGGCTCTGAAACACTTCCATGGTTGGCAGGAATGAGCAGACTATAGAGATCGATGTGGGATCATCGGTGAACTGGAAAATGGCTATCCTATGTGTGGTATGTGTATAACTTTGGTTTTGTTTTCTACTTCAGTAAAGTAAGGCCACTGCTCAAATGGGGTACATGGGAGCAACTGTTATTGGGGAAAACATTTAGCACATTGGAGCCTCTAGATTTTCATGCATAATGTGGTGGGCTCTGACACTTTCAGTAGAAACAGCATAATCTGGAAAGGAAGCTAAGGCAGAAGGAATGAAAGCTACAGGCCTGACTGGATTACAGAGTGAGTTTAAGGTCATATTTGGCAACCTACTAAGACCCTATCTAAAAATACAAAGTAAAAGGAAGACTAGGCACATAGCTCAGTGGTGGAGCAGTTGCCTAGCATGCATAGTCTTAGACTGGGTCCCCAATACTCAAAACCAGCCAGCCAGCCAACCAACCAACCAACCAACCAACCAACCAACAAGCCAACCAACCAACCAAGGCAAAGCAGCAGCTATCACATTCTCCCTCTGAAATGTAGTGTTGGTTTTCTTTAATTCAGAATAAAATAGAACAGATAAAAAAGCCAATGAGTTGGCTATGATTGGCAATTGAGAAACCATGAAAGTAGTTCTCCAGCCCTGTATTATCTTTTGCTGATTTAATCTGACCCCTCTTGGCTGTGTGTGGTGGTCAGGTACCTTCAGGCCTGTGGGATTCTTGACTTCTTTGTTTTCCATTGTGGCCTCGGATGGCACACAGCATGAGGGCATAGGGAAGGCTGTTGGGTAACAAGATCATCAGAACCTACTTGAAAGCTAAAACACCCAGGATCCACCCAGGATCCACCCTGATTCCATAAGCTCTGTGGAATTCAACTTAAAACACAATTCAGCTTGCTGGTGATGGCGCACACCTTTGATCCCAGCACTCTGGAGGCAGAGGCAGGCAGTTCTCTGTGAGTTTGAGGCCAACCTGGTCTACAAAGCAGATGCTAAGACTGCTGTTACACAGAGAAACCCTGACTCTAAAAACAAAAACAAACAAAAAACACAATTCCATAACCACAAGCCTACACTTGTAAAAAATCCCAGTTTGCAACCTTTTATTTAATATTTTGCAATATATCGGAAGGAACCTTAGTTATCACTTTAATTCTACAAAAGGGAAATTCAAACACTGGAATGACTAGCTGCCTGGTTTGTCTGAGATGAGATACTGTCTGAGAAATTCACAGAAAAAAATAAAACGTGAATACATTGGTAGGAAATAAACTATAATGTCTACTTTTTGTGTTAAATTATTTTTTAAAGCAGCTGTGGAGTGGTAAGGTGTTTAGCAATTTTATCCAGCATGCACTTGGACCAGTATACTTTACTTACCTGATTTTACAAAAAGAAAGGTTACTATGCCCAGGGAGCTCCCTCTGGGTCTTGGGAGTAGCCAGGAATAACAGTCAATAATATCATCACACCTATTTTACAGAATGGGAAACTAAAACACAAATAAATTTACTAAGTCAATTTATCAGCCACAGAGCTAATGAAGAGAAGTGGAATTAGATTGTTACTGGGTCTGACTGCAACTGTTAGAGCCTTCCAAATTGCTTGCCTCTATTCTAGCTATCCACACCGTCCACACCCAATGGCTTTTATGGGCTATATTGTGTTCTTTTCCATGCAGGCTGATGTCTAAGTCTGTGAATTTATTCACCCAAGTTTATGACAGAGCAAAGGTAAAACTTCAACTGCTCAGATTCTGGAATGGACCCACTTGGGAGCTTCTTCCACAGTCCCCTCAGAGATGCTTCCCTGAGTCCTCTTGGTCCCCTCCAAGTCACCCTCTCTTACTAAATGAACCATACCAGTTGTATTCAAGGTGGATCGACCAGCAAAAGCTCATTTAAACTCTCCTCTCAACAGCTTTAACCCACCTTCTAAACTCAAAAGGGGACGGGCAGAAAGGGGCTCACAAAAGCCTCTTCTCCTTGTAGCCCTTGTAATAGGCTCATTAAGTGCCCGCCTGGGCTTGTTATGAAATACCGTGGAAGCAGCTCCTAAGTAGCTGGCTGTTTGTAACAGATAATATCAAACTGGAGAAACATGTAAAAGCACATACAAAAACAGTAAAACAAGATGTACTCTAATGATAACAGCTGAACAGGCAGGGAATAATTAGTCACTCCATGTATATGGTGGGAAGTTTGTAGCAGATTCGTTTTATTTGGATTTCCTTGTCAACTTTTAACTTTGATGTTTTGTGTATGGGGCAAATAAAGATCGCTCAGTGAGGGACTTATGTACCACTGGGAACTAAATGATGCTGTGGCTGCTTTCACTCACTATTGGTTAATAATATTGTTTTTATGCCTCACTTAGGAGATATTGGGACGTTCTTTGAAGTTTTGTCTTCTCTTCCTTCAGATGACAATGTGTGTGTGCATAAACTAGTCTAACTCTTCAATAGATATTTTGCTTTATGACAGAAAGAATAATGTCATCTATATTGTACAATGTTAGTGCTAAAATCAAGTTTTTAAATTTATAATTAATGCTCAGAATCCGTCATGCTTGCATAGGACAATGAACCAGGGACTCAGCAAACACTTGGCGTTGCCCACTGCCTTCTGAGAAACTGCACCTCAAGGAGGAGGATTCCAATTTTGAGGAAGATTTTCTAAGTTTGTCTTGCATTATTATCTGTGAAATAAACCTAGCTTGTGTGAGAGCATTATTATATTCATCTTCACTGATTTTGCTCAAAAATAATCTTTCAATCTTCAGGAAATTGAACATATAACATCCCTGGCCATGAAATACTTTCTATATGTAAAAATATGAGTGTCATAAAATACATTTTTTTGTATCTCTTATCAGAGGACTAGGGAATGCTGATATTACTGACATAACTATTGATAACATAAATATTTTCCATGAAGAATAATGTAAGTAGGACCTCATGTATTTCATCAGTATGCTACTTAAATGGGCAGGCTTATGAATTGTACTCTGTCTCCCACCATGGCCACACCCCAACTCAGTGGAAAGTCTTCACAATTCCACTTATCTAAGTTTCAGTTTGCTTCATCAACCCTGATACGCTTCTTGTGGAATTCATTTCAAGATTCCAATCAAATGTGAACAAAGCACGACTCTGGATGAGCACCACCCAAGTTCTAGGTCTTTTTTTTTTTGCTACTGGTACTACATACGGCCATCAGTTATCAGCAAAATGATATATTTCATATGTTATCAATTGTCAAATGAGAAAAAGAATTGCATTGTTGATTTCCTGTCTCAAATGCTACTTTAATGTTTTCAGATAATGAATAAATTCTTGATCTGATTGCCATCTAGGCTCAGTAAGTGTAGATCATGAGCTCTGTTCATTTACAGAAGATAACTCGATGAAAGTAGCCAAAAAATTCTAAAAATAATAAAATATCTTGTATCAAGAGATATTAAATGGTCAACAGGTATTTCCTATACCTTCCCCATCTCCCTGGCACTTTTTCTTATTCCTCCTTCTCTGCTATCTTCCACTTTGGGCCTTGAATATGTTATGAAAAGGCTCTATTCTAAGTTTCATCCCTATGTCCCTTTCTTCTATTTTTATTTTCAGTCTGAAACAGAGCTTCACAAAGTTGCACAGGCTAGTCTTCAACTCTCTCTGTTTACAGCCAAGGCAAAGCCTTTTGCTCTTCCTGTCTCAGTCTTTTCTGATCATACTCCTAGGACCAGACACATTTTTTTTCTATAAAAATTATGACAAGGCATAGTATCCTCTATTTGTAGTATAATCAGCTGGCCAAGATAGATTCTTTCCTGAAGATCTGCTTTGGGACAAATGAATGGTTTTGTTACTGTTAATACAAATCTGCCTTTAATTCATCACTTCAATTTGCTGACCTTTTTCCCTACAGAAAACACATGTGTACAAGCATGCCTGTTTACATGTTTATGCCATTGTTTACGACAATAAAAGACTGGAAACAGTCTACATGGGCATTAGCAAGAAACTGCTCAGCCTATGATATTTAGTGATATTATATTGAATTGATCATTGAGATGAGTAGGGCATCCTTAAAGGGCTGATGTAGTGTGACATTCAAGTGGACCATTAATAGGCAAACTTCAGAAAGGCATGGAAAACATCCCATCATTTAAAAAATGTATATGTACACATTCTATAAATATAATGTGTTTCTAAGGTTATTAGTTATTTTGTAAGCATAAATGAGTCAAGGAAGAAATGCACCTGGAATTACAAAGATCAGCAGTAGCTGTGACTTTACTTTTCACTATGTCCTTTTGGAATTTATTCATTCATCCATTGCAAAAGAAATAGTAAAAGCTGTAGCATGTATGTTTCCGCCAGCCCGCCAGCCCGCCAGTCTGGGCCCATGGCTGCGCCAGCCCCAAATAACATTCTGAGACTCTGTATTTGATATAATCCTGTTGGCCAGTTACCATTATTGTTAATGGGCTAGCTCTGTCTTAATTATTAACCCATTTCTACTTATCTAAGTATTTCCACGTGGTCGTCTTATCGGGGAGCCGCGGCAGGCGTCCTGCTTCTTCCCGGGCTACATCTCTACCCTACCTTCTATTTCCTCTTTCCCCTTCCTCGTCTCCTAGCTCCGCCTATCTTGTTTCCTATTGGCCACAGGGCTTTATTAACCAGTATGAGAAACATATATACAGAATAACATCTCCCATCAAAAAGCAAACATCTAAATCCTTAATTTGTAACAGTATTGTTCTAATGACTATAAGGATTAGATCACTGAATCTTTTCAATGACCATATGCTATGACCCACTTAGCAGGTTAATAGAATGAGGCTGGAGAAAGTATGCTCACTTGTTTGAACTCATAGAGGAAATGAGGTCTGGACTCACACCCTGTCTCACACAGGCTGAAAATGATATAGAATCTTAGTGACATGGCTACCTTTTTGGGCTGTAAATGCTTCTCAGTTGAAGAATATTATGGTTTTGTTCACTACTGCACAGCTGTGGTATATGCCCCCAACCACTCAAGGTACACTGGGTTATTCAGTCCAACCACAAACAGTTTAAGTCCCATGGGGATAGTTTGTTCCTGGCTCTATTCTACATTTGGAAACTGTGTCCTTTGATGCAAGCAAATGTTGAGATTTTACTTCTCAGGTATATAATGCATGGAACTTTCAATTCCTCCTTTACAAATTTATAGTCTAAAGTTTTAATTGAACACATTTTTTCCCTATAACACTGTCTCAAATCTACATTAGCATGATCACTAGGCAATTCTATAAATTACCCAATTTCCTTGAAATAAATACACTTAGTTTAGTCACAAGTACAGCTATGTGTACAACACCTTCCTATAGTCAGTATTCACTCATTCTAATAGCTAACACCAAAGAGAACATCTCAGTATTTACAGATGCACTGCTTATAGCTTTAATAAATGTTAACATTGATTTTATTAGCTGCTGGAGACAGAACCCAGTGCACTTAACAGCCATGGCAGAAGGAATAGGTAAGTTGTTTAGTGATTAGAAAAGGTGGATTGATTTTCTTCCATTGTTGTTCCTTGTGCCTCTAATTTCACAGTCAGCTTGGCAATAGGGAGCCCTTTCTCTGCATATTTCATGACTTCCCAGCCTTTGCCTCAATTTTCAGTTGTCTCTGCAGGCCAACTTCAAGTTCAGACATTTGCCTCATGCTGCTTCCCTCCACGGGCAGGGGCACTGAGGCTTTTAGATGTCTCACTAGAGTGTCTTTGGAAGTTACTGGGAGCTCGGTTTGACGTTATAATCAAAACCAATCAACCCCGAAACCAGTGCCCCTCAGGCACGAGTTCAGGAGCTCCCAGGCAGAGGCACTGAGAGCTGGGGCTGAGAGAATAAGAAGGAGAAACTTCACAGCCAGGAGGTTGGCCTCTCCCTGTGCAGCCCAGCTTGGCATCCAACATGCTGTCCTGCCAACAGCCTTCTTCCAAGGGCTGGGATTATTACCCCACCCTGCACAGATTCAGAAATGAACTATAAGTCTTTCAAACACCACAATCAGTTGGAATCTACTTGCCTGGGAATGTTTGGAAGAGTGGAGCTGGAATTTGTGTGCTGAACTTGAACAACCACAGAAACACATTTCTCTTTTTTAGGAATTGAGAAACCCCACTTTCTCTCTGTTGCCTTCTGATACACTGGATATAGTTCATGAAATGAAGATTTCTGGAAGAGACTTGCTTGTTCACTAGGTTTGGCATTTGCAAGTTCCTGGAAGGAATGTTCAAGGTTTTAGATCTCATATCAAAGGGTTGAAAGTTAATGATTTTAAGTGTGGTTGCATGTTATTGTTCCTCTGGTGGGCTACAAACTTCAACCACTCTTTGACCTCTGTTCTGTCAACTCAATTGCATCTAATGCTCTGTGACTAATATGGTGGATATTTAATCTACTTTGCTTCTGAAATTACTTTTAAGAGTCAGCCCCCATCCCCCTTGGAAAACTTCCTCTGGAGAGAAATTACTTATTGTAAGCATATTATAGAATACATATTTTTTTTAAAAAGCTTTTCTCCCAGGAACAATTAGACCTCATCATTGTGCTGTTATCGCATTAGAAATGAGACAGGAAAAGTGATATTATTCTAGAAGGAAAAATAGGGTCAAAGGGAAGAGTGAATGGAAACTTGTCTGAGATGGTTATTCATGCAGATTTGGTAAGTAGAGGTATCTTGGCAAATATTTCCTGCAATGTAGTTGTTGGGAGACAAAAATCAACGGAGCACAGGGTTATGAGATGCAAGTGGGATCCTTTGGCTTGTTTTCTTGTTAACACACTAAGCTGACTTTTAAGCCTCTGTATCCCACAGGAAACACAGTGACTCTCTTGGGCACTTGGGAAGATACATCTCAAATTTCAGCCAAATATGTGTAAAGATACACAGTTTCCCTGATATCTGAAAAGCTAAATGTAATAATTCTTCTGTCCTTAATTAGTGGCTGGCCCCTTGTCCTTGGTAAGAGGTACCTTTGTTCCTATAAAGTACTCCCCACACACTTCTATGGTAAATGTGGGCTGAAGCTATGTTCATACCTGTAGCTTAGCTCTGACGAAGGACCCTGGGTAAATTCTTTGAAGAAACAGAAAGTGTTTACAGCCTCTGCTTCCTATTGTTGATCATATTAAGCATGAAGATTGATTAATTGTTTTACTTAGCAAAAACTTCTATTTAGACAAAGATAGAAATCTCAGTGCCAAGGAGTGGCTAGATAGTCAAAATAAGTTCCTACAGTTTTATAATCTACTCACCAAAGGTAGTAGGTAGAAGGTACCAAACCTTCACTTCTCTTAAATTATGTAATTATGTGTCTTTATCTAATGAGACTAAATGGACTTCTCCCTCACACAGTTGAGATGCTCTGTGTGGAGGCCCAGGTGTCATGAAGCCAAGGGGATTCTCTGTACAATAGCTTCCTACCCTAGAAAATGCAACTCCTGTCCCCCAAAGCAGGAGGAATTCTACTTCCAAGGTGTAGTGTCTTCTGAGTTTAGGTTGAACCTTGAACCCAACACTTTGATTATGGACTTGAAAGGCACCTAGAACCAGAGGATAAATCACACCAGCATTCCTGAGTCACCCAAACAATGAAGAAATGAACATTGTTTTAAATTACTAAGTTTTGGGGTAATTTGATGCTATCTTTGGGTTTTTTGTTTTTTGTTTTAACTTCCAGAATTGAGGCCTGAACCTAGGCCTTGTGATTGTTAGGCAAGCACACTACCACTGAGCTAAACCCCCAACCCCCTTAGTCTGGGTTTCTATTGCTGTGATAAGACACCATAACCAGAAGTATGGGAGGAAAAAGTTTATTTCAGCTTACAGCTCTCAGATCATACTCTGCCACTGAGGAAAGTCAGGGCAGGAAGTCCAGGCAGGAACCAGTGGCAATAGCTGAAGCAGACATCATGGAGGGATGCTGCTTATTGGTTCGCTACTTATGGCTTGCTTGGTTTGATTTCTTATTCAATTCTGGACCACCTGCCCAGGAATAACACTACCTCCATCCCTACCCTGTGAACTGGGCCCACCCACATCAACCATCAAGCAAGAAAGTGTAGTACATACTTGCCTACAGGCCAGTCTAATGAAGAAATTCTCTCAATTGAGGTTTCTCATCTCAGATAACTCTAGATAAGTTGACAAAAATCCAACCAGGGAAGTTACACAGCCATGGATACAAATACCCTGTTAAGTCCTATTGCCTTTTCAATGTCTTGTGTTTGTGTTTCAGAAACCAGGTTCCATGGTGTCTAATGTTGGGACTTTTGGAGGACTATGTTTAGACATTTATTGGAGTGGTGAGGGTCAGTGTTAGAGCTAGAGGGAATTACAGATGCTTGACAGAACAGAGAGCAAATCCCCATCACAACACTCTGACATAGTATACCTCCTCCCCACATTGTACCTCTCTAGTGACCCAAGAAACAGTTTATTCTTTTATAGGATGGCACATTAGTTTCTACATACAAAACCCACTACTTGGTATAAAGTGACAGTGGCTGTTCCTCGGTCTCACTGCAAGATGTCTGTCAGCCTCCTGAGGTATGCGTCTGATGAGATCAGACATTCTAGGCCAGGCTCTACATGGGAGCAGTTCACTTGTGATCCTGGACAAGTTGCTGAATTTTTCTGGACTCCATTGTTCCTTTCTTTGACATTGAGATAGCATCTTCCTCCGAGGGCTTTTACTAGAAACAAGGCATAATGCATATTGTCTGGCTGCTTATTCCAACTAGGATGCATGCATATTACCTGATGTAATAGGCCAAAGTGTTTGTGACCTGCTCCTTTCCACCATGTATCACAAATAGCTCGCTCAAAGTAATATATTTAATTTTACTCTTGCTATCATGAGAAGATGACTTTTGTTTTCAGAGTCTGAGTGTGTTTTAGAAGTAGAAGATTAATTGAACCTAGGTGTGGTTTTGGAGGCATGCTTGTTACATGGGCTGGATGCTGTAACACACAGGTGTGAGGGCACAGAGGCCCATGAGAGAACACATTTCTTCTTCATCTGATAGTCCTGCACACAGGCCAGGGGAGCTCTGATCTCATCTCTCTAATGCAGACATCTTCAGTCTTGGCTCCCTTCCCTGATCTGTAGCATCCTTTGTATTCAAAGAATAGATGGTGGTAAGGGTGAAAGATGCCACTGGAGGTTTGCATGGGCCACTCCTATTTTCATTTTTACCATTTAACATCCAATCCATGATAGGACCTCATAAAACTATTTTAAAAAGCCTGAGAATATAGAGCTATTTTGGGGTACAGGAGGTGAAAGGGATGGTTTAAAAAATGTTGAAGTATTGGCCATCACCATTGTCTCTGTAAGATGCAAGGTTGGGCAGTATAAAGAGGAATGAAGAGAAATATGGAGGACAAGAGTGAAGACTCCCACTCTAGACAGTCATGGCTATGTGGACATGTGGGTTGGTTTCTATCCTTCCTCTCTCCCTCCCTTTCTTTCTTTCTTTCTTTTGGGGTGTATGTGCCCATGTTTATTTGTGCATGCACATATGTGCCTATGCATGTGGAGACCAGAGGTTGGTAATGGCTCACTTCCTCTACCAGTCTCTATATTAACTTTCCAGATTCAGTTTCTCAATGAATGTGGAGCTCACTAATTTTACAAGACAGGCTGGTAAGCCTCAGGGATCCTCATGTCTTCTGCACCCACAGCAGAGAGATTATAGGTGCTTGCTGTTATGTCTGGCTTTTTAACGTGGTACGTGAGCATATACACCCACAAATAAATACATAATAAATCATATGAGACAATATATCAGGAATTTGAGTCCTAGAGGGTTCTTGAACTCATCCTCCTTGGATAACAAGGGCCAGCACAACCAGTAGTTCATGTCTAGATGTAAATTACCAGCTTGTAATGGGACATAGATTCCCTGAACACAAAGAGAAAGTTTATGGCTTCTGTGATTGCTGGAGACCACAATACCTCAGAGACAATAGAGTATCTGAGAGCTATCGCAACTAATGAAGGGCTGGGCAGTAAGTAGTTCCTTTGGCTTGATGCTGGCAGCCTTCCTACTGAGGTACAGTATAGGATATGGTGAGTGTTTAGGACTAGGTTCTATAATTCTATTCACCTCAGTCTGTTATGGTGCCTGGCCTATAATGCAAGCACTTGACAAATATTTTGAATCAATGAATGATTAGCTTGACCTGTCTGAATGAGTAAATACATCTTTAAACGTTTTAGAATAGTGATGAGTGCCAGTGAAATCACACACACACACACACACACACACACACACACACACACACAAGTTCATTCTGGGTTTGATATAAATCCCTGAGATACTTATGTCCCAAGAGAGAAGCAGGGAGACTGTTTTACTGTTGTACACGAAAGCATCAACTATATTCATCTCAGAGATTAGAAAATGCTAATCACTCTGTGCCATGCTGCAGAGGGGTGGGTTGTTTAGCTGGTGGTATTCTGACTATTGCTTGCTGCCACCCCTCATCCTACAGAGATTTGGCTCCAGATGGGCAGGGATTTTGTCTGAGCTATACACTATGGTACTTCTAGAACTCAGAAAAGTGCTCAGTATGTAGCAGCTACTTAGTATAAACTTGCTGGTATGGCAAAAGAACAGTCTTTCCAATAAACAATGCTGGAACTGCAGTCATGTACATGCAGAGGGGCGGACTTGGTTTGCATCTCACACGGTATATGGAAATAAACAGAAAATGATCAAAGTTCTGAATGTAAGAGCTAAAATTATGAAACTCATGAAAATAATAGACATCAATCATTGTGACACTTGATTGGACATGATTTCATATATGTATATGAAATGTATTGTGATAAATTATATATGACACTAAAGGATTACAAACTAGAGAAAAATAATTATACCTTATCAAAATTAAAATCCTTGGTATTTCAAAAGACATTGTAAAGAATATAAAGACAAAATACAAACTGGGTGAAGTATTAGTAGGCCATAACCCAACAAAGGCTTATTATCTGGAATAAAATATCTCCAGAAAGAACTTTATCCAAACAATGAAGATATTCAATAATATGATCTTAGATATTGGGTAAAATTGACATTCCAAAGTGCATAGCCAAAGGATTGAAAATGGATGTTTACACAATAACATTTGTAGCAAAAATGCTCACAAATATCCCAAATGGAAACAACTCAACTGCCTATTGAGAGATAAGTGAGTGAACAAAATGTAGCATATCCAGAAAAAGTAGTATTATTCATCTATAAAGAGGATGAACTATTGAAATATGCTACCTCATGATATAATTTTGAGATTATTGTGCAAGAAATAAGACTCAAAATGGCATAATTTGTTATTACTTTAATTGGATGAAATATCCAGAATAGAAAAACTTAAATTCATTTATTTTTTTATATGCCAACCACAGTTCTTCTTCCCTCTCTTCCTCCAGCTTTCTGCCACCTATTTCTCAACCCACCCCACCATTAACTAACTAATTAGAAAGGGTAAGACCTCCCATTGGGAGTCAACAAAGCCTGGGCATTAACTTGAGGCAGAACCAAGCCCCTCCTCCCTGCATCAAGACTGAGCAAGACATCACCCATAGGGAATGGGTGATTCCAAAAGCCAGATCATGTACTAGGGATGGATTCTGGTCCCACTGCCAGAGCACCCACAAACAAACCAAGCTACGTAATTGTCACCCACATTCAGAGGGTCTAGTTCCATCCCATGCAGTTTCCCAGCTCTCAGTCCATAGCTGTGATTTCCTTCTAGCGCTGGTCAGCTGTCTCTGTGGGTTACCTCAGCATAGTTTTTACCCCCTTGCTCATATAACCCCTCCTCTCTCTCTTTGATTGGACTTCCTGAGCTCAGCCTGGTGCTTGGTTGTGGATCTCTACATCTGCTTCCATCAATTATTGGATAAAGGTTCTATGATGACAGTTCCCAATCTGATTACAGGGCAAAGCCAGTTCAAGCACCTTCTCCACTGTTGCTAGGAGTCTTAGCTGGGGTTATCCTTGTGGATTCCTGGAAGTTTCCTAGCACCAGTTTTCTCCCTAAACCCATAATGGCTCCCTCTATCAAGATATCTTTTTTATTGCTCTCCTACTCTGTTCTCATCCCCCCTCCTCTTTATTTCCCTCCCACCTTCTGTTTACCCAGGAGATCTCATATAACTCCCTTTTCTTAGGTGATCCATGTGTCCCTCTAAGTGTTCCCCTCTTTACCTAACTTCTCTGGATTGTGGGTTGTAGCCTGGTAATCTTTTGCTTTATATCTAATATCCACTTATGAGTGAGTATATACCATGTGTGTCTTTCTGGGTCTGGGTTACTTCACTCAGAATGATTTTTTTCCAGTTCCATCCATTTGCCTGCAAATTTCGTGATGTCATGGATTTTTACAGCCAAGAAATACTCCATTGTGTAAATGTACCACTTTTTATGTATCCATTTTTTGGTTGATGGGCATTTAGGTTGTTTCCAGTGTTCTGTCTATTATGAATAATGTTCACAGCAAAACACAGTTGAGCAAGTTTCTTTGTGGTAAGACTGAGCACTCTTTGGGTATATGCCCAAGAGTTGTATTGCTGGGTATTGAGTTAGATTTATTTGCATTTCTCTGATGACTAAAGACGTTGAGCAATTCCTTAAATGCCTTTCAGCCATTTGAGATTCTAGAATAGTTAAATCTTAAGATACAGAAACCAGTGGAAGAAGGAGAAGGAAAGAATAGGAAATGAGGGTTAAATGGATATTAGCTAACGGAAATTATAGGATGTGCTGATGAAAATCATTGGAATTAGATAAAGAATGGTGCTTACAAATTTTTGATTACATAAATGTCATTAGATCATATACTTTGTAAGGCTGAGCTAGTAGAAGACAAGAAGGGAAGGTATTCAATATGTAAGACATACAAATTTGCATGAATATGAAAATAAGAAAAAAAATGAGTCATTTGGTGGGTAAGTTATATCTCACTTTGAAAATCTAGTAGTAACCAGCCCTAAATGTGATGTCTCTACCAAATTCCTCCACTCAGGGCTCAGGGAACCCTGCAGAAGAAGAGGTGGAAAGAGTGTAAGAGCCAGAGGGGGTGGAGAACATCAAAATATCAAGACTGAAATCAACATAAGCCAAGCTCATATGAGTCACAGAAACTGAGGCAGCAGGCACAGGACCTACATGGGTCTCCACCAGGTCCTCTGGATGTATAATATGGCTTCCAGTTTAGTGTTTTTGTGAGATTCCTGAGCACAAGCCTGGGTCTCTGATTCTTGTGCCTTCTCTGCGACTCTTTTCCTTCTGTTGTGATCATTTTTGTTTTACCATGTTATATTTTATTATATTAATAAACGAGTGAGTGAATGAATGAATGAATGAATGAATGAATGACAAACACTGACTAGGGTGAAAGGGTAAAGGTTAACAACTGAATGGCCACTTATACCAGCCAGGAGAGAAAAAATTAGTTTTCATCAATAGAGTAGCGCTGCGTATATCAACCACTCCAGGGCAGGCCCCATGTTCAACATATAATAAACTCCATAGTTTTTTGTGTGCTTGTATTTGGTTACAGTTTGGTTTCTTTTCTTTCTGTTTTTTTTTTTGGGGGGGAGCATTGTTTTATTTTGTTTTCTTGATTTTGGGGGCTTTGTTTTTGTATTGGGTTTTTGTTTGCTTTTTTGTGAAAGAACTTAAAGTTAGCAGAGGAGGAAAGAATTTGGAAGGACTTGAGGGAGGGAAGTATATGATCAAAATACATTTAAATTTAAAATTTGTTTTTAATAATAAAATGATAATAAAAAGAATACTTGTTCTAAGTAATAAAAATATAGTAATAATAATTATTATAAAGAAAATTTTTAAGGATGAAAAATAATTGTTTGGCCATTTAAAAATATAACTGTTGAGCATAAAAGATACAAGGAAATAGAGATTCAAAAAGAGAAAGAATCAAATTACCAGAGCTATGGGCTTATTTCTTATCCTAATTAAGTCCCCTATAAAAAGCCTATGGAAGCCTTGTTAATAGGCTCCAAGTTACTGAGGGAACCAGAGCTTGGCATCTGTTTATTGGGTGCCTGGGTTTTTTCATGAGGTTGAATAATGCTAAAATGAACAAGAAATACTTGCTCCTGCTTTGTTCACAAAGACCAAAGATGCCCATGTGTGCTCTCCCTATGTTAGACCTGTGTATGGAGTAGGAAGGTTGGGAAGACCCAATTCCTATTCTGTTACTGTATAATACTGGTGAAATTATTTAATTTCACTAAGCTTCTACTTTTCTCTCTCAAAATAATGTCTGTATTATATTCTTCCATGGAGACAGTGCAGTAAGGATGGCTTTTAACCATAGCAACAAAAATCCACATCAAACTGGATTAGAAACAAAAGGGATTTGTTTTTTTTTTGGGTGTTGAACATGGATAAAATGTCAAGGTATGTCTCAAGCAAGCCTGGATATAGGAGATCACATGATGGTAGCAAGGCCACTTTTGCTATTTTTTTTCTGGGTTGGTCAAGCCATAGGCAGGCTATAACTTGGCCTCCATATGGTGATGCCCACAGTCACCAGATTCATCAGGCTCTGGAAAGAGCAAGGCACAGGCAGGAAAAGGCTCTGTTTTCCAGCCTTGCAAATTCCTGGAAAAAAATATATACTTTTACTTAAAAGACTGAGCTGCTTAAATAACTTCCCATCTTTATT
This sequence comes from Cricetiscus sungorus, assembly GCA_030556225.1. Taxonomy (NCBI): domain Eukaryota; kingdom Metazoa; phylum Chordata; class Mammalia; order Rodentia; family Cricetidae; genus Cricetiscus; species Cricetiscus sungorus. The sequence goes on along the minus strand of JANBXA010000007.1, from coordinate 35,939,848 downwards.
CCTGGGCCAATTCTTTGTCTCCAGTTGTGTAGCCAACTGCTTGTCTGTGCCCAAGCTCAAGGCACACCTTCACAGATGAGGGGTAGTGCTTGTTCTATGGAAATTAGGGAAGATGTTAAGTGGAGTAGAGGGATAGGCAATAAATAAGGACAATGATAGATGTTCTCTAAAGTTCTGTTTTCCCCTTGAATTACTGTCCCAAGTAAACAAAAAGATATTGAGCTGATGATTATATATGTTATATGAATTGAGATAATTCCATAGTAGAAAAGTAAACATACTTTGTGAAATGATTGTTTCTACTCTGTTCTATTTTTAAATTTCATTAAAAATGAAGCTTTCCATCTAATGACTTGATTTAATAATTTACAGATTAAAAATACTTCTCTATAGGGAATATGTGTGAAAGCATATTACATGCTAATGTAGCAATACATGTAATATTAGTGGTATATGTTCAAAGCTATTTGAATTCTGACAGTTGTGCTTGCTTATCCTTATAGTATGTAAGGGACTGCATCAGTGAGTGTCTACGGTTAAGATGCTTGTAATGACTGTAACCTTGTTGATAGCTGAGCGAGGTAAGCCAGCTTAATAAACAAGAAATTGGTTTTTACAATTAACCACACTTACTGTTATTTGTATGAGGGAAGAATTTTCAGACCAGAGCAGCCAGGGTTGGTCACAGATATGTAACTATAAGAACAAAAGATGAAAAAATATAGAAAACTCAAGTTCAAGGTCAAGGACTGGAGTATATCTAGCTTCATGTGTCTAATGCTTTGATAATGGGCATTTAAACTAGCAGAGACTAGCTTGGTCTACATAGTGACATAGTAAGTTTCAGCATAGCCAGGACTATGCTAAGAGAGAGAGAAAAAGGAATAGACTGGCAGTTCATGCATAGGTAAATAGGTTCCTAGCATCAATGGCTTATACAAGATAGGGTTCCTTTCTCATGTAACAGATGATAGCCTAGAGGTTATGTGGTATTCTGCTCCATAAAACCTTCACAAAGATAGGTTTATTCCTGTGCTCAGTGTTGCCTTCCTGGAGTTTGTCCCTGATTTTGTGATACACAGTGATAACTGAAGTTCCACTTCACACAATGACAGATAAAGTAGTCAAATGTAGAGAAGTGATAAAGCAGAGAGTCCTTCTAACAACAACAACAAAGCCATGATATTCTTCTACATTCTTATCTCTATAACCAAAACATGAAAATATGGTCATTAGGTCAGATTTAGCTACAAGGGAGTCAGGAAAAATGCCTATCTGAAAACCAGAGATTACATTAGTTTTTCAGTTAAACAAATCATTCCCAAATTGAACGATACCAATAGTATCCATTTTATTTAGAACACAATTCTGTCACCTTAGTCATTATTTTCTTTGGTCTGGCATGTCTGGCTTTACTAAGTAGGGAGTGCTCATGCCACATGGTCAGCTAAATATCTTCCTACATTTTCTGGGTTAATTGGTAAGTGGGATGTTGGGTTTATCCATCTTTACACAGGTTTTCTCCATCTAGAAAGCTGCTTTAGGGCTCACTGCATGTGGCATCATAATTGCTAGAGCAATGTAAGGGGTAAGCCTGACTGTTGTAACATCTTAAACTTTTGCTCAAAGCACATTTTTTTTTTAATTTAAATTCTACATTGGCTAAAATGTCCAATCTTGATTCAAAGGATATGTAAAGTCTCCCCAGCATTAGATGAGGAGGGAGAGATTTGGGCCTATATATTGCACTTTGTTATACGAGAAAGTAAAGAAGATGAATACTGTAGACAACCAGCAGCCTCACACATCACCATGAGCATTCGAGAATCACCACCACTTCTATTGCTACAGACTGATTGTACTAACATTTTGCATTCCATCTTGACATGGGTGTGTCCCAAGATACCTAAAATTCAACACATTCAAAATATAATTTACAATACATCCCTCACACAAAACAAAGCTAAACAAAACTTGTCTTCTTCAATATATGACACATCGTATATGCCTTGCACAATCCAAATAGCTGGAAGTCATCCTTGACAACTCCTCCTTCATTTTCCCATCTTCAAATCATAACCACATTCTTAACTTCACCTCTGAAGCATCTATGAATCTAATTACATGTCTTCATTTCTGCAATCAACACATCAGTCCACAGGTTCTGGCATCCATTCTTTACTCACATAATCTGCTTCTCATAGTAGAGTTACAGCAACAAAAATATAGATTATATCATGCTATTCTCTAGCTCCAAATGTTTCATTATTGTTCTCTTGTGCTTAAGATGGAGATAAGAATTGCCATGGCCCACAAGATGTTACATGATCCTTTTGTGATCCTGTCACTCCTTATATGTAGGCAGGCTATAGCAGTCTTAAAACAATGTATTCTAATCCAAGCCTCTACCAATATGGTTTGGACCACCAACATCATCACTCAAGGATTCAATATTTATGCTTGCATTAGTTAGGACACTAGGAATTGATCTACTTCAAACCATACTACTTTTGGGCAGGTACCCAAGGAAATCTGCATCCCAATACAGAGATACTAGATTGTCCATGTTCATTGCTGGTTTACTCACTATGGCAATAAATTGGAAACAGTTTGGATGTCTGTCAGCTGATCAGTGGGTAATGACAATATTGTACATTCATAGATGGAATATCATTTAACTGCTAAAAAGGAAATTCACAAATAAATTAATAGAGATAGGAAAAAAACCATCCCTGTGGACCAACACCCTAAAAGAAAAATATTGTATGTTTTTTCTTATATGTTGAAACTTTGAAACTTGCTGACACAATAAACTTTGAAAGTGTGTGCTACAATCTGAATAACCAGAGGTTAGGTACCCAGTAAAGGAACAGGGTGAAGGAGAGTATCTCTCAAGGAAGGGGGATTAGAATATAGTTTCATGGAGAAATAAAGGGGAGACTAGAATAGAAGGATTAAATAGGGAGGGTGATTTGATAGAAGGGTAAATGAGGGAATGTTGGGACAGCTAACACTAAAGGACACTTAAAAAAACAGTATGAAAACCTACTACTATAGAAACTCCATAAAATATATACATCTATGAAGGGAATATAAATGCAGTCAGCAGACAATAGTGGAGACAATCTCCCAACTAGATACCATATGCCAACAAGTGAAAATTCCAATGCCAAGAATGGAATATATCTTGTTGAATTGTTGACCAAAGGGGTCTCATTGGAACCCCCAAACACAGCCAAGACTATTGGTTCTCCCCACCAATAGTCTGATGGTAAAGCCCTGTTCCTGAAGAGGACAGTTATTTATGTCATTAATTTCAGAGAAGTCAAGCTGGTGCCTAACTAGAAGGTTAACCCCCCCACACCCAACTAGCTGGAAAGCACTCTGCACACCACCAGAGGAAAAGGTAATCATCAATAGGACCCAGATACAAAGTCTGAAACCTGTAAGTGCCCTTCTTGTATGATATACTGACATATACTGGCGCAGTAATGGTACAAATGTTGTGGGATTAATCAACCGTTATTTGGTTGGATTTAAGGCTTACTTCATGAGATGAAACATACCTGACACCGATAATATGGTCAAAAATCTGAAACTAAGGTAGTTGTATGCCTAGGGGAAAAGCCTAGTACTATTATTCTGCTAAAGGAATGTAGCAGTAGAATGACTCCTAATGACATACTGCTATACCCATAGACCAGGGCCTCACTCAACCTGTATCAGAGAAACATCTTCTTGCAGTAGATGGAAACTAACACAGAGGTTCATAACTAGGCAATGTGCAGAGGGTGAGACTTTGGAACACTAAGTCATAAGTGGGATGGCTTCACCAAATCCCTCCTCTTAAGGCTAAGGGATCTAAGTAGAAGGGGAGGCAGAGAGATTGTAAGAGCCACAGGTGATGGTTGGCTCCAAAGGAAACAGTATCTTGTTGACACAATAAAATGGATGCACATGAACTCACATAAACTGTGACAGCATGTACAAGAACCTATATATATAGGTTCAAGCCAGATGGGGTCCCAGGACTGAGAGGGGAAAGTAGATGCAAAGTTACTCCCTTAACCAAGTAACTATCTGCAATTTGTACCCTCTGACCAAGGGGAAACCAGTGTGCTCCAATGGATTGTCACTAGGCACATCAACCATAATCCAGTGTAGGCCCCATGACCAGAAATAGTTTATCAACACAAAATGAACGCAATGATCTTTTACTTGTTTATTTTCATTTTTGTTGTTTTCTGTGTTCTTTCTTTGGTTTCATTTTCAATTCCTTTTTCAGAAAGAGAAAGAAAAGAATATAGGAAAAATCATAAAATTTGGGGGTCAGGATCTGGGATGAGTTTGGGGAAGTGAAAATAAGCTCAACATATATTGCATAAAAAATTAATAGAAATATAATAAAAAGAAGTAATTGCTACTTAGTAACCATTTTTGAAATCATTAACTAAAGAGGAACAGTGGTAAAACTAGAGTCTATAGGTTGCCTCATGGTCTACAGCCAAGAACAGGAATTTGGCAAAGGAGATAGGAGGGCTTACTGATAATACAGTTTATTATACAGCAATGATGAACTATATCCACAAACATACAGGTTATTGTAACCCAGGAGATATTAGCTTCAAGTGCTATGGAAATGTCATGGCCATGTAGCCCTGGGTTGTAGACTGGACCACAGGCTACATTTTTGGGCATGTAGCCTATAAGGAGAACTAGGGAGGATGTTCCCTGCCTAAAACAGTCTGCACACAGAAACATTGTTAGGAGTTTTTACTTTTGTTTGTTTTCACAACAGTGACTTACTAACCCTGATTGTGAAAGAAAGGGAGAAGAAAAAGTGGCATTGCTTTTTATCAGAATATCCGTTCATTTTTTTTATCACATTTTCATTCTCTAATAACTAAGCTTATCTAATTATTTTTAAACATTGTTAAATCAATTATCACTTAGTCGATCTGTCAACTGTCTGTTTCTCTATTAATCATCTACTATCTTTCTATCATATATCTGTTATCTATCTGCCTAGCTACTTACTTATTTACCTATCATTTATCTATTATATATTATTTATCATCTATCTCCCCCATCAGAATGACACTGAACAGTAACTGAAATGAATCATTAACATTTCAATAATACCTCTAATAATGTATGTAACACTGCTTAAAAACAAACAAACAAATAAACAGATAGACAGACAGATAGGCAGACAACCACAAAAGGATGCAGGCAGAAAAATCTAAATAGTGCAATGTAAAGGATTTAGTCCCTTCTTTTATTTGCAAAGATGCTGTTTTCCTTTGCCCTGATGGATCTGTTGATCTATGGATGCTGGGTTGTGTGTGTGTGTGTGTGTGTGTGTGTGTGTGTGTGTGTGTGTGTGTGTGTGTTTGTAGTCTCCTGTCTTGCTGTTGATACTTACAGATGAGTTGTTATGCCCCTTTGTTCTTGTTTGGTTATGATTGTCTTTTTCTTACCAGTGACTATTAGGTGTCACGGAAGAATAATTATTTCTAGCTCCTTAAGGTTTCTTTATAATTCAAAGCTTTTAAACACATTACTTTGAAGAATTAAGTATATATATATATATATATATATATATATATATATATATACACTTAATATATACACACATATGTGTGTGTGTGTGTGTGTGTGTGTGCACTTACTTGTATGCATGTATGTATTTGCCTATGATGATCAGAAGAAACCATCAGATATCCCAAAGCTAGAGTTATAGGCAGTTGGGAGCCCTTCAATGTGACCTGGGAGCTGAGCTCCAGTGTTCTAGAAGGACAGCCATAGGCATGCAATCAGCCTTAATTCATTGCTTTTTAAAAGGTGGAATACTTAGATGGTCTGAAGGAAAACCAGAGATCACAGTGTATTTTTTTAAACATTTATTTATTTTATGCTGGACATAATTATACATGCCTTTTTTTAAAAAAAATGAAAACAAACATTTATAAACAATATTGGGGAATTTGGGTGTCGTTCTTTCCAAGCTGCTTCCTGCTGGTAGGGGGCGCTGTCATGGGAGAATCCTAAGATGACACAGAAATCCTGGCTGTAGTGGTCTGCAAGGCTGCATTGTCCCATTGATGTTGTTTCAGGGGGTCTTGCTCGATCAAACCACATTATTCTGGAAGGATCCAGAGCTTTTCATTTTCTGGGGAAACAAAATTAGAAATCCTTTTCCTCAGTAACTTGTCCTTAGGCTTAAATTTTGAAGTCAAAGCATTTTAAATATATGTATGTATGTATGTATGTATGTATATAAAATTAATCCAGCAGCATTTTTTCCTTTAAATAATAATATAATTTAAAAATTTTACATGTGGATCCCAGTTTCTTTTCCCTTTCTCCCTCCAACCCTCCCTCCCTCCCTCCATCTCTCCTCCCCTCCCTCCCTCTTACCCTTTTCTCCTGTGACATGCACCCTGGCCACCCTCCCCTCCGATCCCCCCACCCCCATTTCACTTGTAGGGCTATGCTATCCAGGTTGGGTCATGTTAAGTCTGTCAAGTCATTTGAAGTAGGGACTAGGACTTCTCTCCTGTCTCTAGGTTAAGGGGGTATCCCTCCATGGGGGATGTGTCCGCAAGGTCCTTTTGTGCACCAGAAATACATCCTGTTTCTACTGTCTGAGGTCCCCCAGACTGTTCAGTTCTTCTAGCTGAGACACATATTCAGGGGCTCTGAGTCTGTTCCTTGCTGGGTTCCTAGCCATCAGTCTGGGAGGCCCAAGCTCCTCCTTGTTCAGGTCAGCTGTCTTTGTGAGTTTCTGCAACCTGGTCTTGTCCCCTCTCTTTGCATCTGGATTCTTGGTTATGGGTGTTTGCTTTTGTTTCCAACAGGTACTACATGAGGACTCCATGATAGTGGGATAATTTAGTTGATGATCTCACTATCAGGGAAGGACATTTATGGTTGCCTTTCCATGGTTGCTCGAATTATTAGTTGGAGTCAGTCTTGTAGTTCTCTAGACCTTTCTTTAGGTTCAGTTTTCTCTTCAAATTAGTAATGGCTCCCTCTTTTATGCCCCCCCCACCCTGACTTAACCTATCTAGTCACACATGTTTTACTCTCCTCCCCTTCTCTTTCTCCTAGTTCTCTCTCCATTCACTGCCCCCCATTTCCCATGTGCTCTGGGGGACTTGTCCCTTCCCCCTTTTGTGAGGGACCATATATGAATCTCTTAGAATATACCTTGTATCCCAGTTCATCTGTTGGTGTGTATTATAGACTGGTGATCCTTTGCTCTAGGTCTAAAATCCATATATGAGCAAGTACATACCCTGTTCCTCTTTTTGTGACTGGGTTACCTCATTCAGGATGGTTTCTTCAAGTTCCATTCACTTGCCTGTGAATTTCAAGATTCCGTTATTTTTTTCTGCAGAGTAGTATTCCATTGTGTAGATGTGCCACATATTCTTTATCCATTCTTCAGTTGAGGGGCATCTAGGTTGCTTCCAGGTTCTTGCTATTACAAATAATGCTGCTATGAACATAGTTGAGCACATGTCTTTGTTGCATGGATGTGAGTCATTTGGGTATATACCTACGAGTGGGATTGCTGGGTCCTGTGTTAAGCTAATTCCCATTTTCCAGAGGAACTGCCATACTGATCTCCAAAATGGCTGTACAAGTTTACACTCCCACCAGCAGTGAAGGAGTGTTCCCCTTTCTCCACATCTTCTCCAGCATAAGTTGTCATTGGTGTTTCTAACTTTAGCCATTCTGGCAGGAGTAAGATGGTATCTCAAAGTTGTTTTCATTTGCATTTCCTTGATAACTAAGGATGTTGAACATTTTCTTAAGTGTCTTTCAGCCTCTTTGATTTCCTCTATTGAGAATTCTTTCTTCAATTCTGTACCCTATTTTTTAATAGGGCTATTTGGTGTTTTGTTGACTAGTTTCTTGAGTTCTTTGTATATTTTGGAGATCAGCCCTTTGTCACATGTAGGATTGGTAAAATTTTTTCCCCATCGATCACAGTGTATTTTAAAGGTGATTTTGGACTCTTAATTTATTTGCACATCTCAGTTTAGGAGTCCAACAGAAAAAGACTAAACAACCAGTGGCGTATCAGGCAGGGCTTTGGCTATAAATACATGCAAGTCTGTCAAGGTAAGCAAGGAGCAGTTGTGTGAGCATGATACCAGGAAATTTCTGCATCCATGGGTGGCAAAGTAGGCTTTGGGAAGCAGGCATGAACAAAGATCACAGCAAAAACAAGTGTCCATCAGTTCTTCTCTCCAGACCTTTGATAAAGCTAGAGCCAACTTGGTCATACTCTTACTTCTGCATGGAGAATGCCCTAAACTCTGCAATTGATGTAACAGTCTTAGTTTTGGCCAAGCTTTGTTTGGATACCTACCTTCCAGTTACACATAGTCATGGAGACAGTGTAGAAGGTACACAGCTCCAGAAAGGGTGACTGGGTAAGTTTTCTGCTACAGGGCCACATGTAAGGTGGTCTATCTCTAATGTAGGAAGAGAGCAACAAAATAGAGCTTCAGATAGACAGATTTTGTTCTTTTCACTGATTTTGACATTTATATGGGTCACAAGTAGGGCTCATGACAAACAGGCACTGCCTTCTGATTGCCTTGAAACAGAATTTGGCCCAGAGCCTGAAACAACATGGAAATAATGATGTAGATGCAATTATGAAAGAAAAGTAAGATTTCCGGGTATGTATTTGAGACACATTTTAGAAAATCGCTTAGGCAAAATCTATCATATCCATTTGCTTTTCTCTTTAAGTAGGAAGAAAAGTCTTCTCTGGCTCATTTTCAAGTCCTGTAGGTAGCATGTAGCTTCTGGGCCATAATAATGTCATGGTCAACTTACTCCAAAGTCTGAATATTATAAATGTATTAATAAACATCTAATATTTAATATTAATATTTTATTGACAATTATATATTGCCAAAGAAGTTTTAACTGTACTTATTAGAGTTTTAGCACTTACTAATTTATGGTAATTAATTTGATTATTTGTAATTTAATGGATATGTTAAGGACAAAACGACACTATTTGGAAAATAACTAACCATATAAATAAACATACAAAAGATCAAAAATACCACATAAAGACCAAAGTTTTTGGCTATTATAAACCAGAGTTCAGATTTTCCAGCCACTGTTGTATTCATTTCCCAACACCAATTAATCAAGTGTTCAATAAACAAACATCATTCTGGATCTTTTCTTGTTCCAAATTTGAGGAGATACTCAATTACATCACTCTGTCCCATAACTCAGGTTTTGTCATGACGTAACTTTCAAGAGTTGAGGGGAGTTCCGTTCCCTATTATTGTAGTCAAACCTAGAAGTGGTCAACAGAATGGTGCTGGAAAGGTCAATATTTCTATTTTCGAAGTCTATGAATTTCCTACAGCAGCTGACCCAGGAGGCTAGATGAATGTAGTTAAAATAAGAAGATTATACTGCATTTCTTTAGATGACCTAAAAACATTACATGATCCTGTGAAATAAGAGATCCGCCTTTCTCCACTGGAGATAGAAAGATGCATCATAATGAGACATTAGAAATATTCCAAATAGGAGATTATTGTTGAATTAGAAATGAAGGATTCTACACTCAGATACCAGGGAAAGTAAGCCCTCAGCCAATGGCCAGCAGGGGGATTAGGATCTGTCTTTCAACTGGAGGGAGTCCTACTGTGCCCACCCATGGGGTTTCTTCATTTTTGCTTGAGAGACTCTTCGAAGTGGACAACTGACTTACAGCATGTCGGATAAGAATGGTGTTGTATAAGATGGGATTCATGCTAATTTGTCATGACAAGTTAACATAAATCTTTCCTTAGTAACCTTTATCTGTCAGGGTCAAAACGCAGACTAGGCCAGGAGAAACAAGAGAAAGACCAAAGAAGCACCAGTGTCACACAGAAATGCCTTCTGAAGGACTTTATAGATCTGCTGCATGATGTATACGAGGTCTGGAGTACACATACCTTCAGCAGGTGGAGCCACCTTGGGTCACTCATCTCCACTTGACCCTACCAACCTTCCAGTGGTTCATAGGATAGCAGCACGTACTGAAAACTGAATAACAGATGGACAGTGTTTAAATGCATCATAGAGGTGAGGGACCAATGCCAGCCTTGGCAAACAGCAGAAAGTATTTATGAATATAAATGTGTCTGTGTAGCAGCAGTCTACTGGGCTTCCATCCTGAAGTGGATCTCAGAGGAAAAAAACAAAAGAGCTTTGACTCTGTGGCAATGACCACAGTGGATTCCCATCTTGACAGAGTATAAGATAATACGGTAAGAGATTCTTTCCAGAAAGGCAAATGGACAAGCTTTAAGACTGGCCACATGAAAACCATGAAAGCAAGAATGGTCATAGTGACTAGTGCTGAGTGTTAAGACCATAGGCACAATTTCTCAGCAGAGGCTCAGTAAAGCCCCTTTCCCTGGTACTAAGGCAGTTCCCACATTCTCACACAAACTTTCTGCCTTAAAAACATCACCTTGCAGAAGCATTTGGATTTAAAGTACTTGGAAGCTGAAAAGTTACTCTTTACATCAAATGGATTTTCCTATAAAAAAGAGGGAGGAGGGAGAACGTATAGACTACCTAGTAGTCATTTCCATTAGTTAGTCTTAAAAAAAGGAAAAAAGAAAGAAAAAGCTTTGAAAACTTTACTCATAGGATCTTTTCATTCTTTCTTTGATGTATTTAGAGTGAAGAGAATACATTAGTGCCTTTTAGCTTGCCAGACAACTCTCTAATGTACGCAAATGGAATAACACCAATGAGAGTGTTGACTTCATTTTCAGAATCTTAATGTCAAGATTGTTCCTACACAAAGCCAAAAATTGTAAAAACTATACAGAGCATCAGAGTTTTTAACAATGTCTACTTTTCTGGGCTAGTCAACTGAAATTAAATGGAGACATTCTCAGAAAATATTATTAGGAACAAGAGGTATTGCCAGTTCTTGGACCGCACAGGCAGTAGCAAGATAGCAGTCAGGCAGGCAGCTGTATATAGGACAGACGTTTTCCTCAACTCTACAACCAAGACTACACTGCAATTTATAGCCTGTCTCTAGCTTGGTATACTATTAAATAGTCTGAAACCAGCCATACTTTTGTTTCTTTTTACAGAAAAAAATTACTGGCAGCCACCGGAGATCCCATTGGAGCTGAGAGTTCTTGGCCTCTTTGAAGGTTAGGTATAGTCAATAGATGTGAATGTGACACTTTTGGCTTTTGACTTTAAAATGGAAGATATGAACTTAGTACCAAGGAGTGACCCAATTTCTTTTATTTAGATGCAAGTGACATCTGTGGGGAGAGTGGAACAAGATGGAAGGAAAGTGATTTGCTACAGTGTCTGCCAAAGAAAATAGCTGTCTCACCCTGTAAACTTCCAGAGTTGTATGAGAGAGAAACTATGCTTCTGGAGTTGCCATTGTCAAGCATCTCCTCACACAACCACATTAGCCAGGACCCTCTCTTCTGTTACCCTCTGAGGTGCCAGTGACCTCAACAGTAGTGTAGGCATCTGGATATGCATATTTTGTCAAGTCTCTAGTTCAAAGATGATGAAGCTGATGGTCTGTTTCAGGTACCATGTTATACCCTAGGAGTGAGTGATCATGGTAGGGACATGTGGACTCCCATATTTATAGTCTATTTAAATTTTACTAGATTTATAAAACTTACTTGTTGACTACTTTTTGCAACAAACCACACTTTTATTTGACATTGGTCCCCTGTAATTGGAGGTGATGATTTTTTTTCTATAAACAACGTCTTACCACCTTGCAGACACATACACCCACACACAATCTTATAGACAGTTTGTTCACAAAAAAAACTTCAGGAACATTAAAGGTTTCCCACCAAGCTGGTCTAGGCAGTGCCAAATCAGGAGATCAGAAAAGTAGACATTGCTATTCTGTACCTAGTGGGATGAGAGTTTGTTAGTTATTGGAAGCTGTGCACACCAATTTTAAATTTATTCAGAGGAACACACTTAATGCATACAAACCATTTGCACCTTCATGAGCATTAGTAAGTGCCAAATACTATTGTAGATAATGTTCCTTCAGAAGTCAGCTAGGCGTACATCTGTACTAGATAAGCAGAGTTTTGTTTTCTTATAAGTTGGTTATATGGCTCAAGCAGGTAGTAGGATGAGGAAGGGGTAAAAGAGGAGGAAGAGAAGTAAGTAGTCACTATTATAGGATTTTGGATGCACAAAATGTCATTTCAAGACAGCCTCAACTCTCCAGCAAAGACTACAGTGTCTTCCAAGTCTGTCTTCATCTTGGCAGAGTAGCCACACCCTTTTGTAAAATTTGGTGTGTGAGCTTTCCCTGTCAGTAGCATCCTCAGCTCCTTTGAGCATTACATGAAGTCAGTGACTGTAACGGACTGTCTAATCAGTGCAAATACCCACACCTTCTGTCTCTCTTCGCTGGTTCATTCCAGTCATTTCTCCTCAGCTCTGCCCTCTTCATCACTTTCTTTTCACTGATTTGATAATCCTATTAGTGGATTATAGTTTTGTAATCTTCATAGATACATGTTGCTTGGATTTAAAAAAAAAAACATGCCATTTGATAACACATGTCCCCAAGTGTTCAAGTGCAGAGAGTTATTTTTTGTTTGTTTGTTTGTTTTTTAATCAAAGAAAGGTTTATTTTGGTTCATGGCTTGACAGGGCATAGTCCATCATGATGGAGAAGGCATGGCAGTAAACACTTGCTTATACCTGGCTGGATCAGGATGTAGACAGGAAATGAGGCTGAGCTGAAATCCAGTGGTTGTGGTTTGAATGTGAAATACCCCCCATAGGTTTGAGGTGCAGAGAACATAGGTTTGAGGTGCAGAGAGGTTTTGTCCCAGTCGAAGGAATGTGGTAGTCTTTAAGAGGTAGGGACCAAGGGGGGGGGGATTGAATCATTAGGACAGTGTCCTTAAAAGAGGTAATGAAACTCCAGCTCCTTCTTCTGTCCTTATCTCTTGCTCACCATAAGACGAAATGATTACCACCATCCCAAACTCACGTCATGATAGAATATGAACCAAAGACAGAGTCAAATCTTCACAGATGGAAAGTTTTGAAACACTGAGCTGAAATGTACCCCCTTCTCCCTCAGGGTGATTATCTCAGGTTTTGTTACAGTGATAGAAAACTGACTACCTTTGGTATCTTGGCCTCATTATCCTTGTACTTTTGGCTATTTATCTAGGCTTGGAATATAAGGGAGTCGTGAAGAAAACTGGTTGATTGGACTGGTCTGTTAGGCCTGGCCCGATACATAGGGGCTCAGAGATCACATGTGAGAAGTTTTGAGAGAATTAAGGGCCTCAACTAGCTCTGACATTTATGAAACCAAGTATATTTGTCCAGAGATATGACAGAAAGAAAGCTTCAAGGCAAGTTTCTTCAGAAAAACACCCCGGTCTAGCAAATGCAGCGGAGAGAAAAAAATTCCTGTACAAAGCTAGCATAAGCAGTAGGTGAGTGGGAAACAGCAGGTCTCAAATGTTGACTGAACCCTGCTCTGTGCTCCTTGTAGTTCCACATTCACAGCCCATTTTGTATCCAGTGCTGGAATCTGTTACTTTCAGGAGGGTTTTTAACTCAATTCATACTACAATTTCAAAGTGACGTGTTAGAATGAGGATGCTTCTTATATTGAATTATTTGTACAAAGCTTCCCTAAATAAAACCTATATCAGATGAGTTATCACCTTGGGGATTATAACATGTCAGCAGGTGAAAGTTTACTGATAGAAGTTTCTTGCCAACAGTAGGAAAAGTGGACAAAAGCAGCTGCTTCAAGCATCTGCTGTGAGGGTTATCTTTGCACTCATTAGGAGAAGATACATGTTAAATTCCACATTTTTAATTAGATGATTTTGCCCTTAATTTATGGAGAAAGTTGACCATATTTAAAATGAATACATTACCACTACTTTGGCTTTATATTGCCTGTCTATTTTTCATTACCATATAACAGATCACTCCTCATTCCATATCTACTTCCCCCTGATGCTAAGTGATGGGCACAGGGCACCTGGAATCAAGATTTCAAGTCCCAGTCCTTCTTGCAATTGGATATATCTGTTTTACTGATTTTTGGTCATTGAAATACATGGCAGATCATTATCTGAATACTTGACTCTTAGTTGTATTGCTCTTTGAGGGGAGATTATGGAATCTTTACAGGCTGGAGGAAGTACATCTCTTGCAACAAGTTTCTAGAATTTATACCCTCATGCCATTCCTGTTCTCTCTGTGTGCTTTTGTATGTGGATGAACAATGTGTTCAGCTAACTTTCTGCTGCTGCCACTGTGACATGACTTCTTGCTGTGGTGTACTTTGTCCCTTTAAAACCACAGCTAAGGTAAAAAACAAAACAAAACAACAAAAGAACTTTCTCATTTGGAACAGAGCTTAGGCCCTTCCCTTTCCCTTTGTGTCTAGGCTAAGAGAGAATCCCTCTATGAGGAATGGGCTTCCTAAAGTTTGTTCATATACTAGGGATAAGTATTGATCCACTACCAGAGGCCCCACACACTGCCCAGTCCTCCTAACTAACACCCACATTCAGGGGGTCTGGGACAATCCTATGCTGGTTTTCCAGCTATCAGACTGGGGTCCATGAGCACTGCCTTGAGATCCCCCATAGAAGGCCTCATACTTTCTGGTGAGCAGAAAGGGGATGGGATGGGGTATTTTTGGGGAGGCAGGAGAGGAGGGGAGGAAGGGAGGGTGAGCAAATAGGGATTGACATGTAAAACAAGCTTGTTTCAAATTTAAATTAAAAAAATTCACAAAAAAGTCTTTCTCAAGTTGCTTTTGGTCAAAGTACTTTACCACTACTGGAAAAATATTTAATATAGGATAGAAGCAAATGATACTTAGAAAGTGTCCTTGAACGAAATCTTCTGGCACTTGCCTTTAATCCCAGCACTATGGAGGCAGAAGCAGTTGGATCTCTGTGAGTATGTAGACAGACCCTGTCTCACAAAACAAAAACAAAAGTGTCATTGACAAAAGAGTTGTGTCCTTTGATATATAAGGTAGATGGTAGCCATAGAACTATGTTGGTATTAGTCTAGAGCTCTGTGGCATATCAGTAAGTGGAATGAAACGCTTGGGAGTTTGTAGAGTATCCATAATGGAATACAGAACATGAACGCTTGTGAGAGAACAAAGCCCTGAACATTAAGGTACTATTAATTGGGGTATCTGTACATGCAATGGTATTTAATTCTAACTAACATCAAAGTACATTTCTGTGTGGACCCCCCACCAGAAGTGTGTCTTCTACTCCCACAGACAAGATTCTAGATAGTTGTAGTTTAGTGTATTTGGCTACTGGCTTATAAACCAGTCTCTTAAGAGTTTGGTCAAAGCTAATTAATTCTTCACACTTTTGCTAATGGAATCTCAGTTAAAAATCAAGTTTCTGTATTTAAAATATAGTAAAATCTGTGGTCTGAAGCCAAACTTCATTAAGTCAACTGCTTTGAAAACCCAGTTTTGAAGTCATTAGGCACGTCAGACTGCTACTCCAACAAAAAGTAATCCACCTAACATTTGGGTAAATAATTAAAAATCAAAGTGTGACACTTATTGTGTACTTAAGCATTATAGGCATATCTTTTTTCTTTTATTTTTTTTTTTATTTTACATATCGATCCCAGTTGCCTCTCCCTCCCTTCCTCTCTCCCTCCTTCCCATGCCCCTGGCCACCCTCCCATCCCACCACCCCCCCCCCGACAGGGAGGGTGATGCCTTCCAGGAGGGATCAACAAAATCTGTCTAGTCATTTGCAGTAGGGACTAGGCCCTCCCTCCTGTCTCTAGGTTAAGGGAGTATTCCTCCATGGGGAATGTGCTCCCAAATTTCTTTTGTGTACCAGGGATACATCCTGGTTCCACTGACAGAGGTCCCTTAGACTGCCCAGGCCTTCTAACTGAGACCCATATTCAGGGGACCTGAGTCGGTCCAATGCTGGTTTACCAGCTATCAGTCTGGGGCCCATTAGCTCCTCCTTGATCAGGACATCTGTTTCAGTGTGTTTCTGCAACCTGGTCTTGTCCTCCCTCTTTGCATCTGGATTCCAGTTCGATGTTTAGCTATAGGTGTCTGCTTCTGTTTTCATCAGCTACTAGATGAGGGCTCTATGATGGTGGATAAGTTAGTCATCAATTTCATTATCAGGGAAGGGCATTTATGAAAACCTTTCTACTGTTTCTCAAATTGTTTGTTGGGGTCAGTCTTGTAGGTCTCTGGACATTTCTCTAGAGTCAGTTTTCTCTTCAAACCTATAATGGTTCCCTCTTTTATGGTCTATCTATCTATCTATCTATCTATCTATCTATCTATCTATCTATCTATCTCTATCTCTCTCTCTCTCTCTCTCTCTCTCTTCTCTGTCTATTTCTCCCCTGACTCAATCTTTTTAGTCCCCCATGCTTTTCTCTCTTTCCTTTCTCTTTCATCTAGCTCCCTCTCCACTCCCTGTCCCCTCACCCTCACCCCACCAATATGCTCAGGAGATCTTGTTCCTTTCCCCTTCTGTGAAGGACATTGTATGAATCTCTTTGATTCCTCCTTGTATCTTAGTTTCTCTGGCGGTGTGAATTATAGGCTGGTGATATTTTTCTCTATGTCTAAATCCATATATGAGTGAGTTCATAACATGTTCCTCTTTTGTGACTGGGTTACCCCATTCAAAATGGTTTCTTCAAGTTCCATCCATTTGCCTGTGAATTCAAGAAACTAGATGCCAAAACACCAAATAACCATATTAAAAATGGGGTACAGAACTAAAGAGAGAATTCTCAATAGAGGAAATCAAAAAGGCTGAAAGACACTTAAGAATGTGCTTAACATCCTTAGCCATCAGGGAAATTCAAATCAAAACAACTCTGAGATACCATCTTACTCCAGGCCAGAATGGCTAAAATTAGAAACACCAATGACAGCTTATGCTGGAGAGGATATGGAGAAAGGGGAACACTCCTCCCCTGCTGGTGGGAGTGCAAACTTGTACAGTCATTTTGGAGGTTAGTATGGCGATTCTTCAGGAAAATGGGAATCAGTCTACCACAGGACCTGGCAATCCCACTCTTAGGCATATACCCAAATGGCCTGCATCCATGCAACAAAGACATGTGCTCAACTATGTTCATAGAGCATTATTTGTAATAGCAAGAACCTGGAAGCAACCCAGATGCCCCTCAACTGAAGAATGGATAAAGAAGGTGTGGCACATTTACAAAATGAATACTACTCTGTGGAAAAAAGCAATGGAAGCTTGAAATTCACATTATAGGTATATCTTAGGAAATGTGGAAAATACAACTAAATGTAAGATAAAAAAACATTAACAGACATTAGTTGCAGTTGACATTTCTGGTGGTTTTTGTTGTTGTTGTTGCTGTTGTTAATTTTGTGCATGAAAAGTCACACAGTAAATCATATGCAGGTTTGTGAGTTGTTTGTGATAAGTCAATAATTTTGAACATATCCTCTTAGGAAATGAATATTTAGTTAGAGCTTAAACTCATGGCCCTCTTTCCTGTCTTCTGAGCACTGGGATTTCCAGTTGTGTTCCACCATGCCCTGTTATTATTCACTTACCTTCTAGTGCCTCTCTTGTCACTATGTGTGAACAGAACATCCACAGGCTTCAAGAGAAGGCAGAGAGATATGGAAAATGAGAAATTCTGGTGGAGTGCACCCTACATCAGCTGAGAAATATGAACAATAGTAACTATTACTTAAAGCCAATTTCTCAGCTGTGTAGCAACAGTTAACAATCACCATATGTAAAGTTCTTTGAGGCATTTCTATCTGAGCTATTGAGATGGCTTTGTAAGTGCAGCACTTACCCTCCAAGTGTGCGGACCTAAGTTTGATTCTCTGGAATCCATATAAACAGCCTGGCAGAGTGGTGTGTACTTGTGATTTCACTGATAGATAAATGGAAGGGGATGGGTGGATATCTGGAGTTCTTTGCCTACCTAGATTATTCTTCTTGGCAAAGTTCCAGGCTAATGAGAGATTCCATATCTAACAGAATGTTATTAGGCAATGTAGGAATGACCCTGATACTGCCCTCTGACATCCACATGCACAATATAACATATGTGCATACCCACCCATGCATGAATATACAAGCTCACACAGAGGCACACAGACATTTTTATTTATTTTTGGTTGCTAAGGATATTGTTCAGTGGTGATTGCTACATGAGCATGAGAACCTGAGTTTGGATCCCTAACATCACATAAAAGCAAGGCATGATGTGAGCACCTGTCATCCTAGTCCTGGAAGGATGAGCTATGTGAAGTCCTGAAATTCCTTGCCACTCAGTCTAATTAACCAATGAGCTCCAGGTACAGTGAGGGACCCTCTATCAAAAAAAATAATAAGGAAAATAGTAGAGGAAGGCATCTGATATTGGTCTCTGGCCTCCACACACATTGAACACATATGCACTCATACTCCACAAACTGTATATGTTTAAGGTGTTCAGTAGGAGAGTTCATTGTTGAATGGGCAGTTATTAACATAACTATTACAATGGGTTCATTGCTGATGAAAATGTTTCAAACATAGTTGTCTCAATGTTTTCAAATAAGTCCTTTGAACTTATTACTCTTAACTTAAACTTTTGGTCTTTTGACCCATATAGCCTCACTTTCCCTTTCCTACATCTTGTAGTAACTCCATTCCATATTCTTCTCTGATTTTAATGTACCACCTCTTTTGGTTTAATATGTCATATGTTTGAAATTCTATTTTAAAAAATTCTTGCACCATCCTCACTCAAAAAGGGTTGACTAGGCTTTTTATTCTGCTCTTGTTTGTTGTAACTGAATCCTTTCCATTTAGTTTGCAACCTTTTAATCTTTCCCTCTACACTACGAAATAATACACTATCTAGTTTTGTTTTCCTAAAATTTGTAAGGGGGAAGTTCCCGAAGGAGGTTCTGCTTTCTTAATTGAATTTTCTGTTGTTGCTGCCTGGTTACAAGTTCAATGTCCCTAGCTGAAATGCACACTGAGGTACATCCTTGGACTCAACTTGTGGGCTTAAGGAATGATATTCTCTCTTTCAGGAAGAGGTTTTTATTCCCAATGAGTTCATGTGTGTGCATGGACATGTACGTGTGCACACATATACACATTGTACATATTTATGGGTGTGATATGACATATTACATGTAGTCAATATCTAACCATCAGTCAGAGCAATTGTCATATGCATCAACATAAACATATGTTGTGTTCATGTTTTTCAATCATTCAAGTCTTCCTATTATCTATTTCAAAACTATTCTAACAATGAATAATAACCATAGTTCTCCTACTGTGTTATAGCACACTAGAAGATGTTTCTATCCACCAACAGAGCCAGCAGCCCATTACCTATCTTCCTCCCTTCTTTCCCTCCCCAGACTGATACCCACCTTGTGACTCTTGAATTTCATGAGATCATCACTTTTGCCTCTACATTTTCATGAAAGAGTTTTTCTTTACACGCACAGACATTTTCTCATTCCACTAATGGGTTTCTCTTGGATTGTGGAAGACTTGTGTAAGAAATCTAAGGACTTTGTTGCTCATAGCCTCAATAGATATAGCTTCTGCCACATGGGGCATAAGCAACCCGATGGTGGTGCTGTCTAAACTCCATGGTGATGTTTTTTGCTTGCTATGCTATGCATTTGACTATGGGTTAAGTGATTTCTATGATTGGATCTCATCTCATTCCTACACTTGTCTCTTGGCGGAAGTGAGCTGGTAGTCAAAGTGAGACCACATCTGTTTTCCAGACAGGCTGAGGGCTGGCTGGAGGGATAGAATTGCCCATTGTTCTTCTCCCTGGCAGAAGCTGGTGGTTTCATTTAGATCACCAGCCCATCAGGCTCTGTCTCATTACTGCCAACTCGGACACACTCATCACACACATTATGTACTCAGAACTTGGTGAGTACAAATCCTATTCTCTTTTGGAATATGGTTTTTCCTGCCTGGAGGAAAAATGGATTTGTGAATCTGTCGATTTGAATCCATTGATTGGAGGAACAATAAACCCCAAATTTCTCATGTTAATTCATGACTCTAATGACTCACATTAACACCTCATGTGAATCAGGACAAGCCATATGTGTGTGTGTGTGTGTGTGTGTGTGTGTGTGTGTGTGTGTGTGTGTTTTAAATAATCTAAACTACATGGGCTTTGTTACTATTTTGCACTACTTTCTTACAGTGTGATACATGGGCATATATTAGCATATTCCTATACACACATACATAGTTTTCCCTTGTTACTTGTGTGCATCATTTGCTCCTTTATACTGTGGGCACAAAAGTTCAACAATACTCAAGTAACTCATAGGTTAATCAGTTATTTACACACAACTTATGCAGCATGCTCCATACATTTTTAATAATCTCTAAGTTTCTTTAAGCCTAATATATTATAAAGATTGTGAACATTTCTGTCATGCTAAGTTGTTAAAGAAAAAAAGGTAGCACAGATGCAAGTTTTCCTCAATGTGTTCCATCATAGTTGGTTGAATTGTCACATGTAGATAATATGGATATGGGTATATGAGTATATACATGTCTGTAGTAGTCATTACTCAAATGTAAAACATATCTATTTTGAATTCCCCTATAAATTAGTGCACAGTTGTAGTCTGCAGGATATTTATCTACCCAAAGTTAAAAACTTACAATGACAATAACTACTTATGATCATTATTTTGCAAGTTAGTCAGGTGCTTCTTTGCCTAAAGCACTCAAGTCATGAGATGGATGAAAGGAGTCAGTGGCCTCATACATCTGGCAGACTCTATAGGACAGTAGTAGTTAGCTAGTTCTTTCTGGGAGCTCCTCTGTGGGTACTTCTGTGGGTACTCTGTGCACATGAGCAGGCTTACTAGGCTTCCCTTTTATATGGTGTACTCAGATTTCTTGCTGGAATTTGGCTTCTTAGAAGGCAAAAGCTTTGGTGATTTTTCAAGTTATCAGTATGAGGCATCATTTCAGGTAGCATTACTTTTATCATATTTTATTGTTTGAAACCGGTCACAGGGCTGCCCCAGTTTTAAAAGAAGGTGGGGGAAATGAGCATTCACCTATATTCATATCTCTATCTCTAGCTGTATCTCTCTAGCTATTGCCTGGTGAACTCTGCCATTTATCTATATTTATTTTAAGCTATATTTGTATGTCTATCCATTGATCAGTATATTTGTACTTCACGTTCTCAAATGTAGATTTTGATTTTTTAAAACACAGTCCTATTCTATACACTCTACATTCGATATTTGATGTTATGTGAGGATGGAAGATTCTTCTATCTGCAGATTGCAGTGTTTCAGAGGAAGAGAAAAACCTTAGAAGGACCTGGTTAAATGCCCTTCTTTTCCAATGAGACGACTCACCCACCATGCAACTTTGTCTCCATTACAGCAGTTGTCTTTATCCCATTTTCAATGGCTCAGTTCCTCTGGTATGCAAGCCACAGTCTGTGATCTTGTAGCACAGCTGATATCTCTGATCACTTCTTTCGAAGTTTATAGTTAGTGATCTAGCACTTAAGCTGGAGTTTCCGCAAATGAGAAGGTTTAATTCCAGAGGCAAGCATCAGGATGAATTCAATGTTCATGGTGGTTTTATGAGACAATAGAAGGCAGCCTGTATTAAGAGACTTTGATTGTAACTAGGACAGATAGGTTTTTTTGTTTTTATTGTTGTTGAAATATGAATTTGATTAACCTAACAAAAATATTTCAAAATTCCCAATGGACTTTAAATCACTTAGGAATTGTGGTTTCATTCATAATGTTTATATCATCCATTTAATTTTCATCAAGTCATTTATACCTAGATTCTGTCCATTTGGGGAAACACATTATCCATTTGGGATAATTTATAAAGCTAAGGAAAAGAAGGTTGCTTTGTCCAACAATAGAATGTACATTAAATGAATACATATCAACTACATTGTAGTCACTATAACATGTGTTATAGGAAAATATTTTAATGCTTAGAATCAGTATCTAAATGAAAACAGAATATGAAGGGCAGAATGACAACAGACATACCCACAGTATACCCCAGTGTTTGAAAATCAGTCTTTCTGCATAATGAAATAGGACTGGAATTGCAAATAATGATGCTCATAGAATTATGTGTAGTTTCTAGGTCTGTGTAATTATTTTTAATTCTTGAACTTTTTATATTGAACAGCTACTGTCTATTATCACTAAAACAGAAAAATAAGAAATTATTTAAAATTATGGACCTTATCTGTGGGTTTATGTGTCTATATTTCTTGTCTGCTTAGACATTCATTGATTATCTTCCAACTTTTCACTGTTTGGACTTTACAAGATTTACTAAGAGGCAAAAGTATCATAAAATTCTAGCTCAGCCATTTATTAAGTGGACTCTGAAAAGAATGTGGACCTCAGTTGTCCACAGTGAGGTTACAAGCACATTGGAAAGCCTGGTCTTGACCTTGTCTGGGGTGTCTCTGTAATCTTAATGTAAGGCTATTTGATCCCAAGTCATCTTTGATCAATGTTTAATGATCAGAATTTATGTAGCAATCAAAGACATCATGAAACAGCAGATATTTATAGCTTATGGCCAATCGAGGCTTCACAACCCAGCCTTTCCACGGTGTGATACAGTGGAATGTGATACAGGCACCATTGGCATTCGGCAGCACACAGACACATATCAAAGACGTTTGTTATGCTTTGAGCATGAAAGCAAAGTAAAACATAGATAATTTGAGAAACCAGAAAACTTATCAGGGATAGGATCCATGGGCTGCCTGTCAGTTGGCAGACACGGTGCCACCGAGTGCTTGGCAGGACAGTGCCTGCATGCAAATGCAGGCCACGCATAGAGACAGCAGGTTTTTCTCCAACTGGAGGATGTTGCTATTCAAGAGGGCCGATGAATGAAACCAGAATTGCATGGACTGTGGTGGAAAGGCGGGCAGGAGCAGGAGACAGCTGCGCGGGTGACCGCTTTACAAGTAGAAGCTGTCAATCAGAATGTGTGAAAGGCCCAAATCCAGGGAAACCAGGATCCCACCCCCTTGATACCAATCCTAATAGAGTGCCAGTCACCGATGCAAATATGGGGCCGAGTAGCATGATGACAGCCCCTGCCGCTCCTGCAGAATTAACTCATCAAAAACTGGCCCTCACTCTCATTTACACATGATGCACACATCCTGTCTCAGGGAATTTTATTTAACAAAGGTTATTGCCACCCTTGCTTACAGCTGTTTAGTCCCGTTTAGGGCTTTCTTTCTTTTTTTCTTTCTTTCTTTCTTTTTTTTTTTCAGGTGTGGAAGCATGGATTTTTCTGGGATCCTCCCATTAGGCCTTGGTCCCAGGGCATCCACAGGAAAAAGCTGACTTCTGAAGACTGAGAAGCCTGTTTACTTTTTTCTTTTTTTTTTTTAATATTGATTGATTGATTGTGTATGTGAGCATATACATGTGAGCTTGAGCATGTGTGCACACACACACAAGCATGTGTGTGCAAGCACATGACACAGTGTATACATGAAAGTCAAAGGATAACACTTAGGAATTCATTCTTCTACCATGTGTGTCCTTGAGATTGAACTCAGGTCAAACCTTTAGCAGTAACACATTTTACTAGGCATTAGACATCTGCTTCTAAATGAATAGAGAGCAGGAAAGTTCAGACTTTACCTGTCTGGGTACTAAGCTTTCTCATCTATAGAATGAGTTAATAACTAGTTACAAAATATGCCTAAAGTCCTAGAATAGGGCTGTCTAATAGAAATACTACATCCTCACTGTGAAGTTTTTTTATAACTACATTTTATAAATAAGGAAAAAATACCATTTCATATTATTTCATTCTGTGCAACATGTATGAAATATTATTTAAACATGAAATCATGTTAAGACATTCTAATAGTATCACCTATTTTTACACTAGTTTACCTTTTTCAAAATCCAAAGCATATTTCACAAATTTAATTGATTACACTCCTGAGGACCAAGTACTTTTCTGAGAAAGTATTTTTCCTTTTCCATAAAAACAAAACAAAGCAAAACAAAACAGCTCTGTCATTGAGAATAAAACAAAAACCTACAAAACAAGAGGCATTCTGATATTTATTCACCCTAAAGTCCTATCCATTTTAATCATAATTACATATGTGAGATAACTAATAATTATTTTTAGAGATTTTTAAAGGTAATTTGGTAGATATAACACTTTGATATATTGTCAGGATATACAAAATTAAGCTTGGTCATAGACAAATTACTAATTCATTTCAGACTCAAGTAGAGTTAGCAGAAGCAACTACCCTTTTCCTTATGACCCTAAAATTCATCACCATTAGCAGCATTAGCAAAATTAAAAAGAAATACACATATCTTAGAATATTAAGAATAATAATTTAATTCTCTTTGAAAATCATGAAGCCAAGTTATATTGCTTGGTATGAATGCAGATATTACAGAAAAAAATAATTAAAACATTAATTGTGGGAGTAACATCTTCCTTGCCATGTTGGCATTACTGTTGTTGCATACAACTTTATGTCTGGCTGCTTAATGGTACCTGGAACAATACAGCATGATACTTTAGATGTACCAACTCCGAGTGTTGGTGATAGGAAGCTCCATTAACTAGGCTTGATGTGGAGTTGGCCATCAATCTGAAATGCTGAGCATGTAGCATGTGTCCTTGAGTAGAACAAATATCTTGATGGAACATATGTGGAGTATGAATTCTAAGCATGTGTGTGTTTAAGTTAATTATTGACCAAAATTTATATAAATATGAAAAGTGCTACAGACTCAAGTTTACACAGGTCTTTCCCATACTCATTGGAGAGTCTCATATTGTCCATCATAGATTGCTCTGTAACCTAATGGAAAGCTATGATGAAAATATTTTGATAAATATGGGACAACTTAATAAAGTTTGATATTCAATGAGAAGCAAAGAATCACTTTCCATCTAGTCACAACTTAATAATCAGATGCTAGGAAGATTACAAGGAAACACAGGAAGAGTGGAAGGTCATTGCCAGGTTCAACATCTCCTGCTGAGGGAGGAACATATCTAGGAGCTTTCATGAGACAATGCCTTTCATGATGGTGAAGAGATAGTTTAGTAAATAAAGTACTTGCCATTCAAATATATACTTCCATCTAGTCCCCAGAACCCATAGAGAAAGCTGGACATAAACTTGAATGTGGACTTCTAATTCCAGTGATGGGAAGGCAGATCCCTAGGGCTCACTGGCCAGCATCTGAGCCTACATGTTGAGTTCTAGGTCCCAGTGAGAGATGCTGTGTCAAACATATATGCCACCCAAGGAATGGCAGGTCTGGCCTCCACACAAGCTTCCTCATTCCATGAATAGATATAATAAAGGGTGTTGGTACATAAATGTCTCCCACAAAATACTTTTTGACTGAATGAATGAGTACATGAAGAAATGAGCAAATCCCTGGTGAAAGCCCCATTCCTTTTTGGAACTCATTAGGACACTGGATTAGGGATGTGCAGGCTGGGAGTGATATATGCTAGCAACCCCAGACTTTAGGAAGTGGCAAGAGGAAGTCCAGGAATTCAAGGTCATCCTCAGCTACTCAGCCAGTTTAGTCCAGCCGGGGTCACATGAGACCCTGTGTCAAATAAACATTTAAAACAGAGGGAAAAAAAAGTAAGTCCCCAACTTTCTGAGTTCCTAATAGCTCAACAATAGTTTTCTTCAAACCCATTTTCTTACCTCCAGAATGGGAGTCTTAGCAATCTTATATAAGTTGTAGAGGTCTTCTATTATGTTTTCTTTTTTAATTTTCCTTTTTATGGAAAATAGATATTTTTTTATCACAATTATGGATTCCTCTCCCTGTACAGCCCCCCAGTGCCTCCCCATATTCTCTTCCATCTAGATCTATTCCCCTTCTGTCTTTCATTAAAAAACAAAATGGGTTTCTAAGGGATAGTAAAAATAATCACAAAATAAAATATAAGATAAAACAAAAACAATCACATCAGTGTTGGATAAGAGAAACCAACAGAAGGAAAAAAGCCCAAGAGAAGGCACAAGAATTAGAGACCCAGCGACCCACTCGTTTATACATTCAGGAATCCCATAAAGACATTAAGATAGAAACCATATTATATATGCAGAAGATTATATATGTAATATATATACGTATATCATATAAATACATAGATATATATGTATAGTACATAATATATATGCAGATCTGTGTGGACTGTGTGCATGCTGCTTCAGTCTCTGTGTGTTCATATGAGCTTTGGTCATGTTAATTTAGAGGGCCTTGTTTTCTTGGTGTCCTCCATCCCCTCTCGGTTTTATACTCTTTCCACTTGCTCTTCCTTGGTGTTCCTTGAGCCCTAAGGGGAGAGATTTGATGGAGACATTCCATTTAGGGCTGAATGTGCTGAGAGTGAGCGATATTTATAATCTCACTGTTTGTAGCTAAGAATTCTGTATAGAAATTTATCTAATTTAATATTCTGAATGTATATTCCATAGTTGATTAATTTCAGAAGCTGCATCATAATTAAATAAGGCTATTAAAGTGTTTCTCAAACATTAACTTTAGGCTGAGGATGTCACTCAGTTGGTCCAGTGCTAGTCTTGCATGCCCAAACCCTAGGTTTGATTCACAGGCTCCCATAAAGCAAGTATGGTGGTACACAGCTGCTCTCCTAGCAGTAAGTAAGTAGAGGCAGGAAAACAAGATGTTTAAGGCCATTCTTGGATACATGGTGATTTTGAGGTCAGGTTAGGCTATTTAAGTCTCAAAAGCAAAAGATCAAAACAAAATAAAAAACACATCTCAAATACTAAATTTAATTACCAAACTGGATGGAGTTCCATTTTGTTTACTTAATATTTACAATATCTAAATCTTATTTAATCAACAAACTCTAATCAAATAAGTAGCTATATTAAATTATGAGGTCTAGAAATGTCTTTTGAAGCAAATGGCAGCAAGCTCACATGTCCATGTATCTGAGGACCTTTCACAGGTAGCATCAGTCTTACCAGGTTTTTGGAAAGCAGTTTTCTGTATTTGGTCATCAGTCAAGGTTTTACTCATTTCTGTGTTACCTATTAGGTCAACACCTTTATTTTAGTTCTTTTTCATGTATGACTACCATAGGACATAACAAGAACTAGCAAAACAATCTAGGGAAAGAGTTGAGGTTCAAGGCAAAGTTTACTCATTTCTGGGTTGGATGCAGTATTGTAAGAACACACAAAATGAGACATATTTGTGATGCTATATGGGTTTAAATTTTGCCTTTAAAAATACCCCTCTTGTTTTAGGATCTTGAACATTTCTAAAAAGATATCTTGAAATAATGTTACTCAGTTTCTAAAGACATTCAACAATCTGAAAGTGATCAGTTCTCTTCGGTAGTTCAAGCAGGCTGGTCACTTATTGCAAACACTGTCCTCCAAAAATAAAATCTGTGACTCAATTGTTCTGTCAAATGAATATGTAGGGCATCTGCTTGGCAAATGGCAGAGGTATTCACACCACCTAAACAGAGCTGCCCTCACCCAGTTCCAGCCCTCCATTAAGAGGGCAGATGCATAACCAGACAGTGTGTGTCTGAGGTTTCCCAGTCCAAAGCCACGGCATTGTGGGAGCTGGTTCTGATTAACCTGTATAGAGCATCCAATGTAAATGCTATTAAAAACTCATTGAATGGTATAGGAACTGATTACTTACCCAGGGAGTTCTAAGTAAATTGAAGCAAATTGCCTGAGAATTAATTTAACGAACATTGATAACCATCTGCTCTGCTTGAAACCCTGGGCCTGCAGCGATGGAGGAACAAAGACAAAACAGGCCTTGCCTGCCCGCCAGAGGGGTCTGCTCTTTACCACCCAAAAAACTGCCAAGCAAGCACACAGTTGAAGCCCTGGTTCCAGAACATTCTACGCACTGATACAAATGCAGAACAAACTGTTGAGGATTTGTGGTGCAGCCTCAGAGACCTGATCTGCTCAGAAAACTGGAAGGAATGCCAGAACCATCTTAGATACTGGAGGGATTCAGTAGATAGAAAGTTCTGACCTAATGTATGGAGAATGTTTTGGAAGACTTGGGATGTGCAGAAACACCGATCTTCAACAGGTAGAAGAAATTTAAGACCTACACATCCCCAGCATGGGGAGAGTGGCTTCAGAAACACAATGCTAGGAAGAGCAGTGGCCAGAAGAGCTTACTCTGCTATAGGAAGCATCCATTTTCCCCCAACTCTGAGAGTAGGTGGGTTTACTTACCTTTACTTTACAGATGAGGACATCTACACATAGAGGAGTTAAATAGCTTTCCCACAGCCCTAGGGCTTGGGGAAGTGGGTGTACTGGTTTGTGACATTATTGGATGAATACAGTTTGCATCAGACAAGTTATGTATCTAAGAAGTGCCAATTATTTGCCTCTTGCAATAAGTAAATGACCTGTGAGTAAAAAAGGATTCAGATGTGAGGCTCTGGTGACATAAAAGAGGTCCAGAGAGAGACATGATGAACACAATCATCATTGCAGGATCCTTTGCTTTTCTCACGAAATGCTTCTGTTCATCGGTGGCTCCAGACAAAATTTAGTGCCTCCACGAATATATCACATCAGACATGTGACAAGCCACATGTCCCAGACAAAATGTTTGGTTTAAGACTTAGCCCTTTTCTGTGCAGCCTGAAGGGTCTTCCAGGACATTTTATAAACAAAACTGAGCATTCCATGTGCCTGTATACAAGCTTGTTAATTGAGAGTTTAGTACTTTTTTGACTACTTCTAAGTTACACTTGGTGGCTTTTGAGAAAGAGCCACACAGCACCACACACACACACACACACACACACACACACACACACACACACACACACAAGAGACAGAGAGAGAGAGAGAGAGAGAGAGAGAGAGAGAGAGAGAGAGAGAGAGAGAGAGAGAGAGAGAGAGAGAGAGAGAGAGAGAGAGAGAGAGAGAGCTGGTGGTTCAAGTTAGCAGGTTAAAAAAGTAAATTTTTTTCCTTAACCATTTTTGGTGACCTCAAACTTGTCAAAACCTTGAGTTACAGTCTCAGTAACATGTTCAATTTTACTCAACATACCTTTTCATAAATGTAAAAAAGGATATTTGATGATGCCACAATTTAAAACACTTAAAACAATCAAACATGAGCAGGTATTTCAACCCCTCTACATTGAAGGAATGCTTTAGGCCTACATGTACGGTTGGGTCAATTGTATATTTGTTACAATGACATAAAAATGGGAACTTGCTTGGGTGAATTTCGATCTCATTATTATTCCAATAAGACTTTAGAGTAATAATTCTGAGGCTGTGGCTGCTTGGAAGTGCCACTGGGAGAGGCACAGAGCAGCAATGGAGAGGGAGAGCAGTGTAGACTGGAGAATCCCAAAGTCTCCCACACAGTTGCACAGGGGCAAAGCTGTCATCATGGATGCTGAATTATTCAGACCTGTGCCTGGGAATAACAAGGCTTTAGTATGCTGAAGATGTTGTTTCAGGCTGCTGGGGTCACTGCAGATATTAAAAATTGGTTCTAAGACTCTAGACTGCTAATCAGACAGCATCAGAAGGACCCAGACACCATGGAATTCTTAATAATTCAAATGGCGCCCAGTTGATAGCATGCTGTAAATATAGAAGTGACACACCCACGTCTAATTCATGATGCATTTGTAACAAAAATTCTCACGATCTGAGTTTTCATACACATGCCACGAGGAAAAAGAGTCTGCATGAAAAAAAAATTCCAACAGCCAGCCATGCTGATGGTATAGTAACCCCTACAGTGAAGTTATAATTACAATTTTGTCAAGAGAGTAGTGAAGTCAAAGTTTCACAGGGGAAAAAAACCTATTTACAGAAAAATATTATGCTTTTCATTTGATAGAAAAGTAATTATTGCAGAGGGAGTCGTGGAAGATCTTGGAGACGGTCACCCCCTCTTTAATAAGTCCTTGTGGCAGCTAAGTGGGGATCAGGAGTATTCTTTATCAGGTTTGCATTCAAGTAGCACTAAATCTATGCAGGTAGGAATTAAATAGTATCTGAGTTTAATTAAAATTAAAAAAAAGGAGAAGAATGGTTGGTAGACTGCTCGACTGCATTCTAACCAGTAACCTCAGACCCTAATTAGAAATGCTTTTCATATCTTCCCTGCGCAAAGGCTTAATCTGACGTGAGTCTGTGAGCCAGGGCTTGGGGACCGGTGTTAATTCTGCATTCGATCTTGGTTTGTATGGAGGCAGGCTGCGCTGATTGACCGCACTGAAGCTCAGATCCCATGACCTTGTGGGGGATTTCCATGTGAGGTGTTAATTGAGAGGGTGGGTTAATCTTTGAGCATCATTGTCCCCAAGCTCTGGGCAAAGTTTGGGCTTCATTTCCTTCCTCAACAGTACATTTGATCCCTACCATGTCCTTCTGTGACAGTTTCATAAGCCAAGCACAAACTCCCTCTTGATAAATTTGTTGGGGGACAGGTAAGCTCTTAGCCTCTTGTTTGATTTCATGAGCTTGTCTGGATGGCCAGCTCATAGGGGAGAGGAGTGTCTCACCGAATTATATTCAAGTCTGACTTACAGACAGACAAATGCTCACAGTAAAGATTTGGGCTTCTCCTTCCAGCCCCTCCCCTTCCTTGCAGGGTTTAATCTCCTGGGAAGAAAAGACATACATCAGGAGATGCACAGACCAACACTAAAAGGAAGAAGAAGAAAGATTACAGGGGTATTCTGCTTAAGTGGTGCAAAATTAAAATAATATTTATACATTTATTTAAAATTTCCTCCAGTGCAGAAAGCCTAAGATAATCAGAAAAAGCAAGTTGTTATACTTCTGTAACCACACAGACACACATGCACAACACACACATTCATGCTATACTTATGTAATGTGAAAAAAGAACAGTGCATTTCTTTTGCTTTTAACAATCAAATCACGAATGACTTTTTTCATGTGTTATTGTATAGGCCTGTCATCTCTATCTTGGAGAGGACGTCTTTACTTTGGTAGTATTAACATCTACTGGCTGACCTTAGCAGTGACTCCACGTGAGCAGGATGGTAGTTAAAAGAAGCAGAAGTAATGGTGCTCACCCAGGAAACACAGGGAAGCCACAATGGTTTTTAAAAAGGATTATACAAAGGCACAAATGGTTGCAGCCTCCAATAAGCAACACATTTCTCTATTTTGCTTCATCACAGCAGCTACAGATGAGCTTCATTACAATGCTTCAAGATCCCCTTCAGTACCATTGCTGAAATGCAGAGGGAATCATGTGCCATGATGGGTGTTTGCAGAGTCCCCACTGGCTTGAGCAGACTGAAAGAAGAGGCAGGGTAGTTGTCACACAATGTGTCACTGCTGAAGGCAGGCTTCCTCTGTGGCCTTTGTGATTTACCTGCAGAAAGAGATAGAGAGAAATGGAGGATACTGGTCCAGAGAAACTGTCAGTTTTTGACTATCACAAGCATTGATAGGATACAGCCTCTGATCCTAGGAAGAAGGACAGGATCCAGCTACTCACAATCCTCTAGCCTGCCCCATGCTTCTTTTTCTTAGTCTGACTTTTAATTATCACAAATCTCCTCATTAATTAACAGGAGATTCATATCCTCTGTTATTTGAATCAAGTTGACTTCAAATAATATTGATAACGTAATATTCATCATCATCCTCATATTAGTAAGTTAATAGCTTTAACATTTGAAGGTGCTTTATGATTCTGATAATAAAATAACCTTTGTCCTGCAGAGTTACAGTCTCTTTGCACACATGCACTGACTTAATATATTGAATTGTATTCATTTTCTTGACAAAATTCTGAACATTCCAGTTCCTCCAAGTGCCACTCTACAGTGGCTGGGGAACCAAGACTCCTTATATTTTTATTTTTTTGCCAGACTAAGATCTCATGTACTTGTCTGGAAAGATGAGTCTCTTTCCCTTTAAACCTGTTGGTCTTTATTCTAAAAGAAATAATAACTTTTTATTAAAACATTATTTTCATACAGTGTGTTTTGATCATATTTGTTCCCCTACCCCAACTCTTCTCAGATCCTTACAATTCTCCTCTTACTGGATTGCGATTTTTTGCTTTGTTTTGTTCTTTTCTCCTTACCAAGCTTAGAACTTGTATCCAAATATATAGAAGTGCCTGTTTAAATCTAGCTGAGTTTTAAATACAGCAGAGCCAAAGTCCCAAGACACTTTTATTTCATCCATTTGTCATGCATTTGCCTTCAAAGAAACCCAAACCTTACAGCAGCTTTAGTGTTCCTGTCTGCTTCCTCACCCAGAAACCTAGGGTCTGTGGAGTTAGGGCGATGCCACAGGGAAAATCAAAGGCTTTAAGCAATCATTTCCATCCCCAGTCCCAAGCCCAAGAAGTCGGCCTCGAGGCCCACCCTTCAACACCCTGCTGCTGCTGCGAGTGCTTAATTCTGAGCCCAGATTTCAAATTAAAGTTTCACTCTGGCTTTTCCAAGCAGAAGGTTCAGGAGTCGGGTAAACCGCCTCAGCCTGCACAGAGGGGATTAAGAGGCAGGGCCAAGAGTGGAAGGAAATTGAGGATATGACAGAGGCCGCGGTGAGTTCAAACAAAATTTGGCCTGCAGAATACAGGAAAAATCCCCTGGTGACAGGTGCCATCTTGTGGGTCATTCTGCCACTCTGCCTCCTGCCACTTTTTATAACAAGAACAGATAAAGAAGGACTAGATTCTTAGAGGCTTAAAATTGGAAATGTAATTCAAAGGGATGTGAGTGGAGTTGGCTCCAGGCTTTCCATGATACTAGGCGCATGAATACTCTGCTCCTCAGGTTGGAGCGTTGTTAAGAAATTTAAAGGAACGTATGTCAGGCGAAAGAAACAGACAATTAACTCAGGGTTGCTTCTGCAAGCACAAGAAATAAAAATTTCGAAATGCTTGGGACCAACGGCTTCTCTGGAGATAAGTAGATAGGTAGATTTTTGTTTAGGTATGAATCAGACCTCACAACTCCTGTGTTCAAATATGACAACACCGAGGCCTACCTTGTAATCATCTGTAGCACAAGTCCATGAGCCAGGTTTTTAAGTAATTGACTATGACTGTGACTCCCACATCACTCACTAGCCTGCTAAAGTAAGATCTCCCTCACTTCTCTTGAACAAGATGGTCAGTAATGGGGACCAACAGAAATATACTAAGAATCTAAGAAGTCAGGATTAATGCCCAGGCTCCTTTT
Source organism: Cricetiscus sungorus (assembly GCA_030556225.1). Lineage (NCBI taxonomy): Eukaryota > Metazoa > Chordata > Mammalia > Rodentia > Cricetidae > Cricetiscus > Cricetiscus sungorus. The sequence continues at coordinate 35,906,474 of JANBXA010000007.1, read as the reverse complement.
TTTTTTTAATTCATGAAAATGACACTTAAGTTTCAGGCACTTTGGAATACTTTCACGATCCACACACATGCAGGAAGAGGTGTGTTTGGTTGGAGGGTGGAAGTGGGTATCTCTAGAGCTACAATTTTAGAAGGGATGTCTTTAGACAAATGCACAAGAAACAGTGTTGATCTATAGAGGCAAGGTATTTTCCTTACAGCAAAAATTCCTGAAAATATAGGAGCCCCAGTGTCTCTGCTGTATCAGCTCATTCATTTCAATTTTATCTTTACGATTCATAAATAGAAATACATCATCATTTTATAGACTGTAAATTTTATAGCCAAGTGTGTAAGTATCCAGTAGGGTCTGTGTTTCTTGTTTCTTGGGTTTCAAAGGACAATTAACTTAATAATGAGCTACTGTGAGCCTTTATATTAGCTAGTTCAGAGGCAAACTGCTAAGTATCTAGGAGGTCGGCTTCACAGGTCCAGCCTTCCTTTTGGCTAGTTCTGAACCCTTTATAGGATTCAGGGACACACTGGGACTTAAATGGCAACTCCTGACAATGGGATTATGCTGATTCATTGTGTCTTCTGCCAACAAAGCATGTTGCCATTTTTTTTTCTGGAACCCTAATTTTCTGCTGTTGTGTAATTTTTGGAAACCCAGCCTGGGTATAGTTTTTCAAATGCTTGATAGGAAAATCTTTATTACATTTTAATAAAGACTCATGAAAACTTTTCTAAGGGATCATAAAAACAGGGATCATTGTACACGGACTGTCCCTTCATCTTAATTGTGCTGGTTCTATGTTGATCTTGCTGGCATTATCCTCCCACCCAGGAGAGAAATAGCTAGCAGAGCAAGGAGACTGTGTGTTCCGTTTTGAATCAGCACTGTGATCCCAGCCCCGGGATTTCATCCCAGCAAGAACCATCTGGCTCTGCGTGGGGTGAGCATGTCAGCTCTGCCCCAGAATTTCCACGTCAGGCTGAGGAGCCTCAGCTCCAGAGCTAGCCCCATGCCCTTTGAGCTTACCACCAGTTCCCCCAAAACAACTCTGCAAAAGACAGGAGTCAACCCCTGAAAAGCATACCAGGCATTTTAAAACACAACCCTGACATTTCCCCAGCATTTCCATAGCGAAGACCCTTCCAGCATGCAACCTTCCCCCTACCCTAGCTTCAATCAAATACGGCACCCGCTCTCTCTCATGCTAGCGCAAAGGAGGAAGAAAAAAAAAGTTGGCAATTTAATTCAAACAAAAGAAGCTTGAAATCTATAAGCACAGCAACTCCGAGGCTTCTGGCAAATAGAATTCTAATTAGTATGCTGCTATTTTTCTTTTAGACAGATGAGCGATGCCCCCTGTTGACTCTAGCAGGCAGGCTGGTAAGGGGGAAAAAAGAGGGGGGCAGGGGGGGGGCTAGCCAGCAAACACTGCAGATTGCAAATTATATTGCAGACCTTGCCAAGTCCTGGCTCTTGGCATCAGATTTTTAATGACACCCTGGAAAAAGGGGAAAAAAGCCCTCTGCTATGGGATAAAAATGAAGGGTTTTACACTGTGATAAGTCTTCCCTTAAAACCCAAATGGCCAAGTGCACATTAGGGTTTTAAAATATTCATAGATAGAAGTGAAAATGAGGCAATGAGGAAGTGCATTTGTTGCCTGGTCAATTGACAACTCATTCTGCATATTAATACACGCCATGATCTAATTTTAAAGGGATAGCCCATTCATTCTTTTTTCTTTTTTTTTTTTTCAATTATAATGTGACTTTTGATAACTCTGAAATTAAGGCTAAAACATCACAGGAAAGGCTGGTGATGATGCAGAATGCCATTTTCTTTTGAAGTAGACCTGGAACTAACTACTGTGGTCAAGCTTACTAGGCCTTGTGAGACTTACCTCATCTTCTGTGGCATCCCTTTTGATGGCTCTTCCTTGATTCTACCCCCTTTCTTCTCCCACTTTTCTGCAAAGCATGAGGCTCTTCACAGTTGTAGAATTTTATACAGAAATCGATAAATCATAGCAGGCAGGAAGGACATTCGCTTTAATAATTAGTCTACCTTTCTGTTTATGCCACTTTTTTTCTTTCTTTCTTTTTTTCTTTTTTTTTTTCTTTCTTTTTTTTGTGAGTTTCTATGTTGAAGGTCTCAGCTGTAAGAGGCATTGATTGAAGAAGAAAAACATTAACTCTTATCCAGGTGAAGGCAGCCTCATAGTTTGACTCTGAAGTCTCAGGAAACTGCTGCTTAACTGTTAATTTGGGCTCTATAGACTAAAACACTCATCTGTGAACTAGAATGCAGCTATTTGGGGTGAATTTGGAGAAGTTATACATTGATTCTGCTTAACCCTTTGTATAAATTATGGTTAGGTTTTATCTCTTTTAGATAGTACCGGTAGTGTAGAAAAAGCATTTAAAATATTTTAGAATTGCTTCGACTTTTCTGGCTGAATATCTTACTCTTCACAGCTTATTTGCACACTTGTTTCCTAAGTGGGCAAAAACATTTGTGTGGGTCGTATGAAGTGTAGACATGTACAGTACAAAAAGGTGACTGCTTAAAAGATAAAATGACACGATTAAAAGCGTAGCCAGCTCAGTACACAATAGGGTGAATTTGGTATCTAGAAGAGGCCCAATATACTTGTAGCCACTCAGTGCCCCAAAGAGAACCAATCTCAATTTGAACGACCAAAGGACACCAGCCTGTTAAGAAAGCAAAATCAAATTCAACTTCCCAAGAACATTTTAAAGGCTAATTTTTCAAGATGAAACTACACTGGAAATTATAGAGGACAATGATTTTGCTACAGCAAGAAGACAGTAACATGCATTGATGAGGTCTTCTGTTATTACTAGAATAAAAGATTTGTTTGGAACTTAACAGAAAGAATGGCACTAGGCCTCCACAATGCAGCCCAGACTCTAGGCAAAAACAAAACAACAGGCTCTTTCGTTGAAAAGTTGGATTTTTTTTAGTAAATATAACTTCTTCTTCTTCTTCTTTTTTTTTTTTAATAGTTCTAGATATGTAAATTTTGGCCTCACATGAAGTAGCCAGTTCTGCCAAAATATTTTAAACATTCTACTTAAACCAATGCATTAAAAGGTATGCAGAAAGAAAGATATACAGAAGAAAATCATTCTGTAGTTCATAGTTTATCAGGAAAATAGCTAGTTACCCCCAAAACTTTGTAGTATATGATGGTACAGGATGGCGAGGCACCAGAGCCAGAACCTTCCATGGCTGCCGCAGCTCTAAAGGAAATTTTCACAGGCTGCCAGAAAGGACTCTCTTGATCTCGTTCCTTAGTGGCTAAGTATTTTTAAAGGCAGCATTTCCTGTATCAGAAAGGGAAACAAGTCCATCTTGTGCCATGGGCAGGAGGCACAAAGTTTTGAAGCTGTTAACCCCAGTTGTGAATGGCAGAGTCAAATGTTGCTTTTGAGATAGATCCTTCCATTTCAAAAAGGGGCAGTGTCCCACCAATTACCAAAACTTGCTGTTTCTTCTGGTTTCTTCTGACAGAACTGATTTTCTGACAGAACTGAGAAAGTTTTTGCACTTCCAACCCCCTCCCCACAACCTCACATCCTGGGTGAATTCTGTTCTCAGGTGATGGGAGGTGACAAGCAATTTCAGCACCCAATGGCTTAAAGGAGTTCAAATGACCACTGAAGTCATATTAACTTGTCAAATTGACCAGTATTTTCTGTCATTGAAACATTAGAATGAATAGCTGCAGACAATAAAATTGTTTCAATTATACTGCATTAGGCCTGGGCGCAAGGAAGTAAGAAATGCAGGAGGCAAAGGGGACGCCCAGGGACGCTGACAGCAGAATCCCATTGGAAAGCACTTAAATGTGTACCTGTGAGGGGGACATAAGGCAGTGCTCATCAGTGAATTCCCATTAAGGAAAATGGGCAAATACACCCTATACCCTACACCAGTCCAAAAAAAAAATGCAACTGTTTATTGTTGTAACATTGGCCATGAATATGAACTAGATTAAGTGAAATTATCCCAAGTTATTAAAGTTACAGCAAATTGGTGCTAATTATATTAATTGAGTATTAATTGAGATTTCTTTTATAAATAGCAAGGAGGTGAGGCAAAAAGGAGCAATTTTCGGAGTCCAGAATGAATACAGTTCTGTTCACCCTTCTGTTGCACCAGAAGAGGTATTGATACTTTGCAATCCCCCCTACTTTGTTTCCTTGAAGAAGGAAGCTGCCTGCAGCAGAGAAGACATGGGTTGGGGTAGATTCCTGCACTGCTGCAGGCTGCTGCAGACAGGGAAAGCCAATTCTGAGTTTCCCAGCAGGATAAGGATGGCACATTTGCACATGTACATGTTTAAGGGCATGTGTGGTTGTATGTCTGGTTGTGTGGTTGTGCCCAAACATTAAAGCTGTGATTGATAGGATGCTGGAACACAATATGCAGGGACAGAGGCTCTCATTCTAGCATGATGAGCTTTTCAAGCTAGGTATCTGGGCCTTCAGAGTGGGAGGTAGTTAGGACAGATGACCAGGGTGCACATGAGATGTGGAGGGGTGAACACACCCATCTCCTCTTCTCTAATTATGATTTGTCAAGCAAGCACTTGGGAATTTTACAAAGCTTTATAATGGCCTGTCTATATTTATTTTGAAGAATAATAAGATCACCCTCATAAAAGTACTATAAGAAAATATATTCTTACATATTCATAATTTCATCCAGAAGTACTCTTAAGTTTGGTTTCTGTAAGGTTTTTCTTCTTTTTTTTTTTAAGTAATATCCAGGGATGCATCCTAATATTACCAAAGTTCCTAATCCTAGAAATTCTTGATGATATTTTATGATTCCACTACTTTTACATATCTGTCAACTTTGAACTCCTGAGAGGTTTAAGACAGTAGTATGCCAGTAGCAAAGGACAGCACAGCAGGGAGTTGGCAGGTATGTGTGTCTATTTGTATTTGTACCTGTATCTGCACAGACACACATGTGAGCTGGGTACAAAGTAAAACATAGTCCACACACACACACACACACACACACACACACACACACACACACGAGGGGAAGCTTTGACTGCATATATGTCTGTGCACTACATGCACGTATGCTGCCTGAAGATACCAGAAGAGGGCATCAGATCCCCTAAAACTGAGTCACAGAAGGTTGTGAGCCATCATGGGTGCTGGGACTCAAACACAGCCCCTCTGAAGCACAGCCAGTGCTCTTAACTGCTAAGCCATCTCTCCAGCTGCAAGTCAAAGATAACTCCCCCCCCTCTGTCTTTTACATTAGTGTGATGAAGGGGCTATACAGCTACCAAAAAAACCCACTTTCTTTCAGAAGCCAAACAAGAAATTATGTTAGATGTGAATGGCAGATAATTTTCATTACAATTGCATATTTCTTTTGTGACACTCATGGTCTGAGGTAAATGGTGTTTGTTTATGCCTAACAATTACCTGTTTCAAACCTATCTGAAAACTTTAGAGCCCAAAAGTCAAAAGTCATGGCAATTGTAAGGTAAGTTGACAGATATGTAAAAGTAGTGGAATCATAAAATATCATCAAGAATTTCTAGGATTAGGAACTTTGGTAATATTAGGATGCATCCCTGGATATTACTTAAAAAAAAAAAGAATTGTTAAGGTACAACAGTCTCTTTGAGACTGCAGGCATTTTACATTTCTTTTCCAAACTAACACACACACACACACACACACACACACACACACACACACACACACACACACACCTATGTACGATTAAATCAGCCCACACACATATAAAGATTGACTGCATATTTATGCTGCAATCAAATTCCAAGTTAATTTTGCAGTCAGGACAGAGAATGCACTTCTCTTCTGTAACTACTAGCTTGATACAGTACATTCAAAAGAGAGCATTGGGGGTTAGTGATTGCTACTGAAAGGGAAAGTCAAGAAACAGCAGTCAAAAACGCTTTTGTCTTCAGTCTGCTCTTCAAGATGTAAGAGTCTCCAGTGGGTGGGAGACCTACATTCCACCTCCCAATTCTGGTGATAACCCTGCCAGTTACACTTCACAATTACCTTTTAAAAATGCCAATTAACCCACTCAGCACCATTTGGCATACTGTGAGCAGTCAGAGACAGCCATATTGCACATTGTAGCTGGGAAGTAAAAAAAAAAAAAAAAAAAAAACCACAACAACAAAAAAAAACCCACACTTACACTTACACAGGAGCGCGCGCATGCACGCGCTCGCGCGCGCGCGCACACACACACACACACACACACACACACACACACACACACACACACACACCCAATCAGAATTGAAGACTAGGAGGGAAAGAGAAGGGAAGAGGGAGCCCAGTAGGGATGCCGTTGCTACAACAGCACCTGTGTATATCATTACAGTGCTTGATGTTGGGTGGGAATTAAATAATTTTCCCATTGATAAAAATCAAGAATAAACAGATTCAATGGGATTTCCATGCCATTGAGAAGTATAACGAAGACTTGGATGTACAGATATTATGTATAAGAAAACAGTAAATGAGATTTGGCAATAATCCCCATTTTTAATTGTATCTCACCAGCTTTAACAAGAACCACAGTTAATTTTAACTGTGTTGCTTTGTTGATGTGTTTAGCTTTTGCTCTGGAGAAAGTAGCATTGATTTAAGCTCAACACTTGCTGCTTCACAGCAATTAATGAAATTATTGTTTGCTTGCAGGACATCTTCTGCCTCCAGCTTCACAACACTTACCAACACTTTCTCATCTCTTTTTACTAAAGGAATGTTTGGTGGCACACAGCTGAGCTAACCATTTCACAAATAAAGAAATGGAGGTATAGACTTCTGTATCCTTGGTTGATTATGTTTTATTGAGCTGTCTATTCTTGGAGACATTCCTGGGGTCGTGTTGCTGTGCCAGTCTGGGGTTCACTGACTTTAAAATTCTGAACTTTTGTTGGAGTGTTCAAAATGAGCAGAAAATTTGACAGATTGGCCAAGGGAGGTAAAGTTTGGAGTCAAATAAGAGGGAGATAGAACTTACAAGAAAAAGCATCCTCACTATAACACACCATAAGAAATCTGGTATGTACTTTCTAGAGAGTGACAGGCTCTTAAAAAACATACGAGCTTCTCCATTTCTGAGATGTATGAAGTAATATTACTGCCTGAATACATTTATGTGATGGGCTGCTTCCATCACATAAATTGGCGTAAGAAAAGATTACTTACGCCAACATCGTGCATGGTTTTTAAATATGGGTGGAATTTCTTGCCTTGGAAAGCTGACCTGGAAGGCCATCTCTTTAGGATTAAGATCTGGCTCGTTATGGTGAGAGGCAAGTAATACCAGTTCTATGGTCAAATATAAACATCCAGGAGGTAAGTGGTTATATCCAGTGCTGGCATTTTTCTATTTTTTGACTGAGTGCTTGAAGTAACTTTGCAATAAAATATTGATTTAAAAAATCAGCTCCAAACTCATGGACCCCAGTCTGAAAGCTGGGCAACCAACATAGGACCAAACCAGAACCCCTGAACATGGGTGTCAACTAGGAGGACTGAGCAATCTATAGGACCTCTGGCAATGGAACCAGGATGTATCCCTAGTGCAGGAATGGACTTCGGGAGCACATTCCCCATGGAGGGATACTCCCTTAGCCTAGAGACATGAGGGAGGGCATAGGCCCTACTCTATATGACTTGACAGATTTTGATGATCTCTCATGGAAGGCCACACCCTCCCTGGGGAGTGGATGGGGAGGAGGGCGGTGGGGAACACGGGGAGGTAGGAGGGAGAACAAACTGGGACTGATACATAAAATAAGAAAAAAGTATTAAATAATAATAAGAAAATCAGCTCCAAATATACACAAATGCAGTTACATCTTTTCCACAGTTAATATGTGTTATATAAGCTGAGGTACATCCCAGCTAGGAACTGCAGAATATCTCTGCATTTGAAACTCTTAAAGAACTTCCCAAGTGAACTCTCAGGGGATGGATACTGACTTCCTCAACAAATCCCTGTGAGCTGAGTTGGGTCTCTCCTCTAACAAACACACATGACATCAGTCCGATTTGCAAGTATGCTTCTTAGCGCTCCTGTGAGAGTATGGCTTTCCTGAGTTTTCCTTGTCTCTGATGCAAGAAAGAAACTTTAAATTAGATACTGCAATTCACCTTAATACTAAAGAGAAATGCCTACCTAAATTGGCAAATTAACAATTAGGTAACTAACCAGTCACTAATAGTTGCTTGGGACTATTTAATTCTCAAACTAGGGCTTTTGTTCCTAAAAATGAAGAAAATAGTTCACAATGTCTTCCCCCTCACAAGACATGTAGGCTTTTTAGAGGGGAGTGAAGAACAGTTTTGAATCTGTCAGCCACAACAAATAAAATGACTAAAATCTAATACCAGCTTCCCCACTGGGTCCTTCCCTACACATATTTAGAAAACATTGTGAAACAATTCAATAATGCCCCTGGCAGGATTAGTGGCTTCGGCAGTTTTAGAAAGAACAATATATGTTGTTCCAGATAGTTTTGAAAGGTTCATAATTTTGATTTGAAGACCCCCTAAGCCTCAGTGTCCCATCCTCACTTGTGTGTGTGTGTGTGTGTGTGTATATATAATACTGATATGTGAAACAAACTAAATTAAGATAAAAAAGTAGTTCTCTGCATACGCAGAGAGACTCTCTCCACATACGAATTTGTATGTATGTATTTAACAATTTTGTTTGGTAAGAAACCCCTGAGAAGAAACACTTAACCACAAGGAAGAGACGGTACTCACACTAGCTTGGTAGCATAAAGCAACCTTGTCCAATGATAGAGGTGTATATTCCTGACTGCCCTGGGTTTGGAATTGCTTTGGATCTTTCCATGCATTAGAGTTAAAAACAAGTAAGGAGTAAAGGCTACAACTCACTATTTTCCTTTTAGTTCTTCCCTATCTCT